>CM076572.1:40711291-41396291 GCA_034641835.2 Pinus albicaulis
TTCTTGTCTCTTACTTAACTGCATGTGCAATGATTATGATAGTGAAAGTGACAGTATGGATCCAGAAGTTTCTGACGAAGCTCTACAAATACTCATGGCAAAGAAGGAAAAGAAGAAGGCCACTTGTAATACTATTCTTTGTGCAAACAATAGTGAAGATAGCGAAAGTAAAGTTGTGGATCTACAAGAAGCTCTCAAGACTAAAGTTGAAGAACTACAAAGTTCAACTAATAAACAAGAAACTATCTACAAAGAGATGACCTCTCAAATGAAAGATCAAATAGAAATGTTGAATGGATAGGTGGACAAGTATCAAAGGTTTCATACTTATGCATCCAATCGAATTAAAGAACTAGAAGCAGATCTTGAAAAATCAAGCAAGAAGAATGAAGGACTTGAAGCTGCAATCATCTCTCTACAAGCAGATCTAGAAGCATCAAGTGAGAAAAATGAGGAACCTCTACAATCATTTGAAAAGGAAGGACTTGAAGCAGAAATCATTTCCCTCAAAGAAGACCTAGACAAATCAAATAAGAAGAATGAAGGCCTTGAAGCAGAAATCATCTCTCTCAAAAGGGTTCTGGAAAAATCAAACAAGAAGAATGAAGAGCTGGAACAAACATGTGAAGAAAATGAAAATTGGTTGAAAGAAGAGATTCTAAATCTGAAGGATCAAGTAGAAGATGGAAGAAAGAAAGAAGAAAGCATGACAAAGCAATGTCAAGCCTTGGAGGTTGAGGTAAACATTCTCAAAGGTAAATTAGAAGAAAAGGTTAAACTTTTGAGGTTTCAAGATAGTACTAATATTCTGGACAATATTATGAGTAATCAAAGGTCTCCTGCTATCAAGCTTGGTCTTGGTTTTCATGAAACTGTTAAAGGAGAATCTAGCTCACAAGGAAGTGCCAAAAATTCAGAGGATATCAATGCAAAACCGGAAGTGTTGAAAGAGACAAAAGCTCAACCAACAATCATGAACTCTCAAAGGAATTTATTCAAGAACGTTGAATGCTTTAAATGTCATAATTATGGGCATGTTGCAGCAAATTGCAGGAGCAGATCATTTCAGCCTCAAACAAAGAGCTCCTACATAGAAAGGTACTTTGGTTTCTTCAAGGGATATTGTTTTTCATGTAACAAGTATGGACATAAAGCAGCTGTGTGTAAAAGGAGGAAGATTAGAAATACTCATTATGATTCTTATGTTTATTTCTCTGACCACATGAGATGTTATGCTTGTAACAAGTATGGACATGTAGAAAAAGAATGCAGGATGAACAGATCTGGGAAAGTGGACAATTTTCAGCACACGGTTGGAAAGCTCAAGCAAATTTGGAAAAAGAAGGAGGACCGATCAGAAACGTAGGGAATTCTGACCCTACTGCAGTCATCCGCTTCTGAAGCTGACTTTTCTTATTGACTGCAGGAATGATGTGGGATACATTATGAGATTTAGTAATGTATCGTCACAAGGGGAGCAATGTATGATGTCTCTCATGGTTTGATTATTCTGGTTATGTTTACTTCTGACAGCGCATCTGATGTGGAAAGGACAGGTACAAGAGGTACAAACTCAGGAGGAAATGAAGGAAGATGAAAATTGTCTATGCTTCACTTTCCATACGCGGGTTATATTAACCAAAGTCGCGTATACACGCGAGTTTCTTCAGACACAGTCGCGTATGCATTGATGATAAGAGAATTTATCTGATAGCTGAAGATCTGGAGCAGAGGTCCAGGGGGAGCATCAGTCTGACTGCTGATGATTGCACTGTTAGCATCATTCTGGTTATACTCATGATAATGGAATGATACATGGGTTCTTGTGTTGAAGATTATGGATGAAGCCTGGTTGCTTTTTGATGAAGAGCATTCGTTGTTGAAATGAAAGTCTTATAATTCAGAGATGAGGACAGATCATGCAGAGATTGTTGCTGATGACTTGCTGTTGAAGGTGTTTCAGATTGCACAAGCTAAGGAAGAGCACTGGTTTAGGGGGAGCAGCAGGTTGAATACTAATGATTGCATTGTTGGCAATATGATTGCTTATTCTTTGGTTTTTGTGATACTCATGCTCAAATGATGATGACTTGGTACATGGTTTATTATGATGAGTTTTTGAGCCCTGGTTGCTGATAAGTATCTTTTGTACTCACAAATGGATGAGTTGGATGTCATTTGATTCAGAAATAAATCATGCAGAATGTGTTACTATGGTTGAGAGATCTTTTGCCTACATATGTTACTTCATGTTAAATCTTGAAGATCATGGTGATGTTGGACCACATGGATGATTGCTTGACACCTATGTGAAGATGTTGTTCTGATATGAGAATCTCTCTTGGAAAGATTGTATTGATGCTACAAAGAATCTGAAGGCTTGGTTACTATTGTGCTGATGCTACAACCATTGGATGACGCTTGAAGACACCACTACACTGTTCTATCTATCTGTAGTCCAGGGAAGCATTCAAATATCTCAGAAAGAAGCTGAACACTGTCTTTGCCTCACAGAGAATCAGATCTAGTTGAAATTTAGAAGATGGCATTGGATACGCGGGTTTCATGAAACACAGTCGCGTATATACGCGAGTTCCTGCACAGAAAACCGCGTATGTTTGGTTGCTGGCAATTTTTGGTTGGTTCAGCTCTCTTCAGCACAGCTGCAGTGCTGTTTGGTATCTCTGATACTGTTTGGTATCTCTAGTGGTGTTCCAGTTCTCATAATTCTGTTTCTAATGTTTTGATGAAGATGCCTTGATGATTTGTTGGTGAAAGTGTTCAGGATGCACAAAATAAGGGGGAGCCTTAGTCATATGAAAAGGATGCATGGATGCACAGATTTAGGGGGAGCATTAGTATAATGCATTATGATGGTTCTGTTATATGATCTCTCTTGAGGTCTTCTTGGTATTGGTTATGAAAATTCATATTTGTATTTTTGATGAAAAGGTCATGTGGAGACCCATGATGTAAATTGTAATATTCAGTCATGTAAGGACTTGTCAAATTTTGTGAACCCACTTGGTTGGGTAGCTGAGTCAAATTTTGTAAACTCACTTGGTTGAGTAGCTGAGTCAAATGTGTAAACCCACTTGGTTGGGTAGTTGAGTCTCATATGTAAATCCACTTGGATGGGTAGGCGGAGTCAATTTTTGTAAACCCACTTGGTTGGGTAGCTGAGTCAATTTGTGTAAACCCACTTGGTTGGGTACTTGAGTCTTATATGTAAATCCACTTGGCTGGATATTTGATGTAAGTATGAGTCTTTTGGTGATAGGAAGTTCATAGAATCATGTACTTCATTGACAAATATTTTTTGAAGATTCAACACGAACTCAGGGGGAGCTTGGTCACTTCAGTATACATCAGATCTGCAGAACGCTTCTTCTACATGAGGAGAAAAGGGGGAGAGTGTGTTGGTTTTGATCTGCTGATTTTGTCCTTTGCCCTTGATGTCAAAGGGGGAGTGTGTTGGTTTTGGTCCACCCTTTGCCCTTGATGTCAAAGGGGGAGAGTGACATGGTGTTTGAATAAAGAGAAAGAATGGTGTCAAGAGTGACATGGTGTCATTATATTCTTAATGTATCTATCTGTTGTGGTGATCAAACACCATCGTGGTTGCCATCAAGTCCAAAGGGGGAGATTGTTGGCAATATGATGCTGAGTGTTGTCCTTGATGGCAACCCACTTGATGAAGATGAAGACATGCGGCCCCATTGACATGTGTTGTCCTTGATGGACTACCACGATGAAGATAGTCTTTACACGATAAGAACTTAGTAAATGATGTAAATGCGATGTGATATAATGTTTGTTGACAATATGATGCGGGTGTTGTCCTTGAAAGGCAACCCACTTGATGAAGATGATGACAACTTACTTAATGAAGTTGTGCTTGATAGAATATGTCCTTGATGAAGGAAATATGATGTATCTACAGTATGAACAGAAGGCAATGAAGAAAGGAATTCATCATGTGCTAATTCTATGATGAAAAATAGTATGTCTCTAGGTATACGCGGATTGGCCTAGGGGAAGTTGCGTATGCACGCGAAAAGGAACGTTCCAAGTCGTGTATGGGCAAAAGTGCTCAAAAAGTGCAAAACCGGGGGTAACCACCATGGTATTGACCCATTGTATTGGGTAATGATCCGCCTAATTGACCTCGTCCAGGTAGTTTTGGGCTCATGGTATTGTTTTGGCCCATGGTATTGAAAAAAGGGGCTCATGGTATTGAAAAAGGATAAACCTATATAAGGAGAAGAAATTCATTGTGCAAATCATGGTGTGGGTGCAAGATGTCGACTTGAATGAACACTTCTGCGATAGATACGAATGGAAAGGGTTACACTTGAAGATAAATACAGATGTATGATGCACCTATGAAGAAATGATGAAGCGGGATATCTAGATCTGAAATGTATCTATATTTGCTAGATCTGTTTATGGAAGGCTTAGATCTGTGATGAGGCGAACATCTAGGCGAACATATGTCTGAAGTAAAAGGGTAAATCTGAACTAAAGATCTGATCTAATGAAGTCTGCTGCTCTGTAATGATTGAAGATCTATACGCTACTTCGCCGCGGAGGAAGCACGTATATACGCGGCTTCGCTGAAGTGAAAGCGCGAATGCGCAATAAAATATACACTGAGGTATACGCTGATTTGTGTGGACGAAAGCACGTATATACGCGACATCAGTGAAGTGAAAGCGCATATGCAAACTAGGGTTTGCTGAAGCAAGGGGTATGAAATATCTGATCTGTTCTGCTGTGTTTCTGCTATCTGATCTGTGTTGATATGTATCTGTTGGTGATGTATGGTTGAACTTAAAATTATGGAAAGGGTCCAGAGTGAAAATATGATGAAAGGTGGCCTGCAAGTGTTGTTCTATTGAAGTTGTTGGATCCAGTGTGAAAATTGATGAAACATGGTCCAAGGTGGTGCTGAAGGTTGTAGCCTTCAGTCAGGGGGTTGTAGCTCCCTTCCAGGTGAGGCTGGTAAACGAGTTCGGGGGTCGTGTCCCTTCCGGGATAAGTTTGATAGCGAGTCGAGGGGGTTGGAGCTCCCGCCGGGAGAAGACCTTTGGTAAACGAGCGCGGTCGGTGCCAACGTCTTTGAATCGTCTTAACGCCGACACATATGTTGTAAGATGTTTTCTCTATAATAAAATATTGAAGGCTGAGCAACTGCAGCGGTGGTTTTCTCCCAACTTGGGTTTCCACCTAAAATCCTTGTGTTCATGTGTGATGCTTTGTGTGATGGTTTATTCTGTTCTTACTGCACATGTTTATTGTTTATTGAACATCTGATGAATGAATGATGGAATGATATAAGTAAAGAACTAATGAAATAATTAGTTCTCTGTGTATATGCGAGTTGCATGAAAGATATCCGCGTGTATACGCGAGTTTACTAAAGGAAAGTAGCGTATGGATTTTAAGGAATGAAAAAAGTGAAAATTTTTGAGTATGCAGTAAATGCGATTCCACCCCCCCCCCCTCACAGAGTATTTTTCCCAACAAATATTGCTAAGGCATCAAATTCAGTTTTCTGCTTCTTTTTTAACTTAAGGGTGTCTATTTTTTCACTAAGACTCCCCAAGATATCAGATTTGAATTCATCAAGCATATGTCCTATTTCTGCCCTACTTACTATCCCATAAGTAGAATTACTTGCCCTTGCAAGAGCAGGGTCTCTTGGTCATTTTACACTTTTAGAATTCCCTCTTGAAAGGTTGATACAAAATTAAGCTATTTCAGGTAGTGTGAGTTGATATATATCCCTTTTTCCCATCATGTTAAGGATATCTAACCATTCATCCCTAATTATCTTCAACAAGAGAGCTTTCAAGGTGTCTTGGTCTAAGTTTTCCATTTTTTCCCTCTTGATGTTATAGTTGAACCTTTCCAACAAATCTTCCAGATTTTCATCTTCTTTTTGTAAAATTTTAAACACTTCCTCCTTATGGTTGACTGGCATACAGTAATCCAAATACCTCTCTAGAAATTTTTGTTTCATGTCTTCCCATTTCCTAATAGAACTGTTGATAAAACTCATAAACCATTTTAATGCTGCTCCTTTCAATGTTGAAGGGAACAATTTAAGTTTTTGGGCATCTTGTAAGTAGTCATAGGTTCTACATAGGACTTCAAATTCAAATAGGAAGGTTTCAGGATCTTCAGTTTTAAGTCCATAAAAGTTTGGAAGGACAGAGGGTGAAATGTTTTTCATAGTTGCATTGGTTTCTTCATCTAGTATAGGAAACCCAAAAGAGCTTCCCATTTCTCCTCTACCTCTTCATCTACCTCCTTCTCCTTCTACACCTCTACCTCCTTCTCCTCTACCTCTACCTCTACACCCTCCAAATAGTGTGTGTTCTCCATTAAAAACTTCTCCTCTCCCTTCTTCTGCCATAGTTGATTCTTCTGTGGAAATTGAAAAGTTTAAGTCCCTAGCAGGGGTTCTTGAATCTTCTTCTAAGACAGGTTCAGTGGGTAAAGTGGAAGGTCTTTCTATTGGAATATCTAATCTTAAGTCCTCTGGAAGTCTAGGATCAGTAAAGGATGGAATGTGGGTTTGAGCTGAAGGTGTGCTAGCTCTTGGTCTTGGTGAAACAAGTGGTGTTCTAGGAAATAAGAATCTGCTTCTTATGAATCTACCCATTGATTCTCTTTCTCTACGCATATCATTGTTTTTGGGAGGTAAGAAACAAGGCTACCTAGTTACACTTCCCCGACAACGGCACAAAAATGTCTTCTCAACTTAGTGTTCCTAAATTGAGGTCATAAATTGTCAACCAGGGTTAGTAAATTTTTGAAGTGAAGTGCACTATATGTGCCTAGGTATTTGTTTCTCACTACGTTGTGTTTAGTGTTTTTCTAATGTTTTTTTTTGGTTTTGTGCTTTTATTCTAAGAGGAAAAAGAACTAAGTTTTTGCAAAGAGAAGTTTTTGGTCACACTAAAACAGAGCAAAACCTATTCTAAATTATGTATGACTCTTGAGAATAGAAAATGCAATGCTTTAACAAGAAAAATAACTCAGAGAAAGAACTCAATAACTCACAACATGAACTCAATAACTCATAACATGAACTCAATCCCATTAATTCATTATAAATATGTTGGAATAGCTTGGGAAAAGGATAAGTTAGTGCTATGAGGTTCTTCTAAGTAAACAACCACCTACAAGATCACAGAGAAAATCTTATCCATGGGTAGAAATTTGTTGGAACATATTTGAAAAAGATAGTCTGCAACACAGTGAGGAATTATACTCTAAATTAACCTATGACACTGATATTAATCCATTCTTCAACTTAAATTGTCACTAATAAGCCTTATTCGGAAATTAGAAGTCTTTTGGAATAGTTTTGGGAAAAAGGCTATTTGCACAATTATAAGAGATTGCCGAACAGTCAAGGCCTTGAACTGATATCACTAATTCCTGTCCATATGATGATGTATTGGAAGATATTAATAAAAAGAGTAGTTTGTAAATAATGAAGGCCTTGAAATCTAATGGAAAAAAACTAGCATACAACTGACTAATAAAACTAACAATACAATGGATAAAGCTGTACTAAAATGCAATCATTTAAACTTGAAATACAGTGACCACAACTGTACTAGAATGCCATTATCCTAACTTGAAATACAGTGAACAGAATTTGAGCTAGAGTGCCATTAATCTAACTTGAAATACAGTGAACAAAAACTGAACTAGTGCACTATTAATCTCTGGAGTACTACAGCTACACTTATAATGCAACTAATCACTGAAATGTTTCAGCTCTATCTCATTCGGGGTTAGTGGTATTTTGGAATAATTCATAGAATAGGACTGGTTGTAACATGTTATGTAAATGAGCATAAAAACATAAATTTCAACAAAACGCAGTAAGCTTTGAAACACCACAGCTATGTCTCATCCAGAGTTAGTGATATTTTGGAAGAAGTTAATAAGAACAAGACTAGCTATAACAACTGATATAATTGAGCACAAAAACATAAAGTTCAAAGAAATGAAACTAACTCCTAAAATACTATAGTTATACCTCATTCAATATTAGTGATATTTTGTAATAATTTGTAAGAACAAGACTAAACTGTAGCATCCAATGCAAGTGAATATAAAACACAAAGTTCAGAAAATTGCTTAAACTAGGAATGCAACAAGGCTAAATTACTTATCTAAGCAACGTGCATAAAGCTTCTCGGGCAGTAGGGGCCCTCTACCACCGTATTAGCATACAAATATCTTCAATATTGCCTCCGATATTGCAATAAAGAGGTGCTTCTTTCATTAAAGGAAAAGTATTTAAAAAATAGAGTATTACGGTCTTCTGAGATCTAGCAACAAAACATAAATCTAGTTTCCATTTATCGGTCTCCCGAGTCATTCTTATAAGAAAATTACATAACTTCCCTTGAGATAAAATAGGAATAAATTTATTTCCCAACTAAAATCAAATTAGAACTCTGGTGGTGGTCTCGTACTATGATTAAAGACATCTGTACAGTCCTTGTCCTATTAGAAGTCTATCTCCTAGTTTTGGTTTCCCACGTGCATAACCACCTGTAGAATTCTTCTCAGACTTCATAGGGAGAAAGGAATGATGTGGATGAAGTCTGGAATTCACCCATATGATTTTTTCTTTGAGGTGACACCTGGAACCTGTGAAAACATGAAGACAACTGCGGAAGCGGCAACTAGCTACAGAATGGCTACATTCTGTAGCTATATCTAGTCAAAAATTACTACAACAACAAAACCATGAAAGTGTAGAAAGTTAGTCATTATATACATTCTTAAAGCAACTTTAATTAATCCTGTTGATCATTGAAGCCTATAATTGATAAGGGACAAAGGAAATGAAGTGAAATTTGGTGAAGTGGAAGGACACCTTTGTGGCTCAACAAGTGGCACAAAGTCCCTCATAATTACTAGAATGGAGAATCTGAGAGACATGCAGATCATTATGGGGCTCTTCCAAATTCCATAGGTTCCTATTAGTGATGGGTTCACATACTTAGGTTTTCATCTCAAGCCTTCCAAATATTGCAACAATGACTTGCAATGGTTGCATGATAAATTTTAGCAAAGATTATGTCTCTGGCCCAACAAGTGGCCCTCCATAGAGGGCTTCTTATCCTCACGCAGGAATTTCTCCAACATTTCATTGTTTACTAGTCTCATATGATCCATATATAGACCTACATTATATTTGGCATCCGGAGCATCATTTATCATAATCTGGATTTAGGACAAATATTTTCTCAAAATTCAAAGTTCTCAGAATTTCAACAAACCAAAAATAAAGTGATCGGCTCGTCACTAGGAATCTAACAGAACTCATTTTGTCGAAAACAGAGTTAGGATGAAGAAGTTATAGGTTGTTGATCACTGTTCAGAATAGGCAATTTTTTTTTTAAATTGCAGAACAGGTACAGGACGATGGCATGGTAGACCTGTCAACATGCATGGAATCTTCTTCAATTTTTTCCCAATGGAACTGTCACAACTGTCACTGCAAGATTCACTAGTTTGGCTTTAGAACGTGAAATTTTCCTATATCCTCCAAGGTTGAATTTGGGTTCATGAATTTTTATGTGTTGGAAATCATGTTTTTTATTAAGGTTGGAATATATATATATATATATAGTTTAAATATCATATACTATGTTATATTATTATATATATATTAATATTAATTATTAATTTTCAAACCTTATTATTATGAAATCCCACATATATTTTATTAACCCTAAGGTTTCAGATTATATATATATTGGATACGGTGGAAATTACAATGGATATAAACCTAAGGTCATGAGCAGATTAACATTGGACTATATACATTTCCACATATTCCTATGGTCCAATTGGATTATCGACATATCGTATTTGGTGGTGTTCAAAACCGAAGGTTGGAGGTGCGTGTTTTTATAATGTCACAAAATATGTGTAGAGGGGGCGGAGGTCAGGGTCGAACCCGTGACCTCCGTCCAAACATTAAAACATTATACCAATAGATTGATGGGCATGACCTGTAAAGATCTCACTGGCAAATGTTATTTTAACTGTATGGGAACTTTGATGGAGGGAAGGAGGGGGTTGACCCCACGGGCCAACCCTCCTCCCATAGGACTTTGCCATATGCCCAAGTCTTAAGCGCCCAAGTTAATTGTGATTTATGCACGATTAATTGCGTTATCATCCACATTTAATATGAATTTATGTTTATTAAGAATGAAATTAAAATATGGGGGAATTTAGTGGATTCCCCCAAATTCGGCGAGAACTGCCAGTTTGGCGGGGCTAACTGGAGACCTCTCCAGATTTAGAGGAGGAATCTAGGGGAAAATTTAATGAACCATATATTGAGAAGCTATCGACCAATTTTGGCTTAGGAAGAGTCATTCCTAGCAGATTGGCATGATCTGAATCCATTAGAACAACTTGCAGAGGAAGAGGAGTGATTCTAGAGAGGTTTTTGTCACCTTGAATAATTTTGAAGCCCAGGGCCACCAGGAAGGAAGGCCATGCCCAGATCAGCTGAAGCCCAATATTGGCTCAAGGAGAGATATTTTTAGATTTTTTTTATGCTTTGAACACAATGGTATATTTTTAAAAGGCATTGGAGAGCTTCTAAAAGTTTTTTTGTCACTTTTCAGATTAAACAAGCCCATGGCCACCACGATGGGAGGTCAAGCGTAGATCAGCTCGAAACCAAATTCAGAGATTGAATAGTCATTTTTGGGGCATTTTAGTGCTATGAATCCAATGGATCAGGTTAAAAATAAATTGGAGCACTACAAGTGTTTTTAATTAGACATTTGTGTCTTAATCCCAAGAGGGCCTAGCTAGTTGAAGCGGGTCCATGGAGATGTAGCCCAGGAGAGGTGAAATCCATTATCATCCATTTTTTTATGGGTATGTTTTGTGTTATTTATCTGCATTCCATTTTTTTTACATGAGTCTTTAAAATTTAATTAACTCATAATTTTATCGTCAAAGAGACATGAAACTTGACACATAAACCCCTTCACAAATGGTTAACTTGAGAGGATCCTAAACACACATTTTTAATACTGATGAGGGAGCTCACATAGAAATAAATAGTTTAGCCATATTCAGATCAACCATGGCAAGTTTCATATGGTATAGGGCTAAAGGGTCAAATAAATTTCACCCTTTTTTCCTAGATCTGATCACACTTCCAAAGCGGAAGGGTGGTTGGTGTTCGCTGGAGATAAGGAGATTTTCCCAGTTTCTTCTTGTCAAATCCTTATGGTGGACTCTCATAGGTGAAATAATTTATCCTTCCCTCTTCAAGGGAAAATATCATATTCATTATAACATGCAGGTTTTTCTCAGACAGGGTCTCCCTTTCACTTTGGGCACCTCACTTATCAACCTAAGTTTCAGGCACATTACTTCTCTTTCTCAGGATAGACTCTTATGGAAATTCGGAAATGAAAAAAATATTCTGCTAGGTGTGGATGACATTTTGGGGCTCTCTCTGGATTTCAATAAAACTCAGATCCTCCAACATTCCTTTGTGTGGAGAGGAATTTTCTTCCTATCACAAATCATGTTGTCTTAGCAACAAGGATGTCCAGTATGGAAGGATGCACATCAGCACGGCCCTCTTGGACCTACACAAGAGATGTGGAACCAGGTAACAATAGCCTTAAAACAAGTTGGCCTATGTCTCAATCCCTCTTAGGATCAATTTTTTTGGGCAAGTTGTTTAAAATAGGGAGACATTGATTTGTTAGATATATACAAAAATTTAATCTCCTCCTCCCCACTGTGTGATGCCCAACCTTTTCTTATCACTTTCTGAAAGTGAAACATCCCCTTGAAGGTCATCCTATTCATTTCACTTTCTTGGAAGAATCAGATCCTCACCTAGGAAAATTTGGCTAGCAGAGGGTTCCAGGGTCCAGCGATTTGTCTCTTTTATAAGAAAGATACTGGATTTATCTCTCACCTATTTTTTCACTGCTATGTTTTAATAGATATATGGTATTTTTTTTCTAATTTCTTGCAGGATCATAGTTGGAGGCCAATGGGAATACTACAACGTATTCACGGATGGTCACAAAAAGACCAGAGGTATAACTCCATTCCTTTCTTCCTCTTTTGGGATTTCTAGTTGGCCAGGAATATGCTCATTTTCAAAGGTATTTAGATGGCACCAAACAGGGTAATCCACTCAATCATGGCTTGGTTGAACACATAAGGGGCACTTCCCTCTCCTTCCATGGATCTCTCCTACAGAATTCATCTTCACTCGATGAGCCTCCCAACTGGTTTTTTTGATGGAACTGAACAACATGAGACTTGTGGGTTCAGCACATGGATCAAACTAGAAAAGAGAGAAAAATTTTACATTCACTGGAGTGGGCACTTTGGAAAAAACAAAAATTAAAAACTTCTTGCACTCTGGAGCTTACTCTGGGTTGCCTACAATTTACAAATTCAGAATTTTTCCAGGTATGGTGATGCGAAGACTGTCATTGATGGGATCAATGGCCACTCTAATTTTCAACCTCCAGGGCTACTCAGTTGGAGAAATAGAGTTCATTACCTATGTTGGTGTATGAACTCCCCACCTCCCCAGCACATCTACAATGAATCTAACACGTGAGAAGACAAGCTATCCAAGTAGGGTTGGGATGTCCCTTTTGGGCTCATACACATTCAACATATGCATGATTCCATCCAGTTGGACTCTTTTAGTCTGCTCCCACCTTAAATATGTTACTTTTTTGGGACATTTTTTCAATGAGATCGATGGGCATATGTTTTTATTTTTCTCTCCGTCCACACTGTTGTTTTTTTTTTTCAAAAATGTTGATCGTCATTCACTATAAAATGCTTTTTGGCTTGTATATTCCACCTTATATCTCTATCAAATTTATCACAGAACAATCATTTACATTATCTATGGACGACCATCCTAAAGGGCTTTTAGCGATAACACCGCTGATAACAACGACCATTCCAAAATGACCTGGACTTGAAGAAGAACCATTTGATCCTGCAACTGCGATGGTCGTCACATTGTTTCCTTTCACATTGTCCTGCATATAAAACCTATATACATTTCAGCCACCTTAAAGAATGCGACGAAGATGGTGGTTATGGCCATGGCCAGAAACAGAAATTTGAAACCCATCGAACAAGAGTGGAAAAAGTAGTAGTGCCTGTATCTGTGTGAGAGAGCCTTGGGCTGCTTATGAATAAATAACTAGTGCAAATAATAAACTACATATCTTTAAGATTCTAGTCATAATGGCCTTTGTGCTTAATAGAACACAACATACATATATTTGTCAAGATCCTCTCCCCCCCTTCTTTTTTCTATTTGCCTTTTGCTATCAATGGTAGATAACATGATGCTGAAGTACCAATTTCTTGTCAATTAAATATTCAAAATGTTTGAAATTTAGGATACCTAACATCAATTTTTTTATTGGTGGATAAATGGTCATTTTCATAAAATGTATAATAAAATTCAATTGGATAATATCTAAGCAGACATTAAACATCTCAATAGGAAGTAATCTCGAAAAGTGTTCCAAAATTTTACATAGACAATTACCTTTAAAATTTATCATAGGGATAAACAAGAAAAATAGATATAAATTCAGTGGAAACAATTTTAGTAAATTTACATAGTAATCCTCTTTTAAGGCTAAATAATGAACAAGATGACATAATATGTACAACATGGACATAGCCAATTAACTTGCGTCAAATTTCACACTCAAATATACACGTTTTTGAATGTATAGACTTTGAAGGCATATTGGTGGGATGAAGCATCTAGAGTTCAACCTCTTCAAAAGAAAGTTACAAGCACTCCTACATAGATTAGCAAAAACTTAGATTCAAAAGTCCTAATGCGAATCATTAATAAATACGAAATAAAACCAAGGACAACTCGCTTTCTCACCATTTCTATAGTAATTCATTGTATCATTCAAGTTTTATATCCATAGAAATTGTATCCAAAGAAATAGCTTAAAATGATTTCACAACTAGGCTATCATTTCAATGACAAGAAATTTTGAAAAACACCTAAAAATATCCTACAAACATCTAAAAATTCTACTATCACATTTTCACATTAAAATAAAATAATTCCTGCTTAGTCCATAGGTTCATACCTCTCTGTTTATGGCATTGGTTCCTTCTTCATAGAATTCCAATTGCCTTGATGATGGAACTCTTCAAAATTTATCATTCCATCTCACACATGACCAATGATATCATACCTTCCGCTCCACCTGTTGTTGGCCTTACCAGCCTGTTGTCTGATAGGTTCCTTCTTACTTGCTTCCATCATGATCCTCCTAGGGATCCTCATTTTTATTGCACCCAGATCTAGGCTCCTTATTGCCTCCATCCACGTGGTTTCTAGATTCTTGTTTGTCATTATCAAGAATTTTTATCAGCGGTCCTAATTCATATGGATAACCAATGTTCCAATCTACATCTAGAGTGAGTCCCATAAGAGCACATCCCCAATTTTCTAGGAAATATGTCGTGTTTTTTCCATTAAAAAGGACATGCCAGGGGATAATGTACTAAAAATATTGGAGGAGAGTGGCAACAACCTAGAAAGTGCACCAAATTTCGCTCTCGTAAAGAGAAGAAAAAAATGAAATGGAAGTTTTGAAGAAAGGTATGGAAGCGAAGATGGATGGTTTGAAGAAAGGCGTGGAATATAAGATAGATGGCATGGAAGCTAGCATGGAATCTAAGATGGATGACATGGAAGCTAATATCGATGAAAAAATGGAAAACATGAAGAATGATCTAAAAGAAGACATGAAAGGTTTGACAAAGTTGATACAAGAAATGTTTCTTAATGGTGAAAAGATAGTAGAGGAAACTGATCATGAGAACAAAATAAATGTTAATCGTGATTTCATAAGCTCTAATGTTGGTGGGAAGAACCACCATATTCCAAAAATGGATATGAGGAAGTTTGATGGAAAGGATCCTGTAACATGGATACTACAGATGGAGCAATATTTTGATCTCCATAATGTACAAAACACACAAAAGGTACGCATTGCAACTTTACATTTAGAACAAAATACATTTGTATGGTATCGATGGCTTTGCTCCCGTAAAAAAATTGTCACTTGGTCAATTTTTACGGAGGAAATGATAGCACATTATAAGGATACAAAGAGCAACACCTTCTTTAGCCAATTGATAAATCTCAAACAAAAGGGTTTAGTGGGGGAGCACATTGAGGACTTCCAAAAATTGAATATAAGGGTAACTAATATTCTAGAGGAACATAGGATTGATCTCTTCATAGGCACTTTAAAGGATAACATCCAACATGAAGTTCGCGTTCTGGAACCTGATTCATTGGAGAAGGCATTCAGGTTGGCAAGAAAAGTTGAATGTAAAGTTATGGCGACAAGGAAGCCTACCACTCAATTCTATAAAGAAGGAAGTGTTGCTACTTCTAGATTTCCACAACCTACAAGGTTGACACCACAACAATTGGAAGAAAAAAGAGCAAAAGGGCTTTGCTACAGTTGTGATAGCAAATACACTAATGGTCATAAGTGTGCTGAGAAGAAATTATTTTACATAGATTGTGAAGAGGAAGAAGAAAATGAACAAGAAGAGGATATACACCAGGAACCAACCCTAGAAGAGGAAGAAATGATTCTGACCATATCATGTAATGCATTGGTAGGAATTACCACTCCTCAAACTCTCAATATAGAAGTACATATCAAAAAGAAAAAGGTAATAGTTTTGATTGATTTAGGTAGTACCCATAATATTATTCATTGTAAGGTAGCCAGGGAATTTAATTGTTTCCTATACCCAGCACCAGAATGTCAAGTGATGGTTGCAAATGGAGGAACTATAAATTGCTCTAGAAAATGCCATAATATCAAGCTAACCATGGGGGAATATGTATTGACTAGTCCAATGCTTTCCATTCCTATGGGAAGTGCTGATGTTGTACTAGGAGTACAATGGTTACAATCTTTAGGGACGGTAGCTTTTAATTTTCAAGAACTTTTCTTGAAATTTTTTTCAGAAGGAAAGGAAGTCGAATTACAGGGTATTGAAGGGAAGCCAGGAAGGATAATAAGCTCTAATGTCATGAAAAAGCTTCTAAAGAAAGAACAACGAGGCGTAATTGCACAATTATGCTCACTAGAAGTTCCAACATCAAAATCATCTATTTCTGCAGATCTCCAACAAGTCTTGGACAATCATTCCAAGGTGTTTGAAACTCCCCAAGGACTCCCACCTCTTCGTGATCATGATCATGCTATTCATTTGATTCCAGGAAGTGTTCCTCCAAACATCAGGCCTTATAGATATCCTTACTTCCAAAAAAGTGAAATTGAACGTATGATTGCAGAAATGTTAGAGGCGGGTATAATTCAACCTAGTCAAAGTTCTTTCTCTGCTCCTATAGTATTGGTACACAAGAAGGATGGATCATGGCGAATGTGTCCGGATTATAGGGAGATCAATAAACTCACCATTAAAGACAAATTTCCCATTCCTGTGATTGATGAATTATTGGATGAATTACATGGAGCAATTTATTTTACCAAGTTGGATCTTCGTTCAGGATATCATCAAATTAGAATGAAGAGTGAAGATATTCCAAAAACAACATTTCGAACTCATGAGGGTCATTATGAATTTTTGGTCATGCCTTTTGGCCTCACCAATGCACCTTCTACATTTCAAGGGTTGATGAATTCCATTTTCAAACCCTTCCTTAGAAAAATTTGTGCTAGTATTTTTTGATGATATACTAATCTACAGCAGGTCTTGGAAGGATCATGTTCAACATGTTGACAAGGTGCTCAAACTATTGCAGGAGAAACAATTATATGCAAAAACATCTAAATGTTTCTTTGGAGTACAAGAGGTGGAATATCTGGGTCATATTGTATCTCACGAGGGTGTTAAAGTAGACCCTAACAAAATTAAAGCCATTAAGGAATGGAAAGTCCCCACAACCATAAAGAATTTGCGAGGATTTCTCGGGTTAACAGGGTATTATTGCAAGTTTGTTAAGAATTATGGGAGAATAGCAGCACCTCTAACAACATTATTGAAGAAAGATGCATTTTTCATGGACTCCTGAAGCAACTAAGGCCTTTGAACGTCTTAAAGAGGCAATGTGCCTAGCACCAGTCTTAGCTACACCAGACTTCACAAAAACCTTTATTGTGGAATGTGATGCCTCAGGAAATGGAATTGGTGCAGTTTTAATGCAGGAAGGAAGACCCATTGCTTTTGAAAGTCGTCCAATCAAAGGAAAGTATTTACGGAAACCTATTTATGAGAAGGAAATGTTAGCAATACTGCATGCACTAAAGAAATGGCGAACTTACCTAATGGGAAGACACTTCAAGGTAAAAACTGATCATGATAGTCTTAAACACTTTTTGGAACAAAGACTATCTTGAGAAGAGCAGCAAAAATGGGTCACAAAGATGTTGGGTTATGACTTTGAAATAATCTACAAAAAAGGAAAGCTTAATGTTGTTGCAGATGCACTCTCAAGAAAGAATGAAGAGGTGGAAGCATTGCTTTGTGCCATCTCTATTATCCAACCAGATTGGATAACTGAAGCAAGAGATGAATGGAAGAAGGAAAAAGATGTATGGACACTCATTCAAAAGTTGCAGCAAGATCCTAGTACATCTGATACATTTAGTTGGAAAAATGATTCCTTATGGTACAAATATCTCTTATATCTTTGTAAGAATTCCCAACTAAAACAAAAGATTATTTTGGAATTGCACACTTCTCCTTTAGGAGGACACTCAGGATTTTTAAAAACTTACCATAGGGTGAAGAAAGAATTTTTTTGGGATGGCCTTAAATCTGATATTCAAAAGTTTTTGGCGGAATGTTTGGTTTTCCGGTTGGGAGGAGATTTCAATGGATTTTATCACAGGTTTACCTAAGTCCAAAGGAAAGAGTGTCATCATGGTGGTAGTTGATAGACTTACCAAGTTTGCACACTTTTGTGCATTATCTCATCCATTTAAAGCAAGTACAGTTGCTACTACATTTATGGACAGAATTCAAAAGCTACATTGAAGCCCAAGGGTTATTGTGAGCGACAGAGATCCCATTTTTACTGAAATTTTTTGGACGGAGTTATTTTCTTGTTTGGGTACTCAATTAGCTCATAGCTCATCTTATCATCCTCAATCTGATGGTCAAACTGAGATAGTAAATAAATGTTTGAAAGGATATCTTCGTTGTTTTGTATCTGATAAACAAACACAATGGGTCAAGTGGTTACCTCTCACTGAATGGTGGTATAACACTTCCTTCCATACTGCAGCAAAAATGACCCCATTTATGGCACTTTATGGATATCATCCATCGTCCATCACCATCTCTTTAAGGGAAAATTCTAGGGTTGAAGCAGTGGAATATCACATCGAGCATCAACAATAAATTATCCAACTCTTAAAGGATAACCTAAATTTGGCACAAAATTGAATGAAACAATAGGAAAATCAACATCGCGGTGAGAGAAGTTTTGATGTAGGAGACTTGGTATTTTTATGGCTACAACCATACAAAAAAATGTCCCTCAAGCAAGCTAAGAAGGATAATAAATTATCACCAAAGTACTATGGTCCTTACAAGGTGTTGCAAAATATTGGTACTATGGCTTACAAATTGGAGGTTCCTCCTTCTTCACGAGTGCATCCAATTTTCCATGTTTCATGCTTAAAGAAGGTTATAGGTGAAAATCTTCCAGTTCAAAAAATATTGCTAGAACTTGATGAGGAAGGAAAAATCATGTTGGAACCTGAAGCGGTGATGGAAACGAGAACTCGACAGCTACAAAATTAATCAATTTCAAAGTATCTCATCAAGTGGAAGAACTTACCCACTTAAGATTCTACATGGGAGGATGAGAATTTTATACAAAAGCACCCAGAGCTACTCAAGTGTTGAGGAAAACACCTTTCTGAAGTAGAGGGGCATGTTAGGTCCCTATATTACTAGTATAGTCCCTTATTGTTTTTAGTGTAACCCCCTTATTGTTATTATTGTACCCTTGTAACCCCCACATTGCTATTATTGTGCCCTTAAATTAGTATTGTTAGGTCGGCTAGGATTACATTGTGGCCCCATGGACTCCTATATATAGAAAGGAGTTTTTGCAATTTGAATCATCCAAGAATTGCTCATTCATGTAATGTATTGGATGTTACCCCCTCGAAGTGGCTTATTTCTAAGGCATTGATATCTCTTTTATTCTTTTTTTGGAGCGGGTTTCACAACACAATGACCAGTGACGAGTCTCCTTCCAACAACAATTTTATATAACCTAGTCTGCGTGCAATGCTAAGGTAATGTTTGAAAACATTATAATCATTCTAATTATTACTTGAATACCCATAGTCCATGACATGGAAATGCATATTGTAACCTATATGGTTTTGAAATATTCCACCAAAAGGAGCATCTCCAAGATTGCCCTTGGAAGCCCCATTGAAATTTAACTTAATGAAACCAATGGGAGGGGCCTTAAACTTATCCAATGACACGTTCAGGGGACACCATAACCTCCATGAGGAAGGGGCCAACATCTATGGCATAATATTCAAGGTTGTAATAATACCCGCTTCATGTGGCGCCACTTTCCAGTCCCACGAGAGCCATTTCTCCGACAGGATTGTTTCCTAGATGTACTGGATTATTCCTTCCCATACTTTCCTTTTAGAATTATTTTGGTTCTTAAAATTTTTGTTTTTTTTGTTCCTTCAAGAGAGCCCACATATGGAAGCCAATACTGATGGTACAAGCTCTATTTAATACCTCACTCCTAAAGATCCCAATTCACCATAACTCTAGGGATGATGGAATACTAGTAATATCCTTGTGTGTTTGCCCAAATGTGTTTACGATATTGTTCCATAGATATTTTGCATAGGGGTGTTGATTTAGTAAGTTTCCCCTGTCTTCCCCTATGGCTTCACACATACACATTGGGATGGTCCAAGAAATCCCCTCTTCATTAGTTGGTTCCATGTAAGGATTCTTTGTTTACAAACTAACCAAATAAAATGGGCCACTTTAGGAAAATGGTGGCTCATCCATATTTTTATCCATATCAAGTTGTCATAGCCTTCAGTGACTTTTGTAGAGAGCCTGTAAGCTTCTTTAATTGGAAACATACCTTTGGGCATATATCCCCATCTCAAAATGTCCTCCCCTTTTGTTACAACCACATTTATTAGTTGTAATTCTCCATCAAGAATCCTTCATTTCTCTGAGTCATGTGGGTCAGGCCATTATTATTTTCTTTTCCATAGTCTCCACCCATTATATGTATCTTTATTCCAGTATTTTTTTCACTGTCTTGTTGTTCAAGCTATATGTATATAGTGAGACGTCCCCTACATTGGGGCGACTGGAAAACCTTACTCGCTTTTGTCACAAGTCTTGCCAGAAGAGCACCCTTCTTCCATCATGCACTTCCAAGAAAATATGAGATTAGATGAGATTCTTGTAAATCAAGGCAAGGTTCCACATTGAGGATCCCGTTAAGGTGAGGTGATTCCTTAATATTCCTTCAAGATATTGAGGAATCTCATATTTAGGAGTCCATATAGTTTTCCAGATATCTTAGCCACCTTGCATCCATCTCCACCAGATTTTTGCACCAAATACCTAGTCCAGGGCATATGGTTTCCAAAACCCTAAGCCCCCAGCCATATTGGGCTTTGTCACTTTATCATAGGTGACCAAGTCCCATTTTTTGGCATCTTGAGAACCTCTCCATACATTTTCCTTGAAAATATCTACGATTGTAGTGCAGGATGCCTTAGGAGTTGCAAGTCTGAACCACTGGTATATCAACATGGATTGAAGGACTGCTTTGAGGAGGACCACCCATCCAAAAATTGTCAAATCTCATAAAGGCCAATATTGAAGGGGAGTATGGATGTGGTTAACAAGGTATTTGATGAGCCAAAATATTGCAACAAGAATGTTGCAACTCACAAGGCTACCAACTTTAATTATCAACCGAGGGTTTGTACAAAATTAAGAGTTATCAACACCATATGTTCAACATAAAATGTGTCCTTATTTTTTCAATCTGATGTAATGGAGTGAATGTCATGAAATCAAAGCCTAAACTAATTACAGAAATGGAAATTTTTCTTTGAAAAGAAATTAATCCTAAGAAATCACGAGAATTTGTAATTGAAATCATAAGAGCATGAATTCAAATAAAAAGGCCTATTCTAATTTGTGAAAATGAATGTCCTAAGTGGTTTTTATTCTTCCTCAATCATGTATTTAGGTCCTATGGGTCAAAATTTAAACATAAGAGATATAAACCAACCTTTGGGAGTGAATTTGGTCGAGCAAATCAGTGAGCCAATCAGAGGCACCTCAAAAGAGGGTTTCCCCTAAAATTTTATTCCTTTTCCTTCTTTTTTTTATCTTTTTCCCTTTTTCTAGTTTTTTCTATTCTACCCTACTTGAAAAAACAAAATATATTTCAAGCATAATAATACTTCCAATGGAGCCATTTGCACATCAATATCATAGATAAAATCATGTGTACACTTTAAATACATTCTTTGACACGTACGTAAATATGAGAGATGAATTTCTTTGACTGATATTGTATCAAGTATTGTTGAAGAAGAGTGTGTTGCTACAACTGAATGATTTTCTGGAACCATATTTCAATATAGATTTGATGCCCTTGGTTTTCTTGCTCATTAGTAACATTATTCATGTGTTATTCTACCATTAAATTGAAATCTTCCTCTTTTTGTTGATTATTCTCTTGAACACATGGAGGAAATGATGGTAAGCATGATGGAAATTTTTTAATATTTGATTCTAATTTCTACTCTTCATACAGTGTAGCCCATAATTTTTTTATCTCCTCATTTGAATCTTCTTCTTCTAGATGTTGTTCTTCAATGACATCAAGAAAATACATTTTTTCCAATACCTTTCTTGAACTAGGATCAATGCCATATAGATCAAGATCATATGTTTGTTAGTATTGTACCTCGTCATTGTAAGTGAGTTGAGATACTTTATTGTGTGGGTTTGGACATTGTGGTACAAGTAGTTGATTGGTAGTGGATATATGAGATATATGTCGTCGAGTTTGTGGTTGTGGTGAAGGTGGATGGTTGGGA
This sequence comes from Pinus albicaulis, assembly GCA_034641835.2. NCBI lineage: Eukaryota > Viridiplantae > Streptophyta > Pinopsida > Pinales > Pinaceae > Pinus > Pinus albicaulis. The sequence continues at coordinate 40,733,521 of CM076572.1, forward strand.
TATAATGGAGTCGGGTATAGGGGATATTGAAGGAAACATTGAGTATATTTTGAATTTTTCCCATAAGGTCATTTCCAACCTTATTGCCAAGATTGTTTTGGGGTTGAGATGGACAAGGTTGCCAAGCAGTGAGTGTGTCCCAATTATTTCGAGATGGATGTGAATAATATTGAAATTGTGAAGTAGGTCCTTGCATCATATCAAGTTGGCTACGCTGCCATGGTATTCTTGGATCTACATAACATAGATTCTTTGGGGCTTGACATGCTCCATTTTCCTCTTAGTACACTTCATTAAACCTTGGTAATGATTAAAAATATGTAGTATCATATGATTTTGTATGGATAACACAAATTTCAACATCTTATTTTTGCTCATTTTTAATTCTTAAAATTTATACGTGTTCGCATCGCTTGCTAAGAATTTATTTTTTAACGTTATCAAGAAAATTGCCAGGTTCATCTTGACTTACCAATGTTGGCTCTGATTTACTTACTATTTCCCTTCCTCTTGATATGTGCTTGCATGTTTCACAAATAATGATAATTGGTATACATGTCCTTTAATAACGATATCAAGGATATCAATCCACTCATCCCTAATTGTTCTGTGTAAGAGGGTTTTTAGTGTTTCAAATCCTAAATGATGTAATTTTTCCCTCTTAACATTATTCATGAACCTCTCTATTAGGTTTTCAAGAATCTCATATTAATTTTATTCATTCTAAATATTTCTTCTTTAAGATCATGGTCTTTATATTTTTCTAGAAATATATTTTGCATATCATTCCATGACCTTATTGAATTAGTACCGAAACTAATGAACCATTTAAGAGCTCTATCTTTCAATGTTGCAGAAAACAATCTCAATTTTTGAGTGTGTGATAAGTAGCCATAAGATCTACGAAGTATTTCAAATTCAAAGACAAGGGTTTATGGATCCTTTGACCTCATACCATGGAATTTGGGAAGGAAATATGGAGGGATGCGCTTCATATGGGCACTGACATCAGCATCTTTAATGGGAAATCTAAGAGGATATTCTTCATTATCATCATCTCCATCCATGTCTTCTACATTTTTTGCCACCTCTTCTTCTTCTACCTATAAAAGTGGATGGTGATGTGGTTCTTAATAAACCATGTGATCTAATGGGGGGATTGGTGTTGGAGATGTATTTTTAAATATTGTTTTGAATAATAATTCTAATGCATTGCAATTTCATGTTTTGATATGAAATATGCCTAATGAATTTTTTTTGTTTTTGCAGAAAGAAAATAAATGAATCACCTATAGAATAAAATAATACACAATTTGAAACCTCCCTGGAAACAATGCCAAGAAATGATGAACCTGATTATTGCAACAATAATGCTGCAACTCCCAAGGTTACCAACTTTAACTATCAACCCGAGGTTCATACAAAATTAAGAGGTATTGTCACTATATGTGCATCATACAATGTGTCCTTATTTTGTTGATTTGATGTAATGGAGTGAATGTCATGAAATCAAAGCCTAAAATAATTGTAGAAATGGAAGTGTTTCTTTGAAAATAAATTAATCCTAGGAAAGAACAACAATTTGTAATTGAAATCCAAAGAGCATGAATTCAAATAAAAATGCCCAATCTTTTTTGCGGAAAGGAATGTCCTAAGTGGTGTTTATTCTTCCTAAATAATGTATTTAGATCCTAGGGGTCAGAATTGAATCATAAGAGATAGAAACCAACCTTTGGGAGAAAATATGGTCAAGTTGACACATGATACAAGAGTGTTGCATGCAACTCTATTTTTTCTACAAGAAACTATGTTTTGGAGATGACTCATCGAATGAACAAGTAAATCAGGTTAAAATGGTATGGAAAAAATTTTGTTAGTAATTAGGATGTATTAGGTCTCCATTACAAGTGGAATCACTCCAAAATACCCCTGTAAGGATGTGCTAAAAAAGAACAGAAAATTACTACTCTAAAATTTGGAAATTCAAGAACTAGTGAGCTAGTTAATCTATCAGATGCCTAACCTAATCAAGAGTAAATTCATTGAGGTAATTTTTTTTTATAAAATTTTACATTATTAAGACCAAATAAATTTAGAATAAAGTGAAATGGATCTCATTAACCCATTATAAGAAAATATAATAAATTTACTACTATTTCACTACAAGGAATTTCAAAAATCTTATATTCGTGAATTAGTAACCAAATCGAAGTAGTTTAATGATTAATATGACCTTCGAAAGTTATTATAAGGATGAATAATTATTTTTAACTTATAAAAAAACTAAAAATAACTCACTTAAATAATTTAACTCAATCCTAAAACAAAAAAAGAAACAATACTAAATACATAAATATGCAAAATAGAAATAGGAGATGCATGTGAATAAGAAGTGAAAAGAACATAAAGAAATTGTGCTAGAGGGCTCTGGGGCTCCTGGAATGGCCAATTACAAGAAGGAATCCGAGTAATATAGAAGAAACCAAGCCTTAGAAGCTAAAATGGAACCAATATTTATTATTGAATTAGTCCAAGTACATCACTGCAAGAAAAGAAAATGGAGCTACTAGAAAACAAGTTTTTTCCATAATAAGACTACATAATACATGAGGAAAATTTGAATTGGTACTTATAAAAAATGACGAGAAAGCATTCCTATTGAAAGGAGGAATATTTCCACTCCAAAATCTCTCAAATAGTGGATCTGGTTCCCAACACTAGGATTTTGCAGAAAATGGCAGGGAACACATTGCTAGACTTTATCAATCATCAGAGTTCTAGAATCTCTCTAGAATTTCTCAATACTTTCATGATATGTATTTCATTTATTTTTCAATATTGATCCTGTTGTAGTAGGAAGTAGGTCCCTAAATTATCTCCTCCAAATATTCATAATTTTTCCAATATTCTACAAAAATAAATAATATTAGGCACAAATATGCAATTATCTTTAAACCTTCCTAATAACATATTAAACCATAAAAAATATAATTATAGATTTAATATATCTTTTATGTGCCTAAGAAATGTTACATGGGCCTTAATTTATGTCTAATTTAGAGGCCCATCACACCCCCCTACTGAAACTATTGCTCATCCTATGAGAAACCTATTCATTCTTCTTTCCATGTGGTTCTTCATGTATGCTGGCCTATTTCATTCTTTGTTTGTTGGTAAATGTGTTTCTCCTCCTGCTGATCTTCTTGCTACTCTTCTATTTTCATTTCTTCTTGTAGGTGTTGCATGGAGGTCCTCAAGTTCCTTTACTAGTGTTTTCATCCTCCTGCAGTCTGTCGGTGGTCATTTGAAGCCATCCTCATCAACTTATCGTCGGTTTTGACCTTGTTTTTCGATATACATAATTTCTACATGAAAAATTTTCACCTTCCTATATAAGTCTTCTCTCTGCTTCTTGGGACTCCATATTGCTTAGATATTAAGGTAAATGGTTTATGGAGGTTAGGTGCGGAGTGATGTAATAATTGGAGTGATGGACAGGTAAGAGGATAGGTCCCATTCCAAGGTATATGTGATCTAGCTATTAGTGGCACAACATAGGGTTTAGGGAGTGAATCCTTCTGTATCGAGTGAAGTGAGGGTTAGGTGTGGTAGCTATAGGCCAAAAAAAAATTATAATGCTCTTTTTGAAGTTTATAAACCTTTGAGAGAGCTAATTTCCTTGAAAATAAGTTTCATGTAGCATTTATAGGGTTTCTTGTAGTGCTACAAGAATCCTGTAGCTGCTAGGACTTTCCTACAACAATTATAGTCAGGAGTAAAAATGGAGTTTTCTACCAACATGAAAGGTGAAATGAGTGAATGGGTTCATGTTGCAGTTGTCCATGGAGTGTGTAAGTAGAGGAGAGAGAGAAGAGAGGATGAAAACCACCTCTGATCAACAAAATTTATCCTTTGTCTTTTCTGTAGCAAATATGTTTGTGCCTATAGTAGCCCTATTTTGCCTTTAGCAATTCTATTTCCCATGCCAAGAGGTGGTGGGTCCACCTTTTATTTTTTATTTTTTCAATTTTTTTCTCTTTTTTCATTGCATGAAAAATAAATTCATAGTTATTTTAATTTTAAATGAGTTCGCCCTTAGTTACCCCTTGGAACTCCTTGTCTTCCATCACAACTAACTAATTACTAACCATTTTCTCAAGTCCTCTTTATATTTGTCTTGTACCTCTCGCACATGTGTGTGTGTCTTGGTAGAAAAGTGAAGCTAATTGCTAGATAAGGCCGAGGCTGCTATGCTACTGATTTTTCCTATAAAAAAAAATTTACTCCTCAGAATTTTAATTTTTTATTAAGCTATAATAGATTCAAAGAAATGGTTAGATGATTTAATACCTGAGCCCTAGCCTTGATGTGTTTTTTCAGGTGACATTGAGACTATTGATATGACTGTTGAAGTTTCCTTTGGTGGTTCTGAAGCTGTTACTCATGATCCTGAAGCTACAGGTGATAATCTTCTTGAGTTCCTATTGTTGGTAACCTTGAATATGGAGGTCTTATAGTGTTTATTATTGTTGTTGTTGTTTCTTCACATCCCTGGATAAAATTCCGCTACTGAGATGTTCATGATGTAAGTGTTGTAGTTGATGATTTTTCTTCTTTACAAGTCTTCATAGGATGATGATTTGTTGACTTATAAAGTTTTTTGTCTGCCTAGTCTTCTTCCCAATGTTAAACCTTATGATGTTGGAGTGGATGGATTGCTTCCTAAGGAGGGTGTTCTCTTCTCAAATTTAGAAATGGCTTCATGATGGTGAAGGTGGCTGGATCTTTGTTTTTCTAGGTGAAAAAAAAATTGATGTTGATTTTTGATGTCACTGTACAGGATGCTACAAGAGGAATCCTCTTCCTGTAACAACCATTTAATTCCTTTTAGAGACATGATTATTTCCTATGGGATTGATGGAAATTCATAGGAGGTATAAGGACAAGGTTACAATCATCAAGAGGTGGTTTAGGTAGTGGAAAAGTTGATGACATATGTTTTTGTGATTTTTTTCATATAGGGCATAGTGGAATTTTTGGATGAATTTGGCTAGATAGAGTGGATAGGTGATGGAAGTGGTGTTGGGGGACCTATATCAACCTTCTCTACACAATAAATGATCTTTTGACCCTTTCCTCAGATAAGATCCACTTTTTTTAGCATCTACAAGACTTGTTGTAGAATTTTAGGATAACTCCCTTGTAATAGACAATTTTTAGGCACAACTCTCAAATGGTATACATGATTGACTTGAATTTTTGTAAGAATATTACTATCACCATTATGAACCTCCCCATTAAAAATGTTGGCTATTGGATCCATGAATCTCGATAAAAATTAAAAATGGTTTTAGGTGATGGAGGTCGATTTATCAGAAAATGTGTGCCATAAATTTCTTTATCATGTTACCAAAATTGATATGAATATTTGCATTAGAAAACTCGAAAAATGGATGCACGGTTTGCAATATAGGATAAAAATAATTTTCTACTCAAAAAGAGGAGTTTCCTATAGCAAAAATATTGTTTCCTCTAGAATTTTAGGACAACGAGGAAAATAAATGAGAGAAGATTCGAAATAATGGGTGGATGTTGGAAATGGATGATGGTGATGGATTTGCATGACCTTGGTCCTTTTGGAACATATGATAAAAGGAGGAGGAATTCCAAGTTTAACTTTCTTTGACTGGGGTTTTGACCAACGTTTTCCTTTGTGCCAACTTGTTTTGTTTTTTTTGTTGCTTGCACTAGTTTGAGAACGCGTGCATTCATTAGAGTTAGATACATGAAGAAAATACATTTTTTTCTTTTCATTTTTTTCACTATTTTTATATTTTCCTTGTTGATCAGCGGTTCTCATTGATGTCAACCCAAGCAGCACCAGGGGGCTAACCCAATATTGCATGGGATTTTTGACCTAACAAATTAATATATTCCGGGTCAGTAATTATTTTTATGGTTTCTACTTGTTGAGATGTTTCCATTGATATATGGCACGCAATGTAATTCTTTACGGTTTGAGAGATATTCATGTTTGAAGTTTGTAACCCCAGTTAGTGGGCTAAAACCCCATGGGGTTGGGGCATGGGTCATTGAAAATTCATAATTAATATTTTTATGCTCCTAAAATCCCTCCCACGTTCACTTGCTGAAGCCCCTCTCAACTTAACCATTCATATAAATTGTGATCTTCATTTCCTCCTTATGCAAAGGATTTGGCCATCTGAAACAGGTCATCATGGAATTTTCGCTCTAACTTTGTTTCTACGAAGGTTCAGAAGCAGAAATTTTTATGAGGCAAAGCTGAAATCCTGAGGATGCTGCAGTAAAAATTTCAGATCAAGGTGCACAATATTTTTGGAGATATGATTTGTGGAAGCCATGGTTTTTGCAGGCTCCTAAAATTCATCTCAAAGAAGTGACCTTGGTAAAATCGTAATAACTCTCTCTCTGAGTATCAGATTGGAATTCCATAAAAGTGGCAGATAGTGCACATTCTGTAATTTTTTCTCTATCAACTTCACAACCAAATGACAAAACAGTGACACGTGGCACGTCGTACGAGTGCGCTCTACTGAAACAATCCATAATTAGGGCATTGTGAGAGATTGGGCATAACTCTTTCTTGAAGAATCCAAATTGGGTCAGCCCTATGGCATTGGAAAGAATACTTAGAGGACTACTACAGGACCAAAAATGAGATATTGAGGATCTGAAATAACAGAGATACACCAGATTCAATATCGAGCTCCTAGAAGACAAGAAAAGCTAGATCATGTGTTGTCAAGGGTTGCGAAGGACCAGACTTTCTATGGCAGCAAAGAAAAGCAAGGTGCAGCAGATGGTAGCATGAAAAGAGCAGCAACCAAGGTGAATAACATCAGCAAGAAGTTCATCATATGAAGTCTTCAAGTGGGCAGCACTACATACAATCATTGTAAAGGTATCATTGTACTTAGTCATTGTAAATACATTATTGTACAAATTGTACTAGTATCTGTCACACGAGGTTGAAGAGGGGTTTTGGGAGGTCTAGGATCATTATTAGGTGGTTGTGTCGAGGTTGGGGTTATGGTCTACTATATATTATTCTTCTACATCATTCTATATCATTGTAAAGTGGACCATTTTCCATGGTATTGGAGTCCATTCTTATTTTATTCTTCTATAGGGTGGTAGGGTTGTGCTAGGGTTAGTTGTAGCTCATTGGTTGTTGGGGCATCTGTTTATTTGACTACTGAAGAATCTCGGGCATTGGAGAGTCCATCCAGTGGGAGCTGGAGAAGAATTCTTTTCTAGATTCTGGGAAGTTGGAGCTTTATTTTCAATTGGAGTTGAATATTAAAGAATTATTACAAAAGCATTAGGTGGTTTTTATCTCGGAGTGGGTTTCCACCTTAAAAACTGTGTGCATTTGTGTTCCTCTTTTTTTCTGCTATCATTGTACAAACACTGATAATAATTGAAGATTACCTAATGCTCTAATTGAAAGGAATATTGATTCATCCCCCCCTCTCAGTATTTCTAACAATTGGTATCAGAGCTTGTTTCCTTCAATAGCAATTTAACAGCTGGAAGGAGGTCATAAAGCATACCAAGAATGGTGTACCTCTATTCAATGAAAATATTTATGCACTTTGGAAAGGAAGAATGGAGGTCTATCTCTTGGCACAAGGTTATGATGTATGGGACAGTGTTCAAAATGGATTTACATCAAATGCGAATGAGAAACGTAAGAAGAATTTGGTAAATGATGCAAAAGCAAATAATATTATTATCAGTGGACTTATTTAATATTATTATCATAAGATGTTGGGTTTTAAAACAACCAAAAATGTATGGGACAAGCTTGATAATATATATGCAGGTGACTCAAATGTCAAAGAAGAAAAGCTTCAAATTTATAGAGAAAAATTTGAGCAACTCAGAATGAAAGAAGATTGCAAGATCGCTTCATACTTCCAATATGTTGATGAAGTAACCAACACTCTGGAAGGATTGGGAGAGCCAGTTGACAAGAAGACTATTATATGGAAGATTCTTAGAACATTACTAGGGAGATTCAACCCAAAGGTATCGGTCTTAGAATACAGTGCAAATCTAGACAAAATTAGCAAGGAAGAATTACATGGAGTTCTCATAGCATATGAAATGAGACTTGATGAAGAAAAGGGTACTTCAATTCTAGAAACTGCGTTCGTTGCATCTAAGCAAACCAATAAGGACAAAAAGCCTTCAATTGAAATGACATGCACCTACAAGTGTGAAGAAAAGGGATACGATGGAGAAGGTCTTTCAGATGAAGAATATGGTTACTTTAGGAGAAAACTAAAACTTGGTAAGGGAAAATTCGAAGGTAAACTTCCATTGATATGTTTCAATTGTGGTGAGGTTGGGCATTTCGTAGCAGAATGTCCAAACAAAAGTGATGGAAACTAAAAAGGAAAGAAAGGCTTTAAGAAATTCAATAAGCAAGGCAAAAAGAAAGGATCGAAAAGGAACTTTCTCTCTAAAGAAGATAGCTCACCATCCGAAGAAGAAAGTGACGGCAAAGAAGAAGATAATGAGAAATTATTGTTTATGGCCAAGCAGAATAAACAAGAAGTATCAAACAATGAAGAAGAAGGGTTGACCATAGAAGAATTTTATGAGCAGGATATCAAGCTTATAAAAGAGCTCAATGCTGAGAAGATCCGTTGCAATACTCTTGAATAACAAGTTCAAGGTCTCAAAATTGAGGTTGAAGAACACAAATGTATTGGAGAGTCACTTCAAAAGAAGTTGGAAGAAAGCAACCAAGAAAGGGAAGCATTAGAATCCAAAGTAGTCTTGCCGCGTAAGGAAGTGAAGAAGGGAAAAACTGTCCAAAAGTATGCCAACAGCTCAAGGGTATTGGAAGAACTCATCAAAAATCAATGATCTTACAACGACACAACTGGCCTTAGTGACAAAGAAGAAGAAGCAAGACCTTCTACAACAAAATACAATGAACCTATGAGATCTGACATACATGAAGACTTCATTGGACAAGAGTCACAAGTACATCCTTGGAAGATGATTCGTCGATGAAGATTTTCATCTAGGTACCAACATATTTTTCATGGCTATTGTTATTCATGTGGAAAATTTGGTTATAAAGCTATATAATGTCACACTTACCTTAGGAACCAATACAATTCCAAAAAATTCTTCAAATATGAACCTCCCAGGGCTCAACGAAACATCAATAGATTTGAACATTTAAGAAATAATATGGAATCTTACAAGTGTCAGAACTTTGGACACATAGCCAGAAACTGTAGACTTGAAAATCCTCCAGGAGAATCTTTGAAGCCACAGAATGAATGAACATGGAAGAAGAAGAAGACTGATAATTGTGCTCTTGCTCTCAACGCTCAAAAAAATAAAGATGTGTGGTATGTTGATAGCGGTTGCTCAATGCATATGACTGGAGATAGAAAGAAATTTGTATCTCTGAAAGAGAAGAAGGATGGAACCATATCCTTTGGAAATTATGGATCTTCAAATGTTATAGGATTAGGTACCATCACTCTCAGAAGAAAAGATGTTATAGCCAATAATGTTCTATTGGTCGAAAACATGAATCACAATCTACTCAATGTTGGACAAATGTGTGATCAAGGACACATAATGCTATTCAACTCCACAAAATGTGAAATAAGGAAAGGCAAGTATGGTAAAATTGTGGCTACAGCAAGTCAATCTCCCAACGACATATATGTTCTGGATGAAGCAACTAAAGCATGTCTACTAGCTAAAGAAGGTGAAAGTTGGTTATGGCACAAAGGAATGGGTCACATAAACTTTGACAATCTTGTCAGGATAAGGAAAAAGGAAGCAGTATGAGAAATGTCAAAAATATCAAAACCTTCCAACACACTATGTGAGGCATCTTGGCATGGCAAGTAAACAAAAGTCCAATTTAAAACAAAAGAACACTTTTCATCACATCCATTGGAATTGATACATACTGATCTATGTGGTCCTGTGAGAACAAAAGGCTTAGACAGAGAATTATATTTCATGTTAATGATAGATGACTATACCAGGATGACAGTCGTCAGTTTCCTAAAGAAAAAATATGAAGCATTTGAGTGCTTTAAGATCTACAAGGAGTTCGTTGAAAATGAAACTGATTTGAAAATAAAGTCTTTAAAATCAGATAATGGTGGAGAATTCACTTCCAAATTATTTCCGAAATACTGTGACGAAAATGGAATAAAAAGGCAATTTTCAACAGCACAAACACCTCAAGAAAATGGAGTTGCTGAAAGAAAGAATAGAAATGTACAGGAAATAGGTAGAACAATGTTGAAGGAATCAAAATTCGATGAAAAATTTTGGGTTCAAGCAATTGATTCGACAGTCTTCATTATCAACCGAAGTCTTCTCATAAATAATTGCAAGAAGACTCCATATGAATTATGGAAAGGAAAACCAGTTAATGTAAAATATTTCAGAATCTTCGGAAGAAAATATTATATCAAAAGAGAAGATAAAAATTTGAGTAAGTTTGAATCACATGCTGATGAAGGTATCTTTGTTGGTTACTCATGCAAAAGAAATGCCTATAAATGCTATAATCTAAGACGAAAACAGATAGTGGAGAGCATAAATGTTACATTTGATGAAGATGGTGTTCTAGCGAGTAATGATGAGGATCTAGAATCTTTGAAACTTGAAACAGAGGCTGAAAAAGACATAGATAAAATTGTAGAACAAGAAGCAACTATCAACGAGGAAGAAGTAAACAATGATCATCAAGATATACCAGAACAACAACAAGAAGCTCCTCCAAGGAGAACAAAAGAGTGGATTCAAAAGAAACATCCATCAAATCAAATCATTGGTGACATAAATGAAGGTCGACAACTTCGATCATCACAACAAGCTCACATTTATTTTCTATCAACCTTTGAGCCTAATAGTTTTGAGGAAGCCAACTAGAATGAACATTGGGTAGCAGCTATGAATGAAGAATTGGATCAAATTAAGAAGAACAACACCTGGAATTAGTTCCACGACCAAAAGATAAAAATTTCATTGGGACTAAATGGGTGTTTAGGAACAAATTGAATGAAGATGGGCATGTTACCAGAAACAAAGCAAGATTGGTTTGCAAAGGCTATGCACAAGTGTAAGGAATTGATTTTGACGAAACATTTGCACCAGTTGCCAGAATGGAAACCATCCAAATTTTTATCGCCTATGCATGTTCAATAAAAATCAAAGTCTACCAAATGGATGTTAGGTCAACATTTCTAAATGGAGAATTAGAAGAAGAAGTTTACATCAAACAACCTGAAGGTTTTCTACTATCACAAAAAGAAGACTACGTCTGCAGGTTAAAGAAGGCTCTATATGGTCTCAAGCAGGCTCCTAGAGCATGATATGCTCATCTTGATGGATATCTACGTCAACAAGGGTTCAAGAAAGGTACTGTTGATAGCAATATTTATGTACAAATAGATAAATATAATTTAACAATCGTTGAGGTATATGTGTATGATATAATATTTGGTAGCAATGATGATCGACTATGTAAGAAATTTTCTACAAAGATGCAAAGTGAGTTTGAGATGTCTTTACTTGGTGAGTTGACATACTTCTTAGGGCTTCAAATATCTCAGCAAGAGATAGGAATATTTATATGTCAAGCCAAGTACATCAAGGAAATTCTCAAGAAAATCAAAATGGAAGATTGCAAACCCATCCTTACTCTGATGGTAACAGGTTGCAAATTGAGCATAGACGCCTCATCTAAGGATGTGGATAAAAGGTTGTACAGATCTATGATTGGCAGTCTTCTATATGTAACAGCCTCTTGGCCAGATGTTATGCAAGTATTTGGAGAAGTAGCAAGATTCCAAGAAGCAACAAAAGAATCACATATTATTGCCGTCAAAAGAATTCTTTGATATCTAAAGGGTAGAGAAGAATATGTCTTGTGGTATCCCAGGGGTCACAATATCATTATTCAAGCCTTTATAGATGTATATTGGCCAGGAAGCGTTGATGATCGTAAGAGTACTAGTGGAGCAACATTCTATCTAGGTAGTTGTCTTGTATCATGGTTGAGCAAAAAGAAAATTTCAATCTCGTTATCTACAGCGGAAGTAGAATAAATTGTAACAGCATCATGTTGTACTCAAGTCCTTTGGATGAAACAAACTTTGCAAGATCTTCAAGTACAATTCAGTGAACCTATTCCCATATTCTGTGACAACACTAGTGCCATCAGAATCTCCAAGAATCTTGTCATGCATTCAAAAAGAAAACGCATTCCGATCAAATATCATTTTGTTAAAGAACAAGTCACTGAAAAGAATATCAAACTTGAGTATGTTTGTAGAAAAAAAAAAAGTGTCGATATCTTCACTAAAACTTTACCTCGTGAAGCATTTGAATATCTTCATCAAAATATTGGGATACTCTCAATTTCTCATTAGATTATAGGTCTACGGGACGATTATGTGTCAGGGGGAGTGGAAGTGTGTACAGGTCTACAGGATGGCTGTGTGTCAGGGGGAGTGGAAGTGTGTACAGGTCTGCAGGATGGTTGTGTGTCAGCAGGAGTGGAAGTGTGTACAGGTCCACAGGATTGTTGTGTTTCAGGGGGAGTTACCCTTTTCCATTGATGTCAAAGGGGGAGAGAATGTTGTAGGAAGAGGTTTCATGATCACAAGGGGAATACTTGTGTTGCCATCAATGCCAAAGGGGGAGATTGTTGATCAGTGGTTGTCATTGATGTCAACCCAAGCAACACTAGGGGGTTAAACCAATATTGCATGGGATTTTTTACCTACAAAATTAATATATACTGGGTCAATAATGCCTTTTATGGTTTCTAATTGTTGAGATGTTTCCATTGATATATGGCACGCCATGTAATTCTTCACGGTTTGAGAGATATTCATGTTCGAAGTTTGTAACCCTGGTTAGGGGGCTAAAACCCTATGGGGTTGGGGCATGGGTCATTGAAAAGTCTTAATTAATATTTTTTGTGCTCCTAAAATCCCTCCCACGTTCAATTTTTGAAGCCCCTCTCAACTTAAGCATTCATATAAATTATGATCTTCATTTTCTCCTTATGCAAGGAATTTGGCCATCTGAAACAAGTCATCATGGAATTTTCGCTCTAATTTTTTTTCTACGAAGGTTCAGAAGCTGAAATTTTTATGAGGTGAAGCCAAAATCCTAAGGAAGCTGCAGTACAAATTTTAGATCAAGTTGCACAAAATTTTTAGCGATATGATCTGTGGAAGTTAGGGTTTTTGCAGGCTCCTGAAATTCATCTCAAAGAAGTGACCTTGGTAAAATCATCATAACTCTCTCTCTGAGTATCGGATTGGAATTCTGTAAAATGTGGTAGATATTTCATAGTCTATAATTTTATCTCTATCAATTTCGGAGCCAAATGAAGAAAAAATGATACGGGGCATGCCGTACAAGTGCGCTCTACTGAAACAATCCATAATTAGGGCATCATGAGAGATTGGGCATAACTCTTTCTTGAAGAATCCAAATTGGGTTAGTCCTATGGAATTGGAAGGAAGACTCAGAGGACTAATACAGGACCAAAAATCAGATATTGAGGATTTGAAATAACAGAGATACACCAGATTCAATATCGAGCTCCTAGAAGGAAAGAAAAAGCTAGATCATGTGTTTTCAAGGTTTGCAAAGGACTAGACTTTCTATAGCAGCAAAGAAAAGAAATGTGCAGCAGAGGGTAGCATGAAAAGAGCAGCAACAAAGGTGCATAAAAAAAGAAATAATTTCATCATATGAAGTCTTCAAGTGGGCAGCACCGCATACAATCATTGTAAAGGTATCATTGTACTCAGTCATTGTAAATACATTATTGTACAAATTGTACTAGTATCTATCTGCCAAGGGTTGAAGAGGCAGTTTTGGGAGGTCTAGTATCATCATTAGGTGGTTGTGTCAAAGTTGGGGTTATGGTGTAGTATATCTTGTTCTTCTACATCATTCTATATCATTGTAAAGTGGACCGTTTCTCTTGGTACAAGAGTCCATTCTTATTTTATTCTTCTATAGGGTGGTAGGGTGGTGCTAGGGTGAGTAGTATCTCATTGGGTGTTGGGGAATCCATTTAGTTGACTACTGAAGAATCTCGGGCATTGGAGCATCCATCAAGTGGGAGCTGGAGAAGAATTCTTTTCTAGATTCTAGGAATTTGGAGCTTTATTTTCAATTGTAGTTGAATATTAAAGAATTATCAAAAAAGCATTAAGTGGTTTTTGTCACGGAGTGGGTTTCCACCTTAAAAACTATGTGCATTTGTGTTCCTCTTGTTTGTTGGTATCATTGTACAAACACTGATAATAATTTAAGATTAACTAATGCTCTAATTGAAAGGAATACTAATCCCCCCCCCCCCCCCCTCTCACTATTTCCAACATTCTTTAGGCCTACTAGCTGCCTTAATGAGGTTTTCAACTAGTAGGTCTGCCTAGGCTCCTCAAAGGAGGTTTTCACCTAGGATATTTTTTTCCTATTTTCACTTTTTTTTCAACTCATTAACTATCTCGGGGAGGTTTTCAATCATTGAGACAATATTTTGCGCCTTAAAAGAGGTTTTCACCTAATATTTTATTATTTTTCCTTATTTTTCTCTTTTTTCATTTTTTAGTTTTTTCTATCCTTCTATACCTAAAAAACAAAAGTATTTTTCTAGCATAGGAATAATTTTGATGCAGCCATTTCCACATCAATATCACAGATAAAATCATGCATACACTTGAAATACATGCTTTGACATGTACCTCAATATGAGAGATGAATTTCCTTGACTACGATTGTATCAAGTACTATTGAAGAAGGGTGTGTTGCTGCAACTTGATGATTGTCTAGAACCATATTTCAATATAGCTTTGATGCCCTTGGTTCTCTTGCTCATTGGGAACATTCTTAATGTCTTATTCTACCATAAAATTGAAATATTCATCTTTTTGTTTATTATTCTCTTAAACACATGGAGGATATGATGGTAAACATGAGGGAACTTTATCAATATTTTATTTTGAAGTCTGCTCTTCATCAAGTGAAACCCCTAATGATTTTCTTTTATTTCCTCACTTGAATCTTCTTCTTCTGGATATTTTCCTTCAATGACATCAAAAAAATCCCTTTTTTGCATTATCTTTCTTAAACTAAGATGAATACCATTTAGATCAAGAGGATCTGTTTGGTAGTACTGTACCTTAGCATTGTAAGTGGGATGAGATACTTCATTGTGTGTGATTGGAAATGGTGGTACAGGTAATCAAGTGGTAGTGGATATATGAGATGGATGTGGTTGAGGTTGTGTTTGTGGTGGAGGTGCATGGTAGGGATAGCATGGAGTTGGGTATGGATGATATTAAGGGAAATATTGAGAGTATTGTGGATTTTTCCCATTAGGTCCTTGACAACGTTGTTGCCAAGATTGGTTTTGGGGTTGATATGGCAAAGGTTTCCAAGGAGGGAGAGTTTTCTAGTTATTTTTAGATGGATGTGAATACTATTTAAATTGCAAAGTAGGTCTTTTCATCATATCAAGTTGACTAGGATTCCATGGTCTTCTTGGAGGTACATAACATAACTCCTTTGGGGATTGAATTTCTCCATTTTCCTCTTGATACACTTCTTTAAACCTTGGTAGTGATGGAAAATATTTAGTAGCAGATGATTATTCATGGATTACACAAATCTCAACATATTATTTTTGCTCATTTTTCATTCTCAACATTTCTACATGATCAATTAGATTGCTAAGAATTTTGGTTTTAATGTTATCAAGAAAATTTGTAAGTTCATCTTGAATTACCAATTTTGATTCTTATTTACTTACTCTTTCCCTTCCTCTTTATATGCGCTTGCATGTTTCAAAATTTTCTTCAAATTATAATTGGTAATCATCTCCTTTACTCATGATATCAAGGAGATCAATCGACTCATCGCTAATTTTTCTAAGAGGTTTTTTAGTGTGCCAAATCCTAAATGATGTAATTTTTCCCTCTTAACATTATACATGAACCTCTTTATTATGTCTTCAAGGCCCTCATCTGGTTTTTGATTCATTATAAATATTTCTTCGTTAAGAACATGGTATTTATATTTTCTAGAAATATCTTTTTCATACCATTACATGAACTTATTGAATTATTACCTAAACTCATGAACCATTTAAGAGCTCTATCCTCAATGTTGCAGGAAACAATCTCAAATTTTCAGTGTGTGATAAGTAGCCATAAGATCTATAAAGTATTTAAAATTAAAAGAGAAAGTTTTTCGGATCCTCTAACCTCATACCATGGATTTTGGGAAGAAAATATGGAGGGATGTGCTTCATATGCACAATGAGATCATTATCTTGAATGGGAAATACAAGAGTATCTTCTTCATTTTCATCATCTCCCTATATTTCTTCTACCTTTTGTACCACCTCTTCTTGTTCTACCTGCAAAAGTGGATGGTGATGTGGTTATTATTGCACCATGTGATAAAATGGGGGGGTTGGTGTTGGAAAAATATTTTTAAATATTTATTTGAATAACAATGCTAATGCAATGCAATTTTCTATTTTGAAATGAAATATGCCTAATGACAATTTTTTTTTTGTAGAAATTAAATAAATGAATCAACTAGGAAAGAAAAAAATACATACTTTGACACCTCCCTAGTAAATGAGCCAAAAAATGATGAGCCTCAGTATTGCAACAAGAATGCTGCAACTCCAAAGACTTGCAAATTTAATTATCAAGCCTAGTTCGTACAAAATTAAGAGGTATCAACACTATATGTGCAACATGAAATGTGTCCTTTTTTTTTTTATCTGATGTAATGGAGTGAATTTCATGAAATTAAAGCCTAAAATTATTGCAAAAATGGAAGTTTTTCTTTGAAAATAAATTAATCCCAAGAAAGAATGACAATTTGTAATTGAAATCCTAAGAGCATGAATTCAAATAAAAAGGCCTAATCTATTTTTTGAAAATCAATGTCTTAATTGGTGTTTATTCTTCCTCAATAATGTATTTTAGTCCTAGGGGTCAAAATTGAAGCATAAGAGAGAGAAACCAACCTTTGGGAGAAAATATAGTCAAGTTGACACATGCTACAAGAGTGTTACAAGCAACTCTATTGTTGCTATAGGAAACTCTATTATGGAGTTGACTTGCCAAATGACCAAGTAAATCAGATTCAAATCGTATGGGAAAAATTTTGTTCGTAAGTAGGGTGTCTTAGGTCTCCATTTCAAGTGTAATCACCAAAAAATACCCATGTTCACATGTGCTAAAAAATAACATAAAATTACTACTCTAAAATATGGAAATTCAAGAACTAGTGAGCTAGTTAATATATCAAATGCCTAACATAATCAAGAAAAAATGAAATAGCTTAATTTTTTTTATCAAGTATAAAATAATTATGATGTAATAGAATTGGAATAAATTCAAATGGATTTCATTAAACCATTATAAAAAAGAACATAAATTTACTACTATTTCCCTATGAGGCATTTCCAAAAATCTTATATTCATGAACTAGTAACCAAATCCATGTAGGTTAATGATTAATATGACCTTGAAAATTTATCCTAAGGTTGAATAATTATTTTGAACCTATAAAAAACCCAAAAAATAAATCACTTAAATCATTTAACTCAATCCTATGACAAGAAAAGAAAAAATACTAAATACAAAAATATGCAAAACAGAAATAAGAGATGAATGTGAATAAGAAGTGAAAAGAACATAAAGAAATTGTGAAAGAGGGCTCTTAGGGTCCTATAATGAAATAGGCTAGGAAGGAATCAGATTCCTATGGAAGAAACCAAACCTTAGAAGCTAAAAATGGCACTAATATTCATTATTCAATCATTCCAAGTACATCCCTGCAAGAAAAGGAAGTGGAGCTACTAGAAAACAAGTTATCTCCACAATAAGACTAAACAACACATGCCCCTAGAGGCCAATTCGAATTGGTACTTATAAAAAATCATAAGGAATAACTTTTGTTAAGAGAAGGAAGCTTTCCCCTCAAAAATCCCTCAATTAGTGGATCTGGTTCCCAACACTAGGAGTTTGCAGTAAATGAGAGGGAATACATTCCTATATTTTTTCATCATTGGAGTTCCAAAATATCTCTAGAATTTCTCATTAATTTCATGATATTTTATTTATTTATTCTCCAATATTTATCTTCTAGTAGTATGGATAAAGTCCATAGATTATCTCCTTCTCCAAATATTCCTATTCTGCCGAATATTCTCCCAATATTCTACAAAAATAAATAATATTAGGCACAAATATGAAATTATCTTTAAAAATTCGTAAGAAAATATTAAATAATTAAAAAAAATTATCAAGTGTAGAAGGAGATATTTAATATATCTTTTATATGCCTGATAAAGGTTAGATGGGCCTCAATTCATGCCCAATTTAGAAGCCCATATGTCTTTATATGAGGACATTCTAAGAGAGTAAATGACAAGAGGAACACCAAGACTTAGTTGGAGGGGTACTCTTTGGAACCCTAAACTTGGAGCAAGGAAAGATTGGGTAGTATTCAAGGTATTGAAGAAGTAGATATTAGACTTGTCAGCATTGATCATCGTCCCCCAAGCTTGCATGAAGTCAGTGAAGATCTTCTTACTAGTTCTCGATTCTTTTAGGGTGACTTGAGAAAAGAGCACAATGTCATCAACGAATTTCTGGTGGGTAAGAGGTAGGTCTTCCCCCCAAAGGCAGATACCTCTTAGGGAACCCAAGCTAACATCATTTTTATGTATCTTCCTAGTCCCTCTGTGGAAAGAATGAAGAAAAATGGAGATAATGGATCTCCTCGTATTAGCCTTCTAGAGGGGTTGAAGGTGCAGGATGGGGATCCATTCAAAAGAATAGAGAATACAGGGGTAGTGATGAGGGAGTAGACCCAAAAAAATCAATCTAGAATTGAACTAGAAGGCTCGTAACACACTGAGGATATTATTACAACTTGGAGAATCATAGGCTTTTTATAAGTCCTACATGATGAGCATGTGTTTGGATTTGATTCTTTTAAGAGAAAGGATGACTTCTTTGGAGGAGATAACACTATCCATGATTTGACGACTGTAGACAAAGCATGTTTTTTCATGGGAGAAAAGGGAATAAAGGAGTGGCTTAAGCCTATTGACCATAAAAATGGATATTATTTTATAAATAACATTACCTAGAGCAATCGAGCGAAAACCTTGTGGCTGATCTAACTGAGAAGTTTTAGAAATTATATCAAGAAAAGTGGAATTTAGACCATGATTTACCAGTTATGTATGCCTAGATTCCTCCACAATCTATGATATGTCCTAGCCTATGAAGTGCCAAGTTTCTTGAAATAATTATGTTGTAAAGCCATCGAGGCCTGGTAATTTATTCATAGGCATCTCTTTCACCACTTCTTCTACGTCCTCCAGAGAGATGGTTTGCATAAGAGCCATGATCTAATCCCTGCTGAAAATATCAGGGATGTGTCTAGTGATGCATTCAATTTCGTCCTCTTTGATTTGGCTTGGTTCTGAGGGAAAGGTGTGGAAATGTCCCATCAACAGATATTCCATTTCTTCATGTTGAACCCTCTTATTTCCTGATGAATCTTTAAGAGAGAAGATGTGATTCTGTTGATGGTGTTGTATCATGGCCTTATGAAATAATATGGTATTTAGTTCCTCTTTTCTCAGCCACTATACTCATGATTTTTTCTTCCACAATAGCTCCTCTTGTTTTTGTTCTTCTTCCAGCTGAGTGAGGGTTCAAACTTCTTCAAGGGCCAAAGGTCATGTCCTACCTTCATCGATTATACTTTTTTGAATACCTTTCATATGATCCTGAAGAGTCTATTTCTCTTTCATGATGTTTTAAAATTATATTTTGTTCCATGTTTTGATCATTATTTTTAGCTCTTTGAGCTTAATTTGTAATGCATGCATTTTATTCCTACCTTTGACTCTGATATCCACCCACCTTCTTTCTTTATTTCCCAAAAATCTTGGATCTATTATCCAAAACACCTCAAAGAAAAAGGGTTTATTCCTGGTGGCGAGCTTTATATTCATTTATATACTAATGAAAAATGGTCGGAGCCTATAAATGGTCGTATAGAGGCCTCCATAAAGAAATACCTGCTAATGTTTCCTTTAGAAACAAGGAATCGATCTAGTGTTGATGTGATCTAGTTCATCCATCCCTGTCAATTATTCCATGTGAATATGTCATTAATGGTGTGTATGTCCACCAATTTTAGATCTGAAATAAGATGCATAAAATCCTTCATGTATTGATTCATAAGTCTAATCCCTCCTTTTTCTTCCTCCAAGGAGGATATGAGGTTAATGTATACTCCAAAAATCCAGAGAACATCCAGGCTTAGCTCGCGAAAAGCCCTTAGAATGTGGAGGAGATATGATTTCTCTCTTGGAATCTAAGGTCCATAAGCTACAAAGAAAAGTATCTAGTCTCGAGTCCTAATATGGCGGAAGTGACCCAAGAGGATACGCGGTAAGCTTATCCAAATGTCAAAAAGAACTTCATTTGGGTTCCAAACAATAGCTAGTGCCCCAATGCTTCCTTTAGCATCTTCTGCCATTACCTCATACCCTAATCTTGATTTTTGGATAATCTCCTTGAGTTGTACCTATGAGACTTTTGTCTCTTGTAAGCACAATATACTGGGCTTGTCCTTCTTCAATATTTATTACAAATATCATTGCTTACCTATATTTTTAAGTCATATAACATTCTAGGAGAGAATTATCATTAAGAATTTTTGTTTAGATGGTGAAATATCACCAATAGCTGTATCACCCTACTAGATTTAACTAACATCTCACCTACTAGTTGTATTGATTCCTATACATTCTTCCTTCCTCTTTTTTTCCCTCCTTTACCATGGATTCCTTAATCCTGGGTAGTCCTAGTTTATGAACCTACATCGCTTTGAGGCTCAACCTATTTTTAGGCCTTCTGTTCTTGATATATTTGATTTTTTTCTCGATACGATCTCTTTTGATTTTCTAGTATGAATTTTTGATCTAGATTCCTCCAGTCCTGCAACAATTTATTCAGAACTTGCTCCTATGTGCTTAGATCCACTCCATTTCTATCAATATCCATGGACTGGTCTTGTATTAGTTCTGTTCCATATTGATCCAATGGCTCCTCTTGTGATTTTATCTTCCATACTAGGTTCACTAGTACATAAGGTCAATTTTCCGACACTGTAGTGCCGACAGTTTTGATGTATTGTCGGAAAGTTCCCAACTTTTTGTCAGTAATTTTAATCCCATCAAAAGGTGTCGGAATAGCGACGAAACTCTCAAAAAATCTAAATATGAATGAAGCTCTCCAAATGTCTAACTTGCGAGGAAACTCTCCAAACGTCAATATAGAAACGAAATCACTCCAAATGTCGAAATAGCAATGAAACTCTCCAAACATCGTACTTACGACATTACTCTCCAAATGTCGGAATAATGATGGAATTGTGCCAAACGTTGGAATAGAAATGAAACCATTTGAGGGTTAGGTTTGGTCAGGTTGGGTTGTGTCTAGTCGAGTCATCTCAGGTTGGGTCGTTTTAGGTTGGGTCGTGTGAGGGCGCACAAGGAAATTTGTTCGGGCGGGTTAGGTCAGGTCAGGTCATGTGAGGTAGCCCAGAAAAATGCGTTTTGGCGGGTCAGGTTGATTCGGGTGATTTCATCTGAGGGCGCCCAAGGAAATTCATTCAGGCAGGCCAGGTTGGGTCAGGTCATCTGAGGGCACCCAAGGAAGAGAATTCAGGCGAGTCGGGTTGGCTCGGGTCGTGTGAGGGTGCCCAAGGAAACACGTTCATGCGGGTCAAGTCAAGTCATGTGAGGGAACCTAAGGAAACACATTCGGGCAGGTCAAGTCATGTCATGCCATGTGAACGGGGCCAAGGAAATGCGTTCAGGTGGGTTGGGGCAGGTCGGGTCAGGTCGTGTGAGGGCGCCCATGAAAACTCATTCAGACGAGTCGGGTTGAGCTGGCTCAAGTCATGTGAGGGTGGCCATATCAAAAATGATAAGTTGTGACCACTCGTGTTGTTCATATTTGTGCCATTCATTTTCCATTTCTTTCCTCTTTCCTTTATTTAGGCAGGTTTGGTGGTTTCGTGTGAGGGTGCCACAGGAAACGTGTTCAGTTATAATTGTGTAAGGGAGGCCGTATAAAAGGTGCTAAGTTGTGACCACCCATGTGCGTTGTGCACATTCGTGCAACCTATTTTTCATTTTCTACCACGTGTCTTTGACGTTCGAGCGGGTCGGGTTAGGGCACGTCGTGTGATGGCGCCAACGAAACAAGTTCGGGTCAGCTTGGGTCAGGTCATACCAGACTGTGAGGGCACCCATGGAAACGCATTCAGGTAGGGTGGGTTGGGTCGGGTCGGACTGTGTGAGGGTGCCAAAATAATGTGTCTGGGTCAGATTGTGTCAGGTCATGTGAGGGCACCGAAGGAAATACGTTCGGACGGGTTTGGTTTGTTTGGGTCAGGTCGTGCCATGTGAGGCCTCCCAAGGAAACAAGTTCAGGTGGGTTGAGCCGGGTCATGTCATACGAGGGCACCTAAGGAAATGTGTTCAGTCGGGTCAGGTCTGGTCAGGTCGTGTCTTGTGAGGGTGCCCAGGAAAACACATTTGGGCGGGTTTGTTCAAGTCAGTTCCTGTGAGGGCACCCAAGGAAACATGTTTGTGCAGGTTGGGTTGGGTGATGTGAGGGCACATAAGGAAACACGTTAGTTTGGGGATTAGGTCGAGTCATTCTGTGTGAAGGCACCCAAGGAAATGCATTTAGGTCGGTCAGGGTAGGTCAAGTCGGTTTGTGTGAGGGCGCCTAGTGAAATGTGTTCAGGAAGGTAGGTTCATGTGAGGGCGTCCAGGGAAACAGGTTCGGGTGGGTCAGGTGGGGTCGGGTCAGGTCGTGTGAAGGTGGTCTTATAACAAATGATAATTTGTGACTACCCGTGTTCTTTTTTCTCAATTGTGTGATCCATTTTCCATTTTCTCCCTCATGCCTTCGTTTGGGGAGTCAAGTCATTCCGTGTGGGGGCACCATAGGAAACACATTTGGGTTGAATCATGTGTGGGAGGACATATCAAAAATTATAATTTGTGACTTCCTGTGTGACTTTTCCACATTCATGTGGCCCAATTACTGTTTTCTCCCTTTTTCCTTCGACGTTCGAGAGGATTGGGTTCGGTCGGGTCATGTTGTAATGTGAGGGCGCCTAACGAAACACGATATAAAAGAAAACACCTCCAACATTTCAGAACGAAGTATGAGAAAAATGTTCCACTACTTAGACTGCATTGTAATCCAAGAAACCAAATTTATAAATGCAGTGATCTATAACCCCAGTTTTGTGTAGTCTACTCCATCTAACATTATAAGCATACCAGCCATTTAAAAATGGAGTATGTTTATGTAATATTCCCAAATGGGGAATACAACAATACAATGCAGAATGATAGAAAAATTACGTAGATCATCATAGAGAAATAAAGAGGCCAATATGGAGACCTTTCAAATGTATTTACAGTAGCAAAATAGATGTAAAAGATGGCCCATAAGATGCACAACGGGAAATACAGGTCTCCAATGCGAGAAAATCCTCAAAAATGAGGTGCTGCAACCATGTATTAAGACTGGAAAAAGCCTTAGAACATTATTTTATTAGTCTGAAATAGTTGTATATTACAGTTTAGATCTAGAGGAGATAAGTGCATGAAAATTAAAATCTATAATACATCCATACACTATACAGGCTCCTCTTCAGAATCCCCTTGCGGTTTTTAGCATTATGCCATGTACAACTTGTAGATATGGGATTTAAGTCTGCATATCTACTCAAATTTTTAGCTCTGGTAAGTGGATCTAATCTGATATTAACAATAAAATTATCCCCTCCAAGATATCTCTAAAGTGAAGGGCAGATCCCCAAAACCTGAAAACCAACTCCCCAAATGGTGTGCCAAAACGCCCCTTAACTGCACTTATAGGAATGACGCAGATCTAGAAGTAAAAATTCACTGTAGGGATCAAAATGTGGTTGGCCACATGCCAAGATCAGAAAATGAAGCTCAATTCATCCAATACTCTCCTCCCAATGGATTAGAAGCCTCCTCCACTGAAAAGGAGCATTGAAATGGCCTAGATCTAAAAAGATCTAGCCTCCACTTGCTCCAACTTGCAAAGACAACCAAATTATCTACATGATCTATGTTGTAGTTGAAAGAAGAAGCTTTTCCTTCAGCCAGATAGTGTACAATAAAATGAAAACTCTCCCAAGAGCTACTCAATGGGAAGAAGTGGGATTCCCGACCAGGAACACCTAATGTTAAAAAGAATTCATTCTCAGCTAAACAAAAAGAGAAATATATATGTCTAAATAGAAAATATATTTAGAAATATAATTCTGATCAACAAAATTCTAATGCTACCATCATCTTACTTTTATAAGTTAAGAGATTTCAAACCCTAAACCATTTCCAATGAGATCACTTCTTTCACACAAGGCATCTCCATCGAAAACTGAGTTGTGCTTCATTGATGGCCACTCCTCCATGACAATGTTGTAGATTTTGTCAAGGTTGACCCAGTAAAAATTTCCAGCCCCTTTCACACCTAAGGGTGCTTGATTTAACACCAAGATTTAACCTTTTCACATTTGCCATTGATTTTTTCATTATTAAGGAGTATTATGGAGCTCCTTTGCTCTTTTATTCTTTAAACAAAGTAGTAAGACAAAAATCAATATTCCAATTATCTCATGACTAATTGGGAATATTACAATTTACATAAATTTAATATTCCTTGATGTAAGTTCATGATATGGAAATATAGCACGACAAAAATGGGAATATGACACACTTAAGGTCATATCTGTAATGACATATTTTAATTTATTTCTTAATCTATTGATGGTAATTTTTTGCAGTGCATCAATTACTTTTTGTTTTCTTTAAAACAAAAAAAATTCATGGGTGAACTATATTTGAGCCTCCCTATTTTTCTAAGGCTCCATTTCATAGTCATACTTCTTTTTCCCTCTATCCCCAAATCTTCGTTTTGAGATTTTTCCACAATTAGTCTTAATTTTTAATCATTAGATTTTTTCCTTCCACTTTGTGTTCAGTTCCCTCTGCCTTTCAAGATGAACTAATTGCTACAAATACAACTTTGGAATCCTATATCCAATGGGGTTTGTCTATTAGGAAAGGTATTTTAGAAAAATATTCCAAACCATTAAGGTTTTTGATGACTTTAGATTTTTCCATGGACCTTGAATCTGTAGCCACAATTGCAAACCCCTAACCCATTTAACCCCCTAAACCTCTAAAAAACTAACCTTAGTTAACCCTTATACCCTAAACCTATAAACCCTTAACTCCTAACCCCTAAAACCTTAACCCATAACCAATTTAACCCCCTAAACACCTAAAACCCTAACCCCTAAACGCTTAACCCCTAACTCATTTCACCCCCTAGACCCCTAAACCCCTAACCCATTTAACCCCCTAAACCCTAAGCCTCTAAACCCTTAACCCTTAGACCCTTAAACCCTAATTCGCATCCCGTAACCCATTTAACCCCCTAAGCCCCTAAAACCTTAACACATTTAACCCTTTAAACCCTAACCCCATTAACTCCTAATCTTTAATCCCTATAATTTTCCTCCGTCATCAATGTCTGCAAAGTGCATGATCCTGGCCCAACATGCTCATCAAGTTATTCCTTTATCATTGGCACATCTGCAACATGCTCTTCTTCACATGTCTCGGCTTCTTCTTCTTCATTGCAGTCTGTAGCTCCATCCTTCTCCATTTCCGAACCAGGTCGAAGAAGCTCTCCTTTGACATTCGACTAAAATACTTCAAGTTCAACATGAATCCATGGCTGCTATTCTTTCAAATGCCTCAACCTATACAAGGTCTGAAAAATCCTTCCTTGAAATTTTTTCCAACTTCCCATGTCTTCTTATGTAGTCTCGACCCTAACCAACTTCTTGCCCCTACCATTGTTTCATTGAGACCAATGAATATAATATCCAATATTTGATACCAACTACGACCCTGTCATTGTATTCAGGTCAGGTTGGGTAAAGTCGAGTCATGCGAGGGCACCCAAGGAAACACGTTAGGGTGGGTCAGTTCGGGTCGTGCCGTGTGAGGGCACCCAAGGAAATGTGTTTGGGTGAGTCTGGTCATGTCGTGTCATTTGAGGTCGCCCAAGGAAATTCTATGGGTGAGTCAAGTCGAGTCAGGTCATGTCAGGTTGTGTGAGGGCACCCAGGGAAACGTGTTCGGGTGGGTTGGGTCAGGTCAGGTCATGCGAGGGTGCCTAAAAAAAAACATTCAAGAAGGTCACGGGGTCTATTCATGTGACGGTGGTCGTATAAAAAATGATAATTTGTGATCACCCATGTGCCTTATGAATGTTCGTGCAACTTGTTTTCTATTTTGTCGCTTGTGCCTTCGTTCAGGCATGTCAGATCGTGTCGCATGAGGGTGCCTAAGGAAATGCATTCGGGTCAGGTCGGGTTTGGTTGTGTGAGGGAATCTATATCAAAAATACTAAGTTGTGACCACTCGTGTGCCTTGTGGCACACATTTGTGTGACCCGTTTTCCTTTTTCTCCCTTGTGGCTTCGTTCGGGTGGGTCGAGTAGGGTCGTGTGGGGGTGCCCAAGGAAATGCGTTTGGGTCATGTCAAGTCGTGTGAGGGTACACAAGGAAAAATATTCAGGGTGGGTCAGGTCAAGCTGGTCATGTGAGGGCACCCAAGGAAACACGTTCGGGTCGGGTCTGGTCAGGTCCTACCATGTGAGGGTGCCCAAGGAAACACGTTCGGGTCGGGTCGTGTGAGGGAGGCCATATCAAAAATGCTAGTTTGTGACCACCTGTGTGTCTTATGCACTTTCATGTGACCCATTTTTCATTTTCTCCCTTGTGACCATGCTCAGGTGGGTCAGGTCAGGTCAGGTTGTGTGAGGGTGCCCAAGGAAACGCATTCAGGTCAGGTCAGGTCGTGATGTGTGAGGGTACCGAAGGAAACAAATTCTGTTTGGGTCGGGTCAGGTCATGTGAGGGCGACCATATAAAAAATTCTAGGATGTGTCACTAATTCGCCTTGTGCATGTTCATGCGACCCGTTTTCCATTAGCTCCCTTGTGCCCTTGTTTAAGTGGGTCATGTTGTGTCGTGTGAGGTAGTGCATGGAAACATGTTTGATTCGGGTCGAGTCAGGTCATGTGAGGGTGGTTGTATAAAAAATGCTAAATTTTGGCTACATGTGTGCCTTGTGCATGTTCATGTGATCCGTTTTCCATTTGGCGCTCCTTAGTGCCTTCATTCGGGAGGGAAATAGTGTGTTGTATGAGGGAACCCAAGGAAACATGTTCGAGTCAGGTCAGGTTAGGTTGTGTGAGGGAGGCTGTATCATAAATTCTAAGTTGTGAATGCCCGTGTCCCTTGATGTGCACGTTCGTGCGACCAATTTGTTGTTTTCTCCCTTGTGCCTTAGCTCGGGCGGGTCTGGTCATGTTGTGTGAGGGCACCCAAGGAAACGTGTTTAGGTTGAGTTTAGGTCAGGTCGGGTCATGTGCGTGGAAATTTTTAAGGTTTATATACACCTTAATATATTTTTTATTTATATTCGTTTTTTAATTTAATACTATATATCATTTTCTTCTTAAATATTATTATTTACATTTAATTTTTAATTTTTAATTTTTAAGTTTAATTCCAATTCTCGCCTAAAAAGAAAAATCAACCTTCACCCTAGCCTCCCTATTCCCACGTGCAACATCTACATCCTAAAAAATGTGATTTCTTCGGATCTTACTACAGTGCCCGACTTGACCCTAAAACTATCTGTCGCCTGAATCACTGTTCCGAACGCACTATCAATGTTCTGCATGTAGACGTAGCTTGAACTCGACTCGACCTTACTGAATTTCCTGACACCTTAAGGAATCCGAATCGCCCGAAACCTGAATGCTAAATGTGTTTTCCACGACTCCACCATTCCATTTCTTTGGTCGCATTGGAGTAGGGTTTGGACTAGATCCATGCTTTTACAGGCTCTTAGGTGCTGCATAATCAGGTGGAAGGAATTTTAGACGTCAGATTCTTCCAAGAAGGTTATTTTATTTTACTATTTGAGGTTTTGTATTTTTTCTAATTTTCTTGTGTTTATTCTTATTATTGATTGATATTTTAAGTATAATTTTATAAGGTAAGATAAGAAGAAAACATGTAACCTTATGAATTCCCAATAAAATATAAGAGAAATGTCAATGGGACTAGAAGGAACAATTAGTGATATCAATTTGTAGGGGATACCTAATGTATCCCTGAAAGGATGAAGAAAAATTTAACGTGATATAAATATCACATTCAAGAGGATGAAATAAGAGAGAGTTCAAGAGATTATTTTGAAGTTTGTAAGATTGAATGATAATGAAAAAGGTGAGGAGAAGGTGTCTAAAGTGGATTCAAGCACAGAAAGAGATCTGATGCAGTTTATAATGATGTCATATCGAGAGTTTATAATAATAGGACAGGGTTGCATGATCTTGGGAAGCACCTTTGAAACAAGAACATACACTTTTGTAACAGTTGAGGCCAAGGAAAGGAATGTTGTGATGTGAGTATCAATAGGTTTTTGATCTGAGATGTGCAGAGGAGTGTGAATTAAAGAAACATGTTTACAAGGGTTGACAATGTTTATTGTTTACACAGGTTTATATACCCCTGTGAGAAAAAAATTATGTGGGATTATTCCATGGAATGAGGGTAAGAGTATAGTATACGAGTCAAAAACTATGACCAACTTCCAGTGAAAGATAGATGAAAGAAGTAAATACAAGAAGGAATAGGAGACCACAGAAAATATATCGAAGAAATCAACGGTTTTCATTGAATTTGAGACGTCAGGCTCACAAAGAATGTTAGGTGGTTCATTTAGACTAGGACATACTAATAAGGCCATAAAACTCATTCCTTATGCAAGATACGTTGTTGTTGCTTTAGGTGGTATAGACCTGTTAATGCTATGAAATTTTTGTTATTCAAGATTTTGTCCAGGCAAAACCTAGAGCAAAAATGGTTTACATTAGTCATGTAAATTTGAAGTTGCACATCCTAGATTCCCAATGTAGGGTTTGGAATTTCGATGCGTGATGTTTTTTATGAATTTAAGAAAAGACTAGGAAATCCATTAATGTATTCATAATCTATTATCCTTTTTTGCATATCATGCAGATTGTTTCTTCCCTGGAATTTTTTAGGTTGAACCACCTACCACATTAACTTCATGAATGATGGGACCTCATACAAATTTTATGAATATGCCATATCCTTTTCAGGAATGTAAAGAATGGATATATATTTTAATGGGTGTAGGTTGTCTTTGATGATCTTCTCAAAATATTTCAATTTTCTCTTTACTTTGACAATATCTTCTTACAGTCTCTACCAGATGTTGTCTATAAGATATAGTACTCTAGGTCCTTCCAGATCTCTAAAGATTCTAACAATACTACCATTTGGTCATCCAATATTAATAGTCTTTGGTCATTTCCTTTTCCAGGAATAGTATTTTGAGTTCAATAGCTCATCATTATTGGATTTTGAAAGCTCTTCTGAAAATTACCCCATAACTTTACCATCTTATAAGTTATTTCCAATTGCAACACGAAAATAATTTTCTATAAACTAATAATCCTAATTCTCATGAATCACCTTAGCCTACTGAAAAACATAACCCATGTGACTGCCAAATGAGGATGCAACACTCCTAGCAAGTATGTGATTAGAACCTTCAAATCTATTATATGTATCATTTGAAACATAATTCTGATCATCTTGTTTAAGGGCACCTTATTTATGTCATTCTGAACTTCTCCCACAAATATTAAAACAAAATAGATTTAGATTTACTACTTACTAATAGTGATATTTTATTAAATAAATGTTAGTTTTCTAGATCATCCAAAGTTCTAAACACCTTCACACCTAGATCCTAGTCTTGGATTAAGGCACCGAATTTTGACCCATATTAAAATAGCAATAAATTCTTGTCAGTTAATACAAATTTCATAGAAACATTGATGTGGACTTTATTTGACTTCAAAATGAGTTGTGGAATGATTTTTGAGTCAATCAATAGCAAACATTTACACATACTCACATCATTATAAAATCTTCAACACTATATTCCTAGTCTAGACTCTAGATGCATTGTGTTAGTATTTGATAGGTAAAATTTCCACTACATATGATGAAAATAATAGTTCCAGATGGTTTAATAGCCTTCATATTATTAAAAATACAACATTTTTGTCAATCTCATTTTACAATAATCTCCAGAATATTTCCAACCACCCTCACAAGTATATTCATTTATCCTATGGATAGTCCAAAGAAAAGGAAATAAATTCCTACAAATGGTTAACATACATTCAAAATATTTCCATGATTTGATATCTTCAATGACAGAGAAATCAAAATTGGAATCTTGCAACTCAAATAGTCACTGAACTTTATTGTAACTTCTCCAAGGACACCTGAGCGAGTAGATCCTTGAGTCATACATGTCATATCTTCACCATAATCCCTCCAAATCAAGTCAAAATTCATGAAGTTTACTTCCACCAAAAATGTATCACCCATGCTAAGTTAAAGAAGTTAATGTGAAATTTAGCAAAATTATCAGGTTAAAAAGAAAGAAAACACTCTAATCAGAAAATAAAACAATAGGAAAAATAGGCTATATAAAATTCATATAAATAAATACAAAAATCCTACGATTGAAACAACACACTTGAATAGTTTTTCCTCAATAAAACATCAATATAGTGGAGTGTAATAATGTGGAGATGAATGTTTGACCTAAATGAACATATCTACCTTTAGCTATTCCATAGTTTTATTTGAATGGAATAATGTACTTGATAAGAAGCTATTGGTAATTTTGAGAATGATTCACAATTCTTGATTCAAGCTTTCTTAGGATCTTAAAGTTGCCACTATCAATGATTGTGTGTCTTCTCTAGCAAGTAAAGACAAAATTGTGAAATGGAAATGTTGAAAAAATAAAACCATCCAACAATAATTCTTCCTTCAGTTCTTTCTAGTGGGCTATGTTCCAAGCATAGGATTATCAGGCTTTTGTTGTCAATAATTGAGTCTTGAATTATATTTCCAGGTTGGGACCTAAGGTTATCTTGCCTAAACTATTCAACCATTGATATCAGAATAGTTCTGAATGTAGATAAATTCCATATATTCCTTCTAGTTTTTCTTATTCATTTGCCATGATTTTTGCCTATCCATAACATGAATTAATTTAATTCCATTCATTTTCCATTCTTTCTACCTATTCACAACATGAATGGAAGGAAAGTTAAATGGTCTAGAAAGTTCTTGATAGTTAAATTTGGTTGACTCTATGTTCAATATTTATGAATTCTTGATTATTCAATTATATTCACTTGTCCATCAAATGCGTTAATAGTAAATTTTCTCTCACTTTTTCTTTCTTCCCTTCATGTTTTTTTCTTAGATTAGGCTTAGTGTTAATGGGTATGTATCACTTTTTATTTTTTGTGAGGATTGATATTGAGCATTTTTATTGCAGGGGAGCAAACTCAGAATTCAACGGGTCTTATCCAAGAACACGAGAACTTGGGATTAATGGTTGGAAATAAAGGGAAAAATTTATTGGAATTTTAATGAGCATCAGTAGAGGCTTTCCTATTTTTTTACATATAAGAACGACCTCCTTTGGACTATGTCAAAAACCCTTTTAAATGGACTAAGAATTCATTATGAATTATCCTAGATTACTATCCACCATGTTGAGGAGGTAAATCCCCTCTGCGGACAGAGGCGATCCCTACTAGCCCAGCGGGGGTCTAGCAACAATCAAACAATGTTACGACGCAAGTTCCTAGTTACGAATGAAAAGACTAAAGATGGAAGCCTACCTAGAATCCAATGCTATAATCTGAAGAAGAGAACCCCGTTCCTCAGCCTCGGCAGATCACAATCCTTCCACGATCTCCGCGGAAGAACACCTGCACATGCAAGAAACAAACAGATACAAGCATAAAACCCAGCATACGTAACTAAATATCAGTCAGAAAGGATATTACTCATATTAACATGATGGAAAACAGAGTGGAACCATAATCGTAATCATCTATTAAATAACAAACGAAGAGAGATTACAACCAAGTTCTGACGTCGTGGTCTCCTTCGGATGGGTCTCCAGTCGTTCACGTCTCGCAAAGCTCGCCAAGGAAAGGGAAAACCTCTCCAGAGTCTCTCGACGATGGTCTCCTTACTTGAGTTGGCCTTAAGGGAAAAAGAGGGCTCTTTACAGCACAAAGGCTCTTGGGAATATGGAGATTCAAAGCTTAGGCACTTCAAGACTATCAGCCTTTCAGCCCCTTCATCAATGGATGAAGGCTATATTTATAGAGGAGAGGAGGAGGTTGGGATCCCTACAATAGTGGAAGGGAGGCCTTATCCCTTGGGAGGTTCCCCATAAGGTGGAAATAAGAGGCCAAAGGAGGAAGGCCGTGGTTATTCAGGCGAAACCACTCCTGATGACTCATCCACGAAGTTGTTGTAATCGAAACTTCGCCTCCTTTTTTAAAAAACTTTCCAAAAGCAGAGTGGCGCGGGTGCAACACTGGGACAGAGCGCCAATTGGCGCGGGCTCAGTGTTAATTTTCCCCCATTGGTGCGAGTACATAACGGGCTACCAGCGCCAAGGCAAAAACATGTGTTTTTAGGGGTCTGCTCAGGAAATGATCAACAAAAGGAATGTTGTCCTCATGGAAAGGGATGAAATGATGGTATTTGCAAGGCATGACACTGCTTATTGGTCACAGAAACGACCCTCCAATGGGCGAGATGGGAATTGCAGGGACGGTGACAAATTACTGTGTAACAGATGCCCCCTAAAGTATGAGGCCCGAGAGAGAGAGGGGTGAAATGCTTTACGAGAACATGTTCAACTAAAGGCCCGCCGTCGGAAAACCTGCACAGAAAGATACAACTGATATCTCAAGTACATGATGTATATGTGGTATGGACGCAGCCATCCAAAACAGAGTATGCTATAATCCGGATCCAGGGTATGGGCGCAGCCATCCAACTAGGATCGAACAAATAGACTCAGGTATGGTCGCAACCATCCAATCAGTGAGTCATGTACATAATGATAATAATCCACAATCGCAGCCTGGATTACAACAGACACAATCCAGGGTCTTGCGCTCCATCTCGACCCAAAAAAGTACAAGTTCGAGCATGTGAATATGTGAGCTGATGTCGAACATGCAAGAACATCGTCTGATTACCAGCCAATGATGAAAGCTGTTAACAGACGCGAGAGAAACCACCAATAATGAAAATGGTCCTCAAGGTACTACAGGTACAATCTACGGCGTGCGAATAAATGAGTTGATGTCGAACACCCGCAGAATCACTCGATCGGAGGCCAATGATGTAAACCTCTCGTCGAATGCGACGAACCTGCCATTGAGGCATGCAGGCTCCCAGGTACCATAAGGAGTCTCTAGACCAACTTCCTGGATAATGAGTTGATGTCGACAGGAAGTGACCTTGATCGAAGGTGGGCCATAATGATTCCCACATCATCGACACGACACAGAGGAACATGATGTTTTGTTGTGAATCAGGATCGTATGAGAAACAGAGGAAGGTTGATATTTGTAGAGGCCAACTTCTCTTGAACACATGAACGGCACGACAATGGACTTGGCAGTATTTGACATCAGCGGATCAGAGGTCATGGCGACGAGGCAGTGAACAGATGAGAGGTCAAAAGAGATTACCCAAACCCACGGAGGCAAAGTGAAGCAACGAGATGAGATGTCCCCAACCCGACACGAATGCAGACAAGTGCCATGTTCAAGAGCGACATACTGCCGACGACAATGACGATGGTTCCATTTTTTCCCCCACCATTTCTGGCGAGTACCCCAATTATTTTTGATAACAAGCTTGAAGGGGATAGCATATGCTTGTGATATAAGTCCGCCCTTCGGGCGAATCCATCCTAGTGCATTTAACGAGTCCTAGGAAGGAGAAACTCGGAGAACGTCATTTCGACTAGATCCGATGTCATCAGGGTTTAACGAGTCTGACAAAGGAAGAAATCGGCGTCTTTTCATGTTTAGAGAGTTTGAAAAGACAGAGAAAAGAAAACTCCACAGGTCCCTTTTCGTAAATAGTTCCCCAGATCCGAAAAGGTAGAAAACAATACCCGGGAAAACCTCCTAGTCGCAATAGGCTAGGGTATTCCTTTTTCGTAATCAATCCATCCCAGCCCGAAAAAGGGTTAAACTTATACTGGGTGGATGTCGATTCGTGTCCATTTTAACGAGATCGAAACGACAAGGGCCTCGGCAATCTTTTCATATTTAGAGAGTCAGAAAATAGCTGAAAGATGACTCCATAGTGACTTTTTCGTGTATTTACCGAGTCCGAAAAAGTATAAAATACAACTCGTTCCATCGTTTAAGTCGCAAAAACCTGCTGCTGCACATACCAAGCAAGCGTAAAATCCATTTTCGACATAACATATGCAAATATTTGATAAAAATAACTTTTAAAACTCATTTAACGTCGAAAAAGTTATAAATATGTCAAATTGGTAAAAATAAAATTACTTTTACTATTTACCTTGGTAAAAAGCAATAGTGGTCCATTTGGAGCAGAAACTTCTGACGGTGATTGCGACAAATCCAGTTGACCATTCAGCTTCTCGTCTGTCACAGGTAAGAGGCGTTCCCCTGCTCTTCATTTTCATTCATTTTTTGATAATTTTCCCTTGAAAATCAGTTCTATGTGGCCACTTTTAAAATTTTAGGGCTGCGCCCATTGGCGCGGGTATCGGGCACGGACCCGCGCCAATGAGCTCTTTTCTACAAAGGGCTCGCGCCACGTGGTGCGACTATTCACGAAACAGCCGCGCCAGCGGCCGAACCTAAAAATCCGCCCAAAATTTCGACATTTAGACCAAATTGCATGGAATTTGAGGCTCATCAGAGATCTAACTAAGGGTTCATGGCCATATGAATGCAGGTAATCAATCAAAATGGCAATTGAATGGAAAGAACGAGAGCACGGAGAAGAGGATGAACAAGCCATGC
Source organism: Pinus albicaulis (assembly GCA_034641835.2). Classification (NCBI taxonomy): domain Eukaryota; kingdom Viridiplantae; phylum Streptophyta; class Pinopsida; order Pinales; family Pinaceae; genus Pinus; species Pinus albicaulis. The sequence continues at coordinate 40,768,794 of CM076572.1, forward strand.
AAAGTCAAGCTTGCATGAATGCCCTTAGAAACTGCGGGTTGAAAAAGTTCTTCCTCACACCCTATCTACGAGCTCAGCCCGAGCTTCTCCAGTATTTGATCAGTATCTGGGATGAACACGAACAGGTGTTCAGGCTACGAGATCAGGTATTAGAACTGGAGGTTTCTGATGTTTATTTCATCACCGGATTGTCCCGCAGAGGTCCAATCCCTGTATTGACTGGAAGTAGACCATCTGGGGAAAAGATGGAAGAAGTGATGGCACGAGTGTGCCGAGGAGCACAAACGGGATCAGGCAGTAAGAAAGTGGATATCCACACTATCCCTGATCTAGCATTGAGAGTTGTTCTGCATACCATCACGCGGGCTGCAGGGTCGCAGGCACCGCACGAGGCCACAAAGGCCCAACTCCTGCTGGCCTCAGAATGCATGGGTCCCTTACTGTTTAACTGGGCAGCAGCAGTAACAATCAACATGAAAAGGCAGCTCACGAAATGCAAATAGGGAAAACTGAAACAGTTCGGTTATGGTTCCATCTTGGTATCGTTCATTCTGGAACGCTTACCAATCTTCCAGGGCCAAGGGGCCGCAGTGGCAGATCCGATACCACGAGAGCCAAGAATGGCTCGCTGGGCAGCATTGATGCCCAGATCTGGAGGTGGCCAACAGATGTCCTGGAGGCCGGATTCTTTAGGTGGTTACGGCGCCAGCTGATTGTCGTGGAAGACTGGCCCTATGCAGGAACTGACTTTACCAGGGACCCAGATCTCCCACTACCAGAAGGAGACGACTGGGACGAGGAGCTGGGTAAGACCTCATATTTTGATTTTATGTTTTATGTTTTTTTTTTGTTAACACACATTCGTCCTAACATGATCACCTATATATGCAGATGTGGGACCTGAGAGACCAGCTGGGATGTCTCTAATCTCCCGGAGGACACAACTCGCCCCTGAGGTTCAGGGAGAGGGCACCGGAGGAGAGGAACTGATCCAGAATCTCGAGGGCATTGCCCACGGGATCCCAGACTATGCCCGGCTGGCAGACGTACCGATGGCATACCAGCGCCACACGGTGGGAGTTCCGAGTTGGGTCCACCGAATCCTGAGGCGTTTAGTGCGTGCAGTCACATGCTATCATGAGCACCATGCGGATTAGTCCTTAGGATTTATACCACACCTATTTTTTGAGAGACATACCGTCTCCGGATGTACTAAGACGATTATGTATATTTTGACTTTCGTGATGCACACTGTGCAGACATTTCGACACACACACACACACACACACACACACACACACACATATATATATATGGATATGACTATTTTGGATGGATCTTTTACATGTGATGATGTTTTCTATATGTCATGCAAATGTCTAATACAAATGTAATCTAATGTATCAGTTACATAACAAACGACCCAATGCGAAATGTATTCACACAATGCATCTACTCACACATTTCATTTTTATGCAAGCTTAAAAGCACACATGAACACACACATATGCAAACTATGCTTGACATAAGGAAGACAGGCATGCCCCCCAGCATGGTGTCTCAATTCGAGGTGCATGCCCCCCAAGCTTCAGTCCATTGAAAATGGAGTGAAGGTTCAAAACAAAAAGTCGAATTGAACATGTTCGTGTTTCATTGTTTTAACGAGGTTGACACACTTAAAAGAACTGTCCTCAAACAACGTGTTTCATTATTTTTAGGAGCTTGACACAAGTGGAGGAATTATGCTCCGATAGTCTTGATTTCATTTTTTAAGGAGCTTGACGCAAGGAAACGAACCATGCTCCGATAGTCTACTCATTATGACGAACAAGAAGTCATGATTTCTAAGAGTTCCGCACCAGGTGGGAGAATGACATCTTGGAAATCAGAACCCAATGCCCCCAGCACACTATGCAAGACGGCGTCTTCACTGAGTACAGGCACGGGGTAGGTAGCCACATAGTTGACCTGCGGTGGGGCAGATACAACGGGTGGATAAAAACCAGGAGGGGGTGATGGCGGGCCAGCTGCCATATCAGGAACCAAAGAACGAAAGCTGATCAATGGTCACGATCCGTCCTTCATGTGGAAAGCACATCACGCGAAAGAGGGAGGAGACAAGCGCTCCCATGGCATAGGTGTAATCGCGCCCCAAAAGCAGATTGAAATCCAAGGGGCCTGGAACAACCATCACATCCATATGGATGGTTTTACCTCCCAAAGTAACAGGTAACCTTGGAAGGATCCCCAACGGTTGACTCGTTCTTCTATTGAATGTCAACAGATTCTGCGTAACGGGCGCAAGCGGCGGCGAACCAAAAGCTTGCCAGGTAGTTGATGACAGAATACTAACAGAGGCACCTTCGTCTATAATGGTGCTGGGTACAACCAGACCAAGAGCCTGTACTGTGATCTCAAAAGGCACATAAGACGGAAGGCGAAATCCTGCAAATCGATTCCAGTCAAAGGAAGCGACCAAACTACTCGGAGGGGTTACCATCGACATGCGAAGGTCTTCCCCTGATGTTACGGTAGAAGAAGCCTCCTCCATGACCTCCATCTCGAAGGCGGGAGGAATATCCTCCGTAGCCTCCATCATGGGAGGCGGAGGAGGGGCTTTTTGAAGTACAGGGACAGGAGAATCTTTCTCCAAGTCTGAAGAATCTGAAGAAATCAGAAGGACATGGGGGGTGTGAGGTCCACTCTCGACAGAAAAGACCTGGTGCATCGTGGACGGGGCCAGTTCAACCGATCCTACGATCAATGGGTGGTCAGGGACGGATTCGTGAATTTGAATTTCTGGGGGAGTGGGATCGACCAAGGAGGCCTCTTGACCAATCGTAGGATCAGCTGGCGGAGGACTCAAAGAAAGCCGATTATAACCAGGTGGAAGGCGTGGTGTAGAACCGGTTGGGTTGTCCAAAACTCACTTGGCTTCATCCATATAAGGACAAAGGTGAATGGCATGGTGCCCTTCACACAACTTACAGGGATTGGTGATCTTACCCTGCTTCTTAGAATTCTTATCAACAGCAGCTGAAGACGTGCCCCCAACTTGACTCCCGGAAGCCAAAGGCAACGGCGGACGGCCGTCGGACCATGCTTCGAGCACCTTGGGGATGCCAGGGCAGTCTCGAAGAAGATGGTCTCCCGTGCACAACAGGCAAGGGAACTTGACTTTCCGTGGAGGGTTGGAAGGTTTATCAAGAGGAGACATTTCAGAAGCAGCAGCTGCAGATTTAGCCTCTCTCTTATCGGCCTTCTTCTTCTTTGTCTTCTTCTTCTTCTTCTTAGCCACCTGGTTACTCGAATCCAGACTTTCACCAGGCAAAGTAGAAGATGAGGACGCGGAAATAGGCGAAGAAGGGGAGAGGTCCACCTTAGAATCAACATGATGTTGTTCTGGTGGAGGAACTGATTGAACAGTAGTGGAGACATTCGGGACTACAGAGGTTGAGAACAACCAAACAGGCAACCCAACAGTTAACCCAGGAAGGGACAACGTCACCATGTAAGGAGCACCAACATTTCCAAAAGGAGGAAAATGACCAGGATTCCCTTCTGAGGGGATTCCTTGGTTGGTAAACTCTGAAAAAGTTGCCATCAAACTCAAAACCACACACGGGCTGAAAACGAGTTAAGACACACGATTAAACGGTCAACAAGCAATATCTAAGCGGGCGTGTAATCGTGGGTGATTAATTTTACCACGTTGGAAAGTAAGAAATTATACCATTTCATATTTTAAGAGTCGAGAAACGATAAAAAGATGACTCTATCTCTTTCAGAGTTGACACAAGAGTGAAAGGACAAGCGCTTGATGGTCTTTTCAAGTTTAGGGAGTCAGAAAAGACCAAATGACTGCTCAGGAAAAACTAGGCACAAAGGGTGTACCAAATATCCGTGAACTGCAATATACACCTTGGTTTCAAAAATGAAACAAAAATCGACCAAGGACTTTCCGTACATGCAGGTAGTCTCCCCGAATGCTGTGTTCGGTGTATCACGGGTATAGGGCGGCGGACTCGGCTTCCTGTGGATAAAGGATTGAAAACCTAGAGGGGTCTCCCTTTATATACGCGACGGTACGGGGAGCACAAGTCCGTACTAGCGCTGTCTAAAGCCAAAAGGCGAGCGACAGCTGCTAGGTTTAACGACGCCGGAACACGTCTCTAGCCTAGACTTTCTAAAAATGTTTCGTTAAGTTACAATGCTGCCTTAGGTTAATTGAATAAATTTTACAGTTGATCTTCAATTAAGTTTCAATTTTCAGGCCCTATCGTATGTAGTGTCTTAAAAGACTCCTAAATGCAAAGCTACATGCCACAGTCCAACATTTCGTTCGATGAAAACTAATTAGAGAAGAGTTGAGAGCTTTTACACAAACGAAATGAACGGAAGACAAACAATGAGACCTCTAATGCAACTAATGAAATTGAAAACTTTTCATCCAAATCACTAATCACTAGCAAAATTGAAAAGATCACAATTTGCACTAATTAACAAAAGCAAAAGAGATTTTTTTTTTTTATTTTCAATGTTTAATAGCTAATATGCACTAAACGAACTTGAAAACAAATGGAACAACTTGAGAAACGATATTCGAGAGAGCAAAACAAACAAATTTCACTCAAAAACACAAACAATCAGATCCCAAATCGACCAAAGTCTCTCAAAACAAGGAAAAGACTCAAAAGCTTCCAATGGACCATGTGATCTAGGTCCAAGGCAAGACTAAACGAATTTCGAATGAAGGAATGAACAATCACCCAAAAATCGCAACAAAACAATGAACAACTACTTAGAGGATGTGGAGAATCAATCAGACAGTCGACAGGACAATCAAAACACCAAAACTCCCACGGAGGGCTCGATACACTAAGCCACTAGATGCCCTAGGGCTTAAAACATGAAATCGATAGATAAAAGCAAACAACCAAAGGACAGAGGTGAATTCCCAGTCAAACAGGACTCCAACACACTCAGGCAGTCAGAAAATCAAGAAGAAAAACATTGACCAAACCCAGAGAGCTCAAAAATGAGGAAACTCAAAAACCTTACAGGAGTGGCGCGACTGTAAGGATGAAACTGGCGCCAGAAAGCAATTGGCGCGGGCTAAACAAAGGCAACGTGCGCCAATTGGCGCGACTGTCAGGTTAAAAACCGCGCCAGTCGAGTTTCTCAACCAAAATTAAAAAACTACTCCAGGGACAAATCAATGTAAACTAAGCAAACCAAGAAGTCAAAAACAACAAAAAGAACCCAACCCAGAAGGCTCATCAAGCAAGGAAAAACATAAAATAATCAAAGCGAGACAACACAAACGAGACAGTGAAATCTGGACGATCCCCAGCGGAGTCGCCAAATTGTTGAGGAGGTAAATCCCCTCTGCGGACAGAGGCGATCCCTACTAGCCCAGCAGGGGTCTAGCAACAATCAAACAATGTTACGACGCAAGTTCCTAGTTATGAATGAAAATACTAAGATGGAAGCCTACTTGGAATCCAATGCTATGATCTGAAGAAGAAGCGTCCCCGTTCCTCAGCCTCGGCAGATCACAATCCCTCCACGATCTCCGCGGATGAACACCTGCACATGGAAGAAACAAACATATACAAGCATAAAACCCGGCATACATAACTAAATATCAGTCAGAAAGGATATTACTCATATTGACATGATGGAAAACAGAGTGGAACCATAATCGTAATCATCTATTAAATAACAAACGAAGAGAGATTACAACCAAGTTCTGACGTCGTGGTCTCCTTCGGATGGGTCTCCAGTCGTTCACGTCTCGCAAAGCTCGCCAGGGAAGGGGAAAACCTCTCCAGAGTCTCTCGACAATGGTCTCCTTACTTGAGTCGGCCTTAAGGGAAAAAGAGGGCTCTTTACAGCACAAAGGCTCTTGGGAATATGGAGATTCAAAGCTTAGGCACTTCAAGACTATCAGCCCTTCAGCCTTTCAGCCTTTCAGCCCCTTCATCAATGGATGAAGGCTATATTTATAGAGGAGAGGAGGAGGTTGGGATCCCTACAATAGTGGAAGGGAGGCCTTATCCTTTGGTAGGTTCCCCATATGGTGGAAACAAGAGGCCAAAGGAGGAAGGCTGTGGTTATTCAAGAGAAACCACTCCTTATGACTCATCCACGAAGTTGTTGTAATCGAAACTTCGCCTCTTTTTTTTTTAAAAACTTTCCATAAATAGAGTGGCGCGGATGCAACACTGGGACAGAGTGCCCATTGGCGCGGGCTCAGTGTTAATTTTCCCCCATTGGCACGAGTACATAACGGGCTACCAGCGCCAATGCAAAAATAAGTGTTTTTAGGGGTCTGCTCAGGAACTGATCAATAGAAGGAATGTTGTCCTCATGGAAAGGGATGAAATGATGGTATTTTCAAGGCATGACACAACTTATTGGTCACGTAAACGACCCTCCAATCGGGGTAAGATGGAATTATAGGACTGAGCCAAAATTACCGTGTAACACACCTGCCGTCCACAATATGAACATATTTTCACTAGAGTACACTTGTAGGAACATAAGTTCATATTTCTTATATTTTCAAATGATTTTCTGGTTGATTTTTTATAGCGGTTGATGTCCCTTTTGCTAGGAGATATGATATTTGGAGACCTATTTTCAATTTAGCAGCCGATGTCCCTTTTGCTGGGAGATATGATATTTGGAGACTTACTTTCATGTTCAATATCTTTTATTCCTCCATCATGTTAACTCCTAATTTTTATTTTACTATCAACATTTCACTATTTCTAAGAATTGTGCTTCAAACTGATCAACTGGTGTATTTTTTATGTTGTTCTTCCTACTATGTATTATTAATTTAATATCCTATGCTGAAACTTCCTAAAACCTTCCATTCAATGCTGATATATACAACCACTAAGACTAATTTAGATATTTTCCTCTTTGGTATGCCATATACAACTGCCAAACAACCTTCATGAAGATGATTATTTTGTTTAAACAGCACAGTTCTTGTAGGATAATGTGTCTGTATAATGAGATTTAACACCCATAGAACATGAACTTTTTAAAATATTTAAGCAATAAGAAAAATGATTAATACAATGTTTTCTTATTGGATCTTTGCTCTCTATCATAAAAGAAGAGGGTAACATACTGATTGATGAGCGTACCATAAATTTTTTCCTTTGCAACTGTAACAACCCACAAGCATACTTCCTTTCCTCATAAGCCATAAAGATGTCACATTATAGCTTGGCTATGTTTTGTGTTAATATTGAAGTGATTTCGAAAACTTTCATATGTACCCTCAAGATTACATTAGCCCTTTTTTGACACCCAAATCTGATAGCTAGATGAGTTTGTATGTTTCATGAATGAGATGGATATGCTTTATAATTGTTTATTTTATTTATCCAAAATCCATTAAAGGCTGAATTTTTAGGTTAAAGGTACATAATTTAGTTTTTTTCCATCTTGAAGAGATATAATGAAACTATATAGGGGTGGCCTTATTTTTTCTCAATAATAATGTTTAGAGGTGAAATCAAGCTAGTGTATGGTTATTGAGGACGTGCAAGCACAAGAAGAAACACCCCTTGGACTCTGATCCATTGGTTGTCGCTTGCTCCAAAAAAATTAATTTAATTAATTAATAATTAATAACCACTTGAATAAAATTTAAATTAGTTGTGGTTTTCCCACGCTAGAGTATCAACCACATAATATTTTTACAAAAGTAATGTTCAATGCAGGGGATGTTACATTTGTTTCTTAAATTCCTGTAGATAGATCTGGGTATAACTAGATAGTAACTATCAACTCTACACTGGTGGCTCTGTCTTATCAATTTCCATATTTTTCAGAGGTAATATGCAAAAATAATGAAGAATATCTCGAGGAGGTGATCCAAATCAGCTTAGTCAGACCACTCCAACCAATAACACATATAATTAGCCAAACCCTTATTTAGCACTATATTAGAATGTTAGACCATTGTAGATCTACATTTCACCCACGTGGCTCAAAAATTTGGAAGGTTTGAGGATTTCCATTTAGTCAAATAAAACTAACTCAACATAAAATTTTCTAAATTGATCCTTAAATGTCAATAAGAAATCCCTTGTGTACTTTCTATATTCTAGGCCTCTTGTCTTTGGTACAACCATTTTCTTTGAATCGGTATATATCATGGCATGTTCTGACCTTTCTTCGCAGAGTCATTAACAACATTAAAAATGGGAAAAAATATAGGAGATGCATCTGGATAACTTACATTATTTTTCTTTTCTTCTAGTGCCATGTATGCATTATACAAATTACCAACTAAACTGGAAGTACCAACTTTGGCTAGACATTCCTTCCTCTTCTTCTTCTTTCTATGATCCCTATCAATTCCAGCACCAATGGAGTTTGTTGCTATAGCCTAATGATTGGTAAGAGGAAGGGTACTTTCATTATTTTCTATAGTATGATGGACTATATTCATAGGCTTGCCCCTCAAATTAGCATTACTTTTTTTTGCAACACCATATAATAATAAGCTTTAAATTCACTAGTAGAAGAGGGAAATTGTTCATCCATTTCCATTGCTTTTATGAAAATGTCACCAGATTCAGAAGGAAGCTCCATATCATGTGCAACTTCTTTGAGTTGATAAGATTCACGTTTCCTAAATCTCACAGAAACTATAGTTCTTTTTTTGTTATCCTTTCTATTGACCTCAATCTGTGTCAATTATTCATCCAAATATGGAAAATATGGCCCTTAAACACTTACATTTGAGCTCAAGTTTTTTTTCATGTGGTTCATCAAGATTTTCACTTAGCTCAATAAGTAAATATAACTCTTGACCTTTAATTTCCCTAGTCATTGATAAGTTTTGAATTTGATTCACAAATTCCCACATCCCTAACAATGCCATTGGATTATTTATGATTCACATCAAATAAAGAGAGATTTGGGAATATGATTTAGAGTTATAAATATATTTTATTTGAATTTCATGTTGATGAACATCCTGAATCTGGAGGTATAGAAACAATGTTGCCAACATTTAAGTTTTTCACAGAAAAATTACCCCCACAAGGGATTTTAGTTGTTCTTTGTATCCTAAAATTTCTAATAGTTACATCTCATTCTGCATCCACTTGCTGAGTATTGAGCCAATTAGTTCTAATTTATTAAAACTTTTAGTGACCTGACCAATGTCCACATACCTTACATTGTCCGTAGGTTTTACATTTTCAACAGGCTTATCAATCGATTCAAAGCTATCTCCTACAAACACATACATAGGTCTTCAGGGTCCATTGATCCTTTCTGTTAGCAATGTTGGTGTCCCCACATTTAATGAAATCACATCACTAATTGTGATCATTTATTGATGTAAAATTTATGACCTTTCAAAAGAAGATAAGGAATTTCCAACATGACTTGATAAAGAGAAAAACGAAGCAGAATCAGGTTCTTGAGTACACTTTGTAATGGCAATTGAGGAGGTGCAAATTGGGCTAGAGGTAGTGGATGCAACACTGGAATCTACAATAGTTCCTATTAAAGTTTGAGCTAGTGAAGATTGATTTCAGGAAGTTTTGCATTGGGTGTACACTCAGGAGTTGTGTAAAGAGTTGTGCCAATAGTGAAAAAAAACGAGGATTTACTCTTTGTGGGAAAGTTCATATTTTAAACATATAAAATTTTTGAAGAAGAGGTTGCCAATGAATTTGGTCCCATGAATTCAACACTCTTACATGAAAACCTGTGTAAATTAAAATATAAAGTGCAAATGTTAGTGCCTTCAATTATTCAAACAACCAACTCCAAAATCAAGACAATCCATTCCATATCTATATCTAGTAGAGTTGGTCTCTCCACCTCCAAGCCCACTTAAAATTGTAACCATTTCTATCTGATTTTGTCATTATACAGGTCAAGTTCCCATTTCAACTTTCCAAATTTTGTTTTAATATGTTCTATTGAACCAATGTGAATTATGTCCCAAAAACTAGATTGATTTCTCCTTTTGCTTTCTTGATGTGTCTGTATCAATCTTTTTTTTTAAAAGAACTAATTCTCAACACTACAGTCTAAAGTGTTCCATTTCCTTAGCCACAATAATAATTTTGGATGCCACTTCCTCATTTCCTACCCATTTTTTACAATCATAAACCCAATTCTTTGTGCAAAAACTAGTTTCCATTACCTTGCACATTGAAACTAATTTCAATTATAATAGGAAAATTATAACAGTATTGAGGAAAATCCTATAGATTTGGACAAGTAACCTTGGAATGCTTATTGCGCAGACCCCTGTTGCAAACTTCAGACTGGTCATTAGAAAAAAATTTCATGCCTTGGTTGCATTACTTGGAGTATAGATGTGAAGAGGGGTTGTTGATGAAGCATCATAGGAGTGAACTTGTTTCCAAAAGCTTTTAGTCTCTCTCATTTGAAGTTTTTAACCTCCATATCTAGTTTTGGAATCTCCATTTCTGCCCTCTTGAATCACCATGATTTTGATCAAACTTAGATGTTAAATTAGCCAATTCAAATAGTATTCTCTAGTCAAACTTCTATATAGATATTGGATGCGTCTATTTGAGGAAATTTTTAGGCATGGAAACAATCAGGTGAATATAACAATGCCACTTCTCCTATAATTGAGAGTGAAGATCTTGAAAATTCTTGCATTGAGCCTTGAGGAGATCCTCACGTTGAATGTTATACCTTCGTATGATTTTGTTTTTAGATGTTCAAAATAATTATTGAAGGATGTGTGATGTTCTTGGAAAAAAATATTGATTGTTTTCTCCTCTTGGCCATGTCTTTGCATAAGAACATGGAGTGTTGTCTTGTATTTAGTCAGAGACATTGCTCCATCTAGAATAGAATTTTGACTATTTACTAGGAGGCATGTTAGTGAAGAATCAGTCATTTCGTCTGCACAATTACAGTAACTCCAGTACTGAACTTTTATTTTGATATTTGTTAGGAGAATTTCTTTGTTGCTTTAACAGCTGAATTGTTTCAATCCACTCTGCTGCTCTACTACCCGTGTTTGTTTTCACTGTGTTTTTTTTTTTCCCTCGGAACTAATATTGATTGGTATGTAAGTGGTAGATAAATTATTTTCATTTCTTCAAATTAACTTATTCTCCTATATTTAATGCACATATATATATGATGTTGGGACATGGTATCTGTAGTCAAGAAATATTGTGCATCCCATATGAGTGTCTATGTTTCAAATTTCATTACAAGAGTTGTCGTATGTGAGATCACATCTTCTGGTGAGTTTGTGGATGCCGAAGATGAGGGAGGGGAGATTGGAATTAGTGCAAATGGTGTCCAATATTTCGAGGATGCATTCCTTGGTACAACAACTCGAGTAGATACAGTTTGGTTTTCCCAAAAAAATCTGATGAAGGTAAATACTATAAATTGAATGAACTACAATTTGATGATTATTCATTATAGCTGAGATTAAAAAGCTGGCAAATTATAGCATAGCAATTTTGTGAGATTCTAACATCCAGTTGTTGGATGCAGCGGTTCTTGTGGGAGAGGAAACATAACTACTTGTTGGAATAAATAATTATGGTAAGGTTGTCTCACATATAATAAGGGCTTCTGATTTCAAATTTGAGTTTATTGAAGGACTGATATTTTCTCTACTCTGTTATTTCTCTCAGTTTTTATTTGATCTCTGTATGGTACTACTTGCAAATGTCACGATCATTCCTTGCTAAGTTATTTCTATTGATATTTAAGAAAGTATATTTTCTATTGTGTTTGGCATGTTGGACATACAATTGTAGAGATAGAATTCTTGAGGTTTCTTTATCAGTTGAAATTTTCAAAGAGTTAATGAATGAATCATTTTCAAAAGCAAGCAAAGCTTTGAAGGTTCTTTCCATAAAAGCTAGCCTTTAATATCCATTTGATCATAGGCTGTTTATGCAAAAACTCATGTTCATATACCCAAGAGAGAAAGAATGAACCCAGGGAATGGCTTCTATGTGTTGTAGTGAGTGAATGTCATGTATTTAGTGAACGATTTTTATGAATGGCTTTCTGTAGTGAGTGAGGAATGACTTCTATGTATTTGATTTCCAATGTTCCAAACTTTCCACTTAAATAATAGGTTAATAGAGCTTAGAAGGTGTGTCTAGAGTGAGCAGCATGACCATAAATATAAAATCCAAATAGATTTTATTAAGTGTTTGAAGCGGTTGGTCCAAAATTGCTCTGAAGTACGAGATTTCCCTTTATTGTTATAGGATAATAACAGGTGGATACGCAAAGGTCCCTATTCAAAGAGTAGAGAATCCCTCACGCTGGACAAGCCTTGAGGTATCTAAATATCCTATACATGGCATCAATATGACAGGCATGAGGGGCATGCATGAATTGGATGACCAAATTAATGAAGCAAAAATTTGACTTTAAGGAAGATTTGGAGGCCCACAAAAAGCTATTGCTACAATATGAAATGGTGGGTGTAGCAATTCCATTCCCGAGAATCGTATCCATAGAGTATTTAAGGGGAGGATAACCTGTAATATCTACTAGTATTTGAGCTTGTTATTGAGTAGGAACCTATTGACCTAGTGAAAGCGGTAAAAAAGTAAGAAGCATATCATGTTCCAGTGGACTCAGTTGATTCGGTAGTTCGAAGAGCAGCACCAATGATTGAACCAGTCAATGTGTTGGTAAGGGTAAAACCCATTGATCGCCCATCATAAAAGGGAATATGAAAGATAGTGAAGGCAGCAGGGGAAGCAAAGGAAAACATAGTATATCCTTAAGCAGAGGTCCTAGATTTCCTTCGGCCAGAGGCAAGGACAATCGCTAAGCTAGTATTGCTCAAAAAAAGAGAGAAAGACCCCAGCCATTTATTTTTTATATAATTTTTTTTCCGTCATTTTTTTGATGTTGCTGTCCACTTAAAAAATTTAGAAGAGAGACAAACACTTCGAAACGTTGGAAGAGCAACAAGCACTTCGAAATGTCAGAATAACGAAAAACACTTAAAAACGTCGGAAGAGAGACAAACACTTCGAAACATCCGAAGAGAAATGAACAGTTTGAAACGTCGCAAGAGCGATGACAACTTTCAAGCGTCAGAAGAGAAACTAAAACTTGGAAATGTCAGAAGAGCAACAGAAACATGGAAACATCAGATGAGCAATAAAAACTTGGAAATGCCGGAAGATCGACAAAAACTTGGAAACTTTGGAAGAGCGATGAGGACTTGGAAACGTCAGAAGAGTGAAGACGAATTTGAAATGTTGGAAGAGTGATGAAAAATTAGAAACATCATAATTGTGACAAAACCAAAAAAATGTCAGAATTCATGTCGATCTACTGACATTCATGGAACATTTGTGTCAAAGGCCTCTTCTTATAATATACTTCTTGAAACCCTTCTTCGTCTTCTAATTATGATGGGGACCTTTTTTGGCGTTCATTTCCTGTGTTACTAACTAGATCAAGGGGAATTTCTTATAAATATGAGCATACCGATGATACCTTCCACATCTAAATGAGATGTTCTCATAGTCCAGAGGTTTTTTCCGGATCGTACCGTGATACTCCAGTCCCACATATTCTGGTGCTCGTTCTGTTATGTTAATTTCGATGCAAATTCTCGCATACAATGTATATCAACCTCTTCTGGTAGAGTATGTAGCCTTAACAAATATTCCAATGGAGTTTCTGATCCACTCAAGGATTTTTGGGTCCTAGAACTCCATTAGAAAGGAAAAAAACTAAACACAAATAGGAATCGCCATGAATTGTTCCTGATCCAGATTATAACACTCCTTCACGAATCTCATAAACAGGTCTACATTGTAATAAAAATACGGTCCATTCTCGAAACTTCTCCCCCTGTCTTCCACATTTTCAAAGATGACTGTGAAAAATCCTCTCGATCCTAGTTTTAGATCTATGTGACCTTTTAGCTACCATTTTAATAGGATCCATTTGAGTAGGTCCCTTTAAAATGACCAGATTCCTATGAAATTGCAGATCAGGGCATGATATTTCATGTACTTTCTGTATTTTTCGAGTTTTTTCTTTGGGATGAAAAACCATGGCTTTTTAGAGGCGCGAGGGAGGAATTTTCCAAAAACGGTTCTTCCATTGGGAACCTAGCACTGTCTCCCCATGCAAATTTTCCAACTAAAAGCCCATGGGGATTGTGACTTGTTTCCCTTTGGGTTCTCCAACCACTATAAATTTGTAGGAGGGGATCTCTCCCCCACCACGAGTGCACCCATCTCTTACCTCAGTCTCATACTAATGTGATGCAAGAAGTAGCAGGCGCTGGTCAATATGAAAAGCTTTATTAGTTTTCAAAAACCATAGTTTTATTATAAACCCTAAAAGTCCCATGAGAGAACTTTGATTATATTCACAATCGTTTATTTAAATTATTGAGTTGTATTAAAGTTTTTGGGAGTAATGTTGATATATGATCTTCTACCACTCAAAATTATTTCTCTACCTCTTAGATAAATTTAAAATGTGATCATATTTTATATATGGTAATGAATAGTAGAGAAACTAAGTATTATATATCTCCTATAGAAATCAATGATTAATGAAAATTAAATTATCTTTCAATAAGGTTGTGCACCTTTACATACTTTACGATTTATATGGATTAACTTATGTAGGTCTAAGAGAGGAATGTGTGACAAAAACAATGTGAATAAACTTTGGGAAAACATATTACAAATATGGATAAAATTTAGAGTATGATAAGCCCTTTAATATACAAAATATTTAAAGTTTCCAATTTTATATTCTTAATGATATATCAAATAACATTCATCCACTTATTCTCTGGATCCAACATGGCATTTAGAATTTGATTTCCCTAATGAAGTTGATAAATGTTCATCAAACTGATTTGTCAAGTAGCATGACATTAATAATATTTTTGTTTGGCAAAATGTGATTTTTAGAATGAAGAGAAAAACATGTATTTCAACTTACAAAATGAAACCTCCTATAGAATTATACTAATTTTGTGGCAGGAAGACACCCCTAGCCTTTTTATACTAATGTGAATGTTAAAACAATCCATAGTGTGTTTCTATAACTTTGTTGTAAACATTGTTCCACACCATTGGTACAAATGAGATGCAAGATCATCCGTTACACTTCCTGGGTGATGTTTTTAAAACTATGACACTATAGTGAGATAAGATGATGTTTGAAGACACTAGAAGTTGATGCACATGGTGTTTTTGGACTTTGTCAGAAAATTCTTGTGATAAGAAGAGGGGGAAGGAGTTTTCCAAGCAAATAATAACCTAATATTATAGTATTATGAACTTTATAACTACAAATAATTTACTATTTTAACCTTTACCAATCAATGTTCATATTTCCTTTATATGATATAACTACCTTTCAATTATTATTACAAATTAAATGTTATATTATCCATTTAATATTATTTCTTAAATTTTTTCATTTGTGTATAAGAATAGAAAAGATAATGTACAAATTATTTTTCTATATTTTTAATAAATATCTCAAAAAATATATAATATTAATATATTATCTTTATTTCAGTATTTGTTTTTATACCTTTGTTCTAAATGAAATTTTTTCCCAGTATTTGTTCTGATATAAAGAAATGAGATGGAAAAATATTTTGAAAACATTTATTATATCCATCGAGAAGTAGCTTTGTATTGTTTTTTTTCAATTTATTTTATTTTTTTGAAAAAAAAATTATAAAATTTTATAAAGCTCATCTCAAGTTATTAGCTTTCCTTTACTTTCATGAAGCATGATTATGTCTCCTATATTAGCGTGTGAATAAATATGATTATCTATCTATTACTTTCATTGTAATTATTTCTTTAATAATTTTAAAAAGTTATATATTGGAGATTTGTTTGAGGAATTTTAGTTGCTTAAGTTATTGTTTGAGTGAGTGTGTGAGAAGAGAAGACTGTGCATGTGCAAGTTTTCAGGGACAATGTGTAGAAACTTTGAAGAAGTTTTTAGAATTTGTTGCAAGTAGAAGAAGAATGACAGGTTTCAACCAATATATTATATAAAGAGCAAGGAGTTATTGTAATAATTTATTTGAGATCATTTTGGATGGAGTAATAAATGATTGGACATCATTTGGTGTATTATAATTGTTTGTGCATTCATTAGATTATTATTTGTAGTTGATGTTGTTTGTGGAAATATTTTATCATATTTCAATGGAATTCCGTGATTTTGTTGAGTTGTGTAATTCTCCTTGAAGTTCAGTTTTAAAATGAATGAAAGCGTGTCTCTGAGAGTTTGAGGAGGTAGTGGCCTCCGTTCAATAGTGTATAAACAAGATAGGGGTGGTCACTTCTTTCTGGCGACGGTCAATTTTTTTTTTATATTGGGAATAGAATCTCCATCTAGTGCTAGTTGGAAAGTCTAGTGGTGGATAGGTAAGGCTTATTCGGAGTGGTGGTTTCCATTAGTTGGTGCCTACAAATTCATGTGAGTAGATACTTCCTAGATGGTGGTGTCTAGATATAGTAATCGTAGGGGTAATGGATCCTAACTGGTGGTGGGAAACTGAAATATGTAAAATATTTCATTTACAATAATAAGAGAATGAGAAGAAGCACAACAACAGTGGGTGTATTTTATCCCCTTTGGGGTTTCCAACGGAAACATTTGTCTCTCATTTGTTGATAATATTTTAAGGCTTTTTGTTAGGTTTTGGTGCTCTAATTTACCTCTATGTGTTTCATATTGTTAATAGTTTAAAGATTAATTAATTGGAGAAAATTTTATAGATACCATCACTACTCATTCACCCCCTGCCCTTTCAATAGTGATCTGCATTTCTAAATTTCTATGGATATTCCACTAGAAAATTTATCAAAACATAACTCATAAAAAAAATTCCTATGGAGTTTAAATTCCTTGAGATTCTAGGTTTGTTGATTAGAAATTTTTCCCTTATGCCTAAAATAGATAAAATGATAACAATTGAGAACAAAGAATATATTCACACATCGTACACAATGAAAATAAATAATCTCTCTTGGAAACACTTATAGGAGAAACCCTAGCTAGAAGGTGAGGTTGTTATGGTCTCTTTCTTTGTATGAAAATAATGCAAGTAGAATGGAGAGGGGAATCTATATGTCGTTACCTAAAACTTGTGGCATGTTGAGCTACTAGAAAACATTAACCACCTCTATTATTTTCCCTAGAACCCACTCCCAATTTCTCTACTTTACTATAGAATAAGATATAATAATATAGTATCAAACCCTTACTCCTAGTGACCGAGTTTTAATTTATCTTGATAATCCTATGGGTTGTAAGATTACCATTCGATGAAATCATAAAAAAACATGTTATATCCTAACATTGATATAAAAATAACCCAAAATTTAATGTGGATTGACTTGATATGCATTACATGGATATCGTATTAAAAGAAAATAGTTTTTAATTAAAAGCAAAAATAATTTCCATAAATATCTGTTAAATTTAGCATGACTTCCCTGACATAATTTACTTAAAGAAACTTATATCTTTATATTTTGACTTTAAAAAAATGCTCCATGAACGAAATTATGAGTTTAATGAAAGGAAAAAATTTATTTTTATTTCAAAATTATTTAAAGAAAATGAAGCTTTGGGTGGAGTTGAAGCTATGAAATATTTGAAAGTTATTTTTTTTAACAAATAAAACTTATAGGCAACATATATCTCTCTATAATTCCAATAACCTGACCTTAATGACATACATTGGAAAATATTTTTCTTTTTTACTAATTCTGTATTAAAATGAGCTTAGCTATACATATGAGTGCTCATAAACCCATATTTCTATTGTAGCCACTATGACATGTCAGGAAATAAACTTCTCCATTTGGGTTTCCATTAAAATCGAAATACTATTTTCATGGGATTATGGTGTTCAGTTGAAATAAAATGATGCATCTTAAGACATTTTTAAGGAAATACTTAACTTGAGTGAATTGAATAAAATTTGAACAATTTCATAGTTTCTTAAAAAAAAAAAAAACATAAATTACATGTATCTCGCTATAATGATGACAATATTGTCAGGGCAGCACAAATTTTCTATTATAAGTTTTCACTAGAATAAGACTAACAAACATATACATCTATATGGAAATGCAACTATTATAATGTATGTTAAGTTAAAAAGTCACATTTATGGATTTCATATATATATAAACTATACACTAATTATATGGGATTATGCTTTAAGTTAAAAAAAATAAAATTGATTTTATCTAAAATATTATTGACACAAAAATTAAACTAGGTGAGTTTGTGAAATATTGGAAAGATCTCTTAGTTTTACTTAATATAGACATGTTTATCTCACTATAACATTAACATTATTATCATGACATGCATTACCTAGAGGAAAAAATTAGAAAATATTATTATTTTGAATATTATAAGAAATACACGAGTCTTGTATTCCATGTGTCTTTTCAACCTATGTTAACATTGTACACGAATGAAAAATTTTGTTTCAAATAAAGTTGAATCAAATTATTTTTCCTGTTTTGTTTGGATCTGTGTTAACATTGTACAAGACTCAAAGATTTTGTTTCAAATAAAATTGATTCAAATTAGTTTTGTTTTTTTTTTAAGTTAGGAAGATGTTCAAGGTGAATACTATTATTTCAAATTGAACGTGTCTACTATTAAAAAAAAACCTCCTATTTCAACTCCTGAAATAAATAAAAAATCATTAAAAAGGTCCTAGTGCATCATCTAAATAATATTTTTTAGTGTTATTTTAGGTGATTATTGTGACATTAATGTTCTACTACTATCTATTCTATGCTTGATCTTTTCTAACATTCTTTCACATCCTTTATCAAACTTATTAATTTTAATAACATTTCTTAGGATCAATGTTAGAACATATCTCCTCTGGCTCTCAACCTTTTTCCTCAACCTCTTTGATAAATTTAAAATGTGTGCCTTTCCTACGTATTGTCATGCATGGTAGAACATGTAACAATTAGTTATTTTTTTATACAAATTACTAATTCACTCAATTTAAATCACTTTTCAATAAGACTATTAGTTTTGATAGGTTCTATGTTTTTTTATCAATTTGGCTAGGTGTATGAGGAAGAACATCTAATTAAATCATTATCAAAAACTTTTGGTCAAATAGTACTAATATTGTTAAAATCTAGAGAATAAAGAGCCTTTTAATATACAATATTTAACATTTTAAATTCAACATTCCCAACGTTATACTTAGAATTTGATCTTCCTATTTAAGCTAAATGTTTTTCAAGGTGGTATTTAAAATTTTATCTTCCTATTTAGGTTGATAAATGTTCTTCAACTCGGTTCATGAACTATATCCATGATGCTAAACAATCTTTGCTTGGTAAACTATATTTTAAATGAATAACAAGCATGTATGTCAACTTCCAAAAGGGGCTGCCCTCTAGATGGGTAATAATTTTTTGGCAGGAACACTATAGTACATTTGATATACTAATGTCAATGTTCAAACAATCTTATGATGTGTTTCTACATATGAGAGAGGTCCATCCTTTACCCTCTAAAATAAAAATAAAACTTAAAATTGATGTTATAAATAGAAAAATAATGTCATCTATACTAATAATAAAAATGAATATTTTGTAAAGTAATTAGAAGTAAAAATGTCATCTATAATAATAAAAAAAATGAATATGTTGTAAAGTAATTAGAATTAAAAAAAACTATGTGAGTAAGATGTTAAAATCTTATAATTTGGTTATTGATAAAATATTTTAAGATTGACATTATATATCAATTTTAAAAAATTATGTATATATCACGAAAAAATAAGTTTTTGTGGTTAAAATATTTATTTGGTCCTATATATACTCTATTTAGCATTGAAAAATACAATTTAAACAACTAAAAACAACACACTGCATTTTAAACTTTTAAGAAGTTTGTAGATAAACAAATTTGATCCCTATCAGCTCATGTTAGATTCATACTTAAAATGAATCTATGTTGATTATAAACAATATTCTACTCCTCTAGTACAAAAACAATATGAAACCACCATATCCAATTGTTAAGTGATGTGTTTAAAGCTATAACACTCTAATGAAATATGTCGATGCTTAAAATCAGTAAAAAATAATACATTTAGAAATATTAACCCAAAGAAAAAAAATTATTATAATACAATTAAAAACAAAATTACAAACTAAACTATAATTGTATTTCAGTCCCAAAAACATACATCAAACACTATATGTTAATTTTATGTAATTAAAATTCATATTTCACGTATTTTCTTAGTAAAATACTATTACTCTTATTAATTTTAGAAAGTAAATTTTCTATTTTCTATTTAGAACAATATCATTTACACAACACAAAAAAAAAAAAAATTCCAAACTAAAACATAATGGCCTTGCTTCTTCAACCCATCCTTTTCATCCATCTAACATAATGTATATGGTCTTTGCCTTCTCTTAACTAGATTATAAAGTTGACTTTAACGCCCACTAGGGGATCCAATGATGATCTATTTGTGATAACCCTAGAACATCATGCATATTTCCCATATCTTTAGCTAGATTATCAAGTTGACTTTGTCGCTCACCGGGGGATCCAATAACGGTGTCCAAGGCGTCAACCACTTATGCCTTCTTTAATAAATACATATTGACTTTGAAGCATTGTTTATCATTTACCATTGTCCGCATAGAAGCATTGGATTCTTCCGCCAAAGTCTTTTCACCTATTTGGTCACATAACCTTTCACACCATAAGTTTCTTTAAATAAAGTGAGGCACGTATGGTTTTTTCTCAGAAATAATAAACTTGTTTAAAGAGAAAGTAGGATATTTTTTTTTTCCCTTTTTAACACGTTTGTTTTTATATCGAAATAATGAAATGCTAGAATATGAGCAACGATATTGTGGCATTTGTTTAAAATCGTCATGAACGTTTTAAAAAAACTAACGAAACGGGGAATGTAATTTTGTTAATTTCGATGATATTACAGAAACTCATTCGGTTTATGAACTTTTTGATGTGAGATGCATCATGCAGAAAGAGTTTCTAAATTGTTAAATTAACTATATAACTTTAATACAATCAGAAAGTGTTTCTAAAATTGTTAAATTAATTATATAATTGAGTTTCTAAAATTGTTAAATTAATTATATAATTTTAATACATATGCAGTACAATTTTAAATAATCTAAATTTCAAATTATTTCAAATTGAATTATAAGTTTGGAGTTATTTGAAGTGAGTTGTCTACTGACCGCATGACACAAAAACTATTTACCATTCTGGAAATTACATTCATAATTATTTACATTTTACTTGTAATTTTTAGATAACAATATGCAAGGTTTATATTCGAATTGAGCTTGAGGATTTTGACAAACTCGCCAGATTTAATACATCATTCACATAATGATAGGAAAATGATTTGTACCCGTTTTCAATTGCAAATAAAAAATTATTGAATTTAATTTAACAATCATTTATTTCACCACCTATTCGATTGTATATCTAAAATCAGTGAGAGCGTCGGGATCTGTAGCACTCCGTAAGTTGTAGGTGAGTTCTGGGTTTTGGTAACTAATAGTTTTTAGTGTGATTTTTTAAAGTTTTTTTTTTTTTTTAAATTAGTATATATTTTTTTAAATTTGGCAGGAATTTATTGAAAAGAAAAGTTTGATGAGTAACGTTGTACAATAGAAATGCCCTAGAAGATTTTAGGGCGTTGAATCCATATATATAATAAAAAAAACAGTTTAAATAACAGAAATAAAGATTTTATCTCAAAAAAATTTCACCAAAAACTCCCAAAAATAACACTAAAAACAGCTTTATAATTTATTATCAACTAAATATACTATACTGAATATGGAAAGAGTAAATCCAATTGTATGAAATCTATCTAAGTAAATCCAATTGTATGAAATCTATCTAATGATAAAGATAATGCTAACTTATGTTTTCTGAAAAATATCAGCGTAGGGTGGCTTTGGCAAAAACAAGCAGGATCACAATGAAATATTTGATATGTTATCAAACGAGGCCTTACAGCGAAACGTGGTTTGTTTTTCCTGTATAAAGGCGATAGAATTTTACATTCATCGATAAATAATTCCCACTTTCACAATTTTATAGAGAGTTTCATGGTCACACATATTTTTGTTACTTTGATAATTATAATAATAATGCCTTCAAATGGTAAATATTATTTATAAAATTTGTGTCATTATATCTTTAAACATATTAAATGGGTGTGGTTGTGTTAGTTATTTATATAGTGAAACAATTAAATATTTAAATATATTAAAAGGGTGTGGTTGTGTTAGTTATTTAATATAGTGAAACAATTAATAGATAAAATAGTTTTTTTACTTTTATTTTTTTCAGTTAATTTTATTAGAACTTTGATAAATATGTTTTAAAATCATATATTATATTGTTTAATTTATAAAAGTAGAGATTGTTGAATATATTTATATGTTCAAAATACATTTTATACTATAAAAATAGTAATCTTCTATAATTATATTACCAAAATCTCAATAAAAAAGCTAATTATTTTATATATAACACTGTAACACTATACCATCATATATATGTATATATAATTTTAAGATTCTTTCATTTATCTCTGCGCAAGAATTTGACTACTAAATCTAACAAAACATACATAATCTACTGCTATTTGATTTTGAACTTGTGACCTATTTAACCATTAAACTTACTTAACCATTATAAACATACACACGAATTATACCAAACATACAAACGAGTTATATCACAGACTTTAAGACGACAGTTGAGAAAAAAAAGTGCGGAAATTGACGGAAGAAAACAAAAAGATATTCACGAGTGCGGAGAGTGGTGTTGAAGTTGGGAACAGAATTCGGGCGAGAGAGGGACTCACAGTAACGACTGCATAACCGCGAGCAAATCTGAATTACGGAGTACTCGCGCTGAGGCTGATCGGACCTATCAGTTCCGTGGAGCTCCAGGGTGCTTCGGTTGTATTCCAAAGTTCGAGTCTCACAAAGTTTTTTTTTAAGATGTTGAATATATTTTTCTATTAAAAATATATTTTAAACGATAAAAAATAATAATCATGCTTAAAATTATATCTCCAAATTCTCATCAAAATAACCAATAGTTTAACACATTAAAACCAAATTTTCATAAAAAAAAAAATAACCAATAATTTTACACATTAAAATTAACTTAAAATTATATTACCAAATTTTCATAAAAGTAACCAACAATTTTACAGTAACATTATATATATATATATACCCACCAAAGCATACTATCAAGTTATACCGCTGGACTTTATCGCGGAAGTTGACACAAGAAAACAAAACATATAATATTAATGAGTGCGGAGAGTGGTGTTGAACTTGAGAACAGAATTCTCGCCAGAGAGGAACTCAGTAGTAACGACTGCATAACCGCGAGCAAATCTGAATTTACCCGTTCCTCCAATTACAGCATACTCGCGCTGTGGCTGACTGAACCTATCAGTTCCGTGGAGCTCCAGGGTGCTTCCGTTGTACTCCAAATCATTGAAGATCAATGTGAAAACCATTAAAAAATCAAGCCCGGTAACAAGGTTTGTATTCACGTACGTTCCTTGTGCTCGACCCACAATATTGTGAGAGTCGAACTCTGCTAATTGTGGGCTATTAGTGATAACATCGCTGATAACAACGACCGTTCCAAAATGACCTGGACTCGAGGAAGAACCATTTGATCCTGCAACTGGGATGGCCGTCACGTTCTTTCCTTTCACATTGTCGTGCATATAAAACACCATATTCATTTCACCTTCAGCCGCAGCAGCCGCATTAAGGAAGACGACGATGACGGCGGCCGTGGCCATGGCCGGAAACAGAAACCTGAAGCCCATTGAAAAAGAGTGGCAGAAGTAGCAGTGTGTATCTGTGTGGGAGAGCCTTGGGCCGCTTATGAATAAATAGCTGCTGCGAATCATAAACGACATAGCTTTCAGATTCTCGCCGCAATGGCTTTCGCGCCTTATTTGTCAAGATTCTCCCTGATTTATTTTTGTTTTATATGCCTTTAAGAGTTGCTGGTCAATTAAATATTGAAAAGATTTGAAAATTAAGATACTACACATCTATTATTTTTGTAATGGTGGATGAATTGTCATTTTCATTAAATGTGTAATAAGAACTTGTCCCATGTTTTTTTTTCTTTAAATGGTGGATGAAGGGTCATTTTCATTGTAATAAGTACCGTTTTATGTTTTTTTATGTTTTTTTGAGTGGGTCTAATAGTTAAGTGCTTTCTTTTAAGAGATTAGAGTATATATGTTTTTGTAAACTTAGTATTCAACTTATAAGTGAGTCCTTTATTTTCTACAAATAAAAAAATCTTATACACCAATTTAGTATCTAGCTTAACCTTAAAATCAGATAATAATAAAAATATATATGAGTAATATAATAATATTATCTTTATTAAAATTTTGAAAAAAAAAAACATACAACATAGACTTATAATTGCAAAATTGCAAAATGTTTATTTATCTATTAAAATTTAATATATATATCTATTTAATATTATTTAGATAATAATATTGTGTTCATATATTAATTAAAAAATAAATTATGGGTCTTCACTTTATAAAAAAATGTTTAATATTATTTTCACAAAATCTACCTTTACTCAATTGCATAAGATTTAAAAAATCATATAATTTTCTTCGAATATGATGATGACACGATCCTGAAGACATAATTGAATAAGATTTGAAATATTTTATGGTTTTCCTCGCAATAGGGTACATATATGTTACTATAATGATAACATGATTGAATAATATTTGAAATATTTTAGGGTCCACATATTTTACTATAATGATAACATGATTGCGATGGCATGCAATAAATAGGAAAACAAATTAAACAAGTACAATTAGTAGGATAATTTCAAAAAACGTAAGTGTTGCATTTCAAGGGTTATTAACATTGTACATAACTGTTAAACTTTGCATAACAGAATGGAAAACTCCATTCTCCAGTGGAGCTACCGTAATTTTCTTGTTTTGGAACCAGGTAAGCGTTCAAAGCGAATAATATTGGTTTCAAGTTAAACGTGAACGTGCATATACTCAAAAATATATCAGTTTAAGTCCATCGAATTAAAGATATCATTAAAGAGATCTCATTGCATCATCCAAGTAATGGTTTTGAGCGTGGTTATGGTGACATTAATATTATAATACCAATAGATTTGTCCATCTGTAATTTGAATTTTTTTTTAATCTAATAAAATTTGACATCCTTTATTTAAATTATTGAGTTGTATTATTTTTTTTAGGATTAATGTTGAAATATGATCTTCTACAACTCAATATTATGTGTCTCCCTCTCAAATAAATTTAAAATGGGATCATATTCTATGCATTACGTCTCCCTCTCAAATAAATTTAAAATGGGATCATATTCTATACATGGTAATGCATAATAGAGAAACTAATTATTAGCTATTTTGTTATATAAATCAGTTATTAGTTTAAATTAAATAATGTTTTAATAAGGTTGCACATTTTTACATACCATATGATTTGTATGGATAAACTTATCTAGGTTTAAGAGGAAAAATGTCTAACAAAATCAATGTGGAGAAATTTTTGAAAAAAATATTAAAAATATGGTTAAAATTTAGAGTATGATGAGCTTTTTAATATACAAAATATTTAAACTTTCCAATTTCAAATTCTTAAAGATATACCAAATAATATTCATTTATTTACTCTATGGATTCAACATGGCATTTAGAATTTGATCTCTTCACAGAACTTGATAAATGTTTAATGTGAAGAAACTTTTGAACAATTTGTTAAAAGTACGATTAAAATTTAGAGTATGATTAGCCTTTTAATATACAAAATAGTTAAACATTTCAATTTAAAATTATTAATGATATATTCTACGGATCCCATGTGACATTTAGAATTTGATCTCCCTAAAGAAGTTGATAAATGTTTTTCAACTGATTTGTCAACTAACATGACATTAATAATATTTTTGTTTGGTAAAATGTGCTTTTTAGAATGAAGAAAAAACATGTATTTCAACTTACAAAAATAAACCTCATCTAGAACAATACTAATTTTATAGTAGGAAGACACTCCTACCCATTTTTTCCAAATTTCAATGTTGAAACAACACCATGGTTTGTTTCTATAAGTTCTTTGTAAACATTGTTCCATTCTTGTGGTACAAATGAGATGCAAAATCATTCATTTCACTGAGACTATAATTAGAAAACATGATTCTTGAAAACACTAGAAGTTGATGCATTTGGATTTTTTGGACTCTCGGGGAAAATTCTTGTGATAAGAAGGGGAAGGAATCTGCTAGGAAAATAATAGCCTCATATTATAGTATTATGGATCTGACAACTACACATCATTGACTATGTTAACCTTTAGCAATCAAAATTCATATTTCTTTTATATGATATAGTTATCTTCAAATTAATATTACAAAGTAAACTTTATGTTTTCCATTTACTCTAATTTCTTAAAAATCTTAAAAAATATCATATATATATAGTACAAAATATAATGTATAAGTTTTTTTTCAATAATTTTAATAAATATTTGAAAAAAAAATAATATTAGTGTATTATCTTTCCTTTAATATTTCTTAGATGAAAATTTTATTTCTTTTTATTTTTTATTCTAAATGGAAATTTTACCTCATATTTGTCTTGATATAAAGAAATGAAATGGAAAAGTGAAATGGAAAAGTATTTTGAAAACATTTATTATATCGGCCAATTTGTAACTTTATCTTGTTTTGTTTTAAATTTTTTTATTTAAAAAAAAAAATTATTAAATTTTATAAAATTCATATGAAATTATTATATTAAAATGAATTTCTAAAAATTAAAATTATTTTAAAATTTTTTCAATTCC
The DNA here is from genome assembly GCA_034641835.2 of Pinus albicaulis. Lineage (NCBI taxonomy): Eukaryota > Viridiplantae > Streptophyta > Pinopsida > Pinales > Pinaceae > Pinus > Pinus albicaulis. The sequence continues at coordinate 40,795,786 of CM076572.1, forward strand.
AAAATTTTGTATTTTGATTTGTTAAAATTATTGATTAGACTATTTTTATGGGGCCTATTTCTAAGTTGTTAGAGAAAAAGACAAACATTTATGATAATAATAACAATTTCTACCAACTCTTTTATTGCAATGTACTACCAAATTTTGGTTGTTGATATGTCAAACAAGCATGTAATAGAAATAACTTACTTTCCAAAGCTCTTTCCTTTTCTTTCAAATAAGTCAGTGCATACAATTTGACACTAGTGTTTTTCGTAGTCCTACTCCTACCAAAAATTTTAGATAATCAATTAGGTCATCCTCAACCCATTTTTCCATATCTTATATGTGTACAATAAACTAATTCTACTAATATTAGTTCGAGAGCCACATTAAACTATATATAAATTATATAAGATCCTTTGGCACTCCAATACACAACTTGTATACAAATTATATAGGATCCTCTAGCACTCTGATACACAACCACTACCACTAACATCAAGTTGGTTGGGGCCACGAAACTAAAAGTAGCACGGAATCTTAGTTTGATTAGCATGGAACGAAAAGATAGAGGATTACACCCTTTCCCTTTTTCTATTATATAGGATCATAAAACTACCAATGAATTTAGAAAATATTTAATATTATTACTGAATAAATAAATATAAGTATAATAATTTTATAAAAAAAAATTAAATAAGGTTTATGAACATATTGCTATATTAAAAATTATTAATTAATTTCAATAATAGTAAAAATTTCATCGGATGATTAACTTATATTTGAATGTTTTTGTAGTTATATCTTCTTATTATTACGTTTTCTGACATCATTTTTATTTTTATTTGGTTATTGCATCGAGAGGCATAGTAATGTTTTTGTAGTTATATCTTCTTATTACTACGTTTTTTTTTTACATCATTTTTAATAATGTGTAAGTATGTTACGTCCTCGAAAAATAATAAAAATAATCTTTGTTAATGTTGGCCAAAACATTAACTTCAATCTTAACTTATACATTAGTTGAGTCTTTGAATTATATATAAATTTTTTGTTTTATTAATGGACCAAGATTAATTATTAAAATATAACTATGTATTATTATATAAAATTTGAATGGATAATAAATTATCTCACGCTTTTAATAGTTCCTTTATCATATAAGTCAACTTTAATATACCTTTAATAAAAAATTCACCCCATTAGAATTCCAAATTAGGTAAAAGTTTAAATATCCTTAATCTTTACTAAATCCAATACCATTTCTTAAATGGAAGGAGACAAAAAGAGTAAAAAATCTCCAAAATATTTTAATGTTTCTTTTAATTAATTATTTGTAAAATCAATATTGGAAAGGAAAAACCATATTATATGGTTTTGTTAAAATATTTAAAAACATAAATATTTCCACATCAAATCTATAATATTTGAAAATATTAATTAGCTATAGATTTATTATAAATTTTGTTATCATGGTATGTAAAAACATCATTAAATATAAATTTAATAGTTTTAGATTAATATAATATGAAATTTAATATCATATTTAACTTGTTATATTATAATATATATTAATATGTCTTGATATATATGAACTCTAAATATATACGGAGGTAAAAACGAAGAGATAAAGTGATAGAGGTGGAGAGATAGAGGTAGTGAAAGGGAGATATGGTGATAAAATGAAGGAGAGGGAGGAGGAGGAATGGAAAGAGAGATAAATAGGGGAGTGAGAGTGGAAGAGAAGGGTAGGAGAGAGAGGGAGACGCAAATATTGAGGGGTGAGAGATGAGGAGAGAGAAAGTGAGAGGGAGTGATATATGAGAACATTTGAGAGAGAGAGAGAGAGAGAGAGAGAGAGAGAGAGAGAGAGAGAGAGAGAGAGGAAGGACTAGAGAGAGAGGAGGAGAAAGGGAGAGACAAATAGGGAGGGAAAAGGAGATAGAGTTTTGGAGGGATAGGAGAGTTAATAAGAAATACATAGAGAGATAAAAGTAGAAAAAAAGAGGGGGAGTGAGAAGGGAGAGATGGAGAGAGAATTTGCATATTTTGGGGTCAGATAGAGATACAAAGAAATATATATGGAAATAAGGGGGGATAAGGAGTGAGGGAGGGAGATAATGACAGAGTTGGAGGGCAAAGAGAGAGGGAGATAATTAAGGGGGCGAAGACAGAGGGAGGTAGGAGATAAAGGAATTGAGGGAAAGGAGGAAGGAAGAGAGAGAGAGATGGAGTTGGATGGGGGGAGAGACGTAGGTAGGAAGGACATAGATAGGTAAAGGAAGAGAGAGAGAGAGAGATGGAGTAATAAGGGATATGGAGAGAGGAAATTAGGGAGGAAGGGAGATAATAGGGGGACATAGGGAGAAAAGAGGAAGAGAAAGAGAGAGGGATGGGAATTAGAATAAGGAGGGAGAGAAAGATAGATATGGAGAAAGAGTATTTATTCTTGGAGATATAGGGAGACAAAGGAGAGTTACATGGAGATTCCGACATAGTCGAGAGGTGAAGATAAGGAAGAAGAGAGAGATAGATAGAGGTAGGGGGAGAGAGATAGATATATAGATATGAAGAAAGAGAGTGTGTGTGTTTGGTGGGGGTGGGATAGAGATGCAAGGAAGGAGAGAAAAAGGGAGATATAGATAAATATGGAGGGGAGATAATATTTCTTGCACTATATGCATTGATTTCAGAGAGATGAAGGTTTATAATCCTATTTGTTTTCTTTCACTAGATGCATTGATTTCAGAGAAGATGAAAGTTTATACTCCTATTTGTTTGCTTTCACTATATGCATTGATTTCAGTGAAGATGTTTATCTCTAATTATATTTGATTGCTTTAACTAGATGCATTAATTTCAATGTAGTTGTTTATTTATAATTATGTTTGATTGTTTGTACTATATGAAATTGATTTCTAATCCTATTTTATTTCTTTCTCTAGATGCATTGATTTCAATTTAGATGTTGATTTATAATCTTATTTGATTTCTTGCATTATATGCATTGATTCATTGTAGATTTTGTTTTCTAATCCTATTTGATTACTTGCATTAGATGGATTAGATGTTGTTAATCTCGAGGATGTAAGTTGTTAAAATTATTTTTCTTGATTAGATGGAGGGGGGATAGAGGGAAGAATATTTCTTGCAGTAGATGCATTGATTTCAATGTAGATGAAGATTTACAAGCATATTTGATTGCTTGCACTAAATGATTTGATTTCAGTGTAGATGTTGATTTCTAATTATATTTGATTTCTTGCACTAGATGCATTGATTTCAGTGTAAATATTGATTTCTTATAATATTTTATTTTTTGCACTGTATGAAGTTGATTTATAATATTATTTTATAGTTCTCATTAGATGGATTATATGGTGTTAATATTGAGGTTTTAATTATAAAAAATATTTTTCAAGATTAGGTGCGAGGGAGGGGATAATATTCATTACACTAGATGCATTGATTTTTATGTAGATGATGACTTCTAATCCTATTTAATCTCTTACACTAGATGAATTGATTTCAATTTAGATGTTGATTTCTAATTATATTTGATTGTTTGTATTAGATTCATATATTTCAGTGTAGATGTTGATTTCTAGTCCTATTGGATTGCTTGCACTAAATGCATTGATTTGAGTATAGATGTTGATTTCTAACCTCATTTGATTTCTTGCGTTAGATGGATTGATTTTGGTGTAGATGTTATTTTATAATAGTATTTGATTACCTCCATTATATGAATTATATGTTTTTGATGTTCAGGATATACATTATTAAAAAAAATGAAGATATATTTATTAATACTTGGAGGGGCACTAGTACGAATTAATTAGATATCAAATGTTGTAATACCTAGAATTAAAATGAAATAGATGTGCGTAATCAATTTTCATGCAAAGTTGAAGTTAATCCTTGACAAAAGCATCTCCATTCTTCATCACCAACTAATTACTAATATAAAATTACATATATTGAAAATATATTCAATTTATGAATATTTTGAATTACTAATAGATAATTGCATGTAATGATGTATTAAAAATATTTATAAGAGGAAAATATATACTTATAAATGGAAAATATATATTTATAAATAGTTAGAACAAATAAAAATATTCTTGAAGGACATAAATTATTTCAAACATTAGCAAAGAAACAAATTATTTCAAGAGTAATCTTGACACAATAAATTATTAAAACTACTCTTGAATATATATTTAACAATACCCAAAGGGATACTATGAAGAATTAATTAGTTGGCTGATGTTGTGATACTAGAAATTAAATGAAGTAGATGTGTAGTATCAATCCTACAACAACTATTGACAATATTGTCTCCCTTCTTCATCAGCAACTAATTACTAATAGACAATTACATACACATATAAAAATAGGACAAAAAAATTGTAACATTCACAATAATTACCATCCAAATCAGAACACATAAACACACAAACCAACCAAATACCAACCAAACCATCCAAGCACAGACCTACAAACCATTCTAGCACAGATCTACAAACCATTCTAGGTAAACCAAAAATACTAAATTAGACAATAAAATGATATGGTCATTCCATGAAAAGAAAACATAATGTGAATTTTGAAGTTTATCTCAAACATATACATAATATTGATAATATAAAAATGTAACATTTTTTCCCTCAACAAGAATTAGCTTAGATCCCTCTAACACCAGATATCATTTTTTGAGAGGGATAAAAAATTAGGTTTGAGCAATCCCTCTAACACCCGATATCATGTTTTGAGAGGGATCAAAAATAAGGTTTGCACCTCAAGGTATTTGATCCCTCTCAGTGCATTTTAGATCTACTAACACCCGATATCATGTTTTCAGAGGGATAAAAAATAAGGTGATGAAAAGTGAATCTGCCATAGGGCAGGGTTCACCTTTCATTTGACAAAATCAACCTGCAACTTATTGAAATCCATAACAAGCTACATGTTCATCGCTCCAAAATTTGATCTTGGGACCTTATGGCCCACTACGCTCCTGCTGCACCTCTTCATGCTTACTTATATAGAAATTTATAAATGAGTAATATAATTACAATTAAATCTCATCCAAGTCTTCGCTTTCACTCCTTATAGACTTTTTGTTGCATTCACCTATTCTTTAACCACGAAACTGGACCACCTGCACGCGCTTCCAACCAGAATTCAAAAGGTGGTTTTGTCCGGCAAAAACCGCTCTTCTAACTATGGTGTTCAACCACAGTCTTCATTCTCTGCATGACATGAATCGATTGCCACCGCTTGTTCAACCTTCTTGAAGTGTTTAATAAACCTCCACGAAATTTCTGGCACAACCATCATTTTAAACGGAACTTCTCACTACTTCATCTCACAGTTCAGTTGCAGTCAAGCTTCGAACCCCTCGAGCACTTTTTCGAGCAGGTGTTAAGCTCTCTGTGCCAATTATTCTTAATACTTTCACGTGGTTCGGTTCCATTCTAATGTTCTTACATCTTATTTGAGGTTCCGTTCATCTCCACATTAACATTCTATTCCGATGACTTCTCTGAACAGGCTTTAATCAGCCACTGTATTTATTTGACTCCGCCACATGAAATTGAATGGTGGTATAGTTTTATTAAACCACCTTTCTTCAGCGTTGCATCCCGACACATTAAACATGGATTCCTCTCTGGGGTTAAGCTTAATCTCTGCTTCTGTCGGAGTCCTTCACCTGCATCTTTAACTTAACAAACAGGGATCGATTATTACTACCAACATCAAACAACAGTTACACGGAATTCATTCGAATTCTTTGAATTCTTTCCATAGTGTCGAACAGTTCCATCTCGCTATGTAATTTTAACAACTATAAATCGAATGTAATCGATTTCAATCTTTCCAATCTCCTTTATAGTAAAACTGGATTCAAATTAAAATGTTACAACATTCAATTGACTTGGCTTTCGGTCTCTGTTCAACTATCGATTTCGTTCAACTCTAAGACATTCAATTGCATTCAACAGAATTATATAAGTCTGAAATTTTAAAAGAAATCAAAAGCCTTCACCGCTGGATAACGAAATTATGAGCACGCCATATTTAGACTTACAGAAACAATTTCCAACATCACAATATAATTCGATTATATACAAACTTAAGTACAATTCTAAAACACAAGATTGAATCTGAGGCATTTCAGCCTCCGTACGCGTTTCCTCCATCGGTTACATTGTACTCCTCTCCTCTCTCACACACTAGAGGCTCTCGTTTTTATAATAACCACCTCTTCAGTTTTGAAGTTCAGATGCCCCTCCATCAGACTCATGAGGCACAAAATTTTATGACCTCCTGGTCATATGGCTTCTACAGTTGTCAGCAATTCTACCCACGTCATCTATGGAACTGCTGTTTGTGATCTTCCTGTAGCAACATCTCCTGAACAATTCTACCGACGTCCTCTGTGGAATTTTTCTCTGTGAGCTGCAACAAAACCTCTGTAATAGCAAGTCCTCCCTGCTACCAAACACCTCACTAAGCTTCTCTCCTGAGCTCAGTATTTTGGCATCTCTCTGGTTCCCTCCTCTCGAACCATTTGAGCACTCCTGCTCTAGTTTGTTGCAATATTCTCACCTTCCTCTGCTGCTACCTTCAAAAAACATAAAAAAATCACAATCTTAACAAAATTTCACAAAACTGTACGTCTTCTTCCTCTGTACGAAAACTCCTTCTTTCTTCGCACGCAAAACTCCTTTCCGCAGGAAATATTTCCAGCTCTGATACCACTTGATGAAAAGTGAATCTGCCACAGGACAGGGTTCACCTTTCATTTGACAAAATCAGCTTGCAACTTATTGAAATCCATAACAAGCTACAGGTTCGTCGCTCTGAAATTCGATCTTGGGACCTTATGGCCCACTACGCTCCTGCTGCACCTCTTCATGCTTACTTAATTAGACATTTATAAATGAGTAATCTAATTACACTTAAATCCCATCCAAGTCTTCGCTTTCACTCCTTATGGACTTTTGGTTGCATTCACCTATTCTTTAACCACGAAACTGGACAACCTGCACGCGCTTCCAACCAGAATTCAAAAGGTGGTTTTGTCCAGAAAAATTGCTCTTCTAACTATGGTGTTCAACCACAGTTTTCATTCTCTGCATGATATGAATTGATTGCCACCGCTTCTTCAACCTTATTAAAGTATTTAATAAACCTCCACAAAATTTCGGGCACAACCATCATTTTAAACGGAACCTCTCACTACTTCATCTCACAGTTCAGTTGCAGTCAAGCTTCGAACCCCTCCAGCACTTATTCGAGTAGGTGTTAAGCTCTCTGCACCAATTATTCTTAATAATTTCACGTGGTTTGGTTCGCTTCCAATGTGCTTACATCTAATTCGAGGTTCCGTTCATCTCCACATTAACATTCTATTCCAATGACTTCTCCGAACAGGCTTTAATCAGCCACTGCATTTATTTGACTCCTCCACATGAAATTGAACGGTGTTATGGTTTTATCAAACCACCTTTCTTCAGCCTTGCATCCCGATGCATTAAACGTGGATTCCTCTCTGGGGTTAAGCTTAATCTCTGCTTCTGTCAGAGTCCTTCACCTGCATCTTTAACTTAGAAAACAGGGATCGATTCTTACTGCCAACATCAAACAACAGTTACACGGAATTCATTCGAATTCTCTGAATTCTTTCCATAGTGCCGAACAGTTCCATCTCGATGTGTAATTTTAACAACTATAAATCAAATGTAATCGATTTCAATCTTTCCAACCTCCTTTACAGTAAAACCGGATTCAAATTAAAACGTTACAGCATTCAATTGACTCAGCTTTTGGTCTCTGTTCAACTGTCGATTTTGTTCAACTCTAAGACATTCAATTGTGTTCAACAGAATTATATAAGTCAGAAATTTCAAAAGAAATCGAAAGCCTTCACCACTGGATAACGAAATTATGAGCACACCATATTTAGACTTACAGAAACAATTTCCAACATCACAATATAATTCGATTATATACAAACTTAAGTACAATTCTGAAACACAAGATTGAATCTGAGGCATTTCAGCCTCAATACGTGTCTCCTCCATCGGTTACATTGTACTCCTCTCCTCTCTCACACACTACAGGCTCTCGTTTTTATAATAACCACCTCTTCAGTTTTGGAGTTCGGACGCCCCTGCATCATAAGGTTTGCACTTCAAGGTATTTGATCCCTCTCAGTGCATGATAGATCCACTGTTGGATGTATCTGTACTAGTTTATTTTATTCTTTATGTATATACCATCTAGTTTTGTTTGGTTATATATTTACTTACTTATGGTAATCAAATATATCTATTAATATGAATTAAATATATAAATAATTATAATTGAGAGATTTATAGTTATAAGTATTAAGAAAATAGAAATAATAAAATAAAAAAAATTATATACATATAATTTAAAAATATAAAAGTGTGTAATTATTTTATTAATAAAAAATATATATTTTTATCTCATAATTGTTTTTATCATAATTAACAATAAAATTATACATTTTTTTATGAAAAATATAATACCTTACTAACTAAATAGTCAAGTAAAAAATAAGTTACTTAACCTCCTAATGCCAAAATGTTAATAAAAGGATACACATCGTTTTCTAGAAATTAAGCAATCACACCATGTCTAATGAAAAATCAAAATAACTTACGATGATAAATTCAAAATTTAGAACTATAAAACAACAGGTTTATGATGATTAAAGATAACACGAATAATAGAAAAAATCCCGAGACTGAAGATAGAGCTCCATGACATCAGATTTCTAATTGAAGACCAAAATAGAAATAGAATTCCATAACCATCGTCATGTTAGTTATACATCTATACTTATAACAATGAGGTTAAACACAAGCTACACAGATTTTTGGTGTAACAAATAACTTTTCATATCAATTACAGCTTGCATAAAAAGAAATACTAAACAAGAAATGTTTACACTTCTTTGATTGCTTGTTTAAAATTATCTTGTAATTTTTTTAAATTATTGTGTATATTTTATAAAATAATAATGTAGGGAACTAGTTTTAGTAATAGTTTTACGACATTCGTTTTATTTATGAAATTTTGGCTGTAATAGTGATTAATTATATGAAGAAATGTCTTTTTAAAATGATTATATTAATCTAGTATATAAGAAATTTTTAATTAATTTTAATTTAGAGTTATTTTTAATTGTCTTACATAATTCTTAGTAACATGGTGATCGCTAATACTACGCATCCATAGGCTAGAATTATTTACCATCCTCAATTTAATTTATAGATTGTAAATTCTTTGAAGTTGTTAAATTAAATTATACAATTTTATTATATTTCAAAAATTTGAAATAATTAAATTTATTCAAAAATTAAATAATAAAATTTAAAATTTCAATAAAATTGAAATTTGGCTTTAATAAATATTTACTATAATATAAGTTTATTGAACATTTATCCGCAGAAGTTTATAATAATATTAGAATAAATCGATAAGTTACAATTTTGATCATCTAATTTAGTGGCATGATCAATAAAGTACATAGTATTTATAAAAATTAATTAATTTATAAATTTGATCAATAATTAGAAAAAATATATTTTTGTAGTAAATTCTTCTTTAATGCTTAGTAGATATCACTCGTAATTTATAATTTTAATATATAATTAAGTAATAGTGTTAAACCTCTAAAACTAATTTATTGAATTAAATATACATTATCAATCTATATTTACCATAACAAACCTACCAACATGTTACAAGATATATCGTCTCTCTTTTTATAAAGTTAAACACTCAAAAAAAATTAAAGGGACCCATGTTTTAAGTTACACACTCAAAAAAAATTAACGGTTAATTGAAAATAAACTTAGATTAGTTATTCATTATGGGGTGATTTCAATGAATGACAAATGGAGAGGGAGGCGAAGATGGTGTCTATTTAGCCTCCACACGTGCCCCTTATCTCTGTTAATCGGAATTATTTAGAAAGGACAACGTCGTTTTCCCTCAATTGTGAAGGTCATTATTAAGCTTTGTATGTGGTGTTCACTTGGTAGTGTTTGGTTGTGGTGGGAAATGATGTGGGTTTATTTAGAGGAGAAGGTTATTATGTTTTTTCATGCCATTATGAGGTCTTGGTCTCCAGGGAGAAGCAGTGAAACGAAATTAGGTGGAAAAAAATGGGAGATGGTGGTGGCATTGATGACCCTTGGGACCCTTGGTCCCTTGGACATCTACGAAAACTGGAAGAAACTTTATTCACGTCTGGCCATTCAGAATTTGTGGTGGAGCGCTAGCAGGAGGTGAGGAGGATGTGGGGGCTAACCATGATAATTCAAAGGTGAAGTGATTTCTAATTGTTTTGGAAGGGAGGATATTGCAATTGTGCATTTAGAGGCGTTGGTCGACTTCGAGATTGAGACGAGAGGGGTGGGGAGTTATGTTTCCACCAGTCCTCAACAAGTGGCAGTGGAAAGTTGCAGGCTAGCCCTGTGGCGTCTAAACAGAGGAACTTCACCCATTTTTGATGGGACATGGGGAGTTGTTCTGTCTTGTGGGTGCTATGCCTTCATCCTCTGCTTTTCCTCTGGGGTGGTTGAGAATATTTTGGTTGTTGTTGTCATTGTGTTCGGGAATGAGGCATTCACTCACCAAAGCTAGTTTAAGGGTGGGGAGACTATTGAGATGCCTTGTCAAAGGCGAGGTTACACTAACAAGGAAGCAAACTGAGAGAGGTGGAGAAGGCAATGTAGGAGGAGGGACATTCATCATGTTCGTCAGATAGTCATGCGATTGAGGAGGTTGTTGCTGGCCACCCCAACTACACTAGAAATAATTTATGCCCAAGTCCAGAACATTCAACTTAGCCTCGATGTTCTATGAGAGCAAAGGTATGAAGGCCATAATTAGATAGTTCGATATATTATTGATATTTAATTAATTCAGAGTGAAATCTTGGAGGAGCTTGACAACCCGAGACACTAACACCACTGCACCAATGACCACCTTTGTTGCCTAGAAGAAATGGTCGAACATATTGATTATCATATCCATGAACATGCTCTTCATTACACAACTCCCCCTTTAATTCCCCCCTGACCCCCCTCCATAATGTGCTACAGTTTCTTGTGTTTTCCTTGTTGTTTCCTATTATGTCATGGCCTCTATGCCATGCGAGAGTAATACATGTAGTTGTTTTCTCATGTCTTCCTCCAGGCCCCAATTTCAACAAGCCTGGTCGAATTGAGAGAAAGGGTTGGTTGAGATTATTTTTGTAATCTTCATTTTTAATATACTCTAATGTTTGAACCTTGATTGACCAAAAAAAAAAAAAAACTAGACTAGTCATTTAATTTATATTCACCAAAAGATACTAAAAACATGTTATAAGCTAAACCAAATGGAGAAAAACATTAAATACTTATTTAATTGATATGGTCTTTATCATGAAAATAGATAAAAAGTGTATAAGCTATTTAACCTATATAGTTATAATGAGTAAGAATATTGTAAAAATTATTTGTGCTCATTATAAGAAAATGTTGTCCCCTTTGCTAACTATGACAAGTGATCCAAGTGAATGGGGATTGAGATACATCAAGGCATATCTTCCATCCTAAAGGTGAAAAATATAGTGATGACATCTATATACACCCAATATGGTAGAATTTGTAGTCTCTTATGGTTTTTAAGTCATACCACTTAGTTATTAGGGGATCACCCTTGAGCCTAGGTGTTTTTGTATGAATTTCCCACTAGGTTAGGTCGTGGCCATATCATTTCAATCTAGAAAATGATATTTTATTCTCCTCATATATGTGGTGAATGCTAAAATATACTTCTAATTTTTCAAATGAATTATTTAATTTTAAGGCATCGATGTCACCTTCGTGTGGCTTTATGTCAACCTTCACTTCCATCTTGAGAAGAGGAAGCAAATGAATATTAGAAGTTGAACTTGGATATTGTTTCTTGGGTTATTTTCTTGAATCCTTTTCCATGTCTTCAAGATCCCTCAATTTTCCCTCTCATATAACCTTGAAGTTGGAACATCCATCTTCCATTCTAAGATTGTTTAATAGAGCCACCATAATGAGGTTCATATTGTAGCATATATCCATGAACCTTTCTCGTAGCCTCACAAACCTCTCTTTTGTTGAATCATGAGTATTGTCTCAATTTCGATTGATACTATGAAAATGTGAAATTTGGTTACACTTTTTCCCTTTTTTGAGAAAAAAAAATATTATTTTTAGAAGTTCAAATTTCTGCAAGCCAAATCAATTTTTTTGTTTAAAATTTTATTTTACAGTAAGAATAAAACTTGTCAGAAATTTTATTAGATTTCTATTACTTAATTTTGGAATTGTTTTATTCAGATTTGATATGTCAACCTCGAAATTATTTTGAGTGTGTGTTCTTTAATGATCAAGTATTCATAAAAATTCATTTTGTTCAGTGCTAATGTATTCTTTGTTAACTTGGTATTTTTGAGAAAAAAAATGTCTTGCAACCATCTAGACAGACTCTACCTCGGTATCATTATATTTATGAAACCAAATGTTGCACATAATAATTAATAGAATATTATAAACTGAACCAATATGAAAAAAATTAATATTTTGAATATATGTAGTTCAACATCAAGTTTCTCAACATATTAGTTATAAACTAAAAATCCAAAAACCACCCATTACAGATGACAAACCAATGTAATGCACCATAAATTATTCAATTTTTTTAGAGTGTATTTTGGAGATACAAAATTTTGATTTCACTGAATCATAATGACCTTGAAAAAAAAAATTCGCCCATGTTATTAGAAAATTAATTAAAATTAGTAAATATATATGGAATTGCAGAAGAGTTATATCAGCTAAAAGTAGATTCAATTCTACAAATGTTAGTCTTGGCTATGAAAGTTAATTAATAAAATTTGATGGAGTTTAACAATTCCAAATTTGAATAAATGTGTTCAGAGTCGAGTTGCAACGTATTTGCAGACATTTTAATTCGACTGAACTTTTCTCAGTGTCTCGTCTCATTAATTTTAACCACATAAAAATTTGGCCGAATGTTTTTTAAAATTTCGGCGAAACTTTTGGTTGCTCATTTCACCGGCTGCAAAAAAATATTGATGAGACCCCTCCAAAATTTTTTTTCACAAAATATATAAAGAAAAGTAAACAAAAACATTATTTTTTCATTTTTTTCATTTGTGTTGAATTTTCAAACTAAATCTTTTGTGTTGAATTTTCAAACGAAATTTTTTGGGCTGAATTTTCAAAGGAAATATTTCACGTTGAATTTTCAAAGGAAATGTTTCGGGCTAAATTTTCAAAGGCTAAATTTTAAAAGGAAATATTTTGGGCTCAATTTTGAAAGGACATTTTATTGGCGGACTTTTTTAAGTGACCTTTTTTTAGAGTAAGTGTGTTGGTCTCAAGTAAATATTTTGTGATGATATTTTTAAGTGATTGTCGTATGTATCCTCGTATTTTCCGTGCTCGTTGAGGAAGGTGTGAGGAAGACCCGCTAAAATTCAGGAGTTCAAGTAAGTTACTGAGTCCACAATCTTTCTTTGGTATCGGAGCCCTGTTCTCGATTCTGTTATGGCAAATTTGTTACGCTCTTTCTCTTCCATAGATCGTAAGGTTATTAATGAAGTTGCATCTAAAGCTGTTGAGTCTGAAGATCCAAATGAAAATCATGAGTCTGTAGATAATCCTGAAACTTAGAATCCTCCATAGCTTCATGCGACTCATGTTTATAAACCCCCTATGTCTTATCTGTTTAAAAGGAAGTCCCTTTTGAAAGAGGTAGAAGTTACTATAAAAATTTATAGTCCATTTGTTCAAATAGTAGCTCTGAATCTGTTTTCAGACGATGAAATTAAGAAGTTTAAAAAGTATGCCAGAGAAAATAAGTATAATTATCTTCATTTTGGTGGTATTCGTATTGGTCTAGCTCCCTTATTTCGCCATGGTCTGAACACTCCTTGTATTTCCGAAGTCTTTGATACTCGTCACCAGAGTTATGACCATGCTCGAATAGGAACCATTATGGGAAACCTTTCCACAGGCTGTCAGTATGGTACTATATATCCTGATTACTCTATAAGCCTGACAGATGTCCATTTAAAATACTGTTGGAAATTGATGACTGGAGTTCAAGGTCTCCAACTGGCAGAAGACAGTGAGTATCTTTCGGTATTAGTTAAAACTTCATTTCAGTTAACTAATACTGCTCACCCTAAGTTAAAACAACCTGTCTTGAAAGACTGTGTGACTGTTGGTCTTTCCAATGCCCAAGTTGAAGGTGTACTTTATGATCCTACTGAACTTCCAAAAAATTGGTATTTCTAGTATAAGTCGATTGCTGATGACAAGAAGCCAGAGTCTAAACTCAAACGGATTGCTATCTCTAATGGTAGAGTCAAGCTTATTCCTCCTAGAACAGAGATTCCTAAACCTCTTGTCAAACCACGAAGATATGTTGTTCCTGTTTCCAATTCTGAAACCTCTTCTTCTCCAAGAGTTGATATGCCCCCTATTGTTGAAGTCTTCACATCTGAACCTGTTTTGGCCTCTAATGAATTGTACATACCAGAGTCCAAACCGTTCCTCGCTGTAAATAAAATGCACCGTATTTCTCATGTTTCCTTTTCTCCTGTTGAAGAGTGGCAATATGCCAATCGTCGCTTTGTTAAAGGTGGAAAATAGCCTCCAAAGAAAAAAAATTGCACCACCTCTTCAATGTCTAAACAACCTACAACCAGAGCTGATTGTGCCCCTCTGATCGAGCACAATGCTAAAAATTCCGCTGACTTAGATCAAGTCTATAAAATTGGGAATTATCTTAGTACTTGGTGTGAACATGCTGAAGATGTTCTAGAAAATCTAGGCTGTCAGTCTGAAGAAATTCTTGCTAATCTCAAGCTTCTCCATGATGAGCAACAAGAAGAAAAGCACCGCCGAGAAGCAAAACAGAAAAGGAGGAAAGAGAGAAAAGGAAGAGAACATAAGACTCCTACATTTTATCTTTCTATGGGCACTCCCAATTATTGGGATGTAGATGAAAACCAAGAAGAAAGTGGCATAGAATCAAGTGCACAAGCAGCTGAAAGAACTGCTAATGAAAGAAAATTAGAGACCTCCAAACCTCTAAATTTTCAGAAACCCAAAAGAGAGATAACCACTTTAGAAAATGCTGCAGCAAAATTTCCTTCTTTTATTTTGCCTTCTTTGCAAAAAGCTCATGTTTTTAGAGAAATCCCAAAATACCCACGAGTTGAAGAAGACCTATTTGCAACCAATTCTGGTGGATATGTTTTAGATTTGGATAAATCTTCTAATCCAGCCGAATCTATTAGAGTATGGATTGGTGCTCTTTATCAGATGCAAGTTGTCTCTCGTCTGGATAATATTTCCATTTTTGCATTGGCTGAAAAACGAATGGCAGCAATTGTCTATGACTGGTGGATGGGACCATCAGAAGAGGAAAGGATGAATGTAGCAGCTGCAGGCTTAGCTACATTAGAATTGCTACTCAAGACCCAATTTGTACCTGAACCAGCAGATGAGAAAAAACAGATCATTACAGATCTAGCTAGAATGGAATTGAAAGATTTAAAATTTCTAGATCAATTTGGTAATGATTATATGTCAAAGGTTTATAAAGCAAATTTCACTAATGACTCTACTCAGAAGATTTCCTTTTTGTCTAAGCTGCCTGGCAATCTAGGAGATCTCATCATGAAAGATCTTGAAGTCCAAGGAAAGAAAATAAAACAAACTTATTGGATAGATCTTTTATTTAGATGTCAAGAAAAAGTCAAATATCTTTGCTAGCAAAAGAAAGCGCAAGATTTTTCTCCTGGTCTTGCAGTCTGTCGTTCTGTTTTGCCATGGACTCCATTCAGAAAGAAGAAATCCAAAATGTATGGGAAGTATAGACCCAAAAGAGTAGCCAACCCTCGAAAGCCATTCAGAAAGTTTAAGTATTTGAAAAAATGTAGGCAACCCAAGAAAGACAATGCATGCTTCATCTGTAAGCAAGAAGGCCACTTTGCTCGTAAATGTCCTAAGAGTTCTTAAAACAAGTTAAAAGCTTATTTTGAAATTGGTGATTTTGATGATAACTGGTTAGTTGTTGATTCAAATGATGAAGTATTAGATGTCTATATTTTAACTGATGCTTCTTTGTCTGATTCTGAGTCTATTCCTGAAACCTGTCAAAAAATGAATCGCTGCTATGACGACTCAGATTTTTCCTACCCTGAAGAGTTACATTACAGGGATGAATATTCAGATGATTCCACTGAGGAAACATCTATTTCTTCCTCAGATGAAACTGTCTCTGTAGTCCACTCTTTATCTCCTACAGATATTGATTCTAAGAGTTCTAACCCCGTTTTAAATTACTTGCCTCCACCACCCACTCTGAACTCTTTTTGCCCATATCCAAAAACAGTCTCTCCGTCTTCATCATTGCCTTCTCTGACCTCTGTAAATACCGATGAGATTTCTTTTCTTAAAAATATTGTTAAAACCAACAATCTCTTATACATTCCAGTAGAAGTTCAAGTTAAAGGTGATTGGCTTTCAGTCGATGCCTTCATCGATACCGGTGGATCCAATAACCTCGCTCGTCCCTCTCTCTTTAAAGGTTTATGGAAACCTTTATAGAATATTTTAATCTCTGAGACAATTGGTGGTTCTGTGAATCTTACTCATTATGTTGATAATATCTCTTTAAAAATTGGGGGGAGTATTGTCAAGTTTTTTGTTGTTCAACATTATGATGCATCTGCTAGTTTATTTCTTGGTATGCCATTTATCAATTTTGTATTTCCAGTCACTATAAGTGAAGATAAGATTATCTTCAACATCAAAAAGAAAGAAATCTCAGTCCCAAGACTGACCCTGGCTAATTCAGAAGCGCAGTGAGAAAATAGCCAAAAGAAAGCAGGTACAAAAAGACGTTCAAATGATTCCAATAACTGGCAAGAAGTGTTGCAAACCTATGAGGAAAGGAATCAGAATAAACCTAAGCAGAAAGCTAATAGAAATCCTGAATGGTCTCCTGATCAGGTGAACATTTTTGATGAATTGTTAAAAAATTGTTCAGAAAACCCTCAAGCTTTTTGGAGTGTAGAAAGTCCTCAGCAAGAAATAGAGACTTTACATGACAACGGAATAAAAGAAAAATTGATACCATGCACTCCTACAGATGAAAAAGAGATAAGAAAATAGATTGAAGAACTTATGATCTTCAACTAATAGAGCCTAGCTCTTCGCACTATTCCTGTTCTGCATTTCTAGTCAGAAACCATTCTGAAATAGTAAGAGGAAAATCTAGAATGGTTATTAATTACAAACCATTAAATGCTATAACAACAAGATTTAACTATCCTCTGCCTAGACAAGAAACTATTATGCAGAAGATTCAGCACAACAATATCTTTAGCAAATTTCATATGAAGTCTGGATATTATCAAATCCAGATCAGAGAAGAAGACAAACATAAAACTGCTTTCACATGTCTTGCTGGTTTCTTTCAATGGAAAGTTGTTCCTTTTGGTTTGAATAATGCCCCTGCATTCTTTCAAAGACGGATGGATTTTATTTTTGGGAAGTATGATTTTATTGTTGTGTATATAGATGATATTTTGATTTATAGTCCTGATTTGGCAACTCATCTAAAGCATCTACAGATCTTCCTTGATGAAGTCAGAAAGCATGGAATTGTTCTGTCTGAGAAGCAAATGATCTTGTTTCAGGATAGCATTGATTTTCTTGGTATTCATGTTATCAATGGTAAGATCTAGATGCAGCCGCATGTTTTGACAAATCTCTCTGACTTTCATGATGAGATGACAGACACCAAAATGATTCAGCGATTTCTTGGAATTCTTAATTATGTACATAAATACATTCCTAGACTCTCTGAGAAGACTGCTCCTATCCGCAAGCATTTAAATTCCGGATGGTCACAAGAAGCCTTGGAAGTAGTCAGATTGTTAAAAGCTGAATGCCAGAATCTGCTCGAACTAAAACCTCCAGGTAATGGATTTTTAATCCTCCAGACTGATGCTTCTGACTGTTTTTGGGTAGCAGTTCTTTTTGAACGAAAGGAAGAAACAGGTGACAAAATCTTATGTTCTTATGCTTCTGGATAATTTCAGCCTCATCAAAAAAACTATTTTATAGCTGAAAAGGAAACCCTAGCTATTTTTAATGGAATTCAAAAGTTTGAACTATATCTAGCCCTTGCTAAGTTTTTAATAAGAACTGATTCAATGAATTTTAAGTACTTCTTATCAGCTAAGATCTCAAAGAAAATCGCAAGAGGAAGATTATTAGCATGGCAGATCTGGTTTCAGATGTATGATTTTGAAGTAGAATGGGTTTCTGGTATTTCTAACTATCTTGCAGATTCTTTAACCAGAGATATGAACAAAGCTCATGTTCATCATTTTTCTAACAGAAGAACAGATTTATTTAAGCTTCCTAGTAAGACAACTGCAGATGATGATTTTTCAACATTTGTAAAACGTTTTCAAATCCTTGACTTAGTTCTTGGTGATGTAGTTGAAGAGATCAAGAAAGTTATTGGGTTAAGAATAAGAAGAAACCAATGGATCCAAAGATGCCAAGCCTGGCAATCTAAAAATGTTAGTGTCCTATTAGGATTAGACGAAGAATTGGTGAAAGTATATCCTTTGCCTAACATGAAAGTTAAGATTTATTTCAAAACTTTAGACGACTATTGGTCTAGAGTTTACACTGATGATATGCTTGAAGTGTTAAAAATCTTGAATTATTATCAGATTATTGGTGGAGTTGATTTCTCCTTTGCAGTCTATACCATTGCTAAGATGCTAGATTTGGATGAGATAAATATGGCTAAGAAAGTTGAAATATTTTTGCGATCTTTAAGAATTCCAGATCTATTTGAAGAACTTGAAGCAGCATTCCTTCAAAGGCATGATGAGCATTTTGAAGGTACTGATTCATTTCCCCAATATGAACTTTTCGAACCATTTGCAGATTGGGAAATTAAGAATGGATGTTGCAGAAAAAAGCCACAGATTAGAGCATCTTAATGTGTTGAAATAACACTGCAGTATTTAAGGACCTTCTCAACTCCATGGGATTATCAAAGTATGGAATTTCGAAATCCCATAATACCAAATCCTTTTGCACAGATTTACAGTCCTGAAAGCTTTGATGAATTTGTGTTAGCTGATAATGTTGAGGAAGTAAAAAAGTTTACTCTTTGGTTGAAAGAATTTCATAGACTTAAGTTGCCAGAAAAATTGTCTATGCTCAAAACACTAGAAAACATACAAGGAAGAGTCAAAGTAATTAAATTTCTTATTAATCAAAAAGCATTAATTACTATTAGTGTGATGGCAGGAAATTGGACTAGTGATGTGGTCTGCTTAATAAGTTTGTTATTATCCAATAAGGTATGTTCTGCTATGATTTTTGAATTGGGATGGCAGCAGAAAGCAGACGTAAATCATATTTGCAAATTATGGATTCAATGTGCTAACGAACACTCTGTTAGCATGTTCCAGATATTCAAATGGGAACTGCTAGATGGAGTAGAATTGGCAGTTCAATCAATGCCAGAGTTCCGAAAAAGAAGAAAAGATTCTTTCCTTGATATAGAGGTTGATCCCATTGCATATGATAGCAAGTGGCGAAAAGCAGATGACAAATATCTTTTCCCACAAAAGAATCTCTATGTCACGACAGATATGATAAGATTTGAGAAAGGACAATCATCAAAGGCAATACAGAAAGAGGAATCTTCCACAGTAGCAACATCAGCTAAAGACGCTACAGGAAAAGGTAAAGAGCAGGTATCCGAAGAAAAAGGCACCATATTTGTTGATATCTATCAAGATGCTCAGACACAGGAGGATCACAGATGGGAATCTGAGTACTTAGAATGGTTACATCAGTCACATGCAAATCAAAATCAACCATCATCACCATATGAACACCCAAGTGACTTTGAACCCGGAGAGCAATATGATAGTGACCGAAGTCCGAAAGGACCTTAGTAGTGGATTTTCTTTTCAATTATTGTACTCTAGAATATTGAGCAGACACCGTCTGGGCCAGTAATGCCTGACAAGGACCCTCAATAATTCTCATATTCTTTATTAGATTATATAAGTGTGTGGTTTGCAAAGAGTGAGGCATCGAGTGTTTGAGTGTGTGTTGTGCGTTATTTGTGAAAGAGTGTTTGTATTCTATGCTCTAAGAGATCAGAGACTGCAAGGCTCTACTCTGAGGCATAATATGGTATGTAACAGTTTTATTTGAATTAATTCTGAAGCCTGCTGGGCTGCCTGTCTGAAGACAATTTGTTCCAAGATCACTGTAAGTTAGTATCGTAAAGCGAGTTGAAGACCGGAGGTGTCGTATGTATCCTCGCATTTCCCGTGCCCATTGAGGAAGGTGTGAGGAAGACCCGCTAAAATTCAGGAGTTCAATTAAGTTACTGAGTCCACAATATTTCTTTGGTATCAGAGCCCTGTACTCCATTCTGTTATGGAAAATCTCTTACGCTCTTTCTCTTCCATAGATCGTAAGGTTATTAATGAAGTTGCATCTAGAGCTGTTGAGTCTGAAGATCCAAATGAAAATCATGAGTCTGTAGATAATCCTGAAACTTGGAATCCTCCGTCGCTTCATGTGACTGATGTTTATAAACTCCCTATTGCTTATGTGTTTAAAAGGAAGTCCTTTTGGAAAGAGGTATAACTTACTATAAAAAATACAGTCCATCTGTTCAAATAGTAGCTCTGAATCTGTTTTCAGATGATGAAATTAAGAAGTTTAAGGAGTATGCCAGAGAAAAGAAGTATAATTATCTTCATTTTGGTGGTATTCGCATTGGTCTAGCTCCCTTATTTCACCATGGTCTGAACACTCCTTGTATTGCCGAAGTCCTTGATACTCGTAACCAGAGTTATGACCATGCTCGAATAGGAACCATTATGGGAAACCTTTCCACAGGCTGCTGTCAGTATGGTACTATATATCCTGATTACTCTATAAGCCCGACAGATGTCCATTTAAAAGACTGTTGGAAATTGATGACTGGATTTCAAGGTCTCCAACTGGCAGAAGACAGTGAGTATCTTTCGGTATTAGTTCAAACTTCATTTCAGTTAACTAATACTGCTCACCCTAAGTTAAAACAACCTGTCTTGAAAGACTGTGTGACTGTCGGTCTTTCCAATGCCCAAGTTGAAGGTGTACTTTATGATCCTACTGAACTTCCAAACAATTGGTATTTCCAGGATAAGTTGATTGCTAATGACAAGAAGCCAGAGTCTAAACTCAAACGCATTGCTATCTCTGATGGTAGAGTCAAGCTTATTCCTCCTAGACCAGAGATTCCTAAACCTCTTGTCAGACCACGAAGATATGTTGTTCTTGTTTCCAATTCTGAAACCTCTTCTTCTCCAAGATTTGATATGCCCCCTATTGCTGAAGTCTTTACATCTGAACCTGTTTTGGCCTCTTATGAATTGTACATACCAGAGTCCAAACCGTTCCTCGCTGTAAATAAAATGCACCGTATTTCTCATGTTTCCTTTGCTCCTATTGAAGAGTGGAAATATGCCAATCGTCGCTTTTTAAAAAGTGGAAAATGGCCTCCAAAGACAAAATTTTGTACCACCTCTTCAATGTCTAAACAACCTACAACCAGAGCTGACTGTTCCCCTCTGATAGAGCACAATGCTACAAATCCCGCTGACTTAGATCAAGTCTATCAAATTGGGAATTATCTTACTAATTGGTGTGCACATGCCGAAGATGGTGTAGACAATCTAGGCTGTCAGTCTAAAGAAATTCTTGCTAATCTCAAGCTTCTCCATGATGAGCAACAAGAAGAAAAGCACTGCCGAGAAGCGAAACAGAAAAAGAAGAAAGAGAGAAAACGAAGAGAACATAAGACTCCTACATTTTCTCTTTCTATGGACACTCCCAATTATTGGGATGTAGATGAAAACCAACAAGAAAGTGGCATAGAATCAAGTGCACAAGCAGCTGAAAGAACTGCTAATGAAAGAAAATTAGAGACCTCCAAGCCTCTAAATTTTCAGAAACCCAAAAGTGAGATAGCCACATTAGAAAATGCTGCAACAAAATTTCCTTCTTTTATTTTTCCTTCATTGCAAAAAGCTCATGTTTTTAGAGAAATCCCAAAATACCCACGAGTTGAAGAAGACCTATTTGCAACCAATTCTGGTGGATATGTTTTAGATTTGGATAAATCTTCTAATCCAGCCAAATCTATTAGACTATGGATTGGTGCTCTTTATCAGATGCAAGTTGTCTCTCGTCTGGATAATATTTCCATTTTTGCATTGGTTGAAAAACGAATGGCAGGAATTGTCTATGACTGGTGGATGGGACCATCAGAAGAAGAAAGGATGAATGTAGTAGCTGCAGGCTTAGCTACATTAGAATTGCTACTCAAGACCCAATTTGTACATGAACCAGCAGATGAGAAAAAACAGATCATTACAGATCTAGCTAGAATGGAATTGAAAGATTTAAAATTCCTAGATCAATTTGGTAATGATTATATGTCAAAGGTTTATAAAGCAAATTTCACTAATGACTCTACTCAGAAGATTTCCTTTTTGTCTAAGCTGCCTGGCAATCTAGGAGATCTCATCATGAAATATTTTGAAGTCCAAGGAAAGAAAATAGAACAAACTTATTGGATAGATTTTTTATTTAGATGTCAAGAAAAAGTCAAATATCTTTGCTAGCAAAAGAAAGCCCAAGATTTTTCTCCCGGTCTTGCAATCTGTCGTTCTGTTTTGCCATGGACTCCATTCAGAAAGAAGAAATCCAAAAGGTATGGCAAGTATTGACCCAAAAGAGTAGCCAACCCTTGAAAGCCATTCAGAAAGTTTATTTGAAAAAACATAGGCAACCCAAGAAAGACAATGCATGCTTCATCTGTAAGCAAGAATGCCACTTTGCTCGTAAATGTCCTAAGAGTTCTTCAAACAAGTTAAAATCTTGTTTCGAAATTGATGATGTTGTTGATAACTGGTCAGTTGTTGATTCAACTGATGAAGTATCAGATGTCTATATTTTAACTGATGCTTCTTTGTCTGATTCTGAGTCTATTCCTAAAACCTATCAAAAAATGAATCGCTGCTATGACGACTCAAATTGTTCCTACTCTAAAGAATTACATTACAGTGATGAATATTCAGATGATTCCACTGAGGAAACATCTATTTCTTCCTCAGATGAAACTGTCTCTGTAGTCCACTCTTTATCTCCTTGCCTCCACCACCCACTCTGAACTCTTTCTGCCCATATCCAAAATCAGTCTCTCCGTCTTCATCATTTCCTTCTCCGACCTCTGTAAATACCGATGAGAGTTCTTTTCTTAAAAATATTGTTAAAACCAAAAATCTCTTGTACATTCCAGTAGAAGTTCAAGTTAAAGGTTATTGGATTTCAGTCGATGCCTTCATCGATATGGGTGGATCCAATAACCTCGCTCGTCCCTCTCTCTTTAAAGGTTTATGGAAACCTTTACAGAATATTTTAATCTCTGAGACAATTGGTGGTTCTGTGAATATTACTCATTATGTTGATAATATCTCTTTAAAAATTGGGGGGAGTATTGTCAAGTTTTCTGCTGTTCAACATTATGATGCATCTGCTAGTCTATTTCTTGGTATGCCTTGTCTAAATTTTTAAAGTGAGTTTTTTTTTCAGGATTTGGAAGGAAATTTTTCGAGCTTCATTCTCAAAAGAGATTTTTTTGGCGAAAATTTTATAGTGAGTTTTTTTCTAGGATTTTGAAGGAAAATATTTTAGCTTCATTTTTAGAAGACATTTTTTTGGGGACATTCTAAAGTGAGTTTTATTTTTAAAGTAAGTGGTTTGGGCTGAAGTAAGTCTTTTTTGCTGAATTTTGAAAGTGATTATTTTTTTTAAATTAAGGTTTTTGTGATGAATTTTTAAAGTGAGTTTTTGTCTAAATTTTGAAAGAATTTTTTTGAACTTCATACTTAATATCATGGGAAATCAAATCAATTGCAAGAGAAAATATGATCGAACATAAAGCCTTTATGCTCGTAGAGAATACATGAGAGAATATTACAAAAAAGGAAAGAAGAATGCTAAAATATTGAAAGGGAAAATCAACCTCAACTAGAAGTATTAGTAGGTTGTAAATGTAATATTATAAATGATATTTAAAATTTAATTAGTGTATTGGGAAACTTCAATTTTTTTTTATGAACTAATTTGATTTTGCAATGTAAGCAAATAGAGATACTCCTCATACCCTTAATGATGAGATACAAAATGTTGAAAGACCAAGTGAAAAAGATAATGAGCCAATGATTGAAGATGTTGCTGAAGATGTTGAAAGAAATTCAATCGAATAAATTGAATCACAAGGTATGTATATATATGTCATGTGTATTAATTAAATTACACATATTTATTAAATTCTCAATTTCATTCAAACTCTATTTTTTAATTTAATTATTTATTCAATATTTAAACCCATTTTGTACATTTAATTCTCATATGTACAAATGAAATAAATATCGATGAGAATATGTTAGAAATTTTGACACTGAGACATATGGAGATAAAAAAGCTGACCATGTTATACGATATCATGTTAAGCACAATATTGATATGTTCTTCAAAGATGAAAATGTGGCTTTTCCAGCCCAAAATTTTAGAAGTCTCTTAACATCAAAGAAATTAAAATATTCTATGACTCTATTGGGTATTTGAAAGTCAATGAAAGATAAAAAAATGAAGAAAAGTGGGATAAAAATATATAAATATTTCTCCAAAATAAATTGGAAGAACTAGAAAGAAAAATGACTTAGATGCACATAGAGAAATACAAATGGCAGTGGTTTCGTCAAGTCCTAAAGAAAATCCTGTCCTAAAATCTATGGAAAAAGCATTAGGGACCTCATGAAAAACATTGAAAAAACATTAGAAAGTATTGAAAATGGTTGTAAATGATGAGTTCGCTTGTTGGAAATTTATTTGTAGGCAACCAAAGAAAGATAGAGTTGGAGAAGATGTTAAAAGAATAATATATGAATAATGGATGAAAAATTCACGTGTTTCACCAAAATCAAGGGATGTGATGCAGCGAAGAATGACAAGAAATTAGTATGAAGCACATGAAAAATATATCTTGGACACCACTTAGATAGAGTTTTTCAATAAGTTCATAGAAGAGAATCATGGAATTAATGTCTTAATGAGTGATTTTGTGCAACCGAAATAATGGTATGTTTAACTTATCATTGTACAAGGCACTTGTTGTTGTCATTATCATGTGGAATTTCAGTTATATTATGACACATTCCTTAATTTTGGTAAAACATTTTGTAAAAAAACACCTCCTCCCTCCACTATCCATGCTTTGATATATAAAATTCTATGTGAAAGAGAAGGACATCAATTATTTTACCAGAATAAATGTGTTGGTGGTAAAAAAATGTGATCATTGTGGAATTTTAACTTTATTTCACAAAAAATATCCTATTGATACAAATGATTAATCATTTTCCAACATACAAGTGAAATGGAAGAGATATGTATATATTCATACATCGATTGGATCAAGTTGTACTACAAGTACTAAAAGGATTGATTTACAAGAAGAAGAAATTTTTGTGATAGAGTTTTTGAATAAGTTTGAGGTAGAAATTTATAAATACACAAAGAATTCCCATAGAACTTCATGGCATTACTGGCAATTCAAAAAGTCCTGCGAAAAATTTCCACGAGGGACCATTTTATCTATAGTTGGTTTTTCAAATAGTTACCCATTTTTTGCACAAAATGAAATACAGAGTGAATATTATCATTATAGCCAAGTCTCTCTATGCTTTTCCATATTCTATATAGACATGATGAACAAAATTTTGATCATATAGAAAGCACCATTGCAAATTAACATGTTATTAAAGAATATCACTTTTATATCATCGATGATCATACACATGATACACATGTTGTAGACGATTGTCTTGATAATATTTATGACTCATTGAAAAGGCGTGGAATAAAATTCAATCAACATTGGATATGATCATATGGATACGTAGGTCAATTAAAATATTCACGATGATTCTTTTGGTTGTTTCATTTTCATATGAAAAACCACATTAAACATTGCTGGAATTTTTTTGATACTAGTCATGGAAAATGATAACATGATGGTTTAGGGGAATGTATAAAAAAGAACTTCGAAGATATCAAATGGCCCACTCTGTAGACCAACTTGTCTCAGTTGAACAAGTTGTTCAATGGTGCATCGCTGCACTAAGCCATGAGACAAACCCATCAAGGGATGTAAGAAGGGACATGTACATATATATAGATTAAATTGCATATTTATATATTTAATATATGATCTAATTTTTATTAATTTTCTAGTTTTAAACATTATTTATCACAATGATTATCTTTTATCATATATAAATCGTATTTTAAATAAAATATTTATATTCTTGTTTGAATTTTCCATATAGGTTTTTTTTGGCATTTTGTGGTCTAAGATATAGACAAATATATTGAAAATGACACTGAAATAGTAAAAGGGACTCAAAAATTTCATTAAATTAAAACAAAGGAGTACCAAAATGTGTTTTCATTTGATAATATAAAATATTATGGTTTTTATCTTGTTTGGATAGATGACATAGAATCCAATGATGTTTGTGAAAAAAATATGTATGTAAAAGATTGGAAACATAAAGAACTAACTACAATGGGGAAAATGTCAGTTTCAACATAAAGAACTAACTACAACGGGGAAAATGTCAGTTTCAAACAATGAAGAGATGTAATGAGAGGACAATATAGTATCACCTGAAGGTGATTCAGTTTTTGATATTGTTAGAGAAGGTTACATTTGAATTAATTTCAAATAATATAGATCTAGAAATAGATAATAAAATCAAGTACATGTTGATTTTAAAGTTAATTTTTCATGTTAATTACGATCTAAATTTATGTACTTGTTTTATTGTGCAAGAAACATTTTTGTTGTAGTTGCACCCACTAACAACCTAGAAACTATCAAGTACTATTTTATACGGTGCACTGAACGAAGGATAAAATTATTGGAAAAATATGATGATAACCGGTTTATATATGAAAGAGTGTCTATTATACTAAAATGTTATTTTTTCCAAAAACTCATTAAAGTGAGAGTATTTTTTACTTTAAATACTATCAACCTAATGTCATAAGTTGTCAATATAGTCATTTGGTGTGTGCAACACATATAAAATTGATATAATTTCAATCAAAGAAAAAATTGAATGTTAAGAAATGGAAACTTTCAAAAGTTGACCATGAACAAATCATTGAGGATGAATCTCCTTCTAGTGGTGGTTAGACAATCCATTCTTCGCAAGGCAAGCTTTAATGGGATTGGTGGCTTCCATCAGGTGGTGGCCTAAAAAGTCGTGTGAGTAGAGACTTCCTAGATGGTGGTGGATAGAAATATTATTCGTAGGGGTAATGGATTAAGAATGTTTATGGCCAACTGAAATATGTAAAATATTTCATTTATAATAATCAAAGAATGAGAAGTAGCACAACAACAGTTGGTAGTTGTTCTTCCCTTGTGGGTTTCCAACATAAATATTTGTCTCTCATTTGTTGATCATCTTTTATGTTTTTGTGTTATGTTTTTGTACTCTAATTTCTTTCTATGTGTTTCATATGATTAATGGTTTAAGATTAGTTAATTGGAGAAAATTTTATAGGTAGCATAATTTCTAATTCGTCTCCTACCCTCTTAATAGTGATCTACATTTCAAAATTTTCTAAGGATATTCCACTTGAAAATTTGTCACAACATAACTCATAAAAAAAATGAAATCTATAATATGGAGTTTGAATTCCTCATGATTCTAGGTTTTTTGATTAGAAATGTTTTGCTTGTGCCTAAAATAGATAAACTGATAACAAGTGAGAACAAGGAATGCACATCCTACAAAATGAAAATGAATAATCTCTCTTGGAAACACTTATAGGAGAAGTCGTAAAAGGAAGGTGAGGTTATTATGTTCACTTTCTTCGTATGAAAATAATGCAAGTAGAATGGAGAAGGAAATATATATGTAGTTACCTAAAACCTGTGACATGTTGGGCTACTAGAAAACATTAATGACCTTTATTATTCTCCCTAAATCCCACTCCCAAATTCACTTCTCTACTGCCTAATAAGATACAATAATATAAAATAAAACCCTAGTAATCGAGTTTTAATATATCTTTATAATCCTATGGGTTGTAAGATTACCATTCAATAAAAGCATAAAAAAACATGTTAGATCCTAACATTGATATAAAAACAATCTAGCATTTAATGTGGATTCACTTAAGGTCGGGGAGTCAGCGTAGTGGTAAAGTCAGCCTCGTAATGACGGTCCGGTCTTGTGTTCGATCCCAAGCAAGGTCGTAGCTCGTCGTGCGAGTAGTTAGTCTAAACCGGGTCAAGCCCACTACCTTTTCCCCAGATGCGGGTGGTATTTAGTGACACAGATTTCTAGGAGGCAGCTATGTGACTCACCACATGGTGCGCCCATGTGCCCCACCGTGGGATGCATAGCACCATCAAAACTCGTGTGGGTTGGGCCTTAAATTCCAATGCACCACCTTAAACTCTACGTAGTCTGCGAGCTGGTTAATTACTCCTTCTCTCAACATGTTGCTCTATCTCCCCGCTCCGCCTCTGGCTTTCCATCCCACCCTAAATATCATCTCGTCACTCCTTCTACTTCGGCCCTCATCTACTCTGATGTGAAGTCTTTGGGCTCCTGCCTCTGCAGTGATGCCTTCGTCTTATCGAGCCTTATAAATGCCAGCTAGAATGCCATGTCGCCATCGACAACCTAGCAGAAGAGCGGGGGCAAGGGGCCTTCCTTCGCGACCTCCCCTACCCATTGCCTTCACTCCAAACTTGAATTTCCTAGTCTCATGGGGCCCTGTAGACTTGCATCCTCCCGCCCTTTTGCCTGCTATGCTCTTTGACCCCTTGGCCCCTCCTACTCCGCCCTCGGCTCCTCCCACTGGACCCTCCTCCTCCCGCAACAAGAAGCATGCCCGCAAATTGAAAATCTCAGAGGAGCCTCCCTTCCTTCCCCGTAAGCTCAAGGCACTCCCGGTGCAGCCCACCTCTAGCCCCTCTTCGGACGATAGTGACTTCAAGCTATTCGAGGAGTTGTAGCTACCAAGTCTTAGTCTTTCGGGTTCTATGAAGGGTAAGGAAGTCCTCCACGTGACTGGTGCCATGAAAATTTCAACTTCTTTGCACGATAATGCTCCTCAGGACACTCCAGTGGAGCGACTCAGACTTCCGCCCTCCCCTCGCGAGCAGCATTAAGACAGTGAACTGCTGGATTATGGCTACATCTACCGTATCCCAGAGGAGGACCCTCCAACCAGTGTCGAGCATGAAAGCTCTCCTTAGCAAGTCCCCGTTGAGCTCCTTAGCTTGCAAGTTTTGGACCCCTCTCTTGTTTGTTCTTTCAGTTTCTTTTTGCACTATGTTAAAGGTTGGTTTCCCACCAAGGGCAACCTGGTATATTTGGACTATTTTGGTCAGTTCCCCCACCAGGGGCAGTCTAGTTTTTACCAGCAGTTTTTTGTACAATTCCTCAGTTATGGATTTCTCCATTTTTGAGGCTGTGCCTTGTAAACTTTGCTTAACGACTTAATAGAAATAGTATTACTTAGAAAAAAAATGTGGATTCACCTCATATTCCTTACATGGATATAGTATTAAAAGAATTTTTTTTTTAATTAAAAGCAAACATAATTGACATAAATATCTATTAAATTTGACATGACTTCCCTGAAATAATTTACTTTAAGAAACTTATACCTTTAGATTTTGAATTTAAAATAAAATGTTCCATGAACGAAAGTATGAGCTTTATGAAACGGATTGTTTTTTTTCAAAATTATTTAAAGAAAATGAAACTTTGGTTCGAATTGAAGTTATGAAAGAGTTGAAGGTTATTTTTTTAACAAATAAACCTTAGAGGAAACATATATCTCTCTATAATACGTAGAACATGACCTTAATGGCATGTATTACGAAATTATTTTTGTTTTTTTACTAGTTTTCAATTAAAATGAGCCTATGCCTGCTCATCAACCCATATTTCTATTGTAACCACTATGACGTGTTAGGAAATAAAATTAAATATAAATAATATTTGCATGGGATTATGGTGTTGAGTTGAAATAAAATGATGCATCGTAAGACCATTTTAGGAAATACTTAACTTGGGTGAATTGAATAACATTTCAACAATTTCATAGTTTCTCTTGAAAAAAACATAAATTATGTATATCTCACAACATTTCAACAATTTCATAGTTTCTCTTGAAAAAAACATAAATTATGTATATCTCACTATAATGATGACATGATTGACTTTCAAGGCTTGCATTACCATCACAAATTTTATATTATAGGTTTTCACTCTAATAAAATTAACATAGAAATGCAACTAGTGTAATGTATGTTAAGTTAAAAAGTCAAATTTATGGGTTTCACTTATATATAAAAAAATATACATTATTTATATGGGATTATATGTTTAAAGTTAAAAAAAAAATTTTTTATCTAAAACATTACACAAAAATTAAGCTAGGTGATATACCAAAATTAAACTAAGTGATATACAAAAATTAATATACAAAATATTAAAACTTTCCAATTTCAAATTCTTAATGACATACCAAATAACATTCGTTTACTTATTCTATGGATCTAACGTGGCATTTAGAATTTGATCTCTCCAGAGAATTTGATAAATGTTCAATGTGAAGAAACTTTTGAACAACTTATTAAAAATTCGGTTAAAATTTAAAGTATGATTAGCCTTTTAATATACAAAATATTTAAACATTCTAGTTTCAAATTACTAATGATATATCGTGGCATTTAGAATTTGATCTCCCTACAAAAGTTGATAAGTGTTCTTCAATCTGATTTCTCAACTAGCATAATATTAATAATATTTTTGTTTAATAAAATGTGCTTTTTAGAATGAAGAAAAAAACATGTATTTCAAATTACAAAAATAAACCTAATCTAAAATGATACTAATTTTCTAGTAGGAAGACACTCCTACCCTTGTTCTCCTAATGTCAATTTTCAAACAACACCATGGTTTGTTTCTATAAGTTCTTTGTAAACATGGTTCCATTCTTGTGGTACAAATGAGATGCAAAATCATTCATTTCACTCATTGGGTGATACTTTTGAAACTATGAGACTATAGTTAGAAAATATGGTGCCTGAAAACACTAGATGTTGACGTATTTGGATGTGTTGGACTGTTGGGAAAATTCTTGTGATAAGAAGAGGAGAAGGAGTTTGCTAAGAAAATAATAACCTAATATTATAGTATTATGGCTCTGACAACTACACATCACTGACTATGTTAATCCTTAGCAATCAAAATTCATATTTCCTATATATGATATAGCTACTTTTAAATAATATTACAAAGTAAATTTTATAATTTCCATTTATTCTAATTTCTTAAAATTTTTCATATATATATAAAGTACAAAATATAATGTATAAATTATTTTTCTATATTTTTAATAAATATTTGAAAAAAAACATAATATTAATATATTATGTTTCATTTAATATTTCTTTTCATTTTTTATTCTAAATGAAAAATTTTCCCGAATTTGTTTTGATATAAAGAAATGAAAATGGAAAAGTATTTTGAAAACATTTATTATATCAGCCAATTTTTAATTTTATCTATTATTATTATTATTATTATTATTTTTAATTAATTTTTTTTATAAAATACATGTGAAATTATCATATTCAAATGAATTTCTAAAAAATAAAATTATTTAAAAAAAATTGAATTCAAAAATTGAATTTTTTGATTGATTGAAATTATTGATTAGACTATTTTTATGGGGCTTATTTCTAAGTTCTTATATATATATATGATAATTATAACAGTTTGTACCAACTCTTTTATTGCAATGTACTACCAAATTTTGGTTGTTGATATGTCAACCAAACATGTAATATAAAAAAAACTTACTTTCCAAATCTCTTTCCTTTTCTGTCAAATAAGTGGGTGCATACACTTTGAAATTAGTGTTTTTCCTAGTGCTAATCCTACCAAAACTTTTAGATAATCAATTAGCTTATCCTCAACCCATTTTTCCATATCTTATACGTGTAAAGAAAACTAATTATAGTACTATTAGTTCGAGAGCCACATTAAATTATCTATAAATTATATAGGATCCTTTGGCACTCCTTTACACAACAAGTTATTGTATATAAATTATATAGGATCCTCTAGCACTTTGATACACAACCACTGACACCAAGTTGGTTGGGGCCATGGAACTAAAAGTAGCATGGAAGCTTAGTTTGAGTAGCATGGAACGAAAAGATAGCGGATTCCACCCTCTCTCTTTTTCTATTATATATGATCATAAAACTACCAATGAATTTATAAATTATTTAATATTATTACTGAATAAATAAATATAAATATAATATTTTTTATTAAAAAATTAAAAAGGTTTATGAACATATTGCTATATTAAAATTATTAATTAATTTCAATAATAATAATTTCATGAGATGCTTAACATATATTTAAATTTTTTTATAGTTATATCTTCTTATTATTATGTTTTGCAACATCACTTTTATTTTTATTTGGTTATTGCATCGAGAGGCACAATATACAAACGAGTATGACCATAATGTGTATGTACAACAGGTCCTCGAAAAATAATAAAAATAATTTTCGTTAATGTTGTCCAAAGAATTAACTTGAATCTTAATTTGTACATTAGTTGAGTCGTTAAATTATATATAAATTTTAATTTTATTAATGGGGTAAGATTAATTATTGAAATATAACTATGTATTGAACTTGGTCAACCATCCTAAACACTAAGTATACACTTCAAAAAGCACAAACGGCCTTCACAATTTTTTTCCATGAAATGCACCCTTATATGAATTATTATGTCATTTCCATAATTTTTTATGCTCTTGATCCAAGCATAACACACCCAATCTAGGTATTGAAAAGGGGGGTGGGGGGGGGGCGCGGCGAATATGCGAAAGTGGAAGCCCCCGTGGTGAATATGTGCATGCGCAAAACTCTAAGCTCTCTGTTTGTTAGGGTTGCAAAGGCGTTAGGGGTTTCACTGGCGAATCTTTGAAAATGACCGTAGTCCTATCATTTCAGTTTTTTTTCCCATAGCTTTTGGTCGGTATCTATGACGACAGAGAATGGCAAGCACGGGATATCCTGTTTTAACTGTGCCAAAAATGGAAGACGAGGAAGTAGACTATTTGCTTGGCCCGTTGGAAGGTGTCGACATCTGGGGCTCTCCCATCTATCCTGTGCCACCTCATGCCTCGTTGGCCCTAAACATTCCTAAAGCAGCATCTACTGGACCTTGCTTCCCTCCACCACCCACTCATCCTCCCTTTGATCTACCTCAAACCTTTGATTATCTGACTTTTTCCATTTTCGACCTCCCTACTGTCCCTCAGAGCTTCTTGCTAGTGTCTGGTCTGATATTTTTCTCACTGGACTCACTGAAATTCCTCTTCGCTTGCCTCTAGGGCACAAATCTATCTCCACCCCATGAAACCTCCAGCGCATGGCCCTATGAGATTTGGACTGCGCCTTCGAATCCATCTCATGCTAACCTCACATCTTTGGGTTTTTGTTGCCCTGCCTGTAACCCTAGTGTTGAATTACCTTAATCCGATAAACAACGATAGTGGCCCTGACCCCGATATTGGCAATAAGCTTCCAAACCCTTTGTCCAAGGAAAAAAATGGCTCAAACTATATGAAGAAGAGAAATGAGAATTTTTATCTAACACTCGGGGTAGGACTACACATGGGCGAAGTGATCGATACAGCTGACAAGGTCCTGGTGGAGCATGTGATGGGGCGCAGATAGAATATCACCTGCTTATGCAAATGGACAAATGAGAAATGGGGTCCTATCATGGAAGAGCTTCCATGGATTTTCATCCTTCCTCATGGATGGTTCACCCTTCGTTTCCATCAACTTGAGTAGGTTACATGGGTATTTTTGAAACTGTGGCATATCGAATAGGCTCCAGTCATGTTCAAAAGATGGAGCCCTATTTTTGACCTTGATAGAGAACAAATTAGAGTTGGTCTAATATGGGTGAGTCTACCAGGGCTTCCTCTTCATTTCTGGTCTAAGGACATTATGAGGGACATTGGTAACATGCTCGACACCTATTTGGATGATGAAAAATCTTATCTCACCTCTAGAATCCTGACAATGGCCAGGATACTACTACACCTGGATACCAGAGATAGGTTAGAAGAGGAAATCACGCTGAGCTGGAGGCATTTTGTCAAAATACAAATCTTATGTTATGAAGAAGTCCCCTATAGATGTCAAATATGTCATGAATTAGGGCATCTATACAAGGATTTCCCTCATCTGAAGGGCTTAGACTCAGTTGGAGATGCGAATCATGTACAGGCTACGACGACCACAGATGCTCCCCCTGCTATCAATTCTGCAGAGGAATTACGCAAAGGAAAGACAACTGGTTTGGGTCCCAAGCCCTCCTCTGCTCCTCTTGGACCTCCCTCCCCCTGGATGACCAGGGATCGGGCTGTTGCGACCAAGCTGGCTTTAGGTAATTCTCCATCCTCTATCCCTATATCTCATATTAACTCATATGCATTTGTTTCTACTATCACACAATGCATATCGTCCCCCCCACTCTCTGTCCCTTTATCTTCAGTAACCTACCACGCCTTGTCTTCAGAGCTTCCGACCGAGATCCCTCCCTCCATCCATGCTCTCTTCCCCCCCCCCCCCCCCCTCACCCCCCCTTTGTATCATCTTCAGACACGCTAAAACCTCATCCCTATCAGCTCTAATCCCTCTCTCAATCACATCCTCCCACATCTGAGACTGGTGGGCTAGGTCTGATTGATCTTACTCCAAAAAAACCAAGTCATGGGAATCAATCAAAAATCTCCAAGGCCATAAAACAAGCTAGACTGGATATTGTTGAAGGAAAAAAAAAAAAAACTCTAGAAGGGGTCCTTAGAGCTCAGACGACCCGACCCATCATTACCTCATGAAAATTCTCTCCTTCTATTGTTGTGGGCTGGCCAACCAAGAAAAGAAATTGGCCCTGCATAGATTACTGCATTGCACTCCCACTGATGTGATTTTTCTCGAAGAAACACTCGAATCCTATGAACATGTCACCTCTACACTCCAAGCTATTTGTCCAGGCTAGAATTTCCAGACCTTTGATGCTCAAGGATGATTTGGGGGAATTTTAATTGGAAGTGATCCTCGATCCACAAGAATCCTGAATCAATGGGGGGGGGAAGGTTTTCTTGGGGTAGAAATTTTCTCATCTGATATTGGATCAGCATATCATCTTATTAACATATGTGCACCATGCACATCACACCTTACCTTCTAGCATAACCTTCTCAAATCTTCTCTTTTATCTACACAAAACCTCGTCATAGGTGGGGATCTTAATTTTTCTCTGGGATTGGCTGAATCATCGGGACCTCACGCAAATACTGACCCTTTGGTTGGTGATATGGCACAAATTATTGAGTCCCACCATCTGATTGACATCCCCATGGCCCATCTTCATCCCACATGGAACAACCACAAGATCGGGGAGGCCTTAGTTGCCAAGAGGATTGATCAATTCTTGATACATGAAGCTCTCACTTGCACAGATATATCATATCGGCAATGGGTGGGCACCAGTGGGATTTATGATCACTCTCCTATATATTTAGAACTTGCTCCTTGTTGAAGAAATCCTTTCATTCGATTCAAATTTAATGGTACCTGCTTGACTAGTCCTGAGTACATTGATCTAGTATCCAAGTATCAGAACTCTCATCTGATGGCTCCTACATCCTCCCCCTCAACTTCCTTCACTGCAAAGATGAATGATATCAAGGAACTTACTAAAACATGGGCCAGAGACAAAAGGAAAAAGGATGAGAAAACTATAAATAAAACAGAAAAGGCTATTACAGAGATTGAGTTGACCTTGCAGTCTGGATATGCTCTGAAAAAGGTAGAACCCACCTTTTGCAATTAATATCTGAATGAAACTGAATCCTTAGAGAACAAGAAGAGAGCTTTTGCCTTCGAAGTAGAGCCATCTAGCTAAAATCTAGGGATGAGAACACCAAATTCTTCCACCAATTCACAAATGGGCACAAAGCTATCAATACCATGTGGACGCTTAAGGATCATCAAGGTAACCATCAAGAATTTCCATCAACTAGCTCAAATGGGAATTGATCACTTTCTTAACCTATATAAATCCCCTACCAATACAAATATAGTTGAGATTATCAGAGTGGCTAGGCTATATCCACGATTTGTGAATCAAGATTTTGAGGATCAGTTAATGATACCAATCACACTACAGGAACTTGAGGATACCCTAAAATGGTTCCAGAAAGACAAGACTCTCAGCCCTCATGGATGGCCCATAGAATTTTACATGGCCTTCTTCAATGTCATGGAATAGGACATCCTCAACTTGGTCGAAGAATGCCGAACTACTGGAAGACTATATGATTCCTATAATGCTACATTCATATCACTTATCCCCAGATATGATGATCCCCAACATTTCAACTATTTTTGTCCTATCTCCCTACGCAACTGCATCTACAAGATCATTGCGAAAATCATGACAAATCGCATTAAGCCCATTCTCCCTGAGCACATCTCACCTGGAAAATTTTCCTTTCTGCACCATGACCAAATTCATGAAGCTATTGGTACTACTCAGGAGGTGATGCACTCTATGAAACAGAAAAATGTCAAAAGTATCATACTAAAACTAGATCTTTCTAAGGCTTTTGACCAAGTGAATTGGCTCTACATCCGCATGATACTCACACACTTGGGCTTCCCCTCAAATTTCATCAAATGGATCATGTGTTGTATTAGCAATGTTTCCTCCAGTATACTCATCAATGGCTTTGCATCTCCTTTATTCCACTCAGAAAGAGGACTTCGCCAAGGATTTCCCCTCTCACCCCTTATTTTTCTCCTCATAATGGAAGCTCTTAGTCGACTGATCATGAATGAGAGAAAATTGGGTCGACTTCAGGGTATCAAAATATCTAAGGGATGCACTCTTACACATTTTCTATTTTTTGATGATGTCTTGATGCTTCTCAATGGATCTATAGGTGATATACTATCCTTTGCCACAGTTCTTACAAATTTCAGCTTAACCACTGGCATGGTGTTTAATGCTTTAAATTCTACCATCACCATTAATGGATGCTCCCCCTAGGAAAGAGGAATAGCCCTTAACTGATTCCATTTTCCCTCCTTGAACCCTCAAGATGGTCTCAGATATCTCGGGTTTAGATTGAAACCCTCAGACTATCGCATTTTAGATTGGAGTTGGCTTATTTCCAAACTGGAAAAGCGCATAAGTATTTGGCACTATAGGTGGTTATCTCAGGATAGTAGACTAACCCTTCTTAAATCTATTCTGGAAGCCACTCCAGTGTATTGGATGTCTTTGGCTTGGATACCCTGGGCCATCATCTCTCGCATTCAATGAATTTGTAGCAGATTTATTTGCAATGGCAACATGGAGGGCCCAACATTCTCTTGGGTTAAATGGGACAACATAGCCCTCCCCAAAAAATGGGGAGGATGGGGGATAAAAAACATGGACATCTCTGTAAAAGCCCTTGCTGCAAAAATGGGATGGGTAATCATGACAACCAAGAATCTCTAGACACATGTGGTCTATATGAAGTACATTCGACCAACGAACCTCTATGGTTGGATCTGTTTACCAACCTAGAGCCATCGTAACATATCATCCATATGGAAAGCGGTCATCACATCCTTGCCTCATATCAGGAATGGTCTTTCTTAGAGAATCAGATCAGGGAAAAAAGCACGTATTGGCATAGACCCCTAGTCGGGCAGTGGGAATATGCACTCACACCCTTTGGATATTATCAATTAGCTAGATGAGCAAGGCATTTGTCATATTTCACAGATATCAAAGCCTCAAACAGCGAATACATTTACACAAGGGTGGAAATCAGCCAAACGGCTCGGCTTTCCAGGGCAATTGCAACACGATTGGCATACCTACACATCAACGTTGTCTCAATTTAATATCCGCATTGGCACTCAGGATGATGAAATAATTTCGGCCCCTACAAAATTTGGGATCTACTCACCAAAAGGAAGTATACCTACATATATACCTGGATCATCTCCCATATAGACGAGAATGGTGGTGGCACCTCATTTGGAAGCTCCTGGCTCCCCCACGCCCCAGATTATTTATGTGGTGTTCACTCAACAACAAAGTTCCTACCATGGATAACCTTCTTAAAATATCCATACATGGCCCCACCTGGTGTACTCTATCCAGAAATGACTTTGAATCCATTAAACACCTTCTCCTTCACTGCAGATCCACTGTTGCGCTCTGTTCATCCATTTCTCTCGAGCTGGGATTCAATCTAACTTGCCAATGCCTGAACATAGAAGAGGCATGGCAATCCTAGTGGAACTCTGCCACTACAAACAAAACCATAATCCTCCCTCTCCTTGTATGTTGGGGCATCTGGCTGCCCAGGAATGCATCTATATTCAATGTTTTGCCCCCAAACTAGCATCTAATTATGTCAAATATTATATCCTTCTTCTCTTGCATCCCCGAATATGACCCTCCTAGATCTCCTGGAAATATCATTCCCAAGACTATCAATTTCAATATACCTTCGGCGTATTTCGATGGATCTACACAAAAAATGGGATGTGGGGGACGCACTCTTCTACACCTCGCTTATTACCACTCTTATAGAATCTAGATGCCTTTGGGACCCGGAACTAACAATTTTGTTGGGCTTATCACTCTTTTCCATCTACTTCAGTTTGCATTAGAGCATAACATCCTTCACCTACAAGTTTTTGGAGACTCAAAAATCATCATAAACTGGTTCAAAAGACCTGCATCATGTCATGTTCACACACTTATTTCTATATTAGAATATATATGGTGTTTGACGGAGCAATTCTCATCTATCTCTTTCTCTCATACATACAGGGAACACAACAACATTTCTGACAAGCTTTCCAAGGAGGTAGCGGTCCAACACAAGGGGCTATGGCACATAGAGGAAATGGATGACTCTGAACAGTTCAGTTGTTACCACCGTCCATTCATAGATCAGCCTGATATGGAAGAACAGTAGAACTGATTTTGGCTAATTTCTGATATATTTTGATAGCATCATATGGATATAGTCAGTTATAATTATTGTACTTATTGTAATTATGCTACTTTAAGACTTTGATGTACAACCCAATAGGGAATTTTGAGGAACTAAATTTACGTGACAACAATCACAAAATTCATATGCAATGCATCTACAGCATGTAATTTTCAAATTTAATGAAAATTATGATTTTTTCTTAGGAAAAAAAAATATAGCTATGTATTATAATATATAATTTGAATGGATAATAAATTATCTCATGTGTTTAGTATTTCCTTTATCATACAAGTGAATTTGAATATACCTTTAATAAAAAATTCACCACATTAGAATTCCAAATTAGGTAAAATTTTAAATATCTTTAATCTTTACTAAATCCAATACCATTTCTTAAATGGAAGGAGACAAAAAGAATAAAAAATATCCAAAATATTTTAATGTTTTTTTTTTTTAATTATATACTTGTAAAATCAATATTGAAAAGGAAAAACCATATTATGTCATTTTTTAAAAATATTTAAAGAGACAAATATTTCCACATCAAATTTATAATATTTGAAAATATTAATTAGGTATAGTTTTATTATAAATTTTGTTATTATGGTATGTAAAAACATCATTAAATATAATATTAATATTAAATATAAATTTAATATCTTTGCATTAATATAATATGAATTTAATAACATATTCAACTTGTTATATTATAATATATATTAATATATATTGATATATATTAACTCTAAATATATATGTAGGGAAGAACAAAGACATCAAGTGATAGATATGGAGAGATAGAGGTAGTCGAAGGGAGAGATGGTGATAAAATTAAGGAAATGGGAGAGGAGGAATGGAGAGAGAGAGAAATAGGGGAGTGAGAGTGGAAGAGAAGGGTAGGAGAGAAAGGGAGACACAAGGATTTAGGGGTTAGAGATGAGGAGAGAAAAAGAGAGAGGGAGGGATATATGAGAATGTTGGTGGGAAGAGAGAGAGAGAGAGAGAGAGGGAGAGGAAGGACTAGAGAGAGAAGAGGAGAAAGGGAGGGACATAGAGGGAAGGAAAAAGAGATGGAGTTATGGAGGGAGAGAAAGAGTTAATAATAAATACATAGATAAATAAAAGTAGAGAGAGAGGGGGTGGAGTGAGAAACGAGATATGGAGAGAGAGTTTGTATGTTTTGGGGTGAGATAGAGAGACAAATAAAGAGATATGGAAGGAAGTGGGGGAGAAGGAGAGAGGGAGGGAGATAATAATAAAGTTGGGGGGAAAAGATAAAGAGAGAAATAACGGGGTGAAGACAGAGGGAGGTAGAAGATAAAGGATGGGAGGGAAATGAGGGAGGGAGATAGAGATAGATGGAGATGGATGGGGGGAGAGAGGTAGGTAGGAAGAAGGATGTATAGAGGTAAAGGAAGAGAGAGAGAGAGAGATGGAGTAATAAGGGAGATGGAGAGAGGAAATCCGGGAGGAAGGGATATAAAAAGGGGAAATAGGGAGAAAGGGGGAAGAGAAAGGGAGAGGGATGGGAATAAGAATAGGGAGGGATGGATATATATATATATGGAGAAAGGTTATGTATGCTTGGTGATATAGGGTGAAAAAGGATATTTAGAGGGAGATAGAGACATTGTCGAGAGGTGAAGATAAGGAAGAAGAGAGAGATAGATGGAGGGAGGGAGAGAGAGAAGGATAGATAGATATGGAGAGAGAGTATGTGTGTGCTTGGTGGGGGTGGGATATAGATACAAGGAAGGAGAGACAGAGGGAGATATAGATATAGATGGAGAGGAGAGAATATTTCTTGCACTATATGCATTAATTTCAGAGAAGACGAAGTTTTATAATCCTATTTGTTTTCTTTCACTAGATGCATTGATTTCAGAGAAGATGAAGATTTATAATCCTATTTGTTTTCTTTCACTTGATGCATTGATTTCAGTGTAGATTTTTATTTCTAATTATATTTGATTTCTTTCACTAGATGCATTAATTTCAATGTATATGTTTATTTCTAATTATATTTGATTGTTTGTACTATATCTAGTTGATTTATAATCCTATTTGATTGATTTCTCTAGATGCATTGATTTAAGTGTATATATTGATTTATAATCCCATTTGATTGGTTCCTCTAGATGCATTGATTTCAATTTATATGTTGATTTATAAGCTTATTTGATTGCTTTGATTAGATGCATTGATTTTGAGCGTAGATATTAATTTATTATAATATTTGATTGTTTGCACTATATGGAGCTTACTTCTAATATTATTTTATTGTTCTCATTATATTGATTATATGGTGTTAATATTGAGGTTCTAAATTATAAAAACTATTTTTGAAGATTAGATGTGAGGGGGGGGGGGGAGGGGGAATAATATTTATTACACTAGATGCATTGATTTTTATGTAGATGATTATTTCTAATCCTATTTGAAATCTTACACTAGATGAATTGATTTCAGTTTAGATGTTGATTTCTAATTATATTTTATTTCTTGTACTATATGCATAGATTTCAATGTAGATGGTGATTTCTAATCCTATTCCATTGTTTTCTCTAGATGCATTGATTTCACTGTAGATGTTGATTTCTAATCCTATTTGATTGCTTGCATTGGATACATTGGTTTCAATGTAGATGTGGATTTCTAGTCCTATTGGATTGCTTGGACAAGATGCATTGATTTGAGTATAGATGTTGATTTCTAACCTCGTTTGATTGCTTGCATTAGATGGATTTTGTTCAGTGATGTTATTTT
Source organism: Pinus albicaulis (assembly GCA_034641835.2). Lineage (NCBI taxonomy): Eukaryota > Viridiplantae > Streptophyta > Pinopsida > Pinales > Pinaceae > Pinus > Pinus albicaulis. Next base: position 40,837,969 of record CM076572.1, read on the forward strand.
ATAATCTGATTTTATTACCTCCATTATATGCATTATGTGTTCTTAATGTTTAGGATATACATTATTAAAAAAAATGAAGATATATTTATTAATACCTAGAGGGACACTATTATGAACTAATCAACTATCAAATGTTGTGATACCTAGAATTAAAATGAAATATATGTGCATAATCAATTGTCAGGCAAAGTGCAAATTAATCCTTGACAAAGTTGTCTTCATTTTTCATCACCAAATAATTACTAATAAAGAACTACATATATTGAAAATATATTCAATTTATGTATATTCATAATTGCTAATAGATAATTGCATGTAATGATGTATTAAAAATATTTATAAGACGAAAATATATATTCATAAACACTCAAACCAAATAAAGGTATTCTTGAAGGACATAGATTATTTCAGACATTAACAGAGAAACAAACTATTTCAAGAGTAATCTTGACATGATAAACGATTAAAACTACTCTTCAATATATATTTAATAATACCCAAAGGGACACTATTATGAATTAATTAGTTGTATGAAGTTGTAATACCATAAATTAATTGATGTAGGTGTGGAGTATCAATCCTCCAAAAAACTATTGACAAGATAACTATTGACAAGATTGTCTCCCTCCTTCATCACCAACAAATTACTAATAGACAATTACATACACATATAAAAATATAACAAAACAAATGTGACATTCACAAGCATTGTCATCCAAATCCAAACACATAAACACACAAACCAACCAAATAATCCAAGCACATATGTACAAACCATTCTAGGTAAACCAAAAATACTAAATTAGGCAATAAAATGATATGGTCATGCCAAGAGAAGAAAACATAATGTGAATTTTGAATTTTATCTCAAACATATATATAATATTGATAATATAAAAATGTGACATTGTTTCCCTCAACTGGAACTAGATTAGATTTATCTAACACTGGATATCATGTTTTGAGATGGAACAAATCCATTGAGGTGCAAACCATTCTAAAAGTTCTAAACTCCAAGAATAAGGTTTGCACCTAGAGGTGTTTGATCTCTCTCACGACATAATAGATCCAGTGTTGGATAGATCTTTGATAGTTTATTTTATTTTATTCTTTATGTATATACCATCTAGTTTTGTTTGGTTATATATCTACTTACTTATGATAATTAAATATGTTTATTAATATGACTTTAAAATATAAATAACTATAATTAAGAGGTTTATATTTGTAAGTATTAAAGAAAATAGAAATAATAAGCTAAGCAATTTTATATACATATAATTTTAAAATATAAAAGTACGTAACTATTTTATTAATAAAAAATATATGGTTTTATATCATAATTTTTTTTTATCATAATTAACAATAAAATTATACATTTTTTTAATCAAAAAAATAATACCTTACTAACTAAATATTCAAGTAAAAAATAAATTACTTCACCCCCTAATGCCAAAATGCTAATAAAACGATACCACATCCTTTTCTACAAATTAAGAAATGACACCATGTCTAATGAAAACCCAATATAACTTACAATCTAAATTATGATAGATTGAAAATTTAAACTAAAAAAAAAGAACAGAAAGTCTCTGATGAATAAAGATAACACGAATAATAATACAAAAAATCCCATTGCTTTTCAACGGAGACTGAAAATAGAGCTCCATGACATCATATTTCTAATTGAAGACCAAAATAAAAATATAATTCCATAACCTGGAATTTTGAACCATCGTCATCTTAGTTATATATCTATACTTATAACAATGAGGTTAAACACAAGCTACAAACATTTTTGGTGTAGCAAATAATTTCTGATATCAATTACATTTTGTATAAAAGGCAGATACTAAACCAGCAATGTTTACACTTGTTTAAAATTATCATGTCATTTTTTTAAATTATCATATATATTTTATAAAATAATAAAATAGGGAAGTAATTTTAGTAATAGTTTTACGACATTCGTTCTATTTATGAAATTTTGGTGGTAATAGTGATTAATTATATGAAGATATGAATTTATAAAATGATTATATTAATTTAATATATATATGAAAATTTTAATTAATTTTAGCTTAGATTTATTTATAACTGTCTTACATAATTCTTAGTAACATGGTGATTGCTAATACCACGCATCAATAGGCTAGAATTATTTGCAATCCTCAATTTAAATTATATATTATAAATATTTAAAGTTGTTAGAATAAATTATACAATTTTAATATATTTCAAAAATTTGAAATGATTAAATTTATTCAAAAAAGTAAATTATAAAATTTAAAATTTCAATAACTATGAAATTTGGTTTTAATAAATATTTAAAATAATATACGTTTATTGAGCATTTATCCGCAGAAGTTTATAATAATATTAGAATAAATCGGTAGTTACAATTTTGATAATTTAATTTAGTGGCATGATCAATAAATTACATAGTATTTATAAAATAATTAATTTATAAATTTGATCAATAATTACAAAATTAATATTTTTTTTTAATAAATTTTGCTTTTAATGCTTAGTAGATATGACCAGTAATTTATAATTTTAATATATAATTAAGTAATAGTGTTAAATCGCTATAACTAATTTATCGAATTAAATATAAATTATCAATATATATTAACCATAAAAAACTTACCAACATGTTACAAGCTATATCCTCTCTCTTTTTGTAAAGTTAAATGTAGAGAGACCCATGTTTTAAGTTACACACTAAAAAAAATTAAAGGTTGATTGCAAATCAACTTAGACTAGTCATTCCTTAATGGGGTGATTTCAATGAATGACAGATGGAGAGGGAGGCGAAAATGGTGCTTGTTTTTCCTCCACAGGTGCCCCCTATCTTTGTTAATGAGCATTAATGAGAAAGGACAACGACGTTTTCTCTCAATTGTGAAGGTCATTATTAAGCTTGGTCTTTGGTGTTCACTTACTAGTGCTTGGTTTTAGTGGGAAATGATGTGGGTTTACGGAGAGGAGAAGGTTACTATGTTTCTCGATGCCTCTTTGAGGTCTCGACCTTCGGGGAGAAGCAGTGAAATTAAATTAGGGGGAGAAAAATGGTGGATGGTGGTGGCATTAAACGACCCATGGGACCCTAGGACCAGGGATAATTTTAAGAACCCCCCTAAATTTATATGTATAATAAATGGGTGAATCCCCATGATACATAGGAAAAATGGAAGGAAATTTTATTAATAATATAATATGTATATATAATTTTTTTGGCGAATCTTTCATGATATGATATTATCTTGTAAAATCAATGCGAATCACCAGTACAAATGGCGAATCACTAGTACAAAATGGTGAATTGCTGTCTAGTGTATTTCGGGGTGTTCGTTACAATGAAGATATGGTAGTTGAAGCAGGAGTTGAAGGAAGTGAACCACTGAGACCAAGCATGGCACATGGTTACTCGTGAGGGAAGTAGTTCTCGTGCAGTTTGGAAAACATGTTCTTCTAGTTCTGCTAAGTGTAGTGTTCTTTCTCATGCTACAACTAGCACTGATATTGAGGTTGGAGAGGAGTTCGAGGAGTCCTCGGAATCTGAGCCACATGATGTATATGTAGCTCCTGGTGATGATCCCATGTGTAGTAGTGGTGATGAGTTTGATTAGTGATCATGAAGGTAGTAGAATATTCAAATTTAAATTGAGCCATAACAAAAAATCCAAGAAGAGAAAACTCTAGAAAAAATATTGTCATGTAAATCCAGATTCTATAAAATTATTAGAACTCCCTACTGCTCCGCAAATAGATCCATGAGATGAATAATATGGTAAAAAAATGGCGTCTGATATGTTTTATGGGAAGGAAAACTATTCTTGTTCAAATTCTTTCAGATGCAGAGACTTGGTAGTTTTCAGTGAAGGAAATATTTCTGAGCTTAGGGATTTCTCAAAAACCTTTTTAGAGAGAGAACCACAATGTATGAAGTTATGTTATAATTTTATAGATTATATGCGTTGTAGATTTCGATGTTGTAAGTGGAATAAAACACTTCAAATATTAGAAAAAGATATCACTACAATGTTTTGCATTGTACAAAGGTTTTATCTAACATGTAGGCAACAAAGGCTTCCTTATATGACTTCAACATTAGTATCAATTGAACCCAGATGCGGGTGGTTAAGAGGGGATACATGGCGATTAGACGGTCTGGCAGCATTATGGAAAGCCATATGCCAACCAGACCGGCAAGTGTCCTTCGGCGCATCCACAGGAGAGCACGACATTTATGGCATTTACAGCCCGGCTCGCATCACGACCGAGCTACTGGAATACGAGATCACTCCAGACGCTGCAATCTGGATATGGAGATTAATACAACTTATGAGGGGTTAATGCTGAAGGTCTACAGTAGAACTGGTTTATTTGTTTACAGGGTGGCAAACGATCATTATTCCAGCAGTCTTCCCAGGCCTATTTCATTTTGCTGCTCTCCCGACATTCGGCTCTCTTCCGAGCGTACTGTGATAGGTAAACGCACCAAGCTACATTTCTGTTTAGAGCTCAGTGATAATTTACATTTCTCTTTTGCTGGAAATTGTATGCGTGCCTCAGTGAATTGGACCACACATTTATCCAGTGCTTCTGTGCTGCTCCCACTCCGGCATTCTTCCAGTGCTTCTGTCCTGCTCCCGAATTTGTCTAGGGCTTCTGATACGACTGAGAGCATGCCGCGTCTCAGACACCGGATGAGATGCAGATGAGGCTCCTCTCGGCGGCAGATAAGACGCTCACCCACTTCCTCTAGCACCTCTGTTGTGGACTCTTCTACTTCTAACAACCCTTCCAGAGCTACCAAGGGTCGAATTCTTCATTCTGGGTGAAGATTTCACTCCCCCACTCCCCAGCATTCCTTTTCTCACTCCCAAATGAGGCACTTCTCTTTCAACAATGCGCTAAATTTCCCAAGAGTCACCGCCTCTGTGACAATTATCTTTCGCAAATTCCCTCCGGAGGTGACTCCTAATCCAGGAGGTCGGGCTGGGAGCAGTGGGGCTACGCATGCTCTGAGGCACAGCACGGGCGGTGTGAATTTGCAGGATGTGGAGGCGTGCTAGACTAAGCGAGGTTGCTCAGCCTAGTCTGGAGCCGAATGATATGGATATTGGCATTGGGCTTGATAAAATAGGATAGCACAGTGAAATTTAGGACCAGGGAACTGAGAACGCGCAGCAACCAATTCAAGCAAGTGAGGTGAAGTGGCTTCCTGCAGCTGAGAAGGTTATTCATTCTATTGAGGACCTGTACACGACCGATGGCGAACCAGATGAACTCTGGTGCAGGGTCGTTGAAGAAGCACCGGACGAGTAGCGCCTCCCTTCTTTCCTGGTTTTTTTGCTATGGCTCAGTCTATTACTATGAAAATTTTCATGTTTGTTTTTAAGTTCTCAGCTCTGTCTAGTAGGCCTCATATGTTCCGAAATATTAGCATCCCCTGCGTGGGATTTTGTTGGAAAACTTTCAGCACTAGTTTCCCTCGTGGAGGGTAGTGCTCAACTCTGATTTTTTGTTCAAACAGGCCTTGAACTCAGGCCTGGCTCTGGATAACTCCTGATGTATATATTTTTTGCTGATAAATAGATTACACTTACTTAGAAAAAAAAAAACATTAGTATCAATTGAAACAATAGATTTTCTATTATGTTGAATAAAGAAGCTTTGATGTTGTAAATTCATCTAGTCAGGGCACAATTTGACTTGTAGGATTTTCCACCAACAACAGACTCAAATGGAGGAGCCTTAGAATATATCCCATCAACCCACACAATAGGATGATCACCTCCCTCCTTTGTAGAGCTCACACACCTAAGAAATAAGCTACATGAAAAGAGCAGTGCCACCTCCGTATGCAGATTCATGAGATCTCGAGGAGACCTCTTACCTCCACCCATGAGACCCTTGCAATAGTATCTCTATCTAGGCCCTTTTTACAATCACATAAGACACCCTCCTTCCCACTGATCCAAGTCTCTAGAAAGAGCATCCTATATGCACAAGATCGTATATTCCAATTTATCCAAAGTTCTCCATCAGGGGATTATTCACTTTAGCTTCATATGGTAGGAGATGATCGATTTTGAAGCCTGGAAGATGTATGAAACAGTAGAGTGTGAACTATTAAAGCTAAAAACCTAGATAGTATGAACTGAAGAAAGCCAAATTTTGTATTATAATAACCTCTTCATCTAAAGGTTTTAATAGGATTATTGTTGCATGCATCGATCCAGACACTGAACAAAAATGAAGTTTGCAAAATATCCTGACTTCCAACCTTAATCATTTACTTGGTTAGTCTTGTTTATCTTTGTAAATATCTGAAACGCCGATGTAACTTTTATTAAAATTCGCATCAGTAATAGGCAATGTAAAAAAGGAAATTCCTATTCTAATATGTAAGTCAAGAATAAGAGAGAATCCAATGAAGAGTACATTGAGATCAACTTAAATATGTAAAACCATACACATGTTTCTTTTAGGAGACGTATGCATGTTTAGATACTTTTTTCATAAATTAAGGAAAATTCAACCCCATATAAATTGTCCTGAGTCTTGAACATTGGTTAGTCTACATTCAACATTAGGCCAATAGGACGAGACCTAAAAAATTCTCCCAGAACAAACTTGTCAGTTTTTCTACTTGCCCCATTTACTAGACAGGACCCTTAAAGAGGCTAGAAATCTTGTTGACCTGTATCAATATTAAAATTTCCTCACCAAGATATTATTGCCACAGGTTTTAAATTGGTTAAAGTTCTCACCAGTCATTACATATTCTAGAGCAGCATAACCATACGTTCCCATGACTTGAGTTGAAACATGGGTGTTGTCTCCCTTAGGTCCATCTTTTGCTAGTCCAAAATCACACAGCTTGGCATTGTATTCCTGCACCAAGTACATATATCTCCATAAAGACTTAAGAGAATCCAAAGTGTAACACTGAGCCATCTCATAATTTTGAATTTGTAGGTACAAACCGAATCTAGAAAGATATTGCATGTTTTAAAATCTCGATAAATCACTGGCCTTTCAGCCCCTCCATGAAGAAATGCCAGACCTTTTGCTGCACCCAATGCAATTTTCATAGTGATAGACTAGGGGAGTGGCAGGGACACTTCTGCATGGATAAGGTAAGTACCATTGGACATCAAAGATCTAAATATATTTTTCAAAATACAAATTTAAAAATTGGGATTAAGACTCTCTAGAAGGACAATGAATAATTATGTAGCGACTCATTGCCAAAAAATGTGAAAGCCCCATGACACTGATGCTCAAAAATGAGATTTAACCAAGGGAGGCACATATTTCCTTATGTCCAACAGAAGTTGAAAATCCCAAACTGAGGATCCTAAAATTTCATGGAATAAAACCAAATCATAAAGAATTCAATAAAGCCAGATAGAGTTTGTTTTGGGTGCCATCATTAGCATATAGTATGCTCTTCAACCAAGATGACTTAAAAATTCTATATAAGCTAGTGAATTTTTCTACATAGAAATATTCGAAGAAGACAGTTCAATAAATCCTCACCAAAAATGGATTTTTGTTCAGAAATATACCCCACCATCTAATCACAGAACATAAGCAAACATTGAAATTTAATACCTAACAATATAGAGTGTTCCGTCAAATTTGAAAATCATACATGTTATGCTAAATGAATTTGATGCCTTGGACACAAAGACCGGATTTTATCATACGCTTTCCAGAAAATTCAGATCCATTGAAATCTGGAATTTTTTTTGAATTCTTCAGTGCTTTGAAACTTGTAGTTGAGTGTCTTTATCATTTATGTTGAGTGGGTAGATCTAGTCGTTGTTTTATCATTGTGAATTATGTAAATAAAATCCTTACAAGAACAAATTGCATTTGATTTAATCCAATGGTGCCTTTAAGTATCATTTTAAACAATACATTGTAGTATCATGTAAGTGCCTACATAATTCTCTACTTCATTGCTTCTAGATACAGATCCTATGCTCAAAAACAATTAATATCGTCCTATATTTTTTAAATATGAGTTCATGCCTCTGACATTTAAATAATAGATTAAATTTTTGGATTCAGATGCCTCAGTTTCCAGCATTCAAGTAAACAAAATTTAGGTTCCTATGGTGATTATCTAAGTGGTTGTTTGGAGATAGATCTGATATATATGTCTGAAAATTATGAATGGACCTAAACATATATGTCTTCACATATTGAAAAACAAACTCAAAAATATTATAGAATTTGTATTACATGATATTCTCAACAAACATATGTTCTTTAGGATGAATGTGGCAATATATTAAACATTGATTTGATCTCTTATTGTATAATGATTGTCTAATCATATATTCTGTCATTTAGAGGTGACAAACCTATTTGATCTCTCAATAAAAATCTTGGCACACCTATAATATGTTCATGATGTAATGGGTGTGGTGTCTTTGTGACTATAGTGAATGTAACTCTTGGGACAAGATATTTACTTCTCTCAAACTGTCTTATAATGGTAGTATTAGAATGTGTATGAAGGACAAAACTCATATCAATGTGATGACTATCTCGACACCCATGAGATAAGCTCAATTTTTATATGATTCTACATTCATTATCAACACTTTTACATAAGTAGAATATTCAACATTTAGACTTGAAACTCCTGTGAGAAGGGTTAGTATAATAGTGGCATATCCATGGAATTTCAAGTTCTAGGATGATAGACTCAGTATCTCGAAGTGGTGATTCCATCACAACATTCAAGGCATAAAAATCCAAACCAACATAATAAGAAAAAAATCCAACTCGCACTTAAAATACATCAATGTTTAAGGTCCTAAAGGAGAATTAAAACCCCCAAAAATATATTCTTTAATAATATGGTTTGGAAGCATAAGTATTAAGAAGACCTTTCTTAGAGTGGGAAATTCTCCCCTATGTCATTGGCTTGAGAAATAATTCTCCTGTGTATCACTGCATTAAGAAACAATGCTCCTCTATGTCACTTCCTTGAGAAACAACTCATGTGTGTTTCTAAACATAATAATGATGGTGAGATGAACTTGCATTTCTCTAATTGCTAGAAAAAGATATGAATGGCTGATACCATACACCATTATTGCACCTGCATCTACTTCCACCATTCGCAACTGTAGTTTCCACCACCACTGCTCCAAATGTCTATAGTCACTCCTCCTACATTCCTCCTACACTTCACTGCATAAAAACACTATGCTGATTAGCCAATCTAATTTCTATTGTTGAACTCATCAAGCTCTCTTATTCACTAAAGTCAAAGTTACTATCTTATTGATTATTGTCATCATCACGCTCAATGATTCCTCTAAAATCTCCATTCAAAAAAACTTAAAGTCTCTGGTCAAGCACAGATGGAAAGTGGTAATAATAATAATAATTTACTATGATACCAATTTTCTCCTAGAAATTATTATTCAAGGACAGGTTATTGTCATCAAATTTCAAGAATAAATAAATATAAACATATAAAAAAAAATAAAACAACAATGTAGTTGGAGGAAGAGCATCTTCGTAATTAGGTTTCTTCTGTTTTAGTTTGATTTCAAATGAGTGTGAAGGAGCTAAATATCTAGGCTTTTATAAACAGTAGAAGTCTAAATAAAAGATGAGGTTGCCCTAATAATTTTTAATTAATTCATATTCTATATCTTTAGAACAACTACGAATAAGACAACCTTCTTTGCTATTTGATTTAGATCTATTTTACATAGGCTGCATTCATTTTAAACTATAAATTACAATGATATAGCATATGAACCAAGGAAAGCAAATGACATGGCCTCAGTAGTTGTGTACTCGAAGGAAATCCAGCAAGGGTTGCATGCTTTCTTTATCATGAAATAGTCTCGAGGATAAATGTCAATTCAAAAATTGAACTCCACTACTAATTGAATATGGCCGTGTTGGGAAAGGAAAGGATGCATTGACAGGTTCAATCTCTAGCTCCAATAAATAATTATCCTTGATACTGCAAAATACAAAACTGTATGATTTTCTTCTCCAAGTAAAAAGAGGAGAAAATCTATATTTTTGCACCTGTGACTATGTATAGAGAATATGAAAGAGAGAAAAAATAGTTGGATTTAAAGTTTGTACCCACTTTATACATCCACCTAAAGTAGATATATAAATTTTCAAGTATCCAGTAACAAGGTTTATTAACTTATTTTATATTTTCTAGCACAGGAAAAAACATTGAGAAAAAATTTAAAAATACACATAAATAGGGAATGGTTGTGATCTTCAAGAATGAACATCACAATTTGTATTGACTAACTCCACAATTTATAGAATCTATTTAGTTATGAGACTTTCAAAATATCATTGAAATTTTCATTCATAGAATTTCCCTTTTCTAATTTAATGGACTAGGGGTCCACAATGTAGATCACTACCTTCCATTAACAAGGTGTTCCTTGAATTCCAAATATTTAGCTATAGAAATTTGTTCAACTGCAAGTTCATCAACATTGACACTAACATAATCCCACATACCAGGCCTTGGTCGTATAGCAAGAACAACCCATGGTGGAAGAATAATGGCCTCCTGCAACATATGTTTCCATGAGCAAAAAACAACTACATACTCAATTTGTGACAAGTACAAATACACTGATTTTGAAATCTAATGCTCAAGGAAATATGTAATAATGTTGTGTTTTGTTAAAAAACAAAAATGGTTTGACTATACCTGCGTGCCTAATGTTGAAATGCCTTAGACTGTAATCTAAGTCTTGTATATAATAAGAAGATTTTTATGTTGAATTATGTGTGTCGAGTTGTGTTCATTTACAGTTTAGATTCATGTATTAAATACTGTGTTATTATATTTATTGATCTACCATCGATCACTGTAAGGATCAATGGCGATCCAATGCAATATAATATCATTGAATGAGTTGTTGTGTGGTAGAATTAGATCTGTGATCCAGTGACATTATAATGTCATGGTGTGAGTTTTGTTACAGAGTATGGCAGAGTTTAAAGAAGGTCTGAATGAGAATGCCAGATGCACATTGGCAGAACAATGCGTCGGAACCACGAGTGAATGAACTGTAATTTGGAACCACACAACACTACGTTTTGAACCTCGAGATGAAGTGCACAGTGGAAGCGTGGTCAAATTACATGTTTTTGAACCATGAATGAAGCACAGTGAAGAACAGGCGTAATTACATATTTGGAACCATGACATAGCAGAACTGTTTGGCACAATGTAAAGCTAATATGGATGAACAATGAAGGTGGATTTTCTAAAACCACAAATTGGTTTCACATGGCCTTTGGGTTGTAAGTGATCTCGTTCAAAACAAATGCGATCGAATAATAATATGACATGTCACGACAGCGAAACATCTTTTTTCGCGTTGCATTTGATTGTTAAATTTCGGGGGCTATTTCTATGCGATAGCCGTCTGATCGAGGGTGTCAGTGATCCAACGAGGATTGTGTGGGAAGGTGCGTGGAGTTTAATAAAAAGGTGTGGAGCCCTCATCGTTATGTCACATCACGTTTATATGTTTGTGGGGTGCGACAACTGTCTAATCTATGATCGATGGTTCTCTTGTATAGAACATGCTCGGGGTTTAAACCTTTTAATGGACTCGACATGTTATAATATAGAACTATGACTTGTTTTTAGTTCCGACTTTAAGCACGAAAATGTGGGACTGGCATTTCTAGTTAACAGTTTATAAAATGCTATTGCTTTGTTTTATAACATCCGATATGTATATATATACATACGTGGGCATAACAGTAAAGTGAAATACTTTTGGTTTCAGATGTTAAGGTTTAAAATGAGGGCCAACATGTGTTGTCAAAGGTTATGGAAATTGTTGGTTTTATTTGCTTTCGATATATATATTTAAATGTGAACCCATAACCCAGAGGTCCTAGGATCGAAGAATCGGATTCATGAATCTTGTAGCTATGATATGGAATTGAGAAGGGTTACAGGTTCATATTGATAAAATAAAAGTTAACCTACCCTATAGTAGGTTTCACTTTTCATCATGACCTCACCTGGTTACACCTACATATAGAAACAATCCTACAAATGGTGATAAAAACTACAAGTGACTACCACTATTGAGAAATTTGGGCATAACCATCTTAACCATAGTTACAACCAATATCAGCAAGGTGAACTGGTCACACCATTTTCATCAATAGGGATAATTTTAGACAAAAAATCTTAAACGAAATTCAACATACTATACCAGCTAACGTTACACCCAACTCCCTTTAACTTCTCTCAGCAACACTCTCACGAGCTTGCAATCTGCAATGCCCCACTAAAATCATAAAACCCACCAGTAATGTCGAGCACCTACAAGCCCAACATACAACCCAGATCATATTCTCAAAATCTCACAAAGCGCATTAAATACCAATTTGACACTTTCCCTCATTGGAGAGGTTTGTCAGGAAGAGAAGTTTCAGTATAACATTTTGAGAATCACTTTACCTCAGCGAAAAAAGATCAGTTTAAGTAATGACCTAAGTGAAGACATGTGTTACTTTCACTTCACATATTTAAGTTGAAGATGTGAAAGGGCATCAAAATTAAGATCTCATCATTTCCACAGTAGTTATGCTATGAATAAGTCTCACTGTATACAATAGCTTTATCTTATTGTAGCAGTAAGCCTCAAGGTTCATTATTTCCCTGCAATAGTTGCTTAAGACTATCATTGCAGTGTTTTGATACAACACCCTTGTGAAAATAACATTTTGTATGAAAATAATCCTAAAGTGTTCATGATAGTCCTCCTATGGCCTAACTGAAGTATACCTATGGTGAGTAAGTTCTGAATATCATATAGTTTCGCTAAGCACAAATATATTCTAGAGTTTGCTGGCATTATATTATAGTCATTAACATTGTCTTGAATGAGTGGTTTGAAGAACAAGGCCAACAACCTGAAGGGATCCTATAAGGCATCAACAAGCCTAAACCTTGTGGTATACTATTGATAGCAAGAAGCTTCAGAAAAAAAAGGCATCATCACACTTAAGGTATAATTATAATTGACACATGCAAAACAGAGAATAGTAGAGAGGTTGCTTCATATGCATTTGATCAATGTATGATACTAGCTGATCAATGTATTTTATATATAGATGATACCTCCATGGGATTTTTTTGGAAGTGGAAATAACATTATATAGGATTAAGGCTCAATTATTTTGGGCACATACACTAGCACAAATGGCACAAATGTTATTTGTTCTAGAGGACCGAAAGGATAATCTTGTAACCTAAGGCAGAACAATGAAGGTCCTGGTCTAATCTCCATTAAAAGAATCCGAATAGGTGGAAAATAATCTCTCTCTAGACCAAACGTCTTGGGATATATATCGAAGTTCTAAGCACACTTGACATGCCCTGAAATCACTCCAAAATATTTGAATTATGTGTTGTTTCATAAATTTATGTTATGTGTTTTATCAATAGGACTGAAACCCATTTTGTGCATAAAAGAAACTCAAATCCAATAATTATAAACTGAGCCATAAATCTCCTTCATGTCATCATCTTGGAGAAAGTATTTCACTAATATTACAGTAGTATGTCACATCAAATTTGGTGCTAAAGACCCTTTATTCTAGGCATATATATAGAAAATACTATTTTTAAGACTATAAGAAGTGACATCAGTCACCATAAGACCACTTCCTAAGAATAAGTATATTAAAAGGATTTAATCATAGGAACTGATATACCCTAGATTATTTCTAAGCATAAAGGATACAGAGAGCAAAGCCTCACTAGGCTTATCATATAGCTACAGTGACCTTAGAAGATACAATTTGTAGTATAAGTTCTATGTAGACTTTCAATGTCAAGATTGGTATATATGTATACACAACTCAAACTGATACATTTTAGTGAGCAAAGAAAAGCTGCAAGCATCTCTCTTGAAGGTCTTTACAAGTAAATTTTGATGAAATCAGTTGATATCTTAAGACATGTACACCACATAACCAGATAGGAAGGATGTCTACTGTTAGAATTCTTCACGTGACATTAATAGAAGGCACTATACCCCTTGAAGACAATTTTTATGATCATCACAGTTTTTAAATTAGAATAAAAAATTAATTGTCTTGTGTCCAAACCCACATATTTGGGTCAAAACTCCAACTACTTGGGTAAATTTCCCAACCAAATCCTTTTGGTGGGTTTTCACCTCTCGAAAATTCCTTTGAGCTACCAAAATTCCAACATAGTCCACCAAGCGACAAGTAGGTAATGATTTTATCCCTTGGCCATATGGTCTCAAGCTTCCCTAACTTCATATAGATGGGTGGACCCACTCTAGCTTCTTAGTGTCAATCCTGCTTAGAACCCTATCCATATTCAACCATAGAGGAAACCATATCCAACCATGTATGAATCATAGGATTATCTCCCAATATGTAATAAACCTTCATGAACACAAAATTGATTTAGATCCTGCATACATTAATAAAATTTTGAAATAATAGGAAAATTAAGCATTGGGCTATTATGAATCTATACCCAGCATTTTGCAAGTGCTCTTAGCCTGTGAGGAGTGACTGCCACTATCCCACCACAAGTTACTACTTGTTTGGAGGAGCTCAAGTATTTTGCATATGTAAAGAGCAAGAAGGAAGAAGATCCAACGTTTTGCAAATTAGTATCCTGTAATGTGTAAGCTGATGCGGTTCCTTTGGCTCCATCAGCATTGGTGGCATGGTGAGATGTTTGTGAAACCAACATTCTAATCTCCTTATCATTATGATAAACTACCATTGTTCTTCCCAAGTCAGCGAACTCAGCTCCGCCTTGGCATCAAAAGTGTAATTGCATAAAAGGAATGTTGGTCTCATGCCAATAGGTTTCCTACAATGAATGTCCAAGAACCTAGTACATAGACCGTTTTTCTCTTCGCTTAGCTACCTAGGGCTTATTTCCATTTCCAAATATCAATAATTATTTTCCAATAAAAACCTATAATAAGAAAAATATTTTACTATATTCTAAAAGGTGAAGATGTTGAAATCATGCCACAAAGTGAAAGGAAATAAAATATCTTTCCTAAAACCACCAAATATATAAATAAAACAATAATGATTATAATAATAAAACTAGATCTATCGATCTATGCATGATATGAGACCCATAAGCATTCAAGGGAGTAAAAATATCTGACCAAAACAAACCAAAAATTTCAAGCTCAACAAAATCCTCTAAACAAGCAACAAACAAACCACTAAAATTTTCAAAGATATCAAAGCTAGACATTAACACAATTTCATGTACTTGAATAAGCCCATTGTTGCTTAGTGTTAGACTTCTTAAATTAGTTATTTATCATTTAATACTAGGACACCATCTATGTGAAAAGAAATAGGTCCCAACTTCAACAAATTTGACTTCATTTCCAATCAAATATCAAAAACAACTTCGTTTCCAATACCAATATAAAATCACACATTTTCCAAATATCAATAATTATTTTCCAAGAAAATAAAAAACTTGAAACTCAACAAAATTCCCCAAACACAAGCAACATATATACCATTAAAGTTTTCCAAGATGTCAGAGCCAGACATCAAGGTAGCTTCATGTACTTGAATGAGCCCATTGATTCTTTGCATTAGTCTTGTTAAATTAGTTATTTATCATTTAATACTAGTCAGACACTATCTATGTGAAAATAAATAGGTCCCAAAATCATCAAATCCAACTTCGTTTCGTGTCACAAATAAGAAACAAACAATGTAAGGATTAAATATGAAACATCAATCTTAAAATAACACGCATGAAAGAAATGTAGCTGCAATGTTATAATGAAAAATACAAAATCTAGAACCCATTTTTAGCTGAATTTGACATATAGTAATATTGCATGATCAACGGAACATGTATACCAAAATAAGAGTCCTAGGGTATTTCAATTTCCCAGTTCTAATCTTGGTCATCATTTTCTACATTGTGAACATGATCTTCTCTAGATGTACTGTCATTATGAGCCTCCAAAACATTATGTTCTGTATCAAGTTCATTAGATAAATTTGTTATATTGTTTTCTCCCCTTCTATCACAATCTAATCGCCAAAGCGCTAGTGCTCTTTCATATTTAAAATTGTTAACGTCATAATTTGTTACATATAATATTAAACATGTAGCCACATGTTTATCAAGCTTGTTCCTCAACTTTGACTTGAAGAATGATAGTGCACTAAACATTCTCTCATCCTCCACTGATCCCAAAATCATGGTTTGACACAAATCTGCTAATTTGAAATATTCTGATATGTTTTCTTGCACGTATTGGCTAGCACTTAAACTATTCTATAATCTTGTTATAGCACCGTTTTCATTAGGATTCTCCAAAAAAGGATATTGCTTCAACATTTTTTTTAGCAAAGCATCCACCTTGTTGATACAATTTTGATGAATCTAAAATACCTTCAATCTATACTCCATGTATTGAGACTTTCTTGCAAAAGTGGTCTACTAAAAATTTTAATCTCTTTCGAAAATAGGCTTTTAAATTTCTTGGATATTGACAATTGTTCCAATATTGAGGGTATACCACACACATGGCCTCCAACAATTCATCTCGAGGAAATCGTTCTCTTATCTCTGATGATATTGATAATGCAATTTCTATCAAATTTTGTCTCACTGAGATCACAATATTATCAAATTGGTCTCTTGACATGGGGAAATCTTTGCTGATTCGTCCCGTCTTACTAATATAATGAAAGGGGACCATATACCCATGCATTGTGATACATAGTATCCATTTTTCATCAAACGTCAAAAAATTTTCATTATTTTCTATATTGATGATCTTAGTCCAACTCGTAAACTCTGGACCAATAAAATATATCGGCATCATATACAAGTTATCCAATGCAAGGCATGTTGACTGTCTCGCATTTGTGTATTTTTCAATATAAATTATGTGATTATGAGAAATTTTCGTGAGGACATTCATTTCATGTATCATAGGAAGAATTCCAGCCAACGTCAATAATGTTTCTATATCAGTTAGTTGAAAAATAAGATCTTGAGCTTTGTCTACATTATAGCGATTTTCATACATCGACCCTACCAAAGATTTGAACTCACTAAATAATCTTTGAGCTATTCCATTTAATGAGATCCATATTGTATCAAAATCTTTCAGTAGTCTTTTTCCATCCGTAACATGACCTGCAAATTGTTGAAACTGTAAATCTCATTTGAGACTATGAGAAAAGTATGCATGAGTCTCACGTATAAGATCTTCAATTTTTGGAACTGATGGAAACTTGGTTACTAATTTACATGCAAAATTCATCCTATGAGCCATACAATGAATATTAAGCATATATGGAGAAGCTGATAGTTGTAGTATAACACAAATACCATTCCTTTTTCCTTGCATTATCGATGCTCCATCTACTCCAACACATACAAACTTTTGTGCAATCATTAAATTATCCATACCACTTTCCTTCAAAGTATTAAGAACAAGTTCATAAATATTTCTAGCTGTAGAAGTCTCTCTCAACTTTTTAATCCTAACTAGATAGGAATGCCTAATATGGTCATTAACCATATAAATGCTCATGCAGATCCATGAAGTATTATCAATAGTCGTAACCTCATCCAAATACAATGCCAAAAACCTAGCATTTGCAATCTCCTGTTTCAAATCATCATTTTCTACTTGAGCTAGATATCTTGCCCATTCCCAACCACTAGTTATGGACAAATGAGAAGATGGAAATTTTGGCACGTGAAGAAAAGATATAAATTTCATGTGATCTAGATAATCTGTCATAGGACGAACTTTACATAAGATGTGAAATACAATGCTTAATTGTATCTTCTTGGATAAAAAACTTCTTTCCATCGTCTTTTCAAATTGAGATATGATGGTTCCTCCACTTGCCTCAAGTTTCTTCTTACTTATCAAATATTTTTTGTGTTCTTCCACACATTGCATATGTCGAAATTCCTCCAAATATTTCCATCTGACAATAGACTTCTCTTTACCATTTAAAATTTTCTTTTCATAAACCTTTCCTGCATGCTTTTATACTGTATCTAGCTTCATCTAAAATTTCACTACCTTGCAAATTTTCCAACTACACACAATACATTTAAATTCTCGTAAATCCTCATTTGCAGGAGTCATTTCTTCAATAAATGGAAAACTTGAGACCCAGTCATCTTGGAATTTTCTCCCTATAGTCCACTGGCCTTTTTTCCTTTTCCATGAATGGTTTGTGTCACCTTCCAAGGAAATATCTTTAACATTTTCATCACTAATTTATGTTGAAACTGCATTTATCTCACCCTAATCACTTGAGGAACCTATTATTTCATCCATCATATGGATATCAGATGCATTTTCACAAGATTTAACATCTCTCTCAGTAACAGATTGTTCAAAGGAGCTTGAATCATGAAGAGAATGTGTATTCCTGGATTGAGACTTTTTAAAGTATGATAATACATCAATTTGCCTTGATAGTTTCTTCCCAGGATTAGCTTTTTCCATCTCACTGAATATTCTGGAAGTAAAATTTCAAATCGATCTAGAAACTTGCATCAATATTTTCTAAGAGTTGAGAATTAATAGATTTGTAAGTAGCTTTCAAAGTAAAATAACTGTAATGTTCACAAAAACCATTATGCAATTTTTTATTAAAATGTTGTGCCAAAGCACAATCCCAAAAGAAAAAATAAATCATTATACACAAAATAATAACATCATGAGTCATCATCTATAAAAAAAAGAACATCATTCAAATGTAAATATATAAAAATGTCCACTAAATTAATTCATATCTCCAAATCACCTAATGAACACTTGAAAGCTTTAAAAAAAACAAAAAAATATTACAATAACTTTAATCATCCTTTGCAAAACACCTCTCCCTTAAGTTGTAAAGAATTTTCTATAAGAAGTTGAAACATATCCTCTATCATTTTCCATGATAAAAGTGAGGAAGGAAACTATTCAATTACTAGTGATTCTTTTACTTATCTTTCCCTTGATGAATTGGTTATAATAAGTTGAAACATATCCTCTATCATTTTCCATGATAAAAGTGAGGGGGAAGGCAACTAGTCAGAGTTACTAGTGACATTTACACCCTCCATAGAGAATATGGAGGGCTTGGGCTAATTAACAGCCATGCTCCAAGGACGGTTTTAGCGACTAAATGGCTTGCAAGGACAAATGAAGGAGAAGCTCCTTATGAGGTAGTTGTCAATCATTGTCTAGAAAAAAATTCACATATACACAGCATCCAAGTCCCTAATGATTTATAATTTAATCATAGGTAAAAATTCCTTTAATTTTCTTAGATGAAAAATTGTCAAAACAATTTGGAATCATTGCAAGTAATATTTCATGAGCTTGACGAGGAGCTAAGGATTTTTAAGAGTGTTCTTACACTAAGACACCAAGTGGGCCACATTGCTAGGTGGGCCAATGATTTGGGTTTACACGCATGGAACAGTCATGGGAAAAAGAAATTGCAAGCGTTAAATCATCTAATGGGTTTGATCAGCAAAATGGACCCTTTGCAGGGTAAATCAATGGAATGGTATCTTTACACTTGTTTAATAAATAGAATGGACCCTTTCTATAGGTTTAATAAGTGAAATGGAAAAAAAACCAACATGTTCTTAACCATTAGGACCATTGAAGACCTAATTTCAGAATAGGACCTTTTTAATGGAAAATTCAGTTGGAGCAATACAGAGCTAGGGCAAGGGTTCATTGTTGAAAGAATTGATAGGATTCTCTTATAAAGATCCTTTTTCTCTGAGTAATTCTAAATTCTGCAATTATCGCAAGCGCACTATCCAATCACAAGACGATTCTTCTATTAGTATCAAACTCTTAAGCACTTGGTCTAGGTCATTTAAAATATAGCCCTGTATGGTTCTCACATCTGGACTTTAAATAATTGGTGATAAATTTTGGATCTCTCCCAGTTCATGGCTTTGCCTCCTAACAAGCTCCCTAGTCCAGAGTCCAGACAAGTTCTTAACACATTTTTAGTAAGCATCGAAATATATCAATATGGACCTCTTAAGCTATGTGGAAGAATCAAGGAAGTAATACAGATTTAAAGAACAAATAAATTCCTGCTACTTCACCCTCATCCCTAACATCATAAACTAAAATATTCTAGGTAAGACTACCTTAAAACCTTTTCTATATTTAAACCATTGATGCAATGTGTTATTGCAGAGAAGAAAACTTGGTTTGTTCAGGGCAGACTTATATATGAAAACAACATAAGAGTTCAGGAAGCTTCTCATAGTAGCCACCCATCTGGAAAGAAGTACATGATTCATAAGCTTCTGAAGCAAAATAAGTTGCAAATTTTTCCTGAATGTATAATTCTTTCCCTGCATCTCAATGCCAATGAATATTATATTCTCTATAATAATGCAAAAAAAATTGCCAAAATATTGGAATATATTTATTTTTTCTTATTTTCCCATCCCAAGAAATAACTCAAACAAATCACAAGTTTTCTGAGTTCTGAAAAAAATCACAATTTAAAAAAAAACACTGGAGTATTTAACTAATGCCAATAAATCTTTCATGGATTTCCTTGCTTGGGTAGATTTCAAGTATGAGCAGGAGTGGTTGGAAGTAGAGGATGTCCTTAACCAGCCACTACAGGATGGACAAAGTCTTGTACTAGACTCAGTACCCACCACTATGTTTGACTCTAGCAACAGAACCTTCCACTACTAGAGGATGACCCAATATATATGCCCACTAAAGGAACATAGGCATTGATAGTAGATACTAGATCATTTGGAATCTTACACCTTTTATATGTGTATCTTCTTTGAACTAATGACTAACAAGTATTTTGAAATCACTAATACTCTAACTTTTCTCATGACTTACTCTTAGTACATTCCCAAGGAGATGAACCTCTTTTCTGAGCTAGATCAAAATAATATTTTATTATTCCATGGAATTCTCTGGAACACCAATAATTTCATGGGGGATGTACAATTAAGATATTTTTCTTCTTTTATATCCAACCAAGTGGATTGGGTTGTATCTCACAAGGTTGCAGGGAATAAGGATAAGAGGAGAACACTCTAATGCCCTTACAAGTTATTCAAATTTATAAGAGTTGGATATCCTCTCCCCCACAAGTAGCCTTTTCATTAAGGAATAAAAATGAGGTTGTCACCCAATGTCTATATTATATCAATCTACTTGGGGAACCTGCTGCAGAAGGGTGTAAAATAAGGTGGAAATAGGCCAAGGGACATTAAAAAGAGGGACCCATTTAGCCCTAGCAGCCTACAGATTTCCCTAAAAAGAGTATGTAATTATGTCATATGCATGGGGGGATGAAAAGATAATTGGTTGGGTTGAAATTTAATTATCTAATGATATGGTCTCTGAACATGTCCTATAATAGGGACTCCAAACAGAATAATAAATAAGAGGTCCCCTACCATATTACCATACAAAAGAAAGGGGGATATCTCCTTCCATATGATATTCTCCATAATAATGTGGGAAATTTCGCCAAAAGATTGGAATATATTTATTTTTTCTGATCTTCCCATCCCAAGAAATAACCCAAACAAATTGCAAGTCTTCTGAGTTCTGAAAAATCACAATTTCAAAAAAAAACATTAGAGTTTAATCAGTGCCAATAAATCTTTCATGGCTTTCCTTACTTGGGTAGATGTCAAGTATGAGCAGGAGGGGCTGGCAGCAGAGGATGTCCTTATAGACACACTTAGAAGCCCTTTGCTCTCTTCTCTTCATCAATATCCTTAGAACTCATCCCTTGGTTCTCTCTCCTCTTCAATATCACTGATAACTCTCATCCCACTCATAAATTATGTATAACATCACTCAACCTTTTCTTCTTCACTAGCTCTCACAACTGCTCTTTGAATCTAATTCACATATGCACTCACTCACACTCTACTACATCTTTTATCTCACATAGCATTCTTGTGCTTTGTTCATATGTTATACAATGCCCGATGTAGGCTCTTCTATCATTCACACAAAGATTTTGGTCCTTCAACATTACTTACTCTGCCATTAGGACAATATTTTTGTTCAATCACATAACTTCAGTATGGATCACTATTACTAAGCTTAAGACGCATGTACTCTTGTACATAAATTGACCTTAGTAATGTCTTATCATGTTTTGGATTGGTCTCCATTATTACCATTGCACATTTCTAGAAGAGTTTTCATTACTGATCTACATTTCCTGAGACGTTTTATCATAAATTCCAAATGTCCCACACTCCTTCAGTTTGGCATCTCATGATGATTATACTACTTTAGGAGGGAACATAAATAATTAATTCCAAATACATCATCTAGCTCATTCACTCTAGTACTAATCTATGCTTCCATATCGACTTCACTTTATTCCTTGCTCTTTGACTGCAAATTGAACTCCATAAGAAAACTATTATTTTGTAGAGTCCTTAAACCTTCAGCCCTCCATTGTATGTCTACAGGTTCAAATACCATAAGTAAAACAATTGGAGGTGCTTAACATCAAATATATTATAGGCTCCTGGCACATCATGACATCTCAATGGTCAAATTCTCCATTTGTACAACCAAAATGTGTTTTTCATAGTGGAAATAAATGAAGGAAAGTGAAGGACCAATTAGGAAAGGAATTGAAAATTAGAACAACACTTAGCTGATGTGAGTCACCTTTTCCTAAAATCATACCAATTATGAACATCTCATTGTAACAAGATGTGTCACTTGATTCACCTAGTTAGCCATCCACGATAGAATTTAGTGTAGACATTTGCATATGTTTCTAAATACTTGATTTTATTCAAATTATGAGATGAGACATTATTGTCATTTGTCAGAGGCTAGCAACAAAAGAATTAAGCAGAGGCTATAACGAGATTATGTGAAAGTGAAAATTTTTCCAAAAGATTGGAATATATTTATTTTTTCTAATTTTCCCATCCCAAGAAATAACCCAAACAAATCGCAAGTTTTCTGAGTTCTGAAAAAATCAGAATTTCAAAAAAAACACTAGAGTTTAATCAGTGCCAATAAATCTTTCATGGATTTCCTTGCTTGGGTAGATGTCAAGTATGAACAGGAGTGGCTGGTAGTAAAGGATGTCCTTATAGACACGCTTAGAATCCCTCTACTCCATTCTCTTCATCAATATCCTTAGAACTCATCCCTTGGTTCTCTCTCGTCATCAATATCATTGATAACTCTCATCCCACTCATACAGTATGTATAACATCACTCAACCTTTTCTTCTTCACTGGCTCTCACAACCGCTCTTTGCATCTAATTCACATATGCACTCACTCGCACTCTACTACATCCTTTTATCTCACATAACATTCTTGTGCTTTGTTCATATGTTGTACAAGGCTTGATGTAGGCTCTTCTATCATTCACACACAGATTGTGGTCCTTCAACATTACTTTTTCTGCCATTAGGACAATATTGTTGTTCAATCACATAACTTCAGTATGGATCACTATTACTAAGCTCAAGATGCATGTACTCTTGTACATTAATTGAGCTTAGTAATGTCTTACCATGTTTTGGATTGGTTTCCATTATCACCATTGCACATTTCGAGAAGATTTTTCATTACTGATCTATGTTGCTTGAGATGTTTTCTCATAAATTCAAAATGTCCCACAGTCCTTCATTTTGGCACCTCATGATGATTATACTAGTTTAGGAGGGAACACTCATAAGTAATTCCAAATAAATCATCTAGCTCATTCACTCGAGTACTAATCTACGCTTTCATATCCACTTCACTTTATTCCTTGCTCCTTGATTGCAAATTGAACTAGATAAGAAAACTATTACTGTGTAGATTCCTTAAACATTCAGCCCTCCTTTGTATGTGTACAGGTTCAAATACCATAATTAAAACAAATGGAGGTGCTTAACATAAAATATATTCTAGGCTCCTGGCACATCATGACATCTCAATGGTCAAATTATCCATTTGTACAACCAACATGTGTTTTTCATAGTGGAAAGAAATGAAGGAAAGTGGAGGACCAATCAGGAAAGGAATTGAAAATTCCAACAACACTCAGCTGATGTGAGTCACCTTTTCCTAAAAGCATATCAATTCTGAACATCTCATTGTAACATGATGTGTCACTTGATTCACCTAGTTGGCCATATACGATAGAATTTAGTGTAGATATTTGCATATTTGTCTAAATACTTGATTTTATTCAAATTCTGAGATGAGACATTATTGTCATTTGTCAGAGGCTAGCAACAAAAGCACTAAGTAGAGGCTAAAATAAGATTATGTGAAAGTGAAAATTTTGCCAAAAGATTGGAATATATTTATTTTTTCTGATTTTCCCATCCCAAGAAATAACCCAAACAAATCACAAGTTTTATGAGTTCTGAAAAAATCATAATTTCAAAAAAAACACTAGAGTTTAATCAGTGCCAATAATTCTTTCATGGATTTCCTTGCTTGGGTAGATGTCAAGTATAAGCAGGAGTCGCTGGCAGTATAGGATGTCCTTATAGACACGCTTAGAAGCCCTCTGCTCCATTCTCTTCATCAATATCCTTAGAACTCATCCCTTGGTTCTCTGTCCTCGTCAATATCATTGATAACTCTCATCCCACTCATACAGTATGTATAACATCACTCAAAATTTTCTTCTTCAATGACTCTCACAATTGCTCTTTTCATCTAATTCACATATGCACTCACTCACACTCTACTACATGCTTTTATCTCACATAACATTCTTGTGCTTTGTTCATATGTTATACAAGGCTCGATGTAGGCTCTTTTATCATTCACATGGAGATTGTGGCCGTTCAACATTAATTACTCTGCCATTAGGAAAATATTATTGTTCAATCACATAAATTCAGTATGGATCACTATTACTAAACTCGAGATGCATGTACGCTTGTACGTTCATTATGCTTAGTAATGTCTTACCATGTTTTGGATTGGTCTCCATTATTACCATTGCACATTTCTAGAAGAGTTTTCATTATTGATCTATGTTGCCTGAGACATTTTCTCATAAATTCTAAATGTCCCATATTCCTTCAGTTTGGAACCTCATGATGATTATACCGCTTGAGGAGGGAACACTCATAATTAATTCCAAATACATCATCTAGCCAATTCACTCTAGTACTAATCTACACTTCCATATCCACTTCATTTTGTTTGTTGCTCCTTGATTGCAAATTGAACTCCATAAGAAAACTATTATTGTGTAGAGTCCTTAAACCTGCAGCCCTCCTTTGTATGTGTACAGGTTCAAGTACCATAAGTAGAACAACTGGAGGTTCTTCACATCAATTATATTCTAGGCTCCTCGCACATCTCGACATCTCAATGGTCAGATTATCCATTTTTACAACCAACATGTGTTTTTCATAGTGGAAATAAATGAAGGAAAGTTGAGGACCAGTCAGGAAAGGAATTGAAAATTCCAAGAACACTTAGCTGATGTGAGTCACCTTTTCCTAAAAGCATACCAATTTTGAACATCTCTTTGTAACAGGATGTGCCACTTGATTCACTCAGTTGGCCATCCACGATAGAATTTAGTGTAGACATTTGAATATTTTTCTAAATAATTGATTTGATTGAAAGTATGAGATGAGACATTATTGGCATTTTTCAGAGGCTAGCAAAAAAAGGCAACAAAAGCATCAAGCAGAGGCTATAACAAGATTATAGCCATCCTATAAGCCATATTGTAAATATAAAGCCAAATTTTTTTTACTAATATATTAATTTCAAAACCTGAACATCACACTTACCTCCAGAATTGTTCTCAGAGAAAGCATTGCATAAGAGATCAATTGAAATCCCACTAAATTTAAACCACATAAAGGGAAAATTTGCACTCTCCACACATTTAACCTCTCAAACTTCTTGTGTGTTTTTCGACATTCACCACTAACTAGCACAGAGCACCCGCATTCACTACACTTGGACTCATTGAAATTTGAAGAAATCACCAATTTTAGAGCGATGTTAGACTGGCCAAAGAAATCACAGCACACTTGTGACTTGAAGCATTAGGACTCAGAAAATTTGTAAAAAAAAAATATAATTACAGTTGCAAGTTGTAACCAAGGGCCAACACCACTGCCCAAACTCCTCCTCGCGGCGTGGGTTTATCTCCATGGCACCGGGGATTTAGGAAATGGACTATCTTGAGACTTTGACCTTCGTACTCTGGTTGCCCTTGTAAATGCGTTCACTATGCAGCTGAACCTGTCATCACCGATCTATCAATGGAAAATGCATCCAGATCTCCATTGATCTCCACCTCCATCGATCCGGCTCCTGCTCGCGACGCAGGTTTATCTCCATGGCATCGGGGATTCGGGAAATGGACTATTGAGACATGGACCTTGGAGTTGGTACTCTAGTTTCCATCGTTAATGTGTGCACTGTGCAACTAATCCTATCATTTCCGATTGGTCAATGGATTATGGTAGGTCTCCACCTCCATCGATCTCCAAGCCCCAACCACCACTCCGACCCAGTAAATCCGGTGAAATTTTTATTGCAGCTCTAACTTCCAAGCCCTAACTAGTTAAAAAATGGGGCGAATCACTCAAACACCTCCCTCTGACCCAGTAAATCCATGCGAACGCCATTAAAATCTACTCCAACCAAATAAAATCGAGAGCGAATGTCATTGAAATCTGCTCCAACCAAAGAAAATCGGGAGTGAATTTCATTTTTTCAGTTTTATGGACATTTATTTTGGTCAGCTAATATTTAATAATTAATTATTTTTTAAATCATTATAGGGCTAATTTAAAAAAATATAGAAGATGTGCTTTATATAAAAAAAATTCCCTATCGAAATTTAAAACCCCTTAAAATTCGCCTTTGGGCTAAAATTTGCCCCTAAAATTTTCCATGCATAGGACGTCTACGAAAACTAGAAGAAACTTCATTCACATCAGGCCATTCAGAACTTGTGGTGGAGTGCAACTAGCAGCCGAGGAGGAACTGGAGGTTAACCATGATAATTCGAAGGTGGAGTGATTTCTAGTTTTTTAGGAAGGAAGGATATTTCAACTTCGCATTCAACGTCGCGTAAGGGATTGAGATGAGAGGGGTGGGGATTTTTGTTTCCAACAGTCCTCACCAAGGTGGAGGCTAGCCCCATGGTGCCTAAAAAGAGGCACTTTTACCATTTCTGATGAGACACGTGGAGTTGGTTTGTCTTGTAGGTGGTGTGCCTTCGTCCTTGGTTTTTCCTTCGGGGTGATATAGAATTTTTTGGTTCTTGCTGTCATTTTGTTTGCGAATGACCCGTTCACTCACCAAAGCTAGTTTGAGAGTGGGGAGACTGCTGAGATGCCTCGTCAAAGGCGATCTCACACCAATGAGGGGGCAAACTACGAGATATGGAGAAGCGAACATGGGAGGTTGGACATTCGTCATGTTCATCAGATAGTCATGAAACTAAGGAGGTTGATGCTATCTCTCCCAATCACTTGGTCACCCCAGCTACGCTAGAATCAATTTATGCCCAAGTCCATAACATTCAGATGAGCATCGATTTTCTCTAAGAACAATGGTATGAAGACCATAATGAGTTGGTTCAATATATTACTAATATTTAATTAAGTTAGAGTGAAATCATGAAGTAGCTTGACAACTTGAGATGCTAGCACCGGTGCACCAATGACCACCTTCACTTCCTGGAAGCAAGCATCGAACATAGTGATTATCATATGCATGAACATGCTCATAATTACACAACTCACCTGTAATTCCCCTCAACCCCCCTCCATAATGTGCTACAATTTGTTGTCTTTTGCTTGTTGTTTCCTATTATGGCATGGCTTCTATGCCATGTGAGAATAATGCATGTAGTTTTTTGCTCATGTCTTCCTATAGGACCCAATTTCAACAAGTCTAGTCGAATTGAGAGAAAGGGGCCTGTTGAGATGATTTTTTTAATCTTCATTTTGAATATAATATAATTTTTGAACCTTGATTGACAAAAAAAAAAACTAGACTAGTCATTTAATTTTCATTCACCAAAATATACTAAAAATAAGTTACAAGCTACACCAAATGTAGAAAAACCTTAACTGGTCATTTAATTGATATGGATTTTATCATCGAAAGAGATAAAAAGTGTAAAATCTATTTAAATTATATAGTTATAATGAGAACAAAGAATGTAAAACTTATTTGTGCTCATTATAATAAAATTCTCTCCCCTTTGCTAACTACAAAAAGTAACTTCAAGTGAATGGGGATTCAGATACATGAAGGCATATCTTCCATCCTAAAGGCGAAACATATAGTGATGACATCTATATACACCCAATAGGGTGGAATTTACAGTGTCTTATGCTTTTTAAGTCATACTACTTAGTTATTAGGGGATCACCCTCGAGCCTAGGTGTCTGTGTATGTATTTCACACTAGGTTAGGTCATGGCCATATAATTTCAATCTAGAAAATGATATTCTCTTCTCCTCATATATGTGGTGAATGCTAAAATATAATTCTAATTTTTGATATTATTTATTTAATTTTAAGGCATCAATGTCACCTTCGTGTGGCTTTATGCCAACCTTCACTATCATCTTGAAAAGAGGAAGAAAATGGATATTAGAACTTCAACTTGGATATTCTTTCTCGGGTTATTTCCTTGCATCCTTTTCTATGTCTTCAAGATCCCTCAATTTTCCCTCTCATACATCCTTCAAGTTCAAGCCTCCATATTCCATTCTAATATTGTTCAATAGAGCCACCATAACGACGTTCATATTGTAGCATATATCCATGAACCTTGCTTGTAGCCTCACAAATCTCTCTTTTGTTGGATCAGGAGTATTGTCTCCATTTCCATTGATACTGTGAAAATGTGAAATTGGGTTACACTTTTTCCCTTTTTTGAGAAAAAAAGTATCAATTTTAGAAGTTCAACTTTCTGAAAGCCAAAAAATTTCTTTTGTTTAAAATTTTACTTTGCAATAAGAATAAAAATTCTTAGAAATTTGATTAGATTTATATTACTTAATTTTTGGAATTTTTTTATTCAAATTTGATATGTCAAATTAGAAATTATTTTGAGTATGTTGTTCAACAATCAAGCGATTCATAGAAATTCATGTTGTTCAACGTTAGTGTATTCTTTGTTAACTTGGTTTTTTTGAGAAAAGAAATGTCTTGGAACAATCTAGACAGACTCTACCTCGGTATCATTATATTTATGAAACAAAATGTTGCACATCATAATTACTAGAATCTTCTGAACTGAACCAATATGAAAAAAATGAATATTTTTAATATGTTTAGTTCAACGTCAATTTTCTTAACATATTAGTTATAAAATAAAATTCTAAAAATCACCCATTATAGATGACAGACCAATATAATGCACCATAAATTTTTCATTTTTTTACAATGTATTTTGGGAGATACAAAATTTTGATTTCACTTAATCATAATAAATGTATATTATAATAAATCATAATAAGTTATATCTACTTGTAACACCCCCAATTTGTGTGTTGAATTTTTAAAAGTTAGACATTTGAACTTTAATCCTAAGGGGGTGGACCCCAAGGGATGAGTATGATGTGAATGTATATGCATATTTTATTTGAGGAAATAAATAAAATGATTGTGCATTTTGACCAAAAAGAGAATTTGAGATCACTTGCCAAATCCATGAGGATGGATAAGGCAACAAATCCCCCAAAAATCTTTCAAAAATCCTTGAAAGAAATTTATTTAGATTTGAGGAGGAATCTAAATTTCCCCAATGAAGACGAGTAGTTGGGAAGAGGTGAGAAAAAGCTGGAAAAGCTGAGGAAAAGCTTAAAGCAGCTTTAAAGAATCCCAAGATGGGAAGCCTAGGCTAAACAGGAAAAAAAGCATCCTGCTATTCTAGACGCAGAATTAGAAACATGCTTTGGGGAAATATGAGCTTAAATAAGCTGCTCCTAAGCAGATTAGAGGTTGATCTGTTCTAGGAGGTGATCTCTGCTCGGGGGTGAATCCTGGGAGATAAAGAGGATTCTAAGGTTGGGAGGTTGGTCAATTGCAGATTTTGGTATGTCATAAAATTTCCAGTTACTCTATTTTATGATGGTATGAATTAGCTACATATAAAAATATTTAAGAGAAATTGCTTGATTTTTGTAGTACTACATTTAACAGAGTCCATCACAAGGTAAACACCTTCCAGAATCTGTTTGGTTGTAGACTAAAAATCTATAGAGTAGAAACTTCAGAACCTCTAAACCCAGATCGGTTTAAATCTGAAGTTACTTGGCCTCTACAGATGATTAATTGTGTTATGTTCTCTATAGAAAAAAAAATGATATGAATTGCCTATGTGTATTCTAGAGAAACAGTATAGTAGCATTGAAATATACATGGTCTGCAGCAGAAAAGAAGAAAGTAACATGTTAGAGTATGGACAGTATATATATGTATTCTAACATTTATAAGGGTACTATAAAAAGAGTAAATCTACTCTATATGAATATTATACCATTTATGTGAGTATAGATTTTCATATCTGGATATATTTTACTCATTGAAAACCTGTAACATAACAAAGTAATTTCATAAACATTAAAGTTTTCTAGTCAAGCACCCTTGAATACACATAGGTAT
Source organism: Pinus albicaulis (assembly GCA_034641835.2). NCBI lineage: Eukaryota > Viridiplantae > Streptophyta > Pinopsida > Pinales > Pinaceae > Pinus > Pinus albicaulis. Next base: position 40,868,699 of record CM076572.1, read on the forward strand.
ACCTTAAAAGAAAAATAGAAATTTACAAGCAAGTATGCTAGCATATGGATGTTGAATTTTTGTTACACAGAAAATATCTGTAAACTAGAGAGGGGTTGTACCATACTTATCTAGGATAGAATATTTTGTTGTATAACTCCATCACTAAACCTTGAAATAAACATTAGTGCAAAAATAGTGATCTATGATTCATGTATTACAATCAATGGAGCTCTCGATCTTATATATATATATCGATGCCTTTAATACACTTGGTACATATATTAATAAAGTTTGAACATCATAAAATTCAATTCTTGTCCACTATCGAACCATAGATATAGATATACAAATTGCTATATGTTGCAAGGACAAAATAAACTCAAACCTATAGCTAACCGAGATAAGTGAGAACGAAAACAAGTACGAACCATATATACATATATGATTTTATATTTCAAAACGAGTACATCCAAAAAGGTAACCATGAAGTATATGAATGATCTCTAAAACGATAAATGAAACATATAGAAAATATAGATAGCAAGCGAAACCATCGTTCGGAAAATTAAAACTAACGTGTATATATGTATATAAAACAAACAGACTATATACATGCCGAGCGCCAAATCCAATAGCACGTTTACACAGTCATACTCGGGTCGAGGAATAATGATAACTGGTATCATTACTTCTGGTAATATATATCTATATATTCGTGAATAGAATAAAAGTTCTGAAAGATAGACTCCTGCGTAGATTAATAGAAAGTCAAAGGTAATGTATATATGAATCATTTATAGCCAAACTGTATTCGGGCATGGTTAAGAAATAATACCATATACCTTGGACGCTGTCAACGAGTCTTCGGACTGTAAAGACGCTGGTTAATATGAAAAAACAAAACCACGAGCAGAGGAAAAAGGGTATTATTATCTGGTCAGTAATCGTCTATCCCTCATCATTGTTGGACCGTGTGAAGGTTCACCCAGTCTTCACCAAACGAAATCTGGATCACAAGACCGCGGGTAAGGTGTAGAAAGCCGACGGTATAATTCACATGGTGTATGAAAACCAACGCGATGCCAGCAGAGTAATTAACATGCAGTATGAATACAAAACATTAATATATCATAGAAAACCAGAGATCTGCGTTTACATCAAAACAATTTACAAACAATTTTGGATAAGTCGAACTTCAGATTGTGTGTACATGAACAACCGCGTCGCTGAAGAGGAAGTTAAACGTAGCAATCGCTGGAGGTCCGGCTAGGACTCCCGCCTGTACTACCGCTGAGTCGACCACTCTGCAAAACAAAATTTGATGAGAATAAGAGAGCGGGTTCGCGGATAAATAATGAAGAAAATAAATAAATCTGAGAGCGTAAGGGAAATAACATTCAACAGAGTTCAGAGAGGTAAAAGAGTCTCTGGTTAACATACTGGAACTCTGTGTGAAGATCAAACCCTACACCAGAAGCGAGGAAGCTTGACGACAATCGAACCCGAGCACACCCTCAATCACTGGCGAGGAGAGGGGGAAAACGACTCGGCGATACCTTCAGAAAGAATAGGGAAAGATGGGATGAGCAAACCACACAGTAGAATCGATTTAAAAGATAACCTGGTAACCCTAATTTCACGGGTACAGGAAACCCAAGAAATCCCCAGGTTGATCGAGAAAACGTGGCTCTTTGACAGACCCATACCAGGCAGCAGTGAGACGCCCAAGATGGAGTAGTTCGGCCTGCCCACGCATAGTGTGTTAAACCTAGAAGATCATTCTCCTAGACAGAGATCGGTCCTTCTCGGTACTGGGATGCACCGATCAGTCAAACAGCAGGCCACCCGTCAACCTCTCGCTCAGTATGAAGAGAGCCACGCCGATCATCGACACTTTCACACATTAACTCAAAATTTAACTTGAATAATACTCTCCCGCAACTGTAAGGAATCATGATGAACAATCATGTGGGTACACTGTCGAAAGTGATCCCAGTTACCATCTGGTTCCACGTTTACATATCGGGACATCATCCCAAGGGAGGCGTTCTGCAGAAGTAGGAAAAATTAATAATGAAGCCGCCGTTAATAACCCGGCCACTGGCGTACACACCTGCAACACCAAACTCAACACGTTAGGGTTAGAAAATCCAAAAACGAGGGTTAGCACAGAGATAGATAGTCACATCCTGGACGTTAAATTAAAATTAAGCGATGTAATGTTTAAATGACAAGGTATGAATTTATAGGGCCGGGTTGTATAAGCACAAGGCCCCAACAAAATCGTTAAAATGACTAATTTAATAATATACATTACATAACGGCGATTTAAATTAATCGTATGAACCAATATGCGTGTTGGATGTATATGTGTTATATATATACATAATTATAGAGTCAATATATATACACGTACTCATTGAACTAACATTGCCACACGTACTCATTGCCAAAAGATAAATATGTAAGCTCGGTTATACCCAAATAGGGGACTTACATATATCATTATTATATAACTTTCACCTCAGGCATGTGGTACAGTTCTATATATATAAATATATCCACGTATACCTATCTATTGTAATGATGTTAACAAAAGGAGGTTAGCTCCATATATATATATATATATATATATATATGGATATATAGGTATATGGGGGTGATATATAGGAAACCCAATTATATATATATGTTGAATGTATAAGAGTTAGTAGGAAACAAAAAGGGAACCAACCTTCTAAATATGATACAAGGTTGTAAAAATATATAAATATATATATATATAAATATATATAAGTGTATATATATTTGTTTGAAAGTAATATAGGTAAAGTGTCTAATGTTTTATGAAAATGGAATTACTAGATGACTATCGGAAATTCTATAAAAGGGAAGTAAAGTTGAATTTTTGAAATCAGTATTCCAATGACGATATGAATAGAAGAATAGAAAGGAAACCCTGTGAAAAAAAAAAAAAAAAAAAATTCTGTAAGCGAGGGATGTTACAAATGGTATCGGAGCGCTAGTTACAACAAATTGGGCTGTCATTTTGTGCTCACTACTTATTACATATTTTGTTTTCTGAAGTTTATAAACTTTGCTAATCTATGTTGTAAGTGTGTACAGTTGAAATGGCTGAAGGTGAAGGAATTTATGTGGATCTGTGGGATGAGTTTGCTACTCCAGATCCCAATGCCCCGGTACTGGCTATGTTGCACCGGATGCAACGAGAGTTGGCTGAATTAAGAATCCAAAATGACATGTTGTCATCAGCGAGTAAGGAGCAGGAAAAGCTCATCAGAGAGCTAACTTCCCGAAACAGCCAGGAAGGCGATGGTTCTGGAAAAAGAAAGATGGATGAATCTGAGGATGAGGATGCAGCTAGAAATCAACATAAGCAGAAAATAGAGTTGCAGGGATAATTTAGAAAGATCAAACCTCCCTCCTATGATGGGGAGAAGGAGGAGGATGCTGAGGCTTGGCTGCTGAACATGATCAAGTATTTCCAAGTCTATGAATATGAGAGCAATCTGAAGGCTAGATTAGCTGTGTATCAGCTACAAGGAAAAGCTACACTCTGGTGGGAAGAGACAAAAATGGTGCATGCCATTGATGAAAAGACCGTTACTTGGGAAGATTTTCAGACTAAGTTCAAAAGTAGTTATTTGAATGAACGTTATTATGACGATAAAGCAAAATAATTCCATGAACTTAGGCTAGGGCAGCTCACTATTGATGAGTTTGTCACGAAGTTTACTAATTTACTGAGGTATGTTCCTTACATTAGGGAAGAAAAGGCAAAAGTGCAAAGGTTTTTAAATTGTTTGCCTACTGTTTACAAGGAGAAAATTGAATTTGACAACCCACAGACCATGGATGAAGCTGTTAGAAAAGCAAGATTATGCTACCAGCAGTTTAAAGGTAAAGCGGAACAAGGGAAGAGCTGGCTGAACAAGGGTGAGTTCAAAGGCAAAAGACCAAAACCAACATATTTAAGGAATTTTGGTAGGGATCATCAAAGGAAAAAGTTCAGCAAACCAAAGGAAAGTCAAACTGCTCAGTCCCAAGTGGTTTCAAAACCAGTAGAAGGGAACAATAAAAAGGAAGGGGCAGTCAGAATGAAGGAACCTCTGAAATGTTGGGGCTGTGGAGAACCCCATATGATGAGGGACTATCCCCACCGAAACATTCATATGATCAGCAGAGAGCGAGAGGCAACAACAGTCAATGGCATAGCCAGAAACATACCAACTATTAGTGCAGCATTGGAAAATCGGCAAGCAGAACATCGAGCAACCATGGTGGAAATGGAGGGTAAGATTTCTAACCTACCTGTTACTGTTTTGATTGATCCAGGTGGTTCTTTGAGTTACGTTAGTCCTAGAATTGTAGAAAAATGTAAAATTAAACCTGAAAAATTTCAGCAGTCATGGTTGGTACAGCTGGCCACTGGAACTAAGAGAAAAGTCACCCATAAGTTGCCCAAAACAGCAATACAATTAAATGGGTTCCCAACAGAAGTAAATCTGAACATATTGCCATTAGGATCCTATGACCTGCTGATAGGAATGGATTGGCTGGAAAAGAAGAAAGCCCTGATGAACTGCTGGGATAAAACCCTGCATTGTGTAGATGAGGAAGGGAAACCTTTTACACTAAAAGGGAAACCAAAACCCATTGTAGTAAGACAAATATCAGCCTTACAATTGAAAAGAACAGCTAGAAAATGATACCAAGTTTATGCAGTACATGTAGAAGAAATAGAACAACAAAATGAGGAAGAGTTACTGGATGCTATACCAGTCATCAGAGAATTTAAGGAAGTTTTCCCCAAGGAAATCCCTCATCTTCCCCCCAAAAGAGAGATTGACTTTTCTATAGATCTGGTGCCAGGAGCTACACCTATTTCCCGAGCTCCTTATCGGATGAGCCCGCCAGAACTGATGGAGCTGAAGATGCAGCTGCAAGAATTATTGGATAAAGGTTATATTAGGCCAAGTGTGTCTCCATGGGGAGCACCTGTTTTATTTGTTAAAAAGAAGGATGTAACTTTTAGGATGTGCATTGACTATCGTCAACTGAACAAGTTGACCATTAAGAATAGATATCCACTTCCTAGAATTGATGATCTTTTTGATCAAGTGAGAGGAGCTTCAGTCTTTTCCAAGATTGACCTAAGAACTGGTTATCACCAGCTCATAATTAAAGAAGAAGACGTCAGCAAAACAGCATTCCGAACCAGGTATGGGCATTACGAATTTGTAGTCCTACCTTTTGGTTTGACAAATGCCCCTGCCACATTTATATGTCTGATGAACAATGTGTTGAATAAGTATTTGGACAAATTTCTTCTTGTGTTCATAGATGATATCTTAGTTTATTCCAAAACTGAGGAAGAACATAAGGAACACCTGAGAATAGTGTTGCAAACTTTGAAAGAAAATCAGCTATATGCCAAGTTCAGTAAATGTGAATTTTATAAAGATCAAATTCAATATTTGGGCCATATTATTTCTGAAAAAGGGCTTACTGTTGACCCTGAAAAGATAAAAGCCATTAAAGAATGGCCAGTTCCCACTGATGTCTCAGCAGTAAGATCATTTATCGGAATGGTAGGCTATTATCGCAGATTTGTGGAGAGATTTTCTGCTATAGCAAATCCCATAACCTCATTACAAAGGAAGGGTGTCAAGTTTGTGTGGACTGAAAAATGTCAAAACAGTTTTGAAAAATTGAAACGAAAACTTATTTCAGCTCCTATATTAAACATTGCTGATCCTGATAAAGAGTTTGTGGTATGTACAGATGCTTGCAGAGAGGGGCTAGGAGGAGTCCTATTGCAAGAGAATTCAGTTATTGCCTATGAGTCTAGGAAATTGAAAACTCATGAACAAAATTATAGTGCATATGATTTGGAATTTGCAGCTGTTATTCATGCTTTAAAAATGTGGAGGCACTATCTGCTAGGGAAGAAGTTCACATTGATGACTGATCATATTAGCCTTAAGTATTTCTTTTCCCAAACTGACCTGAATGCAAGACAAGCCAGATGGCTGTCTTTTCTAAGTGAATTTGATATGGATATAAAACATATCAAGGGAAAAGAAAATAAAGTTGCCGATGCCTTAAGTAGAAATGCTTGTCAACATTTAAACAGCATTCGGAGTAGTGCCCAGATGGAGATAGAGGAATTGGTGGGAAAAGCAGCAACTCAAGATCCCCACTATGAAGCACTCTTGATCAAATTACAGACAAGGGATAAAACAGATTACACAAAAAACCCACAAGGGCTGCTCTATTACAAAAACAGGTTGTATATCCCAAATATAGAGTCATTGAAAAGAGAAATTTTAGATGAATATCATAAACAACCCTATGCAGGATATCCCGGATATCAAAAGATGTTAACAGCCTTGAAGAAGAATTTATTCTGGCCAGGAATGAAGAGAGATGTGGCAGAGTATTTAAGTAAGTGTATGGAATGTCAACTGGTCAAAGTTGAGCATCAACACCCAGCAGGGCTTTTAAATCCCCTGCCAATTGCAGAATGGAAATGGGACACAGTTTCCATGGATTTTATAACAGGATTACCCAAGACTAAATATCAATATGATTCGGTGATGGTAGTAGTAGACACCCTCACAAAATCTGCTCACTTTATACCAGTGAAATCTACTTTCGGAACATCTCAAGTAGCTAATGTTTTCTTGAAGGAGATAGTAAGGCTTCATGGAGTTCCCAAAGTAATTGTCTCAGATCGGGATGCTAAGTTTACAACAGCATTTTGGAAAGGATTGTTTGCAGGAATGGGTACTAAGCTGAATTTTAGTACTACCTATCATCCTCAAACTGATGGGCAAACAGAACGGACAAACCAAATTTTAGAAGATATGTTGAGAATGTATGTGATGGATAGACCATCAAAATGGGAAGAGTATCTACATTTAGCTGAGTTTGCCTATAATAATAGCTACCAGTCCTCTATTAAGATGAGTCCGTTTGAGGCACTCTATGGGAGAAAGTGCCGTACTCCCTTGAGCTGGAGTCAACCAGAGGATAAACTGGTGTTGGGACCAGATGCACTACAAGAGATGGAAAGAATTGTTAAACAAATACAGAGAAATATAAAGACAGCACAAGACCGACAGAAGAGCTATGCTGATAAGAAAAGGGTACACCGAGAATTCAAAGTGGGGGATCATGTGTATTTGCGCATCAAACCCAAAAAGAGCACACTTTATGCAGGAAGTTGTGCAAAACTGGCTCCTAGATATTGTGGGCCTTTTGAGGTGTTAGAAAGGGTGGGACCAGTGGCTTACAAGCTGGCCTTACCACCCCATGTTAGAGTACATAATGTATTTCACGTTTCATTATTAAAAAGATATGTACATGATGCTTCTCACATAGTTGATTGGAATGTTGTACAGGTGGAACCAGAAGGGGAGTTTCTGCCAGAACCACTTCAAATATTGGAGCGGGAAGAAATTGAATTGAGGAATAGAACAGTGGTCAGAGTAAAGGTGCAGTGGAAGCACTTTACTGCTGAAGAAGCCACTTGGGAAAGGGAAGCTGAAATGATGGAGAGATATCCATTTTTGTTTAAATGAACTCTAGTAGTTGAATAAGAACACCGAGGACGGTGTTTATTTTCAGAGGGGGAATATGTAACACCCCCAATTTGTGTGTTGAATTTTTAAAAGTTAGACATTTGAACTTTAATCCTAAGGGGGTGGACCCCAAGGGATGAGTATGATGTGAATGTATATGCATATTTTATTTGAGGAAATAAATAAAATGATTGTGCATTTTGACCAAAAATAGAATTTGAGATCACTTGCCAAATCCATGAGGATGGATAAGGCAACAAATCCCCAAAAATCTTTCAAAAATCCTTGAAAGAAATTAATTTAGATTTGAGGAGGAATCTAAATTTCCCCAATGAAGAGGAGTAGTTGGGAAGAGGTGAGAAAAAAGCTGGAAAAGCTGAGGAAAAGCTTAAAGAAGCTTTAAAGAGTCCCAGAATGGGAAGCCTAGGCTAAACAGGAATAAAGCATCCTATTCGGGGTAAAGTGCTACTTGGAAACATGCTTTCAGTATGAAATTGTAGCTGTCGCTCCTGCTGCATTAGAGGTTGGATCTCGTTCTCAGATGTGATCTCTCACGGGGGTGAAACCCCGGGAGATAAAGAGGATTCTAAGGCCCTTGGTTGTCAATTGGTAGATTTTGTATGTCATAAAATTTTGGGCCTGGCCACTCTATTTTATGATGGTATGAATAGCCAAGTAAAAAAATATTTAAGAGAAATTGCCGCATTTTTGTAGGCTCATACTACCGTAGTCCATCACAAGGTAAACACCTTCCGTAATCTATTGGTTGTAGACTAAAAATCTATAATCTTCATAGAGTAGAAATCAACCCTAAAACCCGCATTTGCCAATCACAGCTACTCGCCTTATGATTAACGTTATGTTCTCTATAAACGAAAAAAAAATGATATGATTTGCCTATGTGTATTCTAGCGATACAGTATAGTAGCATTGAAACATACATGGTCTACAGCAGAAAAGAAGAAAGTAACATGTTAGGGTATGGACAGTATATATATGTATTCTAACATTTTTAAGGGTACTAGGAAAAGAGTAAATCTACTCTATATGTGAGGATAGACTTTCATATCTGGATATATTTTACTCATTGAAAACCTGTAACATAACAAAGTAATTTCATAAACATTAAGGTTTTCTAGTCAAGCACCCTTGAATACACATAGGTATACCTTAAAAGAAAAATAGAAATTTACAAGCAAGTATGCTAGCATATGGATGTTGAATTTCTGTTACACACAAAATATCTGTAAACTAGACAGGGGTTGTATCATACTTATCTAGGATAGAATATTTTGTTGTATAACTCCATCACTAAACCTTGAAATAAACATTAGTGAAAAAATAGTGATCTATGATTCATGTATTACAATCAATGGAGCTCTCGATCTTATATATATATATCGATGCCTTTAATACACTTGGTACATATATTAATAAAGTTCGAACATCATACAATTCAATTCTTGTCCACTATCGAACCATAGATATAGATATACGAATTGCTATATGTTGCAAGGACAAAATAAACTCAAACCTATATCTAACCGAGATAAGTGAGAACGAAAACAAGTACGAACCATATATACATATATGATTTTATATTTTAAAACGAGTACATCCAAAAAGGTAACCATGAAGTATATGAATGATCTCTAAAACGATAAATGAAACATATAGGAAATATAGATAGCAAGCTAAACCATCGCTCGGCAAATTAAAACTAACGCGTATATATGTATATAAAACAAACAGACTATGTACATGCCGAGCGCCAAATCCAATAGCACGTTTACACAGTCATACTCGGGTCGAGGAATAATGATAACTGGTATCATTACTTCTGGTAATATATATCTATATATTTGTGAATAGAATAAAAGTTCTGAAAGATAGACTCCTGCGCAGATTAATAGAAAGTCAAAGGTAATGTATATATGAATCATTTATAGCCAAACTATATTCGGGCATGGTTAAGAAATAATACCCTATACCTTGGACGCCGTCAATGAGTCTTCGGACTGTAAAGACGCTGGTTAATATGAAAAAACAAAACCACGAGTAGAGGAAAAAGGGTATCATTTATACGAGTCGATGTCATCCTCCTATTATTGTGGTGCAGCGTGAAGGTTCACCTCCTTCTGAAAACTGCATCTGGATCTAAAGACCCCGCGGGTAAGGGGTAGAAAGCCGACGGTATAATTCACATGGTGTATGAAAACCAATGCGACGCCCCGGCGGAGTAATTAACATGCGAGTATGAGTACAAAACATTAATATATCATAGAAAACCCGGAGAGATGCGTTTACATCAAACAATTTACAAACAATTTTGGATAAGTCGAACTTCGGATTGTGTGTGTACATGAACAACGGCATCGTTGAAGGGAAGTTAAGTAGTTAAACGTAGCAATCGTTGGAGGTCCGGCTAGGACTCGCACAGCACTCTGCTTTGAGTCGACCACTCGCAAAAAAAATTGATGAGAATAAGAGAGCGGTTTACGGATAAATAATGAAAGAAAATAATTAATCACGAGAGGAGAGCGTAAACGAAATAACATTCAACAGAGTTCAGAGAGGTAAAAGAGTCTCTGGTTAACATACTGGAACTCTGTGTGAAGATCAAACCCTACACCAGAAGCGAGGAAGCTTGACGGCAATCGAACCCAAGCACACCCTCAATCACTGGCGAGGAGAGGGGGAAAACGACTCGGCGATACCTTCAGAAAGAATAGGGAAAGATGGGATGAGAAAACCGCACAGTAGAATCGATTTAAAAGATAACCTGGTAACCCTAATTTCACGGGTACAGGAAACCCAAGAAATCCCCAGGTTGATCGAGAAAACACAGCTCTTTGACAGACCCGTACCAGGCAGTGGTGAGACGCCCAAGATGGAGTAGTTCGGCCTGCCCACGCATAGTGTGTTAAACCTAGAAGATCATTCTCCTAGACAGAGATCGGTCCTTCGCAGTACTGGGATGCACCGATCAGTGAAACAGCAGGCCACCCGTCAACCTCTCGCTCAGTCTTAAGCGAGTCACGCCGATCATCGACACTTTCACACATTAACTCAGAAGTTAACTTGAATAATACTCTCCCGCAGCTGTAAGGAATCATGATGAACAGTCATGTGGGTACACTGTCGAAAGTGATCCCAGTTACCATCTGGTTCCACGTTTACATATCGGGATATCATCCCAAGGGAGGCGATCTGCAGAAGTAGGAAAAATTAATAATGAAGCCGCCGTTAATAACTCGGCCACTGGCGTACACACCTGCAACACCAAACTCAACACGTTAGGGTTAGAAAATCCAAAAACGAGGGTTAGCACAGAGATAGATAGTCACATCCCGGACGTTAAATTAAAATTAAGCGATGTAATGTTTAAATGACAAGGTATGACTTTATAGGGCCGGGTTGTATAAGCACAAGGCCCCAACAAAATCATTAAAATGACTAATTTAATAATATACATTACATTACGGCAATTTAAATTAATCGTATGAACCAATATGCGTGTTGGCCGTATATGTGTTATATATATACATAATTATAGAGTCAATATATATACATGTACTCATTGAACTAACATTGCCACACGTACTCATTGCCAAAAGATAAATATGTAAGCTCGGTTATACCCAAATAGGGGACTTACATATATCATTATTATATAACTTGCACCTCGGGTATGTGGTACAGTTCTATATATATAAATATATCCACGTATACCTATCTATTGTAATGATGTTAACAAAAGGAGGTTAGCTCCATATATATATATATATATATATATATATATGGATATATAGGTATATGGGGGTGATATATAGGAAACCCAATTATATATATATATGTTGAATGTATAAGAGTTAGTAGGAAACAAAAAGGGAACCAACCTTCTTAATATGATACAAGGTTGTAACAATATATAAATATATATATATAAGTATATATATATTTGTTTGAAAGTAATATAGGTAAAGTGTCTAATGTTTTATGAAAATGGAATTACTAGATGACTATCGGAAATTCTATAAAAGGGAAGTAAAGTTGAATTTTTGAAATCAGTATTCCAATGACGATATGAATAGAAGAATAGAAAGGAAACCCTGTGAAAAAAAAAAAAAAAAAAAAAAAATTCTGTAAGCGAGGGATGTTACACTACTAGAAGTAGATTCAATTCTACAAATGTTAGTCTTGGTTATGAAATTTAATTCATAAAATTTGATGCAGCTTAACCATTCAAAATTTGAATAAATGTGTTCAAAGTCAAGTTGCAACGTATTTGCAGACATTTTAATTCAACCGAACTTTTCTTGGTGTCTCATCCCGTTAATTTTAACCACTTAAAATTTTGGACGAACGTTTATTAAAATTTCGTCCCAACTTTTGGTTTCCCATTCAATCCGCCGCAAAAAAATATCGATGAAGCCCCTCCAAAAAACAAATTTCGCAAACTCTATAAATAAACAAAAACAAAAAAATTATTTTCGTATTTTCTTCATTTGGGATGAATTTTCAAACTAAATATTTTGGGTTGAATTTTCAAAGGAAATGTTTTCTGCTAAATTTTCAAAGGAAATATTTTGGGTTGAATTTTCAAAGGACATTTTATTGGCGGACTTTTTTAACTCACCTTTTTTATAGTAAGTGTTTTGGTCTCAATTAAATATTTTGTGATGATCTTTCAAAGTGAGTCTTTGTCCAAATTTTTAAAGTGGGCTTTTTTTTGCAGAATTTTGAAGGAAATGTTTTGAGATTCATTCCCAAAATATTTTTTTTTGGCGGAATTTTTAAAGTGTTTTGGGCTGAAGTATGTCTTTTGTGAAAAATTTTAAAGTGGATTTTTTTGCAGTATTTTGAAGGAAAATATTTTAGCTTCATTTTTAGAAAACATTTTTTTAGCTGACATTCTATAGTGAATTTTTTTTAAAGTTAGCGTTCTGAGCTGAAGAAAGTCTTTTGTGCTGAATTTTTTAAGTGATTTTTTTTTAAAATTAAGTTTTTTCTAATGAATTTTTAAAGTGATTTTTTGTCTAAATTTTGAAGGAAATTTTTTGAACTTCATACTAAATATCATGCGAAAATGAAGTAATTTCAAGAGAAAATATGATTGAACAGGAAGCCTTTATGGTTGTAGAGAATATCACAAAAAGAGAAAGAAGAATGCTCAAATATTGAAAGGGAAAATCAAACTCAACTAGAAGTTGAAGCAGGTTGTAAATGTATATATTATAAATTATATTTAAAATTTAATTAGTTTATTTTGAAACCTAATTTTTTTTTTATCAACTAATTTGATTTTGCAATGTAAACAAACAGAGATACTCCTCATACCATTAATGATGAGATACAAAATGTTGAAAGAACAAGTGAAAAATATAATGAACCAATGATTGAAGATGTTGCTGAAGGTGTTCGAAGAAATTCAATTGAATAAATTGAATCACGAGGTATGTATATATATGTCTTGTGTATTTTTGAAATTACACATATTTATTAGCTTTTCAATTTCATTCAAACTCTATTTTTTAATTTAATTATTTATTGAATATCTAGACCCATTTTTTACATTTAATTTTCATATGTACAAATGAAATATACATCGATGAGAAGATGTTAGAAAATTTTGACACTAAGACATATGGAGATAAAAATGTTGACCATGTTATACGATATCATGTTAAGCACAATATTGATATGTTCTTCAAAGATGAAAATGTGATTTTTCAAGCCGAAATTTTGAGAAGTCTCTTAACATCAAAGAAATTAAAAGAATCTACGACTCTATTGGGTAGTTGAAAATCAATGAAAGATAAAAAAAATGAAGGAAAGTGTGATAAAAAATATAAATATTTATCTAAAATAAATTGGAAGAACTAGAAAGAAAATTGATTTAGATGCATGTAGAGAAACACAAATGGAAGTGGTTTCATCAAGTACTAAAGAAAACCGTCTCATAAAATCTATGGAAAAAGCATTAGGGACCTCATGAAAAACATTAAAAAAACATCAGAAAGTTCAATTTTAAATGGTTGTAAATGATGAGCTCGCTTGTTGTAAAGTTATTTGTAGGCAACCAAAGAAAGATAGAGTTGGAGAAGATGTTAAAAAAATAATATATGAATATTGGATGAAAAATTCACATGTTTCACCAAAAGCAACGGATGTGATGTAGTGAAGAATGGCATGAAATCAGTATGAAGAACATGAAAAACATATCTTGGACATCACTCAGATGGATTTTTTCAATAATTTCATAAAAGATAATCATGGAATTAATGTCTTAATGAGTGCTTTTGTGCAACAAAAACAATGGTATGTTAAACCTATCATTGTAAACGACATGTGTTATTGTCATTGTCGTGTGGAATTTAAGTTATATTATGACACATTAATTAATTTTGGTAAAACATTTTGTAAAAAAGCACCTCCTCCTTCCACTATCCATGATTTCATATCCAAAATTTTATGTGCAAGACAAATTCATCAATTATTTTACCAAAATAAATTTTTTGGTGGTAAAAAATGCGATCATTGTGGAAATTTGACTTTATTTCACAAACAATATCCCATTGATACAGATGATCAATCATTTTCCAACATAAAAGTGAAATGAAAGAGATATGAATATATTCATACATCGATTGGATCAAGGTGTACTACAAGTACTAAAAGGATTGATTTAGAAGAAGAAGAAAAATTTGTGATAGATTTTTTGATGAAGTTTGAGGTATAAATTTATAAATACACCAAGCATTCCCATAGAACTCATTGGAATTACTTGCAATTCAAAAAATACCGTGAAAATTTTCAACAAGGGATGATTTTGTCAATAGTTTCTTTTGCAAAGAGTTGCCCATTTTTTGCAAAAAATGAAATAAAAAGTGAATACTATCATTTGGACCAAGTACCTCTATTCTTGTCCATATTCTATATAGCCACGTTGCACAAAATGTTGATAATATAGAAAGCACCAGTGAAAATTAACATGTTATTAAAGAATAACACTTTTATATCATCGATGATCATACACATGATACAAATTTTGTAGAACATTGTCTTCATAATATTTAAAACTCATTGAAAAGTTGTGGAATAAAATTCAATGAACACTCGATATGATCACATGCATGCGTAGGTCAATTAAAATATTCACGATCATTCTTTTGGTTGTTTCGTTTTCATATGAAAAACCGCATTAAACATTGTTGGAATTTTTTTTATACTGGTCATGGAAAAGGATAACATGATGGTGTAGGGGCATGTAAAAAAAATAACTTTGAAGATATCGAATGGCCCACTCTCCAGACTGACTTGCTTCAGCTGAACAAGATTTTCAATGGTGCATCGCTGCACTAAGCCATGAGACTAACCCATCAAGGGAAGTAAGAAGGTACATGTACATATATATAGATTAAATTGCATATATATATTTAATATATCATCTAGTTTTTATTAATTTTATAATTTTAAAGATTATTTATCACAATGATGATCTTTGATCGTATATAAATTGTATTTTAAATAACATACTTATATTCTTGTTTTAATTTTCCATATAGGTGCTTTGGCATATTGTGGTCTAAGATATAGATAAATCTATTGAAAATGACGTTGAAACATTAAAAGGGACTAAAAGATTGCATTCAATTAAAACAAAGGAGTACCAAAATGTGTTTGCATTTGATAAAATAAAATATTCTTGTTTTTATCTTGTTTGCATAGAGGACACAGAATCCAATGATATTTGTGAAAACAATATACATGTAAAAGTTTGGAAACATACAAAACTAACTATAAAGAGGAAAATGTCAATTTCAAACTATGAAGAGATGCAATCAAAGGAGAATATAGTATCATCTGAAGGTGATTGAGTTTCTGATCTTGTTAGAGAATGTTACATTTCAATTCATTTCAAATAACATAGATCTACAAATATATAATAAAATCAAGTACATGCTAATTTTTAAGTCAAATTTTCATGTTAATTATGATCTAAATTTATGTACTTGTTTTATTGTGTAGGATATTTTTTTTCTCTAGTTGCACCTGCCAACAACCTATAAATTGCCAAGTACTATTTTATATGGTGCAGTGAATGAAGTATGAAATTATTGGAAAAATATGATGATAACAAGTTTATATATGGAAGAGGGTCTATTATACTCAAAAGTTAAATTTTCCAACAAAATCATCAAAGTGAGACTATTTTTTACTTTAAATACTATCAACCTGATGTCATAAGTTTTCAATATAGTCACTTCGTGTTTGCAACACGTATAAAGTTGATAGAATTTAAATCAAAGAAAAAATTGAAAGTTAAGAAATGGAAAATATCAAAAGTTTACCATGAACGGATCATTGATGATGAATCTCCATCTAGTGGTAGTTAGACAATCCAATGGTGGCTAGGAAAGGTTTATTGGAAGTGGTGGCTTCCATCATATGGTGGCCTACAAAGTCGTGTGAGTAGAGACTTCCTAGATGGTGGTGGAAAGAAATATTATTTGTAAGGGTAATGGATTAAAACTATTAGTGGCCAACTGCTATATGTAAAATATTTCATTTATAGTAATCAAAGAATGAGAAGCTGCACAACAACAGTGGGTGGCTATTCATCCCTTGTGGGTTTCCAACATAGATATTTGTCTCTAATTTGTTGATCATCTTTTATATTTTTGTGGTCTAATTTTTTTCTATGTGTTTCATATTATTAATGGTTTAAGATTAATTAATTGGAGAAAAGTTTATAGGTAGCATCATTTCTAATTCACCTCCTACCCTCTTAATACTGATCTACATTTCTAAAGTTTCTAAGGATATTCCACATGACAATTTGTCACAACATAACTCATAAAAAAAATTATATCTATAATATGGAGTTTAAATTCCTTCTGATTCTAGGTTTGTTGATTTGAGAAAAAAGAATATAATCACACATCGTACACAATGAAAATGAATAAGCTTTCTTGGAAACACTGATAGAAGAATCCGTAAAAGGAAAGTGAGGTTATTATGTTCTATTTTTAAGTATAAAAATAATGCAGGTAGAATAGAGAAAAAACTTTATATATAGTTATCTAAAACCTATGGCATGTTAGGCTACTAGAAAACATTAACCACCTCTATTATTCTCCGTAAATCCCACTCCCAATTTCTCTTCTCTACTACCGAATAAGATACAATAATATAAAATCGAACATTAGCAATCGAGTTTTAATATGGGTTGTAAGATTACCATTCAATAAAAGCATTAAAAAACATGTTAGATCGTAACATTGATATAAAAATATTCCAGCATTTAATGTGGATTGACTTGATATTCATTACATGGATATAGTATTAAAAGAAAAATCCTTTTAATTAAAAGAAAACATAATTGGCATAAATATCTGTTAAATTTGACATGAATTCCCTGAAATAATTTACTTGAATGAAACTTATACGTTTAGATTTTGACTTTAAAATAAAACGTTCCATGAACGAAATTATTGCTTTATGAAAGGGAAAAAATTGTTTTTATTTCAAAATTATTGAAAGAAAATGAAACTTCGGTTGGAGTTGAATTTGGGAAAGATTTCAAGGTTTCCTTTTAACAATTAAACCTTATAGGCAACATATGTCTCTCTATAATTCGAAGAACGTGACCTAAATGGCATGCATTAGGAAAATATTTTTGTTTTTTTACTAGTTTTCAATAAAAATGAGCCTCGGTATGCATATGACTGCTCATAAACCCATATTTCTATTGTAACCACTTTGACTTGTTAGGAAATAAACTTAGGTATAAATACTGTTTGCTTGGGATTATGGTGTTGAGTTAAAATAAAATGACGATTCGTAAGACCATTTTAGGAAATACTTAACTTGGGTGAATTGAATAACATTTAAAGAATTTCATAAATTACATATATCTCACTATAATGATGACATGGTTGTCAAGGTTGGTATTACAATCACAATTTTATTATTATAGGTTTTCACTATAATAAGATTAACAAATATATACATTTTTATAGAAATGCAACTACTATAATGTATGTTAAAAATTCACATTTATGAGTTTCAATTATATATAAAAAAAATATACATTATTTATATGAGATTATATATTTTGAGTTAAAAAAAAATTATTTTATAAAATATTATACAAAAATTAAGCTAGATGAATTTGAACAATATTTGAAAGATATCATGGTTTTACTTAAGATAGACATGTTTATCTCACTATAACATTAACATTATTATCATGACATGCATTACATAGAGGAAAATTTTTGACAAATATAATTTTTTTGAATATTACAAGAAATACATGAGTCGTGTATTCCATGGGTTCTTTGGACCTAGGTTAACATTGCAAACCATGAGCTCTTTGGACTTACGTTAACATTGTAAATTAATTACAAATTTTGTTTCAAATAAATTTGATTCAAATCAGTTTTCTTGTTTTTAAGTTAGGAAGATGTTCAAGGGGAATACTATTATTTCAAATTAAATGTGTCTAATTTAATGAAATCAAAAAAATATTTAAGGAGGTCCTAGTGCGTCATCCTAATAATATTTGTGAGTGTTATCCTAAGTGGATATTGTGACATTATTGTTCTATTACTATTTATTCTACTTTTTATCTTATTATTTTCCTATCTAAGATTTTTTCACGTCCTTTATCTAACTCAGTAATTTTAATAACATTTGTTAGGATCAATGTTTAACCTCTCTGCTCTACCTTTAAACCTTTTCCTCAACCTCTTTGATAAATTTAAAATGTGTATTTCATATGTATGGTCATGCAGGGCAGATCATCTAACAATTAGTTATTGTTTTATACAAATTACCAATTCATTCAATTTAAATATTGCATCAATAAGAATGTAAAGTTTGACATTTTTTATGATTTTTTTTTTTCTATGAAGAAGAGCATTTAATTAAATCACTATAAAAAAACATTGGGACAAGTAGTACTAATATGGCTAAAATATAGAGTATAATGAACCCTTCAATATACAATATTTAACATTTTCAATTTAACATTCCAATGTTATACCAAACTAGATTAATTCACTTATATTATGGATCCAAGGTGGTATTTAGAATTTGATATTCCTATATAAGTTGATAAATGTTCTTCAACTCTGTTCATGAACTATATCCATGATGCTAAACAATATTTTCTTGATAAAATATGCTTTAAATGAATATTAAACATGTATGTCAACTTCCAGAAGGGGCTTCCTTCTAGATGGATAATATTTTATGACAAGAAGACTCTCCTACCCTTGATCTACTAATGTCAATCTTCAAAAAATCTCATAATGTGTTTCTCTAAATTAAATAAAACTTAAAAATTATGTTGTAAATAGAAAAATAATGTGAGCTATAATAGAAAAAATGAATATGTTATGATCCAAGGTGGTATTTAGAATTTGATCTTCCTATATAAGATGATAAATGTTCTTCAACTCTGTTCATGAACTATATCCATGATGTTAAGCAATATTTGCTTGATAAAATATTTTTTAAATGAATATAAAACATGTATGTCAACTTCCAGAAGGGGATTCCCTCTCGATGGATAATAATTTTATAATAGGAAAACTCTCTTACCGTTGATCTACTAATGTCAATCTTCAAAAAATCGCATAATGTGTTTCTCTAAAGTAAATAAAAATTAAAAATTATGTTATAAATAGAAAAATAATGTGAGCTATAATAAAAAAATGAATATGTTATGATCGAAGTTGGTATTTAGAATTTGATCTTCCTATATAAGATGATAAATGTTCTTCAACTATATCCATGATTCTAAACAATATTTTCTTGATAAAATATGTTTTAAATTAATATCAAACATGTATGTCAACTTCTAGAAGGGGCTTCCCTATAGATGGATAATAATTTTATCACACGAAGACTCTCCTACCCTTGACCTACTAATGTCAATCTTCAAAAAATTCCATAATGTGTTTCTCTAAAGTAAATAAAACTTAAAAATTATGGTATATATAGAAAAATATTTTGAGCTATAATAAAAAACTGAATATGCTATAAAGGAATTAGAATTAAAAAAATGTGTGAGTAAGATGTTTAAATCATATAATTTTACACTAAAAAAATTTACATGTGAAGAAATTCGATCTCTCTCAACTCATATTAGATTCATACATAAAATAAATCTATATTAGTTATAAACAATGTTGTACTTATCTAGTAAAAAAATAGTATAAGATGATCCTCTCCACTTGTTGAATGATGTGTTTAAAACAATAACACTCCAATAAAACATGTTGATGATTAAAGTGAGTAAAAATTGATTCTTTTAGAACGGTTAACCCAAAGAAAAAAATATTATCATACAATTAAAAACAAAATTACTAACTAAACCATGATAATTCCATTTTAGTCCCAAAAGAGAGATCATACGCTATATATTAAGCTTGTTCACATTTTTTGTATTTTCTTGTAAAATACTATTACTTTTATTAATTTTATAAAGTAAATTTTCTATTTTCTATTTATAACAATATTATTTACACAGCAAAAAAAATAATTAAATTCTAAACGAAAACATAATTCCCTTCCTTCTTCACCTCTTCCTTTCATACATCTAACATAATGCATATCGTCTTTGCCTTCTCTTTGAATAGACTATAAAGTTGACTTTAAGGCTCACTAGGGGATCCAATGATGGTCTATTTGTAAAAATCCTGGAACATATGCATCTTTCTCATATCTGTAGCTACATTATCAAGTTGACTTTGTTCCTCACTAGGGGATCCAATAACGGTCTCTAAGACATCGACCACATATGTTTTTTTTTTTAAATACATTTGAAACATTGTTTCAGATAAAATATCAATCTACAAACTTTATTATTAATCAAAGGTATTATATACATTTATACATGAATTAGTCTCAAGATAGGAAATCTATCTTGGAATCACAATAATATAGTTGAGAGATTCTCTCAACCACACACTAAACGAGGAATAAATATAGTTCTAGCTACTTCCTATAATGTAGGAACAGACCATGGAAAATTTTAGGGGCTAATATTCATAAGTGGGCTAATTTTCCATGTTTTTTCCAAAAAAAAATTGCGAATTTCCATTTTTTTCTAAAAATGATTCGCCCACATTTTATAGTATAATTTTTTTTTACCTTATAAATCGCCAAAATTTTATATAGACTAATATAAACTAATATAAAATCATTAAAAATCTAAATATTTTTACAAAAATATTGCCAAACATTTTGTACTTTTCATATTAGGGACTAGTAATATTCGCCAAGGTTTATAAACTTTAAGATAAATCTCCATCCTTAAAATTTTCCTTGGAACAAACTTCTTAAATAGAGAGTTACAACCACAGACAAGTAGGAATTACATATTCCAACATCCTCCCTTAATGACTACTTGTCGTGATATTGATTCACAAAATTTAGTCGTGGTCAATCATAAGAAAGAAAAAAATATATGTCGACGTCCATATAAATGAGCAACCATCCACCAGAATGCATGGGTACCAACCGCTACAACTGCTGGTCTCGTAGGATGTCCTTCACATACATGGTTTTGTCAACCATTATCACTGCATACATCTACCTATATTAAAAAAAATGTGTCTCCAATTGAGATCTACCACCAACGGGCAAATCCCATGTGCAAAACTGCCAAAAAATGTGTCTGCGACTCAGATCTACCACCATCAGGAAAATCCCATGTGCAAAACTGACAATAACATCTGCGACTCAGATCCACCACAAACAAGCGAATCCCATGTGCAAAACTTCCAAAAAGAGAGAGATCAACGCCTTTCTAAGCCAAATATTCATGCCCAAATAACAGTGCCTAATAGTCGCGCTGATTGCGCCTTTCGATGCGACTGTCAGATAGAAAAACGCGCCGAACCTCCTATGCTCAGAAACAATAATATTTGAGACCTGTGAGTAAGGTTTTTATTGCAGTCCACCTACTCCTGTGTGCACCTGGGGCACCTGTAGCCACTAAAGCTCTGTATGTGGTTTCCAGTTCACCACAAACCATCACTTTAAAGTGACAAAAGATGGTTTCCGGCTAACCATAAACCATTAAAAGGTGGTTTTGAGATTACCACAAACTTTACACAAGGATCACATTCCACACTCAAACTCTTGGAGTTTCCAGGTACATAACATGACGACTACAAAAACCACCTAGAATTTCTTACCATTAAACTGTGTGACTCATCATCAAGAGTCTATTCCAAAAAAAAAAACACACACAAACTTGATTGTCTATCCTCCTCTTCTGCTCACCATACTATTCACCTCCATGAACACTGCACCATTCATATTCTGGAACACACCATTACTTTGGCTTTATACTTTTGAGCCTTTGGTATCTTAATTTTACTTTGGCAAGTTGGTCTTGGTCTCTATGTTTTACTTGTCATCAATCAGAATTGCGAATTGTAACAAAATAACATCATATTGAGGTCGCAAATCTCAATATTTATACAAATTCCCAAGACTTATTCACATTTACCCATACCAAATAAAAACAATACCAAATGACAATATAAGTACAAGCAATAACCATGACAATAATGCAATATCCATGACAGTAATGCTTCGATACCATGATAAAATATCAATTTGCAAACTTTATTATTAATCAAAGGTATTACACGCATTTGTACATGAATTAGTTTCAATATAGGAAATCTATTTTGGATGCACAATAATGTGGTTGAGAGATTCTCTCAACCACACACTAAACTAGGGATAAATATAATTCTAGCTACTTCCTATAATGTAGGAATAGACTTCTTAAATAGAAAGTTATAACTACAAACAAGTAGGAATTACATATTCCAACCATTTTTCATTTACCATGGTTCGCCTAGAAGTATTAGATTCTTCCAGTAAAGTTTTTTGACCTATTTGGTAAAATAACTTTTCACACAATAAAGAGAAAGTAGATATTTTTTTTCCTTTTTAACCCACGTTTTTTTTATATCGAAATAATAAAATGCGTTTTTTTTTTAATATCTAAATAATGAAATGCTAGAATATGAGCAACCATATTGCGACATTTGTTTAAAATCGTCGTCAACTTTTTAAAACACTAATGAAACGGGGAAAAGTAATTTTGGTAATTTCGATGATATTACAGAAACTCATTCGGTTTGTGAAATTTTTTAGTGTGAGATGCATCATACACAATCAGAAAGAGTTTCTAACATTGTTAAATTAATTATACAATTGAGTTTTTAAAATTGTTAGATTAATTATACAACTTTAATACATATACAGTGTAATTTTAATTAATTTATAATTTTTTTTAATAATCACACAGGTAATAGAACAATGTTGATTTGCTTTGAACCCATTAGTATGGTTTATTATCAAGACTAGTTAAAATCAGATTAAAACATGAAGTTTAAATTTTTAAATAGATATAAAGATGGCTAAACAGAGTTAGTTTTAGCTGTTAGTTTAAGTTTATTATTAAAATATTTAATTTATTTATTTAATTAATTAATCTATTAATTAATTAATTAATATATATATGTATATATTTCTTATTTTATTTAATTGATTTAATTATTATTTTTATTTATTTATTTATTTCTGTATTTTTAATGTTCAAAATTTTAAAGAAAAAATAAAAATGATAACTAATCACAAAAATAACAAGAAGTAAGAGGGAAATAAAAAACAATCATAAATATAATTCTAGCCAACAGAAATTTAATGAAATTTTATAATTTATATAGTAGATCACATAAATTTAGATTCAAAAAAAAATTTAAATTAAATTATAAGTTTGGAAATATTAAAAGTGCATTCTCTACAGACGCTATAACACTATTTGAATTTAATAAAAAGATGAATAAAATATTTTACCATTTCGAAAATGCTATTATAGTTGCCGGAGAAGGAGAATGGGAGATCAAAAAAGGGTTTCTCTTTTGCCCAAACATTAAAAATTATTAATTCGATTGTCCAGAGAGAGTGAACAGTCAGCAAGGTAAGCCAAAAGCGCATTCAGATTAGAAGTAGAGAGTGAGCAGTCAGCAAGGTAAGCCAAACGGTATTCAAAGTACAAGTAGATTAGACAAATTTTGAAACATATACCTGAATTTGTTTTAGGCATATCGGCGAATTTTTTCCAAATTGAAAAAAATTGAAACAAATTATTTCTGTATAGTATCGTATTCAAATTCAAACTTGATAGCTATGATCTCAGATAGTTCATCCAACCAAAAACACTCGATTTCCCAATTTTAAAGCTATTTGACAACCGTGCAACGCGTGAACGGTCCTCGGCATGCAAATCTGCTGTGTACTCCGCAGGCATTGGGAATAATTTTCTGTCAACTTCTAGCATCTCATGCACTCCATGATTTACGATCCGTAACACATTGGAAAGTAAATCCAGCTGTATGAAGTCAATCTAAAGATAGAAGTAATTTATGTTTTCTGCAGTCAATTTAATTTCTCAAAAATATCAGAGTATGGTCGTTTTGTCAAAAACTAGCAGGATCACAATTAAATAGCTGATATGTTATCAAAGATGCTTTACAGCAAAACGAGGTTTCTTTCTTCCCTGATTAAAGCCAATAGACTTTTACATTGATGACATTGATGGATAAGTAATTTCCACTTTCACAATTTTATAGCTACTTTCATGGATACATATTTATATTATAAATTTGTAAAAAAAATTGGGTAATAATCACATGCAATGGAACATGGTCCACGCTTTTTGAGCCAATCAGTATGGTTCATCATGATGAATCACACTAGTTGGTTCGAAACACGTAGACCATGTGCCATTGCATGTGATTATTACAGAATTTTTTTTACAAATTTATAATGGATGACAGAAGGTTAGATTCCAAAAATATTTATATTACTTTCATAATTATAACAATAATGTTTTTAAATGTGAAATATTATTTATAAAATATGTGTTATTATATATTTAAATATGTTGATATGGTTATTTAGTTACTTAACAGTAAATATAGATAACCCTAATTAATTAATAAAATGGCTTTTTGTGTATTAATTTTTTGGTCAATTTTACTTAAAATTATATTTTTTAATAATAATATGTTTTATATTTAATTTACAAAATTTGAATTGTATAGAATGTATTTAGTCTTTTCAAATACATTTTAAATAATAAAAAAATATGTTAGATCTAAGACTTTTGTGATCCATAATGTAGACAAATGTACTTTAGGATAAATCATATCATTAGGAGTAAGTCAAAGTTTCAAACTACCTAATGTGCTTAATCCTCAAGACAAGGTGGAGAGACTAATCTATCTCAATAAATAAATAGTGGAGATGCACCATTGACGCGAAATAGTTGATGAGAATTAATGGTTTAGAATTAGCCTTTAAGAAAAATTAATTAATTAATTAATTAATTTAAAATAAGTCAACAAAATAGAAAGTAAAAAAAAATAATTAAATGAATAAAATAAAGTAAATTAAAATTAATTAATTAATTAAATAAAATTTTATTAAAAAACTTATGTAATTAAAATAGATATGATATGTAAAATTTTTAATAAAATTAATTAATTAATTATTTAATTTAATAAAAACAAATTAATGAATTGATTAAATAATATAAAAATATATAAACAAAGATATCTAAGAAAGAGTGGAAAAAATTTAAAGAAAAAATTATATATATATATATATATATATATATATATATATATATATATATATATATATATATATATATATATATATATATATATATAAACAAAAGGAAACTAGCTAAGAATGTTTGTCGGGTGGTAGTTAATAACAATTTTAATAATAATATGATTGATTCTTAGTATGTCGCTCAATTTCAATGCCTCCCTTAATTTCCTATGGTAGAAGTGATTTACCATAGCAACGACTTTTTAAATACAAAACAATGAAAAAAAAAAAACAATAAAAAAACAATAATATTGTTTTTTAAAGGACAAAAAATAATAATTCTACTTAAAATACTTGAAAATAATAAACATTTCATATATTACTTACTACATTACTTTGTGCCTTGATATTCATATATATATATATATTCCTAAGAAAAAACTCTCGTTTATATTATGTACCAGATCATATTGAAACTTGGTGAATCATTACATGAGTCCTTTCGCAATCTTTCTGAATCTTACTTTTTCATGTATTACCTTCGATCCCTATGTTCATTAAGAATTCTAACTTAATACTGGAGATAACCCAAAAAAATTGCTGCATAGACCTATTGGACGTTTTTGACAGGCAAGAACAACTATTAGTGCTGAGGGTGAAGACGAGCCCACGGAAATAGTATCACAACATCCCAAAAGTCAACAGTGTGTTTACATTTTCAGAATCCAAAAATAGGCTGGAGACCCTCCATCCGCAAAGAGATAGTGGATGTGATATGAGGCGAAAACAGTATTTCTCCCTGTAAAACACTGCTGAAGAGAATTTCACCATACCTATTTCTCCTTCTCCTTCCGTGTTCATCAACTCATAACGCATTACACAAAAAACTCCATCTATGCCTTTTTTTTATAACTTGTCCACCTGAGAATTCTTTTCATGATAGATGTGCTTAAAACGAATAGTTGTGAATGAATTCCTTAATACCTTAATGCGCTCGAACCATGTCATAAGATGTCTAGTGATAAGCATGGTACCCTTATTAAGGTTGTCTAGATGAACCTTTGAATCACCAAAGACCCATATTTTTTCAATACATAGTTGAGAGGCAAACCATAATAAACCCCACAACGCCAGAACTTCTGCTCTCATATTTGTCTTGAGGCCTCCATGCCAATAAATCTTATACTGACAGTTCGGTGAGATAATTAGCCAAGCACCACACCTGCACGTAGAGTGTTGTGATTCTCCATCAAAGAAGCCCATCGGGTAATGTATTTCAATAGGTCTCATGCACTTGGAGAGGTCCACCAGAGGCTTCTCATCAGTTTTCATCCTTTCCCAGTTTTGAATAATTAATAATGTAGTTCTCTCTGGGCTGTTGCTCACCTCCTTAAAGATCCATTTATTCCGACAGACCCAGATGAACCAGTGGAATAATGCCGAGATGTTTATGAGTGTTATGTTTTTCTTTTTCCACCATAGAATTAAACATTATTATTCTCCAAAGTAGGAACCGTCAACTTAAAAAACTCACATAGAAATTGCAAAACTTTCTTGGCAAAAGTACAGTTATAGAAAAGGTGAGAATTACATTAACCCACCATCATGCAAAGGCTACAGAATCCTGGTCCAATCTTCCCTTTCCTTTTTAAATTTTCCTAGGTGAGATTTTTATCCAATAGAACAAGCCACACAAAAAATCTTCATGTTTAATTGAGCATTATTGTTCCATAAGTTTTTAAAGTCTCTGTAATCCAAGTGCTGAGAAGACTACATAGACATTTTTTTATAAATATCGTCCACCATCAACATTCCATCCTTAGTCAAACCATTCCATATCACCCTATCACCGGTTATGTCCTTGAGTAAACCCTGGCTTTGTAGGTCATCAGTATTATCTGCCCACTCATCCTTGAAATTAACCAGCAGCTTCAGATTGTCTGACGACAACTAGAAAGGAATACCCTTTATTACCTCCTTTTGAATTTGACTCAGATAAAAAATTTATTTATCATTCATATGTCTAATAAGCTCACAGCTAATAGGGAAAGGAACCGATACCCCGCAGAGACTAGGATGGCCTAATAGAATTTTTCCCCCATCCCAAAACTTTCACCTCAGGTATTTTGAGAAGCTTGGCCATGATGTCTGAGCTCGTTCTAGATAGTGGACCCCCCTTTTATGTTTCTCCACCCCAAAAACAATAGATCCTCCACTCCCACATCCCCCAAATATTTATACTTAATAATCTCACTCCAAATCCCATCGGAAATTAAACCCTGCCACAAAGATTTCATTATAAGAGCCTGCGCAAAAGTGTGCAGTTCTTTGAGACCCCATCATCCTCTATCTTTGGCTTTCATAATCAAATCCGAACACAGAAAATGAAACTTTCCCATTTCTTTGCAGCCATTCCATAAACAGTGTATCATGACACTTCTAATGCTATTTAAAATATTTCTTTGAATGATATAGATATGAGCCCAGTACACCATGAATTGCTATAAAACCACCTGGACTAGAACGATTCTACCACCTTTTGATAATGATTTATTGGTCTAGCCTCAAATTCTCTTCTTAACTTTATCAAAAATCCATTTCCAGTCCTTTATACCATATTTATTAGACTTTAGATGAAAGCCCAGATATTTTAATCCCATATTCAAAGGCGTGGTTCTAAAATTAAACATGGATCCAATAGAAATTTCCAATTCCTTCCCATCCTCATGGTGGATAAGAGATATGCCACTATTGGCCATCATGCCTGATGCCATGCAGAACCTAGAAAAAATATCATCAAAAGCTTGCTAGATAGACCTGATTATTAAGCCAAACAACAAGACGTCATCGAAAAATAAATTGTGACTAATCTCCCTTCTATGAGACAACATGATACCCCTTATGCTGCCGGATCTCACTTCCTGAATTATCTTGGTGCTAAATGAGACAATTATCAAAATGAGGAGAAGTGGAGAGAGCGCACAACCTTGCCTCAACCCATGCCCAGGCTTGAAAAATCTCGTAGCCACTCCATTAATAATAACAACCAAGGATGTTTTGCGAACACACCCCATAATCCAATTTACTGCAACCTTGTGAAGTCCAATATTATATAAAATCATCCGCAAAAACCCCAATCAATCCTATCATATGTCTTGCTGAGGTCAATTTTCATGACCATGGCCTACATCTTCTTGGTATGAATAGAATGGATGACTTCTTGCGTGGATGCCACCACATCATGAATACTCCTATTTTTTTTAAAAACAGATTGTTCTGAGGAAATTAATCTATATAGAAATTTCTTTAACCTTTCTGTGATAGTCTTAGAGACAATTTTATATAAGGAATTGCACAACGAGATCAGTACGAAATCATCAAAAGTGTTGGCCCCTTTCTCCTTAGGGATTAGTACCAAAAAATTTCAATTTATAGCCTCGTTCACCTTCCCTATTCTTTTTTCATCTTCCACCATTTCTAATATGATCTTAACAAAGTGATCAAAAAAATGGATGAATAATTTTGGGGTCCAACCATCTGGCCCCGAGCTCTTGTCCGCCGCAAATGATTTAAAAAAAAACATGATTTACTCCTTCCATACTCAATTTTTGAACTCCATGATCTCGCTGTCATCAAACATGGCCAGAATCTCCTCTAGTGCCCATAAATTATCCTCATGAACCTCCATCGTACGGGCTTCAAAAATAAGTTGGAAGTGTTTTACAGCCTCCTCCTGAATGTCCTCTAAGGATATAAAAGAAGAGCCAGTTGCATTAATTTTCCATATAGCATTGTGAATTTTTCTCCCCATTGCATAAGCATGAAAAAACTTAGTGTTTTTATCCCATTCACTTAGCCAGATCACCCTACCTTTGAGCCTCCATGACTGCTCCTCAATAAGAATAATTTTTCCCTTTTCCCTTTCCACCTCCTTAAGTCTATCCCATGTGCCAGCTTTTGGTTTGTTAGCTTCCATATCCTTCAGCAAATAGGAAGTCTCCACATCACAATCATTTACTTTGGCCTTAAGTAGTCTCTTCTTTTCGTGTTCCCAGGTTTTAATAAAATTCTTAAGACCCTTAAGGGTAACCGCTACGTATTCCATCACCGATGTGCCTGCCCTCCTCGGGTGCGATCCCATAAACTTATCCACTAGTGAGATAAACATTGGTTTTTGCAGCCACACCCAGTTGACATTAAAGGGATATCCACCCCTAACCTTGTCGAAAATCCATTCCAAAATGATGGGTCTCTGATCTGAAATCAAAACATCACTGATAGAAGCTGGCCATTCACCCATCAAAGCCAGAAAATTAGACTTTAACAAAAATCGGTCAATTTTCTTGCATATCGACTCCCTACCTTACCTTCCATTATACAAGGTAGGGCCATGAACCTTCATCTGTAGATCACAGAGATGATATGTATTGAAAGTATTCATCAGAGAATATGCCAATGGGTAATTTATACCATTTACCCCCCATATCTCCCCCTTATGCAACGAGGAATTTAAATCCCCGATAATGATCAGGTTATCCAGTAAGAGGATGCCATTGCTTTCCATCCTTCTCCAAAAGGAGACCCTGTCCTAATAGGGAGAATAAATATTAATAAAATTAATCCGCTGCTTGAAACCACAGATATGACTAGACAATGTAATCCCTCCAAAAAACCCGAAGGTCTTCAGGGAAGAAAAACCAAGATCCCACATCACAATCTCACTGTCGAAATGCCCCACAGCATCCCAAGCCACCAAATGTCAAGTCAGAAACATGGCACAGAAATAAGAGATAGACCTATTAGCAGATTGCATAGATTCATAAAAAAAAAATAATGGAAGGGTTATTCTTCAAAAAAACTCGTGCAGAGAAATAAATTTAGCTCTCTCTCCCAGCCCCCTATTGTTCCAAGAGACTAGAAAGATCATGGAATAACCATTGAAGAGCTCAGTGCTCTAAGTACATTTTCTAAAGCCAATGTGACCGAAATGTCTCGAAAATTCCCTGCAGCTAAATCCCCAGTCAGGATAGTCAAGGACAGAGACTTATTTTTGACCCGTGGATGACCCTTCCCCCTTATAATCATTACATTTGAGATAGAATAAGGGCCGAGAATAAGAGTAGGTGAAGAAGGCTTGCCGGTGTCCACAAGCAAAGGGATCAGGCCCACACGTAGGTCAAGAAGCAACAACTTGATGTCACTTCCCACCGAATTTCTAGGCGACAAGTCTGGTGACAGAGTGGTGGAAGGAATATATATATGTATATGTATATATATGTATATATATATATATGTAGATATATAGATATATAACATACACCCACTAAATATAAAAATAACTTATAACGCCAGACTTTATCATGCCAGTTGACCAAAGAAATGCGGAAATTGATGTAGGAAAAGAAAACATATAATATTAACGAGTGAAGAGTGGTGTTGAACTTGAGAACAACATTTTGGCCAGAGAAATTAGTAGTAACAACTACATAACTGCAAGAAAATTTTAATTTTCCCGTTCCTCCAATTGTAGTATACTCGTGTTGTGGGTGATTGAACCTGTGAGTTTTGTGGATGTCCAGGGTGTTTCAGTTGTACTCCAAATCATTGAATATTAATGTGAAAATTGTTAAAAAAATCTAGCCCAGAATCAATGTTTGTATTCACTTATGTTCCTTGCACTCAACCCACACTATTTTGAGAGTCAGACTTGTTAGTTGTGGGATTTTAGGGATAACATTGCTAATAGCAACAACCATTCAAAAATTACCTAGACTTCAAGAAGAACCATTTGATCCTACAACTAGGATGGTCATCACGCTAACCAAGACAACAAAGATACCAAATTTTGCAACAACAACAAATTTATACCGAAATTTACACAGATTTGTTGAACTCACTTAATCCAGACCATGAAATCGGGGAAATAAAATTATGAAGATATCCCTTTTAATACAGAGTGGTGGAAATTAAAATCGCAACCATAAGGGAGCTAATAAAATCAAATAGTTTTATACACTCTGAAACAAAGTAAAACATAGTGTAGCAAATTGCAACTAACCAAAATTTAGATTATAATTCAAAAACACAACATACACATTCATATGGTGGTTGTAGCTCCTTCACGAGTAAAATTATTTTTCTTACATAAAATTAAATTCACCATGGTTGTGAGTAACATACAGTAAAACCATGCTTAAGCTCTTGGGTTTTTTATTAGCTCTGGGCAAAGGGAGCGATGGCAGTCTGCGACGGCTTTAGGGTTTTCTTTTTTGACCTCATTGATTTTTCTGCGGCCTCTCATGGTGATGCACCTGCTGGACATCGGCCCTACTCCTACCCCATGAGCGGTTTTGAATGGGTAGGCAGTTTTCCACAAGTCTGGAGAGACTCTGCACCTGTAGCGGCGGAAACTCGGCTCCCCTGCCCCTTTGCTGACTGGCTAACAGATTTCAGGGGTATGGTTTATTACCTGCGCCCGGCTGTGATGTGTGGCTCTTGCTGCCGAGTCATTTTTCTTAGATCTGTGGATTGGAGCGGTAACTCAAAGTCGGTGGAAACGAAGAGCGCCCGCCCCTTTCCTCCATGGCCATTGCGCTCCCTTTTCAAGCATGAATACTCTAAGCGCGATCACTCGTGGGTGAACGGCTCCTGGGCTACCTGCAATCAACTCATGCGTGAAGGGACTCAGAGGCTATCTAATCAGAAACAGCCAGAGTCCGATAACACTACCATTGCTAAGAAGAAGTCTCAACTGGATCTGGAGCTGGCCTTGCAACCCAGAGAAATCGCTAAGACGACTTCGATGCCCCTTCCTGGCAGCTGGGATCCCTCTCATCCCCAGCAAATGACATTTCAGATTCAAATAATTCTTTTGACGGGCAAAACCCTGCTCCTTGAGGTGCAACCCTCATTTACTGTGGGCTATCTCTCACAGATCCTCGAGAAAAAGTTGGGGATTCCTTCCTCCCTTCTGCGGCTCCTCTTTGCAGGTAAGCAGCTTGACTACAATCTGCCTCTTTCCTTTTACAAAATAGCAAGAAATGCCACAGTGATCCTATCGCTTCGACTAAGGGGAGGTGTTGTTGGGCAATCCTCTGCCCCCAAAGGATTTTCTTATAAAGATGCAGTTCATGCACAACCTGCCAAGCATACTGCTCAACCTGCTGAGGGTCCGAAACCTTTCTTGGTGGACAAAATGGAGAAAACCCCAGCTATTGAAATTGCTCATCCTACTCTGGATGATCAATACCAGACATTTGCAGAAAAAGCCATCATTTGCAGGTTTAACGGACTATGGCCTCGTACTGCTGATCTATACCAGTGGATCCGCACCAATTGGACCAACAACACCAAAGTCTTTTTATGCTCGAAAGGCTTCTTTATTGTTGCCTTTGTCTTCAACGAAGATTACCAGAAGGCCCTAACGGGGGGCCCCTGGTTCTGGGGTTCTGCCGGACTTTTCCTCACCCCCTGGTTCCCAAATTTTGACCCCTCTACTGCTGTAATCACCAAGCTTCCTATCTGGGTCAGGCTTCCAAATCTCCCTGCGCATCTCTGGCATTTTGTTGTTTTTCAATCAATTGGGGACACTCTTGGCCGCTTCCTGGCAACAGACACATCAAGGGCAGAGAAGGGTATATATACCTTTGGCAGAATCTGTGCAGAAATTGACATCAGCAAAGGGCTGCCAGACCAGATCATCCTGAAAGTTGGGGACTTCCATTGGGTGCAAACGTTGGACTATGAGAATACAGCCTTCAGGTGTCGTCATTGCCATCAGACAGGTCATCTCCAGAATTCATGTGCAACGTTCCTCGACAAAAAGAAGAACCTCACTCGCAAATCCAAACCCAAGAGCTGGAAACCGTGTGATAGTCCCCCTATGGATGACTTCGAATCCTCTAGCTCTGATGAGGAGGATATTGAAGTAGAAGAGAAGAATGTGGAGCTTCCAAAGGACCCGCCCTCAGATCGACCCGAGGATCCCACTGCTTCTTTGATCTTGCAGAAACGCTCTCATGAGTCTTCTTCTTCTGACTCAGATAAGGAAACTTCACCTCCCGCACATAACAGTCTGCAAGTGGTTCCAGTCCAGCCAGATCAGAATGGTTGGGTCAAAGTCAGTAAAAAGAAAGGAAAAAAATGTCGTTTGGGAGACACTGCCCATGCTGGGTAGACTCCTCAGCTTAGCTTGTTCTTCTCTGTTCTCTTTGTCACCTGTCACTCTCGTCATTGTTGCTCTCTGGGACCGATGTTGATACTATATCATTTCCGGTTCCCCTGCTTTTTGCCTCGCTTCTATGCGAGCTCTGATTGTACTATATTCCTCTTCTTAATAGATTTAGTCTTATTCAGAAAAAAAAAAAAACATACAGTAAAACCTGCTCGCCTCCTTCTTCTCTTTCCACACTTACATCTGTCACATTACATGAGACTGTGGAACTCACATGTAAAATCTAAACATATATATATAAGAAATTTAATTCGTGACAAGAAAATTTAATATGATGGATGGGAAAAATGACTTTATGAATTTTACAGAGTTTGCGTGAAGTAAAAAGTACTTGCAGATTATTTATTTTCCCATACTCATTTACTAACCATGCATTCAATTTATATTTGACTTTAAATATTTAACTCTATTGTGGAATGGGTTATGTACTATTCTCAGAACTTGTCCTTCCCTGAAAACTCAATCCCCAACCTGAAAAACATTTATCGAGGTATGTTTGATGTCAAAATAATTCAACACAGTGGTTGGGATTAATTTTCCAACACTCCCCCTTAATCATAACTACTGCCATTGAATATTACAGGACAATCCTGGAGAGACTCCTTGCGATTTCCATGATGGTCATATTGTTTCTTTCCACGACACCATTTTGGAAGGGTGTATACATTGTTGTAAACTTCTTGTGAATTCCATGCTCCCTGAAAAAACATAGGAAGTCACTAGAGATATATTCGACACCTTTGCCAGTCCTCAACACTTTTATGTAGTGTCCACTTTGCTTCCCAACAAGAACTTTGGAGTGGCAGAAATGGTCAAACATTTCACTTTTATGTTTTAGTAAATAGACCCATGTCTTCCTTGTGTAGTCATCTATGAATGTCAAAATATAATGGTTACCCCCAAATGATGGTGTTTGCATTGGTCCACATAAATATGAGTGGAAAATATCCAAAGGTGCTTTTTCCCTTATAGACATTCCTCTTGGAAATGATTCTCTGTGTTGTTTTCCCAAGAAACGCCCTTCACATAGGTTGTCTGATTTTTCTATCAGTGGAAATCGCTTCACCATGCATTTTATATGTAGCAAATTCAAACCTCCGAAGTTGAGATTACCAAATCTAAAATTCCATAACCAATTCTCATATTTTACCTCTGCTTGAAAGTCTTCTTCTATGACAACTCCTACATTTATTTCCTTCTCTTGTGATTTCATTGATTGTTGTGGTTGAGCACCTTCTTCCTTCAAGTATGATTTTAGCTTGAGAGGAAACATTCGATTTTTTTTCATGTGAACTTTTGAAATCAACTATCTACTTGGAGGCTTATCCAATATTGTGCACACATCATTCTTTAAAAATACATTGTAGCCCTTTTGCATGAGTTTTCAAATGCTTATGAGGTTATGTTTCAAACCAGGGACAAAGTAAACATCTGACATGAAATTATTCTCTCCTTTCTTTGCTAGAATGTCTACTCTTCCTTTTCCCATGACCGAGACCTTGCTATCAGTCACTAATGTCACTTACGATTTTACACTTTCATCTAGATTGGAAAAAATTTCTATGTTTCCAGTCATGTGGTTGCTACATCCTGAATCCAAGAAACACACATCCCATTTTTTTTGTTGTGCTACATTACAAGCTAAAAATATGATATCATGGCTCTGATTTTACTTTCTAAAATTTTCACTTGGTTTGCTATTTGTGTCATATTGCTTATTTCTACGTTCATTTGCATAATGACCATACTTCTTACAATAATGACATTGAACTTGAGATTTATGATACCTCCAACCTTGTGCCCAATTTTTGCTTGAGCCTTGACTTGGATTCTCATTGCTGTCCCTTTCGACTTGAGCTTGAAGGGATGCATCTTCCACCTCCATGTGAGATTCTTCCTCTTCATTTGTAATTTGATCTTCCTCGATCTCTAATTTGACCAACAGAAACTTGTGTCTTGAATTCATGCTCCAATGATGAGCTATTTCCTCCATTAAATCTATGTCCATGAGAAATTAGTGATGCATTAAGCTCATCCACTGAAAGTTGGGAGAGATCCTTTGTCTCTTCTATTACCACAACTATGGCATCAAATGTTGCTGGTAGACTTCTTAAAACTTTATCAGGAATTCTCCTTTTCTCAATTGTCTAACCATGAGAATTGATTTGGGTAACCAACCGAAGTACATGTATAAAGAATGAGTCTACATTCTCAGCCTCTCTCATACAAATCGTTTCAAAATATCTTCTGGAGATTTTTAGTTTTGTTTTCCTCACCTTTGCCATTTCTTGGTAGGCTGTCTGGAGGGTATCCCATGTTTTTTTGGACTTCGTTGCTGCTGCAACCCTCAGGAAGATACTTTCATGAACTACTTGAAAGATCTATAAGAGGGCTTTGGAGTCCTTCTTCCTGTTTTCCCTCAACAAATATATTTCTTCTTGTGTCAAAGCATTGTATGCTACTACATCTGCTCATTCGTGGAAACCATTCTCCACCAATCACCAAATGTATTGAGAAGAAAACAGAGCCTTCATTGTAATAGCCCAATAATCATAAATTTTTCCATTAAACTGTGGTATTTGTGGATTAGTCAACCTTCTGCTTTCTCTTTCCATTTTCACTATGTAAACAAACTTTCTTACTGTGTAAAAACATTCTCAATGTGTGAAAACTTTCTCACTAATGTAGAATACGTTCCACGAAAACTTTCTTACTGAGATTTTCAACTCGATCTAATACCATGATAGAATTTTAAAATATAGAAGAAATGATTTTCCCTTGAACACACAAAATTCACATAGACTATGGAAATGACATTAACCAAGACAATAAAGTTACTGAAATTTAAACAAAGTTGCAAAACTCACTTAATCAATACCACGCAGTTGCGGAAATCAAATTATGAAGATATCCATGTTAATAAAAAGTGGCAGAGATTAAAATAGCAACTATAAGGGAGCTAATAAAATCACATAATTTTACTCACAGTGAAATAGAGTAAAAGAAAGTGTTGCGGTAAGAAATATACATGAAAATTTTCACAACCAAATTACAACCAACCAAACTTTAGATTATAATTCAAAAACACAAGGAACTTACATGTAGAAAATAAATATATATATCTATGAAATTTAATTCATGACAGCCAAAATTTAATACAATGGATGGGAAAAAATGACTTTCTAAATTTTACAGAGTTTGGGTGAAGTAAACAACACTTGTGGATTAATTGTTTTCCCATAGTCATTTGACAAACCTACATTCAATTTCTATTTGAATTTAATTATTTAACTCTGTTGTATAATGGGTTATGTACTATGTTAATAACTTGTGTTTCTCTACAAACTCAATCCCCAACCTGCAAAACATTTACTGAGGTATGGTTGATGTCAGAAGAATTCAACGCGGTGGTTGGGATTAATTTTCCAGCAAAAACACATTATTCATTTCACCTTGAGCTACAACATCCAGTTTAAGGAAGATGACAGGGGGGACAATGGCCATGGCTAGAAACAGAAACCTGAAACCCATCGAGAAAGAGGGGCAGAAGTAGCAATACATTTATCTTGTGAAAGTAAGCTAATTACACCTGAATGAAGAGTTTTCCATAATGAAGAGTTTGCTATATTTAGAGAGTCATTTAACTAAGCATTGAGAGTGTTAAGTCAAGTAAAGTTTAAGTGATAGATGAATTTAGTGTTGAGTACAGAGTAGCACGGCAGATAACAACACAAGATAGGTAGAGTGCACACAACTCTAAGAAACGTAGACAACAGAATTGGATTTAAGAAACAAAGAGAAAACAACACCAATACACATAAATTAGAGAATAAAAACATAGAATTATATTTTAGGAGGCCTTTCCTAGCTTGGATTTCTTAGGCAGAGGCAAGAAACACACATTTATAGATAAGGGAGGAAGATATATAATTCCTAATCCTCCATGTGGATTACATGGATGCACAAGAAATTAATGCAGTGGTTGCTTCGAGTGGTTGGGCGACTTGTTAGGTTTAGAGCCGTCAACTATTGGAGAGTCGGCGAGGCCAGTGAAAAATGGTGTGGGTGGCGAGGTTTTTAGAATGTGGCTTCACATTAACATTCTCCGACTTGAAGCCGAATGAAGAACCTTGAATCAAGTCACACTTAAGCCTACCATGCCTCTACCTAACTCATGCTTATTTCTTGGTACAATATTAGTGAGCAGATCAGTAGGGTTCTTATCTATATGGATATTTTCCAAATATAATTTCCCTTCCTCAAACACATGTCAGATCCAATGGTACCTTAAGACAATATGTTTGGTTTTTTAGTGAAATTCTCGATTTTTTGTCAAGTGAATGGGAATCTAACTATCACAATACAACACATACTTTTCCTGATTTATCCCTATCTCTCCTAGGAGTCACTACATCCACAACATTTCTTTACTAGCCTTTGTTGCAGCTATGTACTCAGATTCTGTTGTAGATAGAGCTACTATTGTTTGTAGCCTGACACCCAAGATACAACTGCACCTGCAACTTTGTACAAATAACCTATAGTGGATTTTCTGGTGTTGATTTCTCCAACCATATATACATCTAAAAACCTTCAAGCAGAGTCTCATTATGACCAAAACATAAACAATAATTACTAGTACCCTTAAGATACCTAAAAATCCATTTTATTGCTTGACATTGTTTTTTCCCTCGATTATCAAGGAATCTCCTCACAACTCCCACTAAATATGAAATGTATGGTCATGTGCATACCTTGACATACATTAGGCTCCCAACTACTAAATCATCAGGAATATTTCTCATTTCTTCATTCTCCTTTTTATCATCGGGACAAAACTCAACACTCATCTTGAAGTGGGCTGCAAGGGGTGTACCAGCTGGTTTGGAATCCTTCATATTAAGCATGTCAAGTACCTTCTTTATATAATTTTCTTGTGATAGCCACAATATTTTTTTTCCCTATCACACATGACCCTCATGCCAAATATATGTTGTGCTGGACACAAATCCTTCATTGCAAACTTGCTTCCCAAATCCTTCTTCAACCTATTGATCATATTCTTATTACACCCAACAATCAACATGTCATCCATATATAAAAATAATATGACCTAATTTCCTTGATCATACCTCCTGATATAGGCACAATGGTCAGCTTCCAACTTGTGAAAACCATGTTCTAACATGAATGAATCAAATTTCTTGTACCATTGTCTAGGTTCTCGTTTCAACCCATAAGGACTCTTCTTCAACCTGCAAACAAGGTCTTCTTTGCCTTTTTCTATGAAGCCTTCTGGTTGCTTCATATAAATTTATTCCTATAATTCTCCATTAAAGAAAGCATATTATCCATCTAACTGTTCAAATTCTAAGTCTGAAGAAGCAACAAGACTAATAATGACTCTAATGGATGACATTTTGACAACGGGTGAGAAAATTCCAGTGAAGTCAGTACCATTCTTTTGCGAGAATCCTTTCACCACCAACCCATCTTTATACATCTACTT
This sequence comes from Pinus albicaulis, assembly GCA_034641835.2. NCBI lineage: Eukaryota > Viridiplantae > Streptophyta > Pinopsida > Pinales > Pinaceae > Pinus > Pinus albicaulis. Next base: position 40,907,691 of record CM076572.1, read on the forward strand.
ATTTTCATCACCTTCATGCTTAATTCTATAAAGAAATTTGTTTTGTAAAGCCTTGCTACCATTTGGGAAATTTATCAACTCCCAAGTTTTATTTTCAAGCAAAGAGTTCATTCCTTCCTCCATAGCTTTCTTCCGTGATTTACTATGCTCAACTTTACAAGCCTCTTGAAAACAATTAGTCTCACCTTTATTAGTCAATATGATATAGTTTGAAGAAGGATACATTTGTGAAGGCTTATGAGGCCTAGAAGGTCTGTGAACCAATTGTGGTGGGGAATTATGAAGTTTAGTCTAATGTAAAGGTTCCTGCAAGATTCCTTCTTCTTAGTGTTCATCACTTTCCCTTTATTGTCCTTTTTTCTCTTGAATTTGCTGCCTATTTTCATCCATTGGTGGGATTTCTTCATGCTCTCTTCAAACATTTCAATAACTTTCTTGACTTCCACCTCACCTACATTCCTCGTAAACATTTCTGAGTCATTAAATATAACATCCCTGCTCCTAATAATTTTATGTTTCATTGGATCCCATAGACGATAACCAAATTCTTCATCTGCATATCCCAAAAAAATGCATATCATTGATTTATCATATAGATTAGTTCTATTTTATTTGGGAATGTGTTCAAATTCTTCACATCCAAATATTTTCAAATGAGAATAATTCAACTTCTTACTAGCCCAAACTTCTTCAAGGATGCCTCCATCCAAGGTTGTAGATGGAGATCTATTTATGAGGCACTAAGTTTTCCTGACAAATTCTACCCAAAAATGCTTGTCCAAACTGGAATTGGACAACATGCTGCTTAAATTTTCCATAATGGTGTGATTCATTAGTTTTGCAACACTGTTATGTTGAGATGTACCAGGCACAATTTTCTCATGCATTATGCCAAACCTGTTACAATATTCTTTGAATGCATTTGAGAAATATTCTCCACCATTATTCGTTCTTAGGCACTTGAGAAATTTTTTAGTCTCTGTTTCAACAACAACATGGAATTTTTGAAATATTTCAAACACTTCACTTTTAATTTTCATAGGATACAACTAAACTTTCCTAGATGCATCATTTATAAATGTTACGAAATATGATTCCCCTTGTAATGACTTGATATTAACTCATCCAAACACATCAGAGTGTATCAACTCTAGCACATTTTTATTTCTGTCATGACCACCTCGAAGAAATGAAACCCTTTTTTGTCTACCATAAATAAAATTCTCACAAAGATCAAGATTGTAGGATCTCAAACCTAGCAGTAAATTTTTACCAAAAAAGATTTTTAAACCCTTCTTGTGCATGTGACCCAAGCGCTTATGCCACATATATGTTTAATTTCCTTCTTTTGTGAGAAAAACCAAATATGATTTTCATATCATCGCCTTCAATGTATATAATGTTCCTTTTTTGGGTCTTTTGGCCACAACCAATGCTCCTTTTCTAACTTTCCCACCTCCTTTTCCAAATCTTGTGGAATGGCCTTCATCATCCAATTTTCCCTCAGTGATCAAACTCATGCACATTTATGGTACATGACGTACCTATTTAAATACTATATCATGTCCTTCCTTCATCTTGATCTGGACATCTCCCACTCCAGTAATACTAGAAAAATGGTTATTCCCAAAATACACTCTACCCTAATCATCGAGATTATATACAACAAAACTATCTTTGCATGGGCTTACATGGTGAGATGCCCCATAGTCAAGCTTACAATCAAAGATAATGCTAGAAGTATATAAGCATGCATCCTCTACGAAAACAGTAAACAACACATCACCATTTGTGACTACAAAAGTAGTCTCACCTTCATTTGTGTTGCATAACTTGTGATTTGTACTTGCTAGTATTTGATCCTTTTTTACTTTCTTCAAGGTTCTTCTTTCCTTATTCATGTGCTTGGGTTTGCCATAATTAAAGAAGATGATCCTGCCCATCCTTGATTTTTATCGACCTCTCGATCTTGATCACCCTTGTTGGTGTTGATCAATTCTCCTACCATGATTAGCTAGAGCTAGAGCTTATTCTCCCTAGTTTTATGCAATTGACTTGTGTCACAGATCGCAATTAATTAAAATGTTGCTAACATCATGAAACATTATGGTCCCTATAGGTGCTGAAGTACTCATAGCCACAATTAAATTTTCCCAGCTATATGGCATAGAACATATTAACATAATAGATCTAATTTCATCATCTAGAGTTATTTTAGCAGAGGAAATTTGACTAGTTATAATATTGAGTTCAGGTAAGTGCTCAGCTACAGAAGCACCCTCCCTCACCTTGAGATTGTAAAGCTTCTTCATCAAGAATAGTTTGTTTGATGTTGTGTTCTTCTCATATAGATCATGGAGTTTCTTCCATAATCCTTTTAGCTTATTTTCTCCGAACACATTGAAATACACATTATTTTCTAGATATTGGTAGATTGTCACAATCACCTTTCTATCTAGCATATCTCATTCAAAATCTGTCATCAATAAGGGTTTCTTCATTACACCCTCAATCAGAAAATATTGATATTTTAAAATCAGTATATCCTCCATCTGTGATTTCCATAGGGAAAAATTAGCCATTCTCAACTTTTCCCTATCTAACTACAGTCTCGATTCTTAATAAAAATCAAGACTCTACTTTCAAGATAAAACTTCAAAATATTACACTTTTAAAATGAAAGATCCATCTCCTCCAAAAAAAATTCAAATCTTTAACAGAATATACAATTGTTATAAACATATATGTTTATAATAATTATGAAACATGTAAAACACTATTTCACCTTCTAATGAAATCATATCCACTTCCTTTTAAAAGGGTGAAAAAAATACCTTATCACAACACCTTATCAAAAATTAAAAACAACATGAAAGTAATTAAATTAGAATTATAAACTGTTATCGCTATCTCAAGATTAGTGAGAAGGATCTCTTCTCCTTGTATTCTACCTTCGTTGTATTATTTTGGTGACAACAAATTTCCTTTGATGGGGCCACCTCGCAAAAGTTGAGAAATGTGACAATTTCAGCCAATAACTATCCCACCATAACCAGGAATTGCAAAATTTTACAGAACCCTTCTTAATGGAGTGCAACAATTTCAGTTTTCTCTTAAGGCCGCGCAAAAATTTCTCAGAAATGCCCCGTGAATGGGTTAAACTTCTCCCATTCTTAGCTGCAAAAAATATCGGTGCTTAGTTCACTCGAGTGGCTTTCCACGCATAGAGAAATTGCATGGACAGATTCATTATTCTTCCAGAGAATGAATTTGCAAATGAGTTGCAATAGATGAGAGAAGAAAATTGGCTCTGATACCATTTTTTGAGTATAGAGAAATATAGCAGATAACAGAACAAGATCATCAGAGTGTACACAGCTCTGAGAAATGAAGACAACATAATTTGATTGAAGAGACAAATTGAAAAACAACAAAAATATGCATAAATTGGGGAATAAAAACATAGAATTGTATTACAGGAGGCCTTTCCTGGCTTGCCTTGCTTAGGCAGGGGTAGGACACAAACATTTATAAATCATGGAGGAAGATCTACAATTCCTAATCCTCCATATGGATTACATGGATGCACAAGAAATAAATGCAATGGTTGCTTCGAGAAATTGGGTGGCATGTTAGGTTTTTCACCGTCATCTGTCAGAGAGTCAGGGAGGTTGGTGGTTGATGGAGTGGGTGGGGAGGTTTTCTGAATGCGACTTCATATTAACATTTAGAGAGTATGTGCATGTCAATTTATATTAGGTGAGTTGGTGGTCAAAAGGGTTTAATTACCCTTCACTGGGCTCATTGTGATGTAAGATCAATCAACTTTTTGTGAACAATAGAGAAGAGGCGTAACTCATATTGTTTGTTTGTGTTAATTTGTATTTATCCGCTCTGCTACTTTCCAACACATTGGTATCAGAGTTGATTGAAAGATCCAAGGGAGAGGTAATATCATAAATATCATAGTTTAAAGAGACAGTGTATTAGCCGCAATCCATGAGTGATAAAATTATATTTTCTCTTGATTAAAGGTATAACACATTTGACAGTTATACGTGTTATAACGCGGCATGATATTTATGTGCAGAACATAGTTATACCCTGTCTTCATCCAAAAAAGGATGCACTAATAGCACAAATAAGATTTTTTAATAAACAATTGGCTTGGAAAGTCAAATTTCAAAAGATTTTAATGATGGGCACACTTTTTGAACATTCACCTAAAGGTTATTCTCTTGATTTTTATTAATATGTGACATCTCTTTTTGACAAAGAGTTTTATGGTTTGAATTTTATAAAATTAAAAGGGCTCTACATATAGTGGTTCATAAAGTATTTTTAAAAAGGGTTTTGTAAGATTTATGAAAGTAAAAAAGGTTTAAAATGTGCATGGTACAAAAAAATAAAAATTATTTGAGTCAAGACTTTGTGGTTTTAGGATTTTTTATTGACCACAAAATTTAGGGCATTGCAATTTTTTTCAATCCATACAAAATTTTTGGTGTGGTGAATATTATGGCATACGGGGGTAGATATTAAAAATATTATTTTTTGAGGGGGCAATATGGAAGATAACCTCATGCAATCATGCAAGCAGCTATGAAAATAGTCATCGTTCATAAAGAACTACTGAAGAACATTAGGAAAAGGGATAAAAAGGAAGAGGCAATTATTGTTTCCACATTTGAAGAGTTTCAGGCCACAGCAGAGGAACTGAAATGTCAAGCAGAAGACAAATATTCCCTAGCTTTGAGTTTCATTCAGCAAGAAATAGATGAAACGAGTATGTGTAAGGTAGAAAAATATACAACTTCCAAGGAATCATGGAAGATCCTGGAAGAAGAATTTGGTGCAATGGGAAGTGACATGCAACAAAAATATGGGTCACAGTTTGATGAGTCAGATGCAGATATGAGAGTAGATGAGAAAGTCTTTGGGAGTACAGTAGAGCTTGGAGAATCCCACTCAAAAGTGAAGGATGGTCGTGAATACTATAAAATTTAAACCCATTATGCAAGCATGCATATTGGTGAAGAATATGCAACAGAGATTGTAAAGAGATAAGTTTAAGCCTATGTATGTGAAGCAGAGGAGCATATCAATTCTCAAGCAGTCCACTGTAATATGGATAGTGTAGACGATGGTGAAACCCATTATGCAAGTATACATATGGATGACGAAGGTGTAAAAAAGATTGCAAAGAAATAATTTCGAGCCTCAGTATGTGAAGCAGAGAAATAGCATATGAATGCTCAAGCACTCCACTGTAATACAGATGGTGTACATGATGGTGAAACTCATTATGCAATCATGCATATGGATGAAGAGGATGCAACATAGATTTGAAAGAGAGAAGTTAAAGCATCTATATGTGAAACAAAGCATGATCATATCCATGCTCAAGTACTCCACCGTAATGTGGATGGTGTAGAGGATGGTAAATCCCACTGTGATTAAACACATGTGGAGGATGACTGCAAACTTAGATGTGCATTGGTGAATCGAAACATAGTCGATGAATTGGGTAAAGCTAAAATTTGCCAATGAAACTGACAATAAACACATGCATGCTCAGATATCCCACCATGGGGTGGATGAACATTATTTTAATGATATGTTTGGTTTATTTTTGGAAAAAATTATTTATTTTGGTAATATGGTATGTGCCATGTATGATGAAGCATTGAAGGTTGAAATTGCCTTTGTAGCAGCAATATATGAAATAGTTCAAACTACTCATGAATTAGTACATGATCTAGCAACAGTTAATGATTGAAAAGAGAAACAATTGGTTGAAGAGTTTTTGATGAGAATATGCACTAACAACTTAAGAGTGGAATACAACCTTCATATAGTTGAAAAGAAGCTCGAAAATGAAGAGCAAGAGGTAGAAGCTCTCATTACAGAGCATAATAAAAATGTGTTTAACATAGTTTTTGAATATGAAGGTACTCAAAATGGCATGGGAGCAGAAGCTGAAAACAATGTTGTTAACAAATTTGATGTATATTTGAATTTCATTGAAAAATTGATTCAGAAGGCAATTGAAAAAATTGATATGAGTCTTAAAGCAACAGTTGGAATTAAAGAATTGAACGAAATGGTGAATAATGATCTTGAGAGTGAAAATTATAGAAAGAAAGTAGCAGCACATGATGATGAATGTGAAGAGATAAGATTCTGCTATAAGGAAATATGGTTGAAGCTTATTCAAGACTATGAAGTGCAACAAGCAGAGAAAAGAAGACAATTTGAAGATGTAATGTTGTGGCACCAGTCCATGTTTGAACTAATATTTGAAGAGGAAGGTGTAGAAGACAAGATCAGATTGATTTTCAACACAAATTCAAGACAATCCAAAGAAAAATTGCAGAAGAAACAAGTGAAGAAATACTATAGAAAGAAAGTGCAACAAAGAACGAAGCAATTTCAGGGATATAGAATTTGGAAGCAAAGAAAAAGGAAATGAAAAAATGTAAAATTTTTGAGTCATTGTAAGCCTAACTGAGACATAGACCAACAAGCATGTTTGAGTGATAATTGATTAAATTTCTATTGTAATCCTAGAAGGCATACTTAAGTGATGTTTGATTTATGTTGAGTCATACGGTCATAATTAAGGGGGAGTGCTAAAGTAATCTAATTACTCCTGCATGAAGATTTTGTTATATTTAGAGAGTCAGTTAACTGACTGTTGAGAGCATTGAGTCAAGTCGATTTTGAGTGATAGATGAGTTTAGAGAGTATGTGCATGTGAAGTTATATTAGGCGAGTCGGTAGTTGAAAACGCTTAAATACCCTTCATGGGGTTCACTATGATGTAATATCAATCAAGTTTGTGTGATCAATAGAGAAGAGTCTTGTTTGTTTGTGTTATTTTGTGTTTATCCTCTCTAACTTTCCAACATATCTTTGTGAGAGAGCCTGATGCCACTTATGAATAAATAGCTATTATGAATCATAAACGACAAAGCTTTCAAATTCTCGCCGCAATGGCCTTCACACTTAATAGTACACAAAATGCATATGTTTGTCAAGATTCTCCCATTTTTTTTATATGCCTTTTGCTGTCTAATTACCAAGTTTTCCCATATTGGGCAAAAAAATATGACATTTCACATGTATGATTCAATTGTCCGAAAAATACGTTGATCTTGATACGATGCGATACCTATTTCTTTGGAACGAAGAGCAATTTTTTTTTAAGTTTTTATGATCTTAATACGATACTATGGATTTCTTTTGCTGAGGATGAGTTTTATACTAACATGAATGAAAACCAAAAGATTTATTAAAAATTTATATTAAAATTTTGTAGTTTCTTATTAGAAAAATAGAATGGAAGTCAGTGATTTTTTAAGAAATTTTATAGTAAAAATTTGTAGAAATATTTTATTAAAAGATAAGAATGAAAAGCAACAGTTTCGATATTAAAAAAGTTATAGAAATTATATATTAAAAAAATGTAGTTAACTAATCGTAAGTTGTTTATTACAAAATATAAGTTTTTTTATTAAAATATTGTAGAGAAAGATAAGCTTTAATATTTAAAAAAATTAAATTTTAAACCTCATTTTTTACCTGATAGTAATTAGCATAGTTATTACCTCCTATGCAAAAGAGAAGATCAACATGATTGTAATTACCATAGCTATTACCTCCCGTGCAAAAGAGATGATCAATGGTGTGGAACTCAACTAGAGTTTCATTTTTTCTGTTATATGCATAAATGATAATTTACACTCACACTTATTGTTAAATAAAGTTGGATCCCATAAGAATAGTGATTGAGGCATTCTTTTTTTTGGTATGTGGAAATCACATTAAACCTACTTTTAATATCCAAGGCCTTATTCTCTATGTTGAACCTCATATTTCAAGTTTGTTATTTATGTTATCAAATTTTACTTACAGTTTTTCTCCATTTGCAATACTAATAGATTTAATGGATTTTTCATTCATGGAAGTGAATGTTGGGAATAAGTATAAGAGAAAGACTTAATTCAATATTTTTTTTGAATTTTTTTATATAAATATCATTCCAATTCAGATTTTTAAAATTTTAAAAAGAAAAATAAATATATCTTAATTATATTAAGATATATATTACCCAATTTTTTCAATATTGAATTTGATATACACGATTTTTTTTCAATTCAAATTCCAATTTGGTAACTATATTGTGTTGTAAACGATAAATAAAATTAATTCTGAAGTACAAGTTATCGTTCAATTAAATATTGAAAATCTTTGAAAATTAAAATACTACACAACTATATTTTTTTTTAGTAATGGATGAATGGTCGTTTTCATAAAAGGTATCATAAGAACGTCCCATGTTATATATGGATTGATATACAAAATATCGTTCCTATTACATTTAAAAAAAAACAAAAAAAAAACATTATATAGTTTTATAATTGCAAAATTTCTACTTATCTATTAAAGTTTAAAAAAAAATAGTTTTTTTTAATTAAAAAAACATTTAATATTATTTAGATATCAATATTTATCTATTGCACTTTATAAAAAGTGTTTAATGTTATTTTGGGCAAAATCTAATTTGACTAAAGCTGCATAAGATTTGAAAATCATATAATTTTCATGACGATGACCTGACATAATTGAATAAGATTTGAAATATCTTATGGTTACCCTCTAAATGTACATATATATACTCCATATATTTTATTATAATGTAACAGATAGTGATTGCATGCAATAAATAGATAGGGAAAATATTGAACAAGTATAATTACTTGGAAGATTTCAAAAAAACTTAAGGTTTTCCTCTAAATTGACATATAACTCCATATATTTTATTATAATGTAACATGATAGTGATTGCATGCAATAAACAAATAGGGAAAAAATTAAACAAGTATAATTAATTGGAAGATTTCAAAAAAACATAAGTGTTGCATTTCGAGGGTGGTTAGCATTGTACATAACTCTTAAAATTTACATAACATAGTCGAAAACTCCATTTTGCATTGGAGCTAGCTTAATTTTATTGTTTTTCAATGATGTAAGTTTTCAAAGCGAATAATATTTGTTTCAAATTAAACGTGAACGTGAACGTGGACGTGTATACACTGGAAAAATATATCATTTCAAGTCGATGAAATCAAAGATAGCATCAAAGAGGTCTTATTGCATCATCTGAGTAATGGTTTTGAGGGTTATGGTACTGTGACGTTAATGTTATACTAGCAATTGCACTAAATGTTGCAAAGGAAATGTTGTAAGACATAAAAAATAGAAAAATCATGAAATATAAAAAATCATTGAATGATAAAAAATAGTAAACAAATTTACTTAATTGGTGTGTTTTGTATTTTTGGTAAAATGAAATGTAAAAATAAAACTGTAAAAAATATACATATAGTAGAGTAAGAATATAATTATATAAGGTAATATCTCTAAAAATGTTTTGTGCATAAAAATGTGTACATTAGAAAAATAATTATTATAAATATATTTATAGAATAAAAATTATGTTTAAAATATTCATATGAAACAATATCAACTTCAACTAATAATAAAAGGTGGACCATCCGGCCAAAATTAAGACTTGAATTAGAGGGATTGAAGCCACACATTCTTCATAGAAAACTTGCATTAGCTCGGTCAACAACTATTCAACAACTATTTGAGATTTCTATCTGTTGCAACCTCTTCAAACCTCAAGCACTTCCAAATAAAGAACAATAAACAATGTTGAGAACTCGATCTTTGAATTGGAACCAGGAGTCAGAGTATACCTGATATGAATGAATTGAAATGAATTTATATACAAAACACCACTAATCCCAGACCTAGGTGGATGCGCTTGGCTAACCCCATCAAAGAAACCCCATGGGGTACTATAGTCTAGGGCAAGCATAATAAACATATAAGTAGAAACATACCTTTTTAATGAGATCACCTGAAGATTCTTTGATAATTTGATTGGGCTTTCCTTCAACATTCCTGCAAGATAAATGTGAGCTAACACACGAATAGGTGTAAGCAGCTCCTTATTTTGTCATCCACAATAAACCATCTTACTTAGAGATGACACAAATAGGACAAGAATGAACAACCACGTTGCCACCTCAAATGCGACCCTGAATATGCGGTGAAATTTTTTTTTGTAGGTGCTGTCCCATGGAAAGACATTATTTGATAAATTGTAGAGAAAATGAACGTGTAAGTCTTCCCCATATTTGTTGGCACAAGTTATAGAATCTCATGGACAATATGTCACATATATTAAGGTGTTTTTAGCTTGTGGAAATTATGTATCTTCTTAGTTTCTCTTGATGAAGACATGCAAAGCTAAATGAGTTACTGAAATTTTTGGACGACGGGTTTATTCATGGCTTTTCAAGCTAACTTATAGCATGTGGGGCAATGAATGAAATCTTTTGAATGGTTCTCTATTTTCTTACTGGACTAGTAGTTATAGTAGTTTCTTCAATTGCAACTGATCTTTGAGGCCACATTTTGCATATTGAAATTGTACAAATGAATTCTTTTTCTTTCCTTTGATATCATAATGTCCCCATTTTCTGTCTTTTCTCACTTTTGTTATGGAATTTTCTTCAATTGCAATTGATCTTTGAGGCCCCATTTTTCATATTGAAATTGTGAAAATGGAGTCTTTTCCTTGCCTTTGATATGATAATGTCCCAGTTTTCTCTCTTTTTTCACTTCTATTGACTGGAACTTATATCAAAATAATTTCGTTGAGTGTTTTCGTTGAAGTGCAATTGTGTGATATGAACAAAGATGGTTGTGGAGACACTATTTTCTCCTTGAAAATTAAGGCACACATCCGTTTCGAATGACTTATCAAAAACAACAAATAATAAGCTAGAATAACAAAATGAAACTGAAATAAGACTTACGGACACATTGCACCTTAGTTGTGGTTATGATGTAGAGATATTCTATGTTATATCACTAAAATATAAATTGCGAGTACAACCCATCCTACAGTATGATTATATCAACTATCAAAAGCTTCATAAATTACCATGCAACATGGAAAAGAAATTGTGACTCCAATAAATTCAGAGCTTACCTAAACTCTTACCTAAACTAATCAATAGGAAAATATTGTCTTCTTGACCCAAAATGCAAAACTTCCCTCATTGCACTAGCAACTACCACAATTCAACTAACATAATTTCAATATATGAAGAATGAACTCTAATGGTTCTTATCGATCGGGTTTTCCTCTTCAACTAATATGCACCAAATGATTCTAAAGAGGGTTTGTGGCCTCCTTTCCCCAAAGCATCGAGGTAGATTGAGAAGAAAAAGTCCCCAATCCGATTCAAACTCGCAAAAGAGGTTGATAATGTGACAAAAGTTAATATGTGTAACAACCCATTGCATGCATTTTTTTTTCGTCAATCTCCATTCACAAGGTGAAAGAAAAATTAAACAAATTCATTTAAAAGAAATTGTGGAGATACATGATTATCGACATTTAATACCGAGAAAAATAGAAGCTATCCATCAAAATGTGAATGTGAGCACATTAATTTCAACACACCATAATATACATAAAAATGTTAATGGATCACATTAAATCATGTACAAACATGGATGGTAAAAATGTGAATGGAGCACATTAAATGATGGGTTGGTTTAGAAGGTAAATGATGAGTGGGTCCCACTTACTATTATCATTAACATCTAATTACTATCTATTTAAAACCCCATAAACTTTAAAATATATAATTATTAACTCTATTAATAAAATATATTAAAAACTATTTTAAATATAAAAAATAAGTGCATCATGTCATCACTATTCCAAGTATCTGAATTTAAATTTAAAAATAAAAAACCAGAAGAAGAACCTATAGTTATAATTTGTGAAATTATAATTTAATTTTCATTGTAAAAAACCTTTTACTCTCAAATTTAAATTTTTATAATAAAATTTATTTATTTTTAATTAAAAATGATAAAGTTTATTTTCATTTTTACGATTAAAAATTATATTGAAAATTATATTTAATTAAAAATGATAAAATTCAATTTCTTTTTTTTTCTATTAAAAATAATATTGAATGAGTAGATTCAAATTTACGGGAGATAATCAAATTAAACTCATATCATGGACACAATCATTCTATAAATTTAGGTGCTTTCCACACCAATCTAATATTTAATGGCTCTATTAGAATGAGGCAAGAATGGCGAGGCTAGTGACAACAAACAGACAACAAAAAAAATCACAAAAAAAACTTACAAACAACTTGAAAACCACATAGAATTTGTTCTTGCCCAGCGAGGTGATAGCAAACAAAATAACATAAAAATTTACGAGCATCTTGGAAACCACATGGAAGTGGAAGTACTCAATTGGGCTGCGGTGATCAATCTAATGAAACAACTTCTAATTATAGACAGAGCAGAAACCCTACAAACAAACCTTGTAATTATAGATAGAGTAGAAAGCGTGCAAACAATTTTCCACCAGAACTATCGTTGCATTTAACAGCGAAAGGAATTCCCACTACCCTAAATAAGCGTTTGATGTAAAATTAATCCCATAATTTGGATTACTAGATTCTGCTTAAAAAAATAGCTACACTGATATTAGTACAAAGCTGAGCTATTTTGTTGATGTAATTTTAAAAATAACTTTCATAAATCTAAAACAATTCGATAAAGTACATCCAATCTTCTAAAAGTACGGTCTTTTTAACTCTAAAAGTTGTATCAAGGGATAAGGGGAATTATTTCTTTAAACAATCTTGAAACAACTACGGAATTGGAAATTTACCTTAATAATGAGATAAACATAGTGCTCTGTAATTATATGAACAGTTCGTCCAAACAAAACACATCGACAAAAATCACCACATGTAGTTTATACTGCATCTCGGAAACTGATTTTCCTCCGTGCAATATGAGCATTGATACTCACAAAAATCCACCCGCATTAAAACTCACAAGAAGAAATCTGGTATACTAACTATTTCATTATGATTGCAGTGCTCCTCTGCCATTTGGCGACTGGAAACTTGGGCAATGTATATATCCTTGATTTCGGAAACTAATTTTGAGCCACCCACAAACCCTGTATTAAGCTAGGAGAGATGAAACTCGTGCAATGCATGGATCTTCGATTCTGGAAACTAATTTTCAGCCACCCACAAGATCTGATTTATGAGCATTAAAGCTCACCAGAATAATTCTGGTACAATAAGTAATTTGGCAGTAATGAGTTGGTGGTGAAATCTAAGGGTTAAAAATTATTTAATCAATATTATGGTGTAAATCTATACATGGTGGCAGCAAGGAGACTTGTTTTCAAATAAAAATGCCTTACGATGTAATTATCAATAGATTTGTTTTCTTAGTATTTGATTTCTTATTTTTTATCTAACAAAATTTCACATCCCTTAGTTGAAGTATTGATTTGTATTATATATTTTTAAGATTAATGTACAAATATAATCTTTTACAACTCAACATTATTTTTTTTGGCTTCTCGGATAAATTTAAAATATGATCATATCTTATAAGTGTTAATGTATAGTAGATAAACTAACTATTAACTATTTTCCTACACAAATCCATGATTAATTCAAATTAAATCATGTTTCAGTAAGGTTGTATAATTTTACAATTTTATTATTTATATGAATCAAATTATATAAGTCTAAGAGGAGGAATGACTAACAAAACCAATGTGAAGAAACTTTGGGACAACATATTACAAATATGGTTAAATTTAGAGTATAATGAGCCCTTTAATATACAAAATATTTGACCTTTCAAATTTGAAGTTCTTAATGATATACCAAATAAACAACATTTATTCACTTATTTTATGGATTCAACGTGGCATTTAGAATTTGATAAGCTGATAAATGTTCTTCAACAAGATTTGTCAACTTGCATGATATTAATAATGTGTTTTTTTTTTTTTAAATGTGACCGGTTAAAGGAAGAAAAAGGCATGCATTTCTACTAGCAAAAATAGCCCTCCACTACAATGATACTAATTTTATGGTAGGAAGACACTCCTACCCTTGTTTTACTCATTTCAATGTTAAAAAAATCCCATGGTGTGTTTCTACAAGTTTGTTGTAAACATTGTTCCACTCCTTTCGTACAAATGGGATGCGAGATCATCCATTCCACTGGTTGGGTGATGATTTTCACATTATGAAACTATAGTGAGATAAGATGATGATTGAAGACACTAGAGGTTGATGCATTTGGAGTAGTTGGATTTGGGGAAAATGCTTCTAATAAGAAGAGGGGAAGGAGTTTCCCCGTGATAACTACACATCAATGACTATGTTAACTTTTACCAATAAAAGTTCATATTTCCTTTACCTAATGTAGTTGCCTTTAAATTAATATTACTAAGTAAATTTTATATTTTCCATTTCCTCTTATGATATATATATATATATATATATATATATATATATATATATATATATATATATATATATATATATTATTTTTTTTATACATTATAGTTTTTATTGTAAATGAATTTTTCTGAGTATTTTTTTTGTTTTTATATAAAGAAATGAGATGGAAAAATATTTTGAAAACATCTATTATATTGTTAGATAGTTTTATATTGTTTTTGTCAAATATTTTTTAACATTTTAAAAAAAAATTATAAACAATTATAAAGTTCATTTGAAATTATTATATTGAAATGATTTTTCTAAAAATTAAAGTTATTTTAATTTATTTTTTAAATTCCATTTAATTCTATTTTTTGATTGATTGAAATTATTGATTAATATATTTATATGCCATATATATATAATTGACACATTTATGATAATAATAATAATCATTACATACTCCTTTTTATTGTAATGTACTATCAAACCTTGATTGTTGATATGTTAACCAGACACATAATCTAGAACACTTACTTGCCAAGGCCATTTCATTTTCATACAAAGAAGTGGGTGTAGACTTTGACACTCGTGTGCTTCTTAATCTTACTCCTACCAGAACTTTTAGATAATCATTTAGCTCATCCTCAACCCATTTAACCATATCTTATACATGTACAACCAGCCAATATGGCTACTATTAGTTTGAGAGTCACATTAAATTATATATAAACTATATAGGATCCTTTGGAACTCTGATACACAACCAATGAAATCATGTTCGTTGAGGCCATGGAACCAATAGTACCATGAAAGCTTAAGTTGAATAGCATGGAACGAAATGATAGATACCACCCTCTCCATTTTTCTATTATATAGGAAAATAAAAGTGCCAATGAATATATAAAATATTTAATATTATTAATGAATAAATAAATAAACAACTAACTTCCCTATTTTAACTCGTTAACCTACAATTAATCATTCTGAATAAAACCTATACATAAGCTATCTACATTGTAATGTTCCATTACTAAATCATAGCCTATTGCATTTATGTATTGGAAATTTATTCTCCAACACCCCGCCTTAAGGCTACAATTGCAATGATAAATCAACTGACAACCAAAACATAAATCGAAAAATCCATCTTTATCATCTTTTTCTTCATCAATATTTCTTCTCCCATTGGTATTGTGTAATTCCTCAGTTCCCATTATTCTAAATTCCCAAGTTCTCGAATGTGATATTCTTGGATCCCCATATTCCATTATGCCTGAATTATTGAACAAAAATATCCTATTCAACTAAATTTTCTCAAATTCCTCCTCTGGCCTGGAGTATTCATCCTCTTCACATTAAAAAATCATATCCTTTGTTTTACATTGTATTCATTCTATGTTTCATATTCTATGTCGTTATATCAAAATACCAGATGACAAAAATAAAACTTATATGTATGTAGCCTCTTTATTTTGGAGATTTCTTTTTATTTGGTGCAGTAGTAAAACAATCTTTCATACAATGTCTCTCTTCAACCATCCATTCTACAATATGTATTTGACGAGTTGAGAATGATTCCATTATGGATGTGATGGAAATAATTTTTAAATGCAACCCTCAAGGTTCAAACTCCACGACTGTGTCTTATAATTTTTTTTCCAATGTCCTTCCCTAATTCATATTTTCATTTTTCTGCCAAAAAATATTCTTCCACTATCTATATATTTTTTGCACACATAAAATAACAACAATAACACAGACCTATGCAGATCTGATTCTGGGTAGCTAGGGAAAAATGGGAAAATGTTCTTCCGATGCTTTTTTATGCTAATCGCGGGTTGTTGCAATTCTCTTATGGGATTTATTTTTCCTACCTAAGCTCTTCTCCTCAAACTTCCAGATTGGGGCTTCTATGAGGATTCTTATATTCTCTATGCCATAAGAGAATATATACAGTATCTTCACACGTTTTCCTGAGACATATATGCACAAAAAATATTTCAATAAATTTATGGAAATTTAAAGTCGAGTTTCAACTTTGTATAAAGGAAAGTCACTTTCGATAGTTTGTAGATATGATAGAAGGGTTGTATGTAGTTTTTTCTCTAAAGATTTTTTCTCAATTTATGGATCACAGAAGCAATATTCCTAATAATTCAAGATATTTATTTTTTCTAACTAATAATATGACGACACAAAAATGTCCAATTATCTAACATTCAATCCGGCGTTGCAAAGTTGTACACAACTGGAGTTGTGGAAGTTGAAAATGGAGAAGTTGTTTTCAAAGAGCAACACCTTACGACATAATTATATGAAAATAAGAGTTTTTTAAATTATTATATTAATTATCTTAATTTAATATATTTATAAGAAAATTTTAATTAATTTAAATTTAGAGTTATTTATATAAAATTTAGCTTGATCATTTGAATATTAATCTCATAATTTACATAATCCTTAGTAACATGGTTATAGCTAATCCAACTGCATCCATAAGCTTGAATTGTTTATAATCATTAATCCAAATTTTAAATTTTAAATTATTTAAATCTGTTAAATCAAATTATACAATTTTAATATTTCAAAATTCTAAATTAATAAATTTATTTTAAAATTAAATAATAAACTTTAAAATTTTAAGAACAATGAAATTTCTTTTTAACAAATATTTACTACAATATAAATTTAATGAACATTTCTCCTCAAAAATTTCATAATAATATGTTATAATTTTGATAATTTAATTTGGTGGGATAATCAATAAAGTACATAATATTTATAAAAGTAATTAAATGATAAATTTGATCAATAATTTGAAAAAAATATTTTTTATTTTTAATATTATACTTTTAATTCTTAGAGGATATTACTCATAACTTTTAATTTTAATATATAATTATGTAATAGTGTTCAATCACTGAAACTAGTTTATCAAATTCAATATATATTATAAATATATATTTACCATAACAAACTTACCGAAATGTTACAAATTATCTCTCTCTCTCTCTCTCTATATATATATATATATATATATTGCAAATAAACCTATGTTTTAAGTCACACCCTCAAAATAAATTTCAAGGTTAATTGCAAATAAACATAGACTAGTCACTTAATATATATTCACCAAAAGATACTAACAACATGTTACAAGGTACAGCAAATGTAGGAAAACCTAAATTAGTCATTTAAATTATATGGGTTTTATCCTCACGAGAGATAAATAGTGTATACGGTATTTAACTTATATAGTTATAATGAGTACGGATAATTTAAAAATTCTTCATACTCATTATAATATGATTCTAGCCCCTTTGCTAACTAAGAGAATTGAGTCCAAAAATTCTTCGTACTCATTATAAGACAATTTTTGCACCTTTCCTAACTAAGATAGTTTACTCCAAGTGAATGTGGCTAGAGATTCATGAAGGAATCCCTTCCATCCTAAAGTTGAAAAATATATTGATGATACTTATCTATACCCAATATGGTGTAACTAGGAATTTATAATGCTATTGAAGTCCTACCACTTAGTTATTACAAGATCACCCTCCAGCCTAGGTGTCTTTGTATAAATTTCCCACTAGGTTAGGGAATGGCCCTCTTATTTTAGTCTAGCAAATGATATTTTATTCTCGTGAGCTATGTGGTGAATGCCAAAATATACTTCTAATTTTTCCATGAACAATTTATTTAAAGACATCGATGTCACCTTGGCATGGCTTTATGTTAACCTTCGCCTCCATCTTGAAAAGAGGAAGCAAATGGATATTAGAACTTGAACTTGGATATTCTTTCTCAAGTTATTTTCTTGAATCCTTTTCCATGTCTTCAAGATCCTTCAATTTTCCCTCTCATATAACCTTGAAGTTGAAACCTTCATCTTCCATTCTAATCATGTTTAGTAGAGCCACCATAGCGAGGTTCATATTGTAGCATATATCCATGACCCTTTCTTGTAACCTCACAAATATCTCTTTTGTTGGATCAACAGTATTGTGATTATACTGAATTTCAATTCACATGGTTCTATTATTTTATTCTTAACTACTTCCTATATCTCTTGCAACTTCCAATTATATTCCTTAAAGAAACCAACCCCAATACCAATATGGTGTAAAAATTTCCATTTATATTCCACTAGATAGTTTGTCACAACATAACTCATAAAAAAATTGAAATCTTTGCTATGAAAGTTAAATTCCTTGAGATTATACATTTTTTGATTACCCTTGTTTTTCTTATACCTAAATTAGATAAAATGATTGAAATTTAGAACAAAGAATATAATCACATACCATACAAAATGAAAAAAAAATCTCTTGGAAACACTTATAGGAGAAAACCTAGATGGAAGGTAACGTTGTTACACTCTATTTTTTGTTATGGAAATAATGCAAGTACAAAGGAAAATGAACTCTCTATGTAGTTACCTAAAACTCTCTCATGTTAGGCTACTATGGAACTTTAACCCCTTATATCATTATCCATAAATCCTACTTCTGATTTCTCTTCACTAATATGGAACAAGATACAATAGTATAGAATGGAATCCTTACTCCTCCTAGTGGCCTAGTTTTAACATATCTTGATAGTCAAATAGGGTTTAGGTTTTAATTCTGCAACTAACAACTAGAGTTAACAATTAGCCTTCTTCATTCCTCTTCATATCACTTGTGTCTATTCCCACATGCATTAGTTACAGGGAATGATGTCACATCCACTCATACGATGGTGATAAATCACCGCTAGTCAACTTGCTGGAGGCATAACGTTTCCATACAAACGAAAATTGGTGTGATTCTTACATTATTGGAAAAGTATCTTAACATGCAAAAATGTCTCATGGTATGGTGCTTCAGTCTGATAGAATTGTCAAAAAAAAAAAATTAATTCCTAAATATGGATCTGGAAGATTTTATATCGCAATTCCATAAACATAAACTTCTCTATAAAAATAACATTTTAAATCATGTCTCCAATTTTTTATATGTAAAATAATCAAGATAGATGAGAAAGAAAATAATGTTCCAATTTGAATCACAAACACATCAGTGTCGATAAATAATATATATATAAAATAAAGATAAGAATAGAAACAAAACAAAATGTAATAATGAAAATGAAATTAGAGAGCCATTGAACAAAATTAAATATTTCGTAAATCACATTCTTTAATAGGACCCCAGCAACAAAAATGACATTTTAATTTGTGCCAAAAGAAAAAAAATGTAGGCTATTATCATGCACAATATCTCATAAATATGTATGATAAATAAACAAAAATGATGGCAGAGTCAATAATGCCATAAAAAAACTAAAATACATATTTTAGAATAATAATTTTGAATTTATAAATAAGATCCTTCAACACAGGTATTTCATGAATTAAAGTTACAACAAGTTAACGCCGACACAATGAACATACTCACTAGAAAATCTCATTTTATGAATTCTTACGGGAACAGAACCAATAATTTGGTAAACAGTGCAACTCAAAATAAATATTTCATGAATTCATGTTAGAGAAATATAACAACGGTGTGACAAAGAAGTCCAGTTGAATTAATCATTTATGAATTCATCGAATAGGGAAATGACATTAATCCGGTAAATAAGGCTGCTATAACAAGAATTTAATTAATCGTTAACGCCAAAATATAACACAAAAATAAAAACTAGGTTTGTAATTAACATAAATATAATACCTGGTAATTTTGATGGAAAAAAATCAAATGCATTATAAGGATGTTGTTGTATTCACTCCTAATAAACTTCTTCATATATCATCTTGTCATAATCCTTGGATTGAATAACTCCCAATTTAGTGGGAACACGTCCATCTTGTTCTTCTCCATTTAATACGAATCCAGTACCATAAGTCATCATGTTATTTTCTTTGGGCTAGGATGCCTCCTTTTGATAAGAGTGCATTCCTTCACATTACAAGTAATCGATTGTGCTAGTTTAATCAAACAAGCATTTGAATATGCTTAATTTGTATTTAATTTGGAGAAATATGATAAAAAAGGAGATTCAATCTAGCTTAAATGTATAATATATAATAAATACATATAATGAACCAGCCATTGCTGTGCAAATGTATGGCTAAGACGATCACGGGAAAGGAAAAATATTTTTTATTCACGTGTTGAGATTAGATTTCATGCACATGGTAAGTGTTAAATTTATTTTATTTAAAACTAATTTATCTATATTTTAATTTTCATAGTATCTTTTTCGAAAAATTCTTATTTTTCTAAGTTTTTTTTTAGTAATTTCTTTATAATCCTATGGGCTCTAAGATTACAATTTCATGAAAATATAAAAAAACTAATATTGACATAAATGAACATTTAAAATTACAAAATGGTGAAAATGACCATAGTTTACCATAGTTGACTATGGTCGACCATACCTAACCATGGTAAAGCAATAAAATCTATTATGGCATGGTTTTTGTTTCCCTTGATTTTGTGCTACAATGTTAAGAGACTCTTGATAATATATTTTTCACATTTCTCAAGGCAAGAAGAAAACATTTTGAGATCATTAGTAAGGCATTTTTTAACCTCAATCTAAAATATAATAGAAATATCAAGGGGTGTTGTGACTATTAACAAAAAATTTAAAGGAAACATTGCCACTATAGATCAATACAATTTCCATATTGGATATATTATAGCCACAACCACATCAACATAGAAACTTTCTTTAAAGATATCAAAAACAACAATGAGCAACATAGATTTATCTCACATTACTGCAAAATATTCAATCCTTTATTGATAATTACAACAACGAAAAAGAATTATCAAATGAGTTCTTCAAATTAGGATTGATCTCTGCCCCGCTTATAGTTCCTATCACATTCCTTATGTTCATTGTATGTAGTTCTTAGCAACAAGAAAGTTTTTTTCGGTGCAATAAAGATGCTTGTGGAACACGTCGGTCAATTAAATAGAAATGGCAGATGCTTATTTTGAAAAGGCATGTCTATCATATCGAGCTATGAATACATAAACAACCCTCAAATAAGGAAAATTGAAGAGTGTGTGGACGATATGTAATGGGGGTGTATATATTTCTTGCTTTCTTGCTTATCTTTCTTTCTTCACTATGGGTTTGATGGAGTAACAAACTAGAGTAAATAGAAGAAACCCCCTTCTTGTGTGAATAGTTCCTATCAAAGATATGGAGGAGGGGATGTGGGTGATGACCTACTTTATTATTTCAGAGTGACCTTGTTTCCAAGGTCAGTCACCAGTAGGAGTCAGCTTCTCAATCCAATTAACTTAAAGAAATCATCGCACAGAGAAGAAGGGTAGACAAGCCAAGTTACAAATTTGGAGAAATTAGGTTCAAGATTCCAAAGGGCAGTTCCAATCAAATTAGAAGACTGAATCCCCGGTGTAGAAGGATTGGCTCAACATGTCAAAAGGGGAAAATTAAAAACATAAGATAATGATATTCAATTGATAATCTAGAAAAATGAACAATAAACATTGTTGAAATACAGATAATAATAAAAATATCGAAGGAAACCCTCATACCAAGGCTGAGGTTTACGTTAAAATCACCCTTAAATCAATTGTTTCAACAATTTCCATGCATCAACTCTGTAAGTATTCCACCACCTATCACAGTAGCCCTAACATTTATAAAAAAAACCTGCAATAAAGTGTTAGACAACATTTTGTCATTGTCCCTATACTCCCTGTTCCTGAATCTTGGAGGAAATTTGCAGTGATTCCTTTGTACTTTTTCCATCATGAAAATATGCCTTTGCATCACTTACAGTGTGAGTAAAAAACTCTCTTTTGATCATCCCTGGTGTAGCTCCCTAAAAGCTCAATTTTCTGGAGCAGGACGACCCTTTTGTGTCTCATCAGCACTGATGGCTCATCCTTAGCTTGTGACTAGTGCCGATCAATGCTAGAATTAACCTCATACCCACGTTGAACTACTTCTTCAAGAATTTTTAAAATGGAAACAGAGCTTCATGGCATAAAATCTTAGAGGGTGGAGAGATGGATGTTTTTTTATCAGGATATGGCCGAGCTTCCTCCTTTAGGCCTCTTGTTTGTACAAAAAAGAAACCTCCCAAAGATATAAGGTGTTTTCCCATCATAAGTGGATCCCTGTCCCCTCCTCCATCTCTATAAATTGATCACCTTCCAATTCCTCTTCTAGTTAGAAAATAATAGAGAATAATAGCAGAAAAATATTTGAATATTTTCATTACCATTGAAGGAGAGAATTGAGATACTTAGCCTTCTCACGTTGGGTTGAAAATGAGTTATTTGGAGATTTTTACATATTCAGACGTACTGAAGGAGAGCTTCGACATCAAGGCGTAGGTTGTAACTCGTCCTTTATTAATAATATGATACGACTCATATTTATTTTCCATTCTTGTCCACATTGATGATAAGAATTCTAGCATTCCTTGATCAGTTAGATAGATTATTCTTGTATATGCATGTCACACTTGTATGTTTCTTATTGTTTCTTGGTTACTTTTGTAGGTAATTGAACATTGGTAGTAGCAGAGATCAAGTTTGGAAGAGCGAAGGACCAAGGAGCTTTGAAGAAGAGCACCATTGCAATATCAGATCGAGGCAGGCCATCTCCTTCGATCTACATTTCATTTATAATATAGGAAAGAAGGTATTTACTTGTTCCCCTTATTTCTAGACCCACCATAGGACTAGAGGGATCGTCTCTGTCTATAGAGAGGATCTACCTAGATAGTACAAAGCAATAAACAAATTAGCACCACACACAAAAAAAACAAGACCCATGAGAACAATAAAAAAATCTAGAAATATGATACTTGAATCCTGGTTTATTGGAAACCCGCAAGTATGCTTCATAAGAGAAAACCACCAGGGTACAAATAAGGAACCCTTGAGAGAGAAAAACCCCTAAAGATTGATTTCTACCAAATCCCTTAAAGAGCCACTGAAGACAGAAAGAAACCCCAAGGAAAAAACTAGAAGCCCTTGTCTAAAAACATCAAATCCATAAAAAAACCCTTGAAGAGCGATCAGAGCATAAACCCCTGCATCGAAGCACCAAATCCCTAAAATAATCCCTTGAAGAGAAACTAGAGAGAAAATGCGTCAAACCATTGAGAAATACAATTCCAACGCACCAACTCTTACAAAAATCCTTGAACACAAACTGGAGACACAAAGAACCTAAACCAAAGGAAAATACCCATAAACACAAAAACGCACCCACCAAATAGAAATATCGGGAAACTCAAATGTATCCACAGAAATCTGTTAGAACCCAAGGAAACCCCAATATGAAAAAAATCCCTAGGTTCTAAAATACAATACCAAAACATCATAAAATCTTACAAAAACCCTTGAACACTAACTAGAGACACAAAGAACCTAAACCAATGGGAAAACCCCATAAAAACCAAAACAAACTCATCATAAAATAATACCACAAATCCTAGAAAACCTCGAGCACATTTAGAACTATAATTCCCAAGGTTCAAATATAGAACAACAAAAAATACTTCCTAAACCTCTTGTGTCCTGGATGATTCACTTCCCCACTACACAATACAAGAGCGATGAAATCTAGAGAACTAAAAAATGAACACTAGAAAAGCACAAAATCTTACTAAAACACCTAAACACTGAGTGGAGACACCAAGAACAAAAGGGAAATATCCAAAAACATCATAACACATCCACTAGATAGTGATGCTTCCAAAATTAAATGTATCGACATAAATATGAGAGAACCCAAGAAAACCTAGAGAATTTCTGGAACTGCAATTCCGAAGGTTTCACTATAGAACAACGAAAAATATTTCCTGATCACCCTTTACCATGGATGATTCATTTTCCAAATGCACAATATAAGAGTGATGAAGTCTTTGCAAACCCAAGAAAACTAACACCAGAAAAGCACCAAATATTACCAAAAGACCTGAACACTGACTTGAGACACAAAGTACCAAAGGAGAATACCCATAAACACTAAAACACACCCACGAGATAGAAATACCACCAAACTAAAATGTATCCCCAAAAATCTGTGAGAACCCGAGAAAACACCAAGACGAAAACAATCCCTAATACCCAAAGCCCAATTAAACCTCCATTAATGCCTTTGTATCCTTCCATATTTGTCGTTCGTCCCTACATTAACACCTCATGATGTTGAACCTCAAATCCTACATCCATGGTGGCGGCGATGTGCCGACCTAACTTTTGTTGAAATGAACATATTTAATGTAGTATTATGGGTTGTTACAGCCTATCAGATTTTATGGTAGTATTAAAATATATGATAATTAATTTTGGAAGAAATATTATCAGTGTCCTCTTTGTCGAGAGATTTGAAGGGTGTTGGTTGTGCTTTATATTCTTTCCATGAGTAGTTGCATGTGTGAGGGGGTGGAAGGCGCCCCTTGTTTGTTACATTTGGTGCAACAAGCATTAGCAAAAATTTGAGGTCTAAAATGGGCCTCCTAAGGAAAATCTACAACGAAAATAAACTTTATAATAACAAATAGGATTCAAGATGATGATGTCAACCATGGTGGATGATTCACCATTTTTTGCGTACAAGAGGAATAAGATTAAAAAATAATAAAATAATAAAACTATTTTTTCAATTTGTATTTTCAACTTATCTCCCTATGGGTTCACTCAAATTTCCATCAGGAGTACACATTGGAAAAAAATTTTAATTCCTCAACCAAGCATTACCCATGTTGCATATTTTCAATGCACCCTGCTACATGAAAAATGAGAAATATATGAAAAACGTGATTGCAATCATTTTTTCAAGTATTTACCAATTTTTTTGTATCATGGTCCATAATAAGTATCCAACATGGGTATTCCTTCGATTAGTAATTTCTAATGTTTCATCCAACGAGTGTTCCCGCTCAAAATTTGAGTAAACCCATAAGGACATAAGTTGAAAATATGAGTTCAAAAAGTAGTTTTTTCTTTTTTTTCCTTCTAAAATTTTATGATCTAATCTAATCTTATTTTATTATGTCCACTATTATTTCATAATTTCCTTAGGAGGCCCATTATATACCTCAAAAGTACCCTAATGGCACTTTGTAGAGGGATGGTAGGCCACCTACATGGGGTCTAGGGAAGCAGTCTGAGAATTTTTTTTGGACCTTATATTAGGTGGGTGGACCTACCTATGGTTTTGTGCATGGGTTTTGTACATTTTTTTTGGCATTATAGTTTTCTTCCCATGGTATTTTGTAGATATGATCAAGGGAACTATGGTTCTGTTCTAAACCAATGTTAATGGATTAGTGTTTATGAATGCTTTGACATGTATATATATATATATATATATATATATATATATATATATATATATA
Organism: Pinus albicaulis; assembly: GCA_034641835.2. Lineage (NCBI taxonomy): Eukaryota > Viridiplantae > Streptophyta > Pinopsida > Pinales > Pinaceae > Pinus > Pinus albicaulis. The sequence continues at coordinate 40,933,461 of CM076572.1, forward strand.
TATATATATATATATATATTGTAACATTGAAAGGAAAAGAATGAAAAATCAATCTTGTGGTCTTACTTTTGGGATCCAGAGGAAAGAAAATGTGCATATTTGTTTTATGTTGTCGCTATTTTTTATTTTACTATTTTAAGAATTTGTTTGTAGGTAATTTTTGTACAATGATAAAACCTACATTTGGTATCAAAGTTGTTTCAGCTTCAACGGGAAGCCTTTTTTATTGAGGAGTTTTGTTCCAGCCTATGATACACCCTGTTTAGTGCGAGAACTTGGGGATCGATTCTTACGGTGAAAGAAGATGGTGAGTAGTGGAAAGATAGATATAAAGAAATTTAATGGTCATAGTTTTTAGTTTTCAAAGCTCAAGATGTAGGATCTGATGGTGGATAAAGATCAATGGATCATGGTAGATATAGGTACTAAACCAATGCCAATTTCGAATAAATACTTGGATAATTTTGATCCAAAAGAAAATATAACAATACATTTTTGTATCTTAGATTTAGTATTGCTGAATTTATCAGGGGAAAATATGGCGAAGGATTTTTGGGACAAGTTAGGGACTTTGTACCAATCTAAGTCTCCAGTGAACAAATTATTCCTATGGAAAAAATTGTATAACCTGAAGATGAAGGATGGAGATTCGGTGATAGAGCATCTAAACTATTTTGATATTTTGGTAAGCTAGTTGTCATGTGTTGATATTAAAATTCATACAAAGATAAGTGCATAAGTTTATTGTGTTCTCTACCATATTTGTGGGATAGTGTGGTTGCTGCAATAGGTAGCAATACAACTACCTTGAAGTTTTATGAAATAGTGTCATCCCTATTGTCAGATGAGATGAGCTGGAAAAATATGGAGGGATAGAATGGAGATGTTTTGTCTATACGAGGAAAGCCCCCATATAGAAACAAAAATAAGTCCTCGAGAGGTAGATATAAATCTATAGGGATATATAAATATCTAGGAAAACCTAGAAAGGTTTCCTTGAAATGTTGAAACGAAGGGCACTACAAAAAGGACTATAGATATAAAGCTCCTGAGAAAGGAAATGGATTTGGTGATTCTCTTTATGAAGAGGAAAAAACCACCTCAGATTGAGGTGGTGATGTGTACTTGGCTTATTTTTAAAGTACACCTATAGATCATGAGGCATGGTTGATGGACTCAGGTGCATCCTTTCACTTTCATCACCATAGAGATTAGTTCTACGATATGAGAAATATGACGGTGTTGATTTCTTCTTAGGCTATTATAGGAATGCCATAATCATTTCACCTAGGGATGTTAAGTTTAAGTTGCAAGGTGGAAGGATTAGAACACTTCCCAGTGCTTCTCATATTCATGCATTGGCCATAAATCTAATTTTAATGAGCAAGATGGATCATGCGAGTGTAAAAACATTATTTGAGAACGATTCCTCCAAGATTGTTTAAGGAGTACTAGTATCGATGTAGGGATTTTATATTGGAACTTTGTACAGGCTTCTGGGTAGCACTTTTATTGATGGGTGAATTATTTCTATGTTTCCTGAAAGTAGAGTTGAAAATATTGTGGCCTATAGAGAAAATAAAATGTTATGGCATCAAAGGCTTGGAAATATTGGAGAGAAGGGCCTTTGAACACTTCATGGTAATTGTATGGTAGAAGGTATTTCTAATTTCTCTTTGGATTTTGATTTCTGTGAACATTGTGTAGATGGGAAGAAGAATCAGGTGAGTTTCCCCTGTTGTGATAAAAGGGGGAAATGGAGATTAGAGCTTCTACATAATGATGTGTTTAGACCTATGTCAGTTCCAGAACTGGGTAAGTATTTGTACTATGTATTATATATAGACTGCTTCTCAAGGAATACATGAATATATTTCCTCAGTAATAAATATGAAGTCTATGACATGTTTAAGGAATTTAAGGCTCTAGTGTAAAACAATACAAAGAAGAAGATAAAGGTGTTGAGGACAAATAATGGTATAGAGTTCTGCAAGAATGAGTTAAATGAATTCTATAAGAAGTGTGGTATAGCACGGGAGAATACTACTCCATAAACACCTCAACAAAATGGAGTTGTAGAAAGAATGAATAGGATGTTGATGGAAAAGGAAAGAATAATACTTAGTGGTTTCATTTTAGGAAAATTATTTTAGGCAGAGGTAGTGGACACTTCATGTTACCTGGATAATAGACCACCTTCATCAGCGTTGGAGGACAAGACCCCACATGAGGTATGGACTGGAAAGAAACCCTCTCTTTCATATTTCAGGTATTTGGTGGTGAAGCATATGTACATGTTATAAAGGAGAAGTGAACCAAGTTGGATAATAAATATGAAAGGTGCATATTTATTGGGTATAAGGATGGTTTATAATGTTATAAGCTTTGGAACCCATAAAAAAGGAAATTTGTGTAAAACCAAGTCCTAATAAATTGGTGTTTAGAGAGGTGAAAGATATTATTAAATATGAAGTCCTATCAAAGGTGTAAAATACTTTTTATCACATGCAGACATTATTCCTTCTAATGGGATAAATATAAATAGTATTCCCCCTTGTCAACATCATTTCACAAAGCCCTTAGTGAACCTCCTTCATTTCCCATAATTTCTTGCTAAAACTGCCTCATGTGAGCCAGTTTTAGCACCAAATATCCTTGGCCTTCCGCTGGGAAATCTTCACCTACAAGTTGCATCATTGTTGCCAGTGTTGATCACCTAGAGGTTGCCCAAGTTTGAACGTGGATTGTTTCTAGAAATTTGGTAAAATGAGAGAATTTTGAGAAGCTTTCTCTTATATAATCTTCCATAATTTTTTACAACCATTTACCTTGGATTAAAATTTTGGATCTTATATCATCCTTCTTTAGAGTTTTTATCCCTTATCCTTTGATCCCATCCTCCCAAAAAAGGTTAATCTAAAACCTTAGATTGGTAATTGGATAAGAACTCTCAACTTTCTACAGTCATCTATAAATTTACTACCTTGAATAGGCAAGGGGTTGGCTTTTGGAGAGTGATTCTACAATTATGTTGTTGATGTGAGAGGTTATTATGCCATGGATTTAGGGTGATTCGAGGTGCATATTGTGACAAGCAAAGGAAAATTTAACAACTTGGAGGAGCTCTTCTATAAGGTCAACACCTATTTTTGGTTGTAATCTCCTTCCATTTATATTAATGCAAAGAGTTATGTGTTTTCCTATATGTGATTGTCATTATTTCACTTATTTCAATACCATGTGTATCTATTGAATATAATACTTAGATTATACTGCATAGATCTCGTAGTTTGTTGGATTTTTTTATCTAATTATGAAGGTTCTAATTTTGGCAATTGGAGATGGAATTGGAGAATTTAAGCTGAAGAAGGAAAAAAGTGTGTGAGAGATTCTAGGTAAGCTTCATTTCATCATATATTTACTCTAAGGAAAGATTTGGGCTCCTTGTTTCTCTGTTGTTATAGGTTGGCGATTGAATCTATGGGAGATACTTTTGTCTACAATCACAAATCCCATGTCAAAAAATAATGACTCTGCTGGGGAATGATGTATTCATTCAGTGGTTTTGCTTCTCCTTTGTACTTTATTACCTCTTCCATAGACATTTACTACTTTTATCGGTGAAGATCGTACCTAGGAAGTAATTTCATTCATCCTTTTTTTCAATTTTTATGTCAGAATCCTCCATCCCAGGACTAGCTCTCCCCTAGTGTCTCTAAAAGAGGGTTGCACCTCACTCAGGCCCACTATGTCCCAGCGTTATAGAGAATTTGTGCCTCTTTCTCAATGGTGTTAACCCATATTTTTGCACAATATTAGACTGTTTAAAAAAATCCTCTTTTATCAACCTACATCCAGTTGAACTTCCATGAGTCTAGAGCATCTTATGTAAGCCTCCATTTAGTTTTCATTTGAGTTTGATTTCCTTTGGGAAGAATTGGATTTTGGTTTCTCTTTGTTCTTGTCATTTCGTAGCTTGTAAACTGTATTTTTTTCATTGTTTGCATGGATGAATTGTTGTTCTAGTCCTCATTTTGAAAAGTGCATTTGAATAAGTGATTAAACATGTTCATCTTATTTTTACTCATTTAGAAAATAAGTGTGGTGAAAAGAAATTTTTTGCATTTGGTAGTTAGGGCTTTTTATGTCAATTAGTGTAGGAATAGTTACATTGAAATGGAAATTGCGGATTTATTCTTGTTTGTTGCATGTTGTATATTGCATATTGATTGTTTCTTCCATTCCTTAGCTATATTTTTATTGAAAGAGAAATTATTTCATTTTATCATGCTAGATTTCCATTTAGGGATATTCAGGTGACATCCATGGTGAGCCCCAAAACTAAAACTTAATCAAAGATAAATAGTAAAATTGATTGAATCAACCTAATGATAATTTGTAACACTAACACAAAGACATAGAGATCTAGGTAAGAGACATGTTCTGACGTCGTTAAACGTAGGAGTTATTGTTGATTTCTACTTTTTCATCCCGGGGGTGATATCCAATTCTACGTATGTGAGTTTATAGGATCATTCTCGATGTACCTTTGAGTATGTTGGAAAAAACTCCATGCACATAAAGTATAATGGAACGACCTCATTGAATGGTTACACATTAGAAAACACTAGTATGGGCTACATTGAAACATGTCATCGAGTATATTTTTGGAGTGCTATATAGGTTGCTATCCATCCATAGGTAACCAAGTCTGGTACCTTGTATACCATGATAAAACGAACACAAAATTAGGGGAAATTGGATGCCATACATTAATTACTTGGTTTTCCAAGGTCTATATTGGATTTCATGGTTTTTTGGTAATCCTTTATGCCTAGATTACCCTCTTTTTGATTTATTTATTTTTATGTTAATAAAATTTACTGTCCAACACGGAAGAAAAAAAAACCCCCACCCCGTCGTTCACATAGAATGAAAAATAATTATTCACTTCCACCGAAGGATAATCCTAGCCATTGTTAGAAGCATAAGAAAATGTAGACTACCGAACAGAGAAAATCGAGAATCACTTCTGGCCCTCCTATTGATATTCATCCTCCAGAATCATTTGTCCCATTTAGTTCCAAGCCCAAGATCACATATAATATTGACGATGAAAATGACACAATAAAAACAAAAATCTATTAAACTTTGTTTCCTAAGGTTATTGAACATAGCTTTCCTAGTTAGACACTTTTATTCCTCATGTTTTTTATCTTGAGGAGCCTCATCCATCTATACCTGCTACTTCAATACCTTCCTCTTCTCTTCCTTTTTCTCAATCAGAACCTATATATCTTGGACCCGATGGTGAATCTCTTCCTCCCAGACATGTGAGTATTGAAGAGATACCACAATAAGATCCTCATACTTTTACTCTCGATGATTACCAAGGAATTAATTTTTATTAAATGGGCCCTCTTCTTCTTCAAACTCTAATACAAACTCCTTTACCTTATTCTTTGTAATCACCCACAAATTTCTCAGAACAATATTCATTAGAGTTGTTAAACATGACTGGGATTCATCCAACTTCTCAACCAGTTTCTACCATTATGGTTGATACATCAAATATTTCCTCCTCATCCATGTTTGTAACATCACCAGAAACACATCTCTATGGTGGTCTGCCCATCCCATTGGGCTATCAGTATTCATTTTGTACCTTTTCTGGTGCATCTTCTATTCCTTTGACCTCTCCTATGTATATAATATGGGAATATCAACTAGTACTTCTGTTATGAATTCTACGTAGTCTTCTCCTCCTCGTCTCCCACGTACAGCTAGAGTCGAGTGAAAATATGGCACTTATGTGAGTGAGAAAGTTTGCCTTCAACAACCCAACTCTCCTTATATTTAGTATCCTCTATCTAGGTCAAAATTTCCTCAATCATCCCCTCCCACCTTGTAACTGGGGAAACCTATTGTTAATATACCTAAAATTGGTAACCAACCTCATTATATTCCTCGTTACCTTGGAATGGCTACCAGTGTTTAAAAACCTACTTTTCCCATCGAACTTGGTTCCCATTTGGATAGATTGTTGAATCCTCAACCTGCACTATCTTCTCAAATTCATATTCATCCATTAACACCAGAACAAGCTCAAATACATAGGACCTAGCCTTTATAGGTTGATGTTGAATCTGAGTCTATTCCAATGGTATATAGAACTTACCAAGTCTTAGTTACCCTGCCAGTACAAGGTGCCTCACACTATCAAGTCCTTCGAGAGGGTACTCCTCATGTTTCAATATAACAATTTATTCATAGTATAGCGCAATGAAAACCAAAGATGACTTATCATGAGACAATGGAAACTCCCGTGAGGAAGAATTATGGTCCATATCAAGTGCATTTTCAAGGCCAACAAGTCCAAACCGAACCATTCCAACAACTTTATCATCACCTTGGTGGCGGACATCATGGTCACTTGTATACTGGTTATCAGAGTCCTCCTTACCTTCGTACCCAGGTTCCTTATTATCATAATCCTCATTATTTGGGAATGTAATTACCCAGTGATCAAGATACTCCTTCATATGCGAGTCATCCTCCTTCGGACTTTAATTGTTAGTTGCCTTTTGTGGCCACTCACGAATTACCAAACCTAACTCAAATCACTAATGACCCCGTCACTCATTCACCATGGCGACCGATAATTCCAACTAAATTTCCTTCACATATTTCGAAATTCAAAAGGAATTGAGGAGAAAACCTGTCGAAGCACATCATGACTTATCATCCATGGTGTTCCTTGAAATCCCTTAATGATGATTCTATTTTATCTCATCTTTTCCAATGAATGCTTACATGTACTACTGTTAAATAGTATATTGAGTTACCTAGGGCTTCATTCCATGATTCCAGCTCTTTGGCCACCACCTTCCTCACACATTTCCAGTTACCGATCATATATGAAAATCAAATGGAACTATTGAAAAATATCAAACAATAATATTTCACTCAGATCTCATATCACATTCATGAGTGGACGCATCACCACTGTTTGGTCAAGTCCTACGTTCATGATTAATTTTTAGCAGAATGGTTTACCAAATATTTCTAGTTACCTATAAGAGAGGATGTGGCTAAAGGTGGCATCATGACCGAAGATAAATTTATTTGTCATGAATAGTAATTAGACCTTGTTTATACCCAGTTAGGCACACTATGATAATATACTGAATGCTCCAATACCTTAAACTATTTTTCCTCCTCCACCAGGTAAAGAGTCTCATGTTTCCCATGGTGTCATTAGCTCTTTGAGTTCACAGTCGGTGAGTAAACCATCTAGTGTTTCTCTTACCGCATCTACTCAAAACCCTCAATCTCATCCTCCTGTAGATTCTGCTTCTGAGATAAATGTTGTTTCATCTAGTAAGGGCAAGTTTCCATAGTAACCTGGAAGTAAGAAGAAAGGGAAAGGTAAGAAAAAGAAACATCCTTCACCTCAGGATAAACTAACAAATCAGTCCTCTGATGAGACTCGAAAACTTCGTTACCCATGCTTCAATTGTAACAAGGACAACTTTTACACATGATTTTCCACACTGCATTGAAGTGAATCAATTTCTTAAATATTATGCTTCTCCTGTTATGATGACTTACCCATTTTTCAATGAGGAGACCAATATGGTTGCTTGGGATCCTTCTTCCTCTAACATGATTTTGATGCTTTCATCCTCAAAGTTGACATCCAATGTCATGGTGGCCTCTCGAAATAAAGACTATAATAATTTCAATCCACCGAATGGCTAGGCTAATGATCAACCTACCAGTTTACCATCAACACCCTATGATCCTACAGCACCTCCGATTCCTGCAAAATTTACTATCAGACCTATAAAGGGCATTATTCATAATTATACTTTCAACCCTTTTTCAAGAGATTCCCAAGATTATAACATAGTTTAGGACTTGGCCCAGTCTCCATCAACTATGTCAACGTTTGAGGTGTTGCAAAAATTCCACACCCAAAAGAAGGCGATGTTGTCAGCTATCGCATGTCTGGATCAATCAAATTCCAACCTAGTTGTTTTTGCTCATGAAAAATATACCCCTCAACTTAAAGATAAATTAGCTTTGATAATCCAATTTATATTCTGTCGTAAGAACGTGCAACATTCTATTATGGATGAGTGAGCCTCGACCTGCATTATGTCCATGTCTTTCTGGAAGGAAATTGGTTCACCCAAACTGAGTAAATCAACCACAAAATTGAAATCTTTCAATGGAAGAACATATAAACCCTGTGGGATTTTGAATTCCTTTCAAGTAGAATTATGGGGAAAAAATTCCTTTATAGAAGTAGAAGTTATTGAAGAACCTCTTGATTACAATCTTCTAGTGGGACGTATAATGGTGTATGCTATGGTTGCCATAATTTTAACCTATTTTCGTATGATCGCATTTCTTCATAAAGGCGATATTTTCACATAGATCAAATCACCTTTTTTTCCTCTGATTCTCATGTTACTGGAAGTGTCCCTCTTGTTGGGGAATCCCTACAATCCTATCAGTATACCAAGGTTGGATTATTGAAAGATTCATTGCTTATGGGAACATTTTTTCTCCTTCCTCCTTGACAACACTTTTTTAGTTTCTTTTATCAACATGATATCATCATCTATTCTCCCAGATGATCCATTGATTGTACCTAATGAATCCAACATCGAAGGTTTTTTTGACCAAATGTCGCTAAGCCTTGTTGAGCTAGATTATGAAGAAATTACTCTTCTTACACAACTTATACCTTCCCTTCCATCAATTGGGTATATCGATCACTGGATTATGTCATGCCTTCTGACCCTTTTTCTCACGTGTTATCTACCAAAGAAAGCATCGTATAGATCATGATTCCGAATGATGGACCATGGGATGAACATCACCATCATTTATCCTTACCATATTCCATTGAGAATAATATCAGTCAGGTATATTAACCCAATTTTTTCTAACCTATCACGAATTATGTCTCTATTCAGGAGATTGGCTCTTAAAATAAAATCTCAAATAACGAAGAGACAATACCTCTCTACATTTCTATCAAACGAGGTATTATAAAAAATCTATATATTGGAGCATATTGTTCTCCATCTGAGATCGAGATTTATAGAACCTTTTTTCGTGAGTTACAGGATCTATTTTCCTGGACTTATGAGGAGATATAGTAGTGGATGACATTAATATGTGTCCTGATGCCAAACCTATCTTGTAGCGCCTCTGTCTAATCCATCCCAAGAAATTTGTGAGGATCAAGGTTGATGTTGAAAAGCTTCTACAGGATAGTTTCATATACCTCGTTCCTCTAACTGAATGGGTATCAAATGTCGTCCCTGTGTTGGGAAAAATACTGAAAGGGGGGGGTGAATTAGTATTTATAGCTAACTGACAATTTTTTTTTTCTTAAAACCATATGTTACATTACTGCATCCAACTTGTATGTCCAGAGATCTTATTATGTCTTTACTTAGATCAATACATCAATTATTCATCAGATAAGCGGTAAGCATGAACAGAAATAATAGAAAAAACCATCAAACATAAGCAACACATATGAATACCTGCATTTAAGGTGGAAACCCAATTCGGGAGAAAACCACCGCTGTTGTTATCTCAGTCTTCAATATCTATTATAAAGAAAAATTCTTACAATTTTATGCTGGCGCAGACTTATACCAGCACACAAGCACCCACCTGCAGAAGGCTCCAACCTTATGTCGTTTACCAGCCTTTCCTTGAAGGGAGCTACAACCCCCTGTTCTCATTTACCAGCTACCACTGGAAGGGAGCTACAACTCCCTCACTGAAGGCCTCGACCCTCAGCACCACTGCGGACCACGTTTCATCAATTTTCACATTGGATCCACCAGTTTCCACACGAAATACCTTGCATGCCACCAGATTTATTCATTCAGTACACTTACACCTGTTCTTCATGATTTCATCCGTCGTTCAAACCAGTGATTCATCATCTTCAGATCATTATATCCATGGGTGCATCGTAGATTTAGATTTATCAGTTAAGAACATAGTTTGCCCATGCAGATATTCCTTAGAAAAATTTATTCATTCACAACCCTTACGCATGCACACTTCGTACTATGATTCTCATCACCTTATATAGTTTTCGCCTTTATTAAAACCATGGGTCAAAACCATTCAATTGCTAATGGTATTCCTGGACGGGGTCAAAATAGATAATCCAACAGGGTTTCCATAACTCTCACTATTCTATTGATCTTGGTAATTAAATAATTAATTTAATACTTTTGAAATAAACTTTAGGATTAAGGTTAACCCTTCGCATTTTAACGCTTTCAAACGATATGATAACCCTTTGACCCCGAGCCCACAAATATATTCAATAGCCAATCCAATATCCGCATGGTACCATAAGTAAATTTCACGCAAGTCCAACGTCCGATCACCATTAGATTAGCAAGCTTACAGATCAATGGCGTATATGCATATCGCTCGACCTTCGATGCCGAACGTGAACGTGCGATGGCCCGGCATACCTTGGTTAGCCTCCGCGCAGCTTTATCAAATGACCACCGTCCGATGGCTTCCCTCCATATCAACGGCGCACAACAATATCGCTGGGCATCCTGGGTCGAACTATAACGCGCGATGGCGCACAGTGATAAGCGGCTTTCCGTGGGTCTCCTTGCCACGTGTCAAATGATTTATGGAATCGCTCCCAACTCCTCAAATACCGCTTACTCCGCATAGGTGGTACGATGAAAACCATAAACCACCTTCACTGTTCACTCGGTCATGGTTCCATTCTTCCACGCAGGGTTCCATCGCCTTTTCAATGTATTATTATAATTCATTTGTGCTTTAATGTTTTTCCTTTTATTACAGTTCCTTTGCTAAGTTTACAGTTCTATCCTATCGCAGCTCCACTTCTAACTGCACATTCAAGTTCTTGATTCCGCAAGCTGATTACTGTACTATGGTCCATCGCAATTATAATCTTTGCTACATTCATCATATCTCTGCAACCATTAGTTCCTTCAATTTATACACTAAATATTTAATTTCGAATCCTTGCCACAGGGTTTATGATGTTTACAGAAAATGATTCATAGTTGTCCACAGGGACTCAACTATCCTTCCTTTTTAATTCTATCAATAATATACATATAATTCACAGAAAATGCGGAACCTTTTTCTGTTTGATGGCCTTTTTCTCCTACTCTATCTCTAGAAAATTATTCTTCAATTATGCATTCTACTTCTATTCACTTTCTCTTCATTGTCTGCTACCTCAATTCCTTATCTCCCTTTCTTCCTCTCTGTTTCTTCTGCTATCTCGCTGTTACTCTCTCTGCTTCTTTTCTAATGCTACTCCTTTCTTCTCTCTTTGCCTTGTTCCTGTTCGGATGCTTCTTCGTGGCACTTTCTTTGCCATCAATGAAAATATTTCCAACACCCTGTCATGAAGAAACATGGCACAATATGAGTATGTGTCAATTATTGGTATGTGAATCATGATTCTCCTAAGGAAAAATATCTTAACACTTTCATCAATAATATTGTTGATTATTGTGCTGGCTGTGAGATCTATCTATCCATGGATGGATTCTTGGGCTCCAATCAAATACACATTCTCCCTACGGACCAACCTAAGACTACATTTTTTTGTCCCAGGGCTTCTTTTGGTTATTGAAAGATCCCAATTAGCTTAAAGAATGTGGGTGCCATGTTTCAATATGTCATGGATTACAATTTTCATTATATTAAAGACATTGTATAACCATATTTGGATGATCTCTATGCTCTTTCCAAACATTGGGTTGATCAACCGTTGCATATTCAGGCTGCCTCTCTCTGTTTTAGACAATATAACATTTGAATTAACCCAAAAAAATGTGTATTTTGTGTTGGTTATGGTCATCTCCTAGGTTTTTTTATTTCAAAATAAGGAATTTCTAATGGTCCTCTGAAAGTGCAAGAAATCCATGATTTTCCTACACCTTCTCTCACTCAATTACAAAGACTCAAAGGGAAATATAAATTCCTATAGAGGTTAATCCCTAGTTACGTTGAGCAGACCAAAGGTTTCAATCACTTACTGAATAAATGGGTACCCTTCAGGCTTCCACTAGGACAACCCTACTGAGAAAGTGTTTGATGCCCTGAAAGATGTACTGGTTTGGGCATCTCTATTATACCCCCCTGATTATTAGTGGAGCTATTTTTGTACCTAGATGCATCCATTTATATTATAACAATGGTATTCATAAAGAAATATGATATTCGTACTAAAAATCCAATTTTTTATCTAGGTTAGAACCTCAATGACACCGAAATCAAATATACTCATGTATAAAAGTTGTCTTTGGCGGCCATTCAAACCGTCCAAAGGTTTCACCATTATATCATTCTTATGAAAAATACGGTCATTTGAGATTGCAACCCTATGACATATATATTTTCATTTAAATTTTTGTGGGGTAAGTACTTTGAGTGGATTTTTATTCTCCAAGAGTTCGAACTGGAATTCATGAAATCCAAGTCGAATAAATCCCTAGTTTTCACCGAGATTATGTGTGAAGTTCCTTCCCCTGATTCTAAATATACATTTGAATATTCTATCCCTAATGAATCATTGTTTCTAATTTCTTCAAATGAGCTTTGGTATGGATATTTCTTGATTTATCTCTAGACGCAGAATTTCTGGCCTAATAACTCTCACTCTAAGAAATGACATTTTTTATACCAATCCCAAAATTACATCATTATCGGCGACACTCTATACCATCATGGTATTAATATGATATTACAGAGGTCCCTCACCCTTGAGGAAGTCGAGAAAGTGATTAACGAATTTCATTTTGGGGCATGTGTTGGACATCTATCTATTTACACTACCACAAAAAATATCCTACGCATTGGTTACTTTTGGACCACTATATTTTGCGACTGCATCATTACTATCTAGAAGTGTCATGCATTCCAAATATATGATCGAAAGATCCGTGCACTGCTTTCTCCTTTGCATCCCATCGCCTCTGTTGGTCCTTTTGCAAAATGGGGAATTTACCTTATGACATGTAACCCTCACTCATATAGGGGCAATGGTTATATTATTGTTGTTGATGACTACTTTACTAAGTGGGACAAGGCACTGCCTACTTTCTACAACATTGGTGAGAAGTATGCATAATTTTTCATCAAACATGTTATTGAGAGGTTTGGCATACCACAAGAAATAGCTACAGATCATGGAAAGAATTTACAGGATCATATGATGATTGAACTAGCTTTCAAGTTCAGAATTTCACATGAAAATTACAGTCCCTACTATCCAAAGGCTAATGGAAAAGTCGAGCTTGTCAATGAAGTTCTTAAAACTATGCTTCAACGTATGGTGGTTGTCCATAAATAAGACTAACACCTACTTCTTTACATATCCTTGTGGGTATAGAAACCTCAGTGAGGACTACTACCAGATTCACTCCCTTTCAATTTTTCTATGGTCTATAAGGGATCCTCCCCATCGACTATGAATTTCCCTCATTTAAACTAACTGTCAAAATTCTTCCTGCCACTTCTGTAGAGGAGGAGGATCTTTTCCATTTGACTCATTTGGATGAAAACCATCGTGATGCTTCTTTACTTCAATGAAGATCGTAAAAGACATGTCAAGGTGCAATATGACAAAAGTATCAAGCCTGTAGTATTCTTGTAAGGAGACTTCATTATATTATATGGCCAGGAGGATGATAGGTTAGGTCGAGGAAATTTTTAACCTATGTGGATAGGTCCATGCATTTTCAAGATATTCCTCATGAAAAGGAACTACAAGTTAGTAGATTTCAATGGAGTTCCACTCCCCCAACCTAGGAATCAGTTGTACCATAAAAAATACTATGCTTTATCTCATGCTAGTACAATATGTACATATTGTTTATAGGCATGTTTCACTTTGTTTGAAGTGTCTTCTCATAGTTTCCCAATGTTTCTGTTGATCTCATTTATGATTTGTTTGTAGATTTCAACATCTCTCAAACCGTACATTGGTTACGTTGATGGTGCTATTCATAGTACTCAAAACCTATCTTCCGCAGCATGGGATATCTTTGCTCCAAATGGTGAGCTGGTGGGTATGAAAGGTATTTTGATTGGTCACTTGAATAAAAACATCACTGAGTATAGAATAGTGGCTAAGATTCTATATGGTATAATTTCACATGGTATTTGTCATTTAGTCATCATACTCGACTACCAACTCGTAGTACTACAACTTGCCAACGTCTATTCGGTTAGAAATCACACCATCCTTCTGATAGTTTTAGGGTGAGTATTATAGAAATACATTTCAATTTCATAAAATATTAACACATCTATAGAAATATAAACACATTATAAGATGCCCTAGATAATCATGTTTTATATAGACATTTGCAATGAATGTAAATAATTTTCAATTCACATGAGATCATATTGAAAGTATAATAGGAAATAGGAAACACTCAAAAAATGTATGTATATATATATATATATATATATATATATATATATATATATATATATATATATATATATATATATAGGTTTTACAAGAAACCTGTGTCCCTAGACACATATTACTACATCGCCCATATGAAAAAATATATGCAAACATATAAGTAGACTAATCAGTAGTGCTCATCATATAAAAAGACATTATGCGATCCATCTTGCACAACAATCAACAAATACGGCTTAACACTTCGATAGTGTGAGGCTGACATTAGATGGGAATATAATAAACTACAGTGTCATCAACCTTGTGGTTCAATCCCTCCATGTGGCGCTCCACCTATGATAGGATCTCGGTTACCTTAAGATCCCGTAGAATCTCTTTTCCTACAGTAATGACTTGTACTAGCACCACTGCCTCCTCATGTGGTTGTCTTCCTGCACGATGGAGATATAATTCACCCACTAGTAAAAATGGTCGAGCATCTACATGAAACATCAAATAGTTTAGTCTTGAAAACATCAAAAAACACAAAAAAAAATGTAAAACATTCAAAAACTTAATGGTAAAAATATTTTTACCTATAGCATGCAATTGCTCACCCTTAGGAAGCATGCGATCAAGATAATCACAAAAATCCATCCCTACATAAGGATAATCATGGATCATGATGAAATTTCTATGGAACCATCCAAAGCAGGATGGTGAAAAAATGATTTTCGATGAACTTGCATGTCAGGCCATATGTTCTATCCACCTCCTCATATGTGGTACCCTTGGATCAATAGGCTCTAGTATAAACTAGTGAGGCTGAAGTAGTGGCACCCACTCTAAAGTGAAATATACTAAGAGCGAACCATAATCAAATTTTTTTAATTTCCCCTCTTTTGTTTTGGTCAATTGTTCATTCTTATTGAGCAGGACACCCTCACTCTAGTTGAAAATGGTTGGCTCTAGACATTCTATCCCATACTATATGTACGATGGAGTCTCAAGCTACCTGCTAATATAGCAATGAGAAATAGGATCATCCTCAATTATAACTAGGTCACATCTTTAATATTTATCTTTCCATCCCTAGTAGGTTGAGCTTGACGTCTGCAATAGGTTTTGATATAGCCTTTGATTGTATCCCCACCACTCCTGCCACCTAGAAGAGAGATGGGGGCACCCCTCTTGGATAAACTTATAATAAAGTAGATATCATCTACCTTAATCTCAAGCATATGTTCCCCAAAAATAAATGCATGCACCTGAAAATCCTATGAATTCACGAGATATTTCAACAACTCCATTTGTTGCCTTTTCTGAGGTAGCCATAAAAATTTCTAAAATCCATAGGTTTTCGTTGCCTAGATAGTGGCAGGATCATTTTCTATAGTCGAATATTGCTCTTAATGTTCTCTTTCTCATGTAAATAATTCCATTTTGTGCTAATGAACATCAGAAAAATAAACAAAGGATTCATTAGGCTACTTTTCATGCAAAAAATCTGACCAAATTTGAGGGAAAACTGATAAACCCTTAAGCATGCTATGCAAAATTAACCCTTGTAGTACAAACCCAAGAGTTGCACCCCTCCTAGTAGTCATAGTCTCTTTAGGTGCAAGATATTTTTCAACACATGGAGGGTGTGTTGGTCTTAGGTCGTGTTTTAGAAAATCGAGGGCCCTTAAAACCTCAAAAAATTTCCATGAAATCACAAAAATGGACCATCAGATAAAAGAGAATGGTTTTATCTCTTATATGGAAGTGAGGGTACTCAAAATGATCCAGTGGATTGCCTACAATTAGGTGTCGGTGATCGAGGGAAAAATTGTTCCAAAACTCTGTCTCTTGAAGGTAAATGTGATATGGTAAAAATGAATGGTTAATTTCAATATTTATGGTCATTTATTGCATAATTTTATTCAAATTTAATGTCTTGACCTATATATAATTCATTTTTACTATGAAACAGGTATTTTTTATTCCTTTTGTGGTGTTTTTACTAGGTCGACAACTGTTAATGTTGTTTTATCATGCTTTAAACAAGTTATTTTAACTAGGGAGTATACTTTTATCTATTTTTCAAGATTTATAAACCTACTAAAAAAGAACCCCTTGTAGTCCTCTTTCAGCTCTTTTCAGACTCCCAAAACATGAAAATATTGTCGAGTACTTGTCTTTTCAAAATCGTTAAAGTAAATGAAAATATCTATGCTCAATATAAGTTTAACCCTTCTCCACACTGAGATGGATTATTTTCAAAAAATGAAGACCTTATTTGTAATGTAGACCTCTCCTCACATCTCCCCAAGTAACCGGCCAATCGGGGTGAACATGAGATAAGGACAATTATGGGAAGAATCAACCTACTTGGTGACTTTAAGGAAGTGGAATCGACACAAAAAACCATAAGACAGAATCCCTACACCAACTATAGGACCCCTACAGGCTATCCTAGCCATCACACTAACCTATCCCTAGGTCCCACTGAATTTTATGCCTTCAAACCTCTGAAAACTCCATATATGTGTGCAAGGGTGCATCTAGGAGGCTCTAGACACACCCCCAACATTGGCATGCATGCATCCATCGACTAAATTTCCAAGACCTATGCCTACATCCACAATATTTCACACAATTTTTAAGGCTAGAATCCAGGACTCTACCCAAAAATTATTGTATCTTTTAGAAATCATTAAAAACATGAAGATAATGTTAAATAACCAAAAACTGACTCCATGGCTAGGCGTGACAATCCCCAATAGGGACTTACATTCTATCAAACACTTGGAATGAATTAAATCTACAATTCTAGGATACAAGATAGAGCATTAATGACTAAAAATTCTTATGAAACATAACAAGAAGGATCACCACCCTCTTCCTTGAACAAATATCACATGAATTAGTACTTGCATCCATCATTTTAAAAATTAAAAGTAAACACATGAAATAGCCATGACATGAACTAGTCATTTAAACATGATTTCAACCATCATAAATCCATGTAAATAAAATTTACATAACATCCATTAAATCCACCCATTAACAGGTCCAAAAGCAAGAGAAATTAGCTTCCATTTAACATAGGAAAATATCAACTAGGTTTGGGACTTCCATGTACCACCCAACCATAGACATGGCTAAGCCAAATCTCTCTTCATCCAATCACCCCTATATCATATTCCAAGCATGAATGTGGGATATCATGGATAAACCAATCCAAAACACAACCTAGGAAATCCATAGGTTAAACCATCTCCACCCTCACCATATTGTGATCACACCAAAATGTTTGCTCCGATCACAACTAAACCAATCAATCATGCCTCAATTTTATTCATTTCCTATTATTTACCATCATTTTCCCCCTCACATGCAACCTGTGACCTTTTACCTTCCTTCTCTCATATTTTACTTTATTTTCATAAATAAATGTGTCGGAATTACTTTTTTCACCTTTAATTCCTTTTCCATTTCCTTTGCCAATTTTCTTTATCAATAAATACATATCCAATGATACCCACAAGGATATCTTTCACAAAATTTTGCTTGTAATAAGTTTCCATTAACCATGGCCTTATTTTTTCCTTCATTAACTTTTATTACATGGAATTTTTCTGAGGTCTGTTACAAAAAACCCCCTTGGGGAACATCATGCTCAGTGTTATACCACACATAAACCTCAGGAAAAATGCTAAAAATTAAACATATTTCTCATGGAGATTTATAGATTATCTCGTTGTAGTATTTACAATGAGTAACCTGATAAAAAGAACAACTATGATAACATGACCATATACACCCATATCTGTTATTGGAGCTTTATAACGTAGCTCATGGAAATATTTACATCCATATACATATGTTCATATAATAAAACATCACTAAAACATATGCCAAACATATACCAAACATAAAATAAAAACTTATTTTCCTCAGCCAAGAAATAATTAAGGATACATGGCTTGCATCTGATCTCCCATATCCCATGTAGACTTATCGGTCCCAAAGTTATTACAGTGCACTTTAACTTACTTGATGACTCTATTTCTGAGCATGAGCTAATTCCACTGCAATATACACTGATGTTCCAGCTTGAATTCTCCTGATTTCTCCACCTACAATATAAACCAATCAATAACATGATCAATATCCTTTATATACTTTTTAATTAATGAAACATGAAACACATCATGGACATTTAGTGTTGGAGGATGCGCAAGCTGATAGGCCATTGGTCCAATCCTCTCAAGGATCTTAAAAGGTGTGCAATACTGTGGTGCCAACTTGGAACATGATCTGATCCCAAGGAGCTCTTCTTAGGCTCTATACAGAAATAGACATGCTCCCCAACCTGAAACTCCTTAAATAACTTGTGCCAATATGTGTAACTCTTCTACCTATCCTGTGATGCCTTAAGATTCTTCTTTATAATATGCATTTCCTACTCCATCTCTACCATCATGTCTGTCCCAATCAATACCCTATTAACTGGATCACTATAACTGATGGGAGGATTACAACTCTTCCCATAAAATGTCTTGAAGGGACTCATACCCAATGGCTCATGATACCCATTGTTTTATAAAAACTTGACCAATAGTAGATACTCTTCTCATTTCTATTGTTGTTTCATCACATAAATCCTCAAAATGACCTCCAATATCTTGTTTAACCTCTTAATATGTCCATCTTTCTATGGATGATAATTTGTGCAGAAGGCCAACTTTGTCCCCAAACATGATAATAACTCCTTCCCAAACATAGAAGTGAACTGTGCATCCCTGTCTGACAAAATCCTCTTTGGAACACCATGCAATCTGATTAGGTCTCTAATGAACACTTGTGCTATATCGCTAGCTGAGTAGGTAGTCTTCACTGGTAGGAAGTGTGAAACCTTTTTCAACATGTCCACGACCACCATGATAAAATCATGTTTTCTCACTATCCTCGACAACCCTATAGAAAATTCCATGGAAATGACCTCCCATTTCCATTCTACAATTGCAATAGGTTGTATTAGACCACCAAGATGCCTACAGTTTGCGTTTACCTGCTAACAATCGAAAAACCTAGCCACAAAATATCCTACATCCCTCCTCAGATTAATCCAATAATATAATATCACTGTAGTCAACATATTCTAGTATCTTGGATGACCTTAATATGGCTTCCCATGGAACCCCCTCAATATCACCATCTTCAGCTCACTATTGTTTCGCACATATATCCTATATGTAAATCTAACCAACCCATCCGTGATGAGAAGATAGTCCACATCCTATACACCTATAGCTGTACCTGTAGCTGTATCTATACCACTATCTATAGTTTTACCTATACTCTACTACAATCTCTTCCTAAGCTCCATATATATGACATCATGTTGACCTGTCTACAAGATCCTATCCTGTAAATCCGTTCCATAGGAGCTCATAGATGCAATGTGATTTACCTGTATCTTCCTGCTAAGAGAATATGTGACCATGTCCTCGTTACCTTTGATACGTTTTATCTCAATATCAAACTCATTGATCATAGCCAGAAATCTAGCTTGCTTGGAACTTATATTTGACTGGTCAAATAAGTACCTAAAACCACTATGATCGCTCATCAATACAAACCTCCTGCAGAGAAGATAATGCCTCCACATATTTAATGCATGTATGATTGCTTCTAGCTCAAGATCATGTGTGAGATAATTATGCTCGTCTTCATTCATTTTTTGTGACTCATAGTATACAACCTGTCCATCCTATATAAGGACTCCACCATGCCACCTTTTTCAAGAATATGTACACACTATAAATTATTTTACTAGATCAACGATATTTAACACTGGAGCATATGTCAACGACTTCTTAAGTTGTTCAAAACTAGCCTCACAATCCTGTGTCCACTCAAACTTTTTACCTTTCATGATGTAATTGAATAAGAAATGTGTCAGATGTTCCTAATGAACCTCCGATAATAGCATTTGAATGCCATGAAATATCTCACCTCATCTACATTTCTAGGAGCTATCCACTCCATGATCTCTCTTACATTTTCTGGATCCACTCTTATGCCATTCTTGGAGAAAACATGTCCCAAGTAGTGTACCTCACTCTAAAAGAAACTACATTTTTTGACCCTAGCATACAACTGATGCTCTCTCAAAAATCTCAACACTACCCGCAAATGGTCAACAAGATCTTCTTCATTCTTAGAATATAAAAATATGTCGTCAATGAAAAAAATCACAAACTTTTCTAGATGAAGACACAACACACTATTCATAAAAAAACATAAATGTAGTTGCATTATTAGTCAAACCGAGTGGAACTACAACAAACTCATAATGCCCATACCTTGTCCGGAAATTTGTCTTGTATATTTCCTCCTATTTGATACACACCTAATGGTATCATGATCTCAAGTAAATCTCAGAGAGCAATGTTGTTCCCTTAAATTGATTAAAAAAATCATCAATCCTTGGCAGTGGGTACCTGTTCTTCATGGTCAGTTTGTTCAACTGCATGTAATCAATGCATAGTCTCAGAGTACCATCCTTGTTCTTCATGAACAACACTAGTGTGACCCAAGGTGATACACTTGGACTAATGCATCCTTAATCAAGCATCTCTTTCAGCTCCAACTTTAACTCTACTGAGTCTATTGTGCTCATCTTGTAAGGGGCATTTTATGTTGGTGTTGCCCCTAGTACCAACTCAATAGAAAAGTATACTTAAATTTGAGGTGGAAAATCTGAAATAACCACGACAAAAACATCCTCAAAATCCTGTAGAGATGGATAATTTCTCAAAAAATATATTTCCTCAACTTCCTTACCTTTTTTGCTAGAGATATGAACCACAAATAGCACACACCCTTTTCTGTGACTGTGCTTGGCCTACATAGCTATCACCATCCTAACTGATGTGGCTTTCTTATTTTCCTCAAATATTCTAGGTTCCTCATTGTCATCCAAGCACTCAATGGCTTTGTTATAACAATCCACCTTGGTCATGTGAAGGTATATCCAATACATACCGAATAGCATAATGTATGATCCCGATGCAAATATTTTCAAGTGCGTTGTTTTAAGCATACCATTTAACTCAAATACACAATATATTACCCAATGATGAACTCTTTTCTTCGTACATGTAGCCAACTGCACTAACCAATATTCTACATGCAATTATTTTCTCAAACCACATTTACCTACCATGCCAAGATTAATGTAAATATAATTAGATCTAGGATCAATCAAAATAGAAACAACTTGATCAAAAATCTTATCATCCATCTCAATGATATAGGCCTAATTATTTATGTGTGTGTTGTTGACAATTTCATAAATAAAGGAATTCTTTGCCCAACATCCCCGAATGTATGTGCCCCTTGTTCACTATATATATTGGGTCTACCACCCTTATTCTACGGATAGTCCCTCTTACGATGATCCTTGCCACATATCCAACACTGCAACAGTTCTCTACCATCATCTCTGGCTTGCTTCACCCTACGTCCTTACCGAGTTTTATTGAACTTATTCTAAGGAACCACATTTTCATTCTCACTTAAATCTTGTGGTTTTTCCTTCTTTGGTTTCCGTATTAAGTTATCTTTCTCATTTCCTTTGAAATCATGCTCAGGATCAATTTTGTGTTTTTATTGTTGATAAAAATCTTTCAGCTTTCAAATGGTCTCCTCCAATGATCAAGGCTCATCGAACTCAATCTGGTCTTTGTACGCTACTAGAAACTCATTGATAAATATATGAACCTTGGCCTTTTCCTCCTTGAGGTAAGGCATGTATCTAAACAACTCCAAAAACCTACAAGTATAATCATAGTCTATCATGGAACCCATCTGCAACTCATAAAAATCCTTATCTCTAGAATCATAGTACCTTTCTGACATATACATCTTCCGGAATAGCCTCTCAGACTCACTCCAAGCAAGTTCTTGCTCATAAATACCCCTAACATTATTCACATATTCCCACAAAATATATACTTTACCTTTGAGTATGAATGTGCCTATTTTGGCTTTCATGTTTTCTGAATACTCATGCAATCTGAATAACCTCCCCATACCAAGTGTAATATTCCTAATTAGTTGTAATATTCCCAAATGGGAAAAGAAAAAAATATAGCTCATAATAATGGAAATAACATCAAGTATTAACACATCACATATGATCCAAATGATATATCCATGCTATTATGTATAACAACAATAAATAAATACAATATCTTGGGAATCAAGCCCCTCAAGATAGGAAAAAGGAACCTCTAATGCCAAAATTCAGCCAAAAACATGTAATGCACTGCTACAAAAAGTAATAAAGAAAGAAAAATGAATTTTTAGTGACTAATACTGTAGCTAGAACATATATATAAATGTATCTGATAAGATCATTCTCATACTGGGCCAGAAATGGATATCTATGCTCCTCAACACTTTTCCAAGACAATCCACGAAGGGTTTCCGGAAATACACTAAATATGAAGGGTGGATGTAAAGCCCTAGGGTTGAAGATGAATTGAAACTAAAGCACATAAAAGGAGGTGGCTGAATCGGATGTATATCTGAAAGAAATCCTTGAAAAGAACCCTCTAAATGAAGGGCTGATCCCTTCAATGGAAAGCAAACACTCCAAATGGAGCACTAAACTTGCCCCTGCAACAACTCATTAAAATAACGTATATCTAGACTGGAACTACGCTATATGGGATAAAATCAACTTTTCCTGGTGCCAAATATCTCAAATAAGACCAAGCAACTCCTTTACTGGCCTTCCAATGGAAGGAATCCTTCCTCCACTGAAAAACTAGCTCAGAAAAAACCCAACAAGATATTCCATTGCTACACCCTGCAACTCAACACATCTCTGAATAGAAACTACATTGTACCACAAGCTGAATCTTGGTCTAAAACATGAATTTGGAAATGTAGTGCAAAGATATTGCAAGAGGACTATCAAGGAAAGAGGTGTGATTCCCGATTAGGAACACCTTGTCCTAAACAACACTGCATTCTTAGCTAAACAACTAAAGAAATCTTATATGTCTAAACAAACCATATAATAAAAAACATAACATTAATAACATGCCTAATATGGCTTCAATCCTCTTCCTTTTATAAGAAACAAACTTCGAAACCCTAATCCCCATCCATTAATGACAATACTTCCATGAAATGTGTTTCCATCTAAAATTGGGTTGTCCCTCATTGAATGCCACTTCTCCATGACAACGTTGTTGATTTGGTCAAGGTTGACTGAGTCCACATGCTTTAGTCCCTTTTCACACCTAAGGGTGCTTTATTAAGCTGAAAATATGATCCAAGTTCACATGAGAAGTGGTTTTATTCCTAATAAAGAGATTTATGGGTTTCCCTACCCACTTATTCATCAAACAAGGAAGAAAAATTAGATTTTAATATTCCAATTAGCCGCATGCTAATTCAACAATATTACAGTCCTCCACTTCCAAATGTTGCTTTTCCTCAAGAAACTGAAAGGATAGATCTGAAAAATATAGGGAACCTTCATTCCCATGTGAAGCTTCATCCTCCAAGCTATCATCCATATAAAATCAATCACCCTCTAAAATTGTAATTCACCGAAAAACTCCTCCCATATACTTATGAGAGGCACCTCCCAAGTGCTCAAGTTACCCAAATGGCTCATCCCATAAGGAAAAAAGAGACCCAATGTAATAATCATGGATGGTCCAATTCTCTCCCAGAAATATGAAACATAAGAACCAGGGAGAATCTCTCTCCCAAAGGGTACATCCAATCCTTTCATCCTCCCTCTATTCACTGCCATAAAAATGGTAAGTACATCATTAATATATGGGATCAAAGCTAGTGATCCATAAACAATGAAATTCAATAATGGAGGTGGATCATAGTCTGACATGTGGAACCAGTGCAGTATATCTCCTGATTGCCTGAGATCATGTATGTAAGTGGTTTCCCCACCACTTACATGCTGTCATAGTTTTCTCAAAAGTTCTGAAAAGGTGAGAAATGTTTGGTGCCTTTGGTGCACACTCAGAGTGATATATCATCTCATTATATCCTCCTAGAGAGTGGCCTTGCTCAACATAGTTTATGTCCAAAATTTGACCATGAATTTTAATAGGAATAATTCTCCCCCTTGCAACAATGGCCTGCACATGTATTGTAAATAAATGCAGATATTAATCATATAAATCATTATGCATAGAAACAAGATCTTTACCATATGCTCTGCTCATACAAATGGAGTGGTTCATAGATAGATCCCCTCTCATTCCAAAAGAGGAAAGAGGTAGCTATGATAGCTCCTCCATAGATTTATGTATCGCTACCATCTCCACATGGTACATGCATCTCCTCAAATGATGATATACCTCCTCTTCAAGGCCTTCCCAAGTAAAATCCTCCATGATAGTGTTGTATGACTTCATGGAATAAGTGTGGATGAAGAGAAAATATTCGTGTGCTCTTTGTAGTAATTTATCCTTGAGCTTGGAAGCTCTAGACAAGAAGATCTTACCATGATATTAGATGACCTCATCTCTGACTGAATATCCCTCCTCTTGTAGCTGGTCATTAAGTATCATACAAGTGAAAAGATCCTTGGAATAATCCACCAATAGTTGGGATTTCCAGTATGGATCTATCCTCCGAAGTGACAGCGCTTTTGATATATCATAGAAAGAATTTGTCATTTATTTGTCCTCATATTTTACATCTCCCATGCCAAAGTCACATATTAGAAGGTGGCTATCCTCCCCTTATTGCGCCTTTCTCAGCACAATATCTGAGATGAGAGTGGGTAATGATGATGTTGGGAGAATGTCTCCCTCCTCCTTGAGTCTACCCAAGACTCTCAGCACTGTACCATGACCTCACAATGGTCCCATTCCTCCTAGATCTATGAATGGTGCATCATGATGTGAGACATGCCTCTTCATCTCTTGATCTAGTGGCCTCCCAGGTGGAATGCCTCCATGCAAAGAGACATCAATATCAAAGGTAGACTGCATATATGAGTGGACTGCTTTTTCCTTGCTCTCACTGCACAAATCAGTGTGCCTATTTCATGCATCAACCTTCTGAAATATATAGGGGTTTCTGCTCCTAATCATATGATGTTGGCCATCCTCCCTACCTTCTCCTTTCATCTGCAAGGTCTCACAATCTGTCAATAATGGAACATGATTTTCATTGATTGTGCCTTGATCTCCACATATGAGATCCTTTGGAACTTATTGCAATGATACAAGAAATCCTCTCATTGGAGAAATTGCTCCATATACCTCTCCACAAGGTACTAGATCTTCTCCTGATGTGAAAACAGTGTTACCTCCAACCTGCTCTTCCCCTTCATCATGAATGGAGGTTACCTCATCATCATTAAGAGGTTATTTGTTTAGATCCTCTTTTGGATAAGACATCTCCACGTCTTCCCTTCAAGAAAATATCTCTTTCTAAAGTGGGGATATTGCCTTTAGCAAGGTATTCTGCAAGTTTTTAACACCCTCAATAGTATTCTGAAATGGATTCGGGTTTATAGATCCTTCCAACTAATGAAAATGTTTTTTTTCTTTAGGCTTGGCTAGCTCAACCAAGGACGTTTCAGAATGTTTTTCATCAAATATTTTCACTATCATCCTACTGAACTTTGCATAAGTAGATACATCTACGTGATTCAAAGAAGAAGTTTCATAAAACTACAAGGCATAAGCCTTACCTTCAATATTTTGTGCTGCTACTCTAATGAATTCACCTTCTGAAACTTGGTGGTGCTGCAAATAGGTGTCTAGCTCACCCAAGCCCTAGCTATGAATCTAGGTGACCCATCAAAAGTAGATAGAAAGAATCTACCCAAATCATGTTTCTTGCACCACTTGCTTCTATTGTGATTGCTAGGTCTTCTATTGTCCTTGATCTTGCCAAAACATTGGAATTTTAGATGATCTTTAAACCTTTGAGATTCAGATTCATTCTCTTGAAGATAGTCACCAAGAGTCTCCTCCTTTGGTAGATCTCCTTCCTCCATCTCTCTTGCTATGAACATAGGCATGGTAGAGCATTGTATATATAATAGTGTGGCTAAATTATCACACACATAATATGAAGAACTAGAGCTTTCTTCATGTCTAAATATCACTGAGGGATCTTCATGTCTTTCCCTCCTCATTCCCTTGATTTCTCTATGAAGCTCGTGCATAGTTTGGAGAAGATGTTCTGAAAACTTCTTTCCCTCCTTTTCTCCAAATAATGGAGACTTGCCTTTTTCTCCTCTATAAGATTTATCCTTTGTATGAGAAGCTTCTTCTTCTTCAGATAACATAGATGCAATGTCTTCAAAGGCTGAGCCAAGATTATGCTCTGATACCACTATAATATTCCCAAATGGGAAAAGCAGGAATATAACTCAAAATAATGGAAATTGTAGCAAGTATTAACAAATTACATATGATCCAAATGATAGATCCATGGTATTATGTATAATAGCAATAAATAAGTACAAGATCTTGGGGATGAAGTCCCTCAAGATAGGCAAAAGGAGCCTCCAATGCCAAAATGCACCCAAAAACATGTAATACACTGCTACACAAAGTATTGAAGCAAGACAAACACAGTTTTAGTGACTAGTGCTCCATATGAAAAATATATATAAATGGATCTGATAATATCATGCTCATATAGGGCCAAAAATGGATATCTATGCTCCTCAACACTTTTCCAAAACAACCCAAGAAGGGTTTCTGTAAATAGACTAAATATGAATGGTGGATCTAAAGCCCTAGGGATAAAGATGCACTGCAATTAAAGCACATAAAAGGATGTGGCTGAATCTGATGTAGCTATGAAATAAATCCTTGAAAATAACCCTCTCAATGAAGGGTTGGTCCCTTCAATGGAAAGAAAACAGTCCAAATCGAGCACTAAATTTTCCCTTGCAACAACTCACTAAAATGATGTAGATATGGACTGGGACTGTGTTGTAGGGGATAAAATCAGCTTGGCTTTGTGCCAATTATCTCACATAAGCCCAAGCAGCTCCTTTACTGGCCTCCCAATGGAAGGAAACCTTTCTCCACTGCCGAAGTAGCTCAGAAAACACCCAACAAGATATTCCATTGTTTCACCCTACAACTCAGCACATCTCTCAATAGAAACTGTGCTATACCACAAGACTGAAGCTTGGACTAAAACATAAATGTGGAAATGAAGTGAAAAGCTCTTCCAAGAGGCCTCTCAAGGAAATTGGTGGGATTCCCGATCAGGAACACCCAGTGCTAAACATCACGAAAATCTTAGCTAAATAGTCGAAGAAAGCTTATATCTCTAAACAAACCATATAATAAAAAACATAATATATCATAACATGCCTAATATGGTTGGAATCCTCTTCCTTTTATAGGAAATGAACTTCCAAACCTGAGCCCCGTACATTAATTACACTACTTCCGTGTAATGTGTCTCCATATAAAACTGTGTTATCCGTCATTGAATGCCACTCCTTCATGACAACATTGTTGATTTGGTCAAGGTCGACCCAGACCACATGATTTAGCCCATTTTCACATCTAAGGGTGCTTTATTAAGCTGAAAAGATGATCTACTTTCACATGAGAAGTGGTTTTATTCCTAATAAAGAGATTTATGGGTCTCCCTACCCACTTATTCATCAAACAAGAAAGCGAACTTGGATATTAATATTCCAATTAGCTGCATGGTAATTTAGGAATATTACATTAACTTTTAGCTATTTGGAATATTGATTTTTTTATTTTCTTAATAAAATAGATGAATAATAGGGTAGAGGGACCCATAAATAGCTTTAGTAGGAATAAAACCAATTCTAGTGTGAAAGTGGATCAACATATCTATTTGAATAAACCACCCCTTTATGTGAATGGTGGTCAGGGCATGTGTATGGGGTCAAGGTTGTCCAAAAAGACAACGTAGTCATGGAGGGACTGCAGATAGTGGAGGGAAACATAGTCATAATGGGAGGAATTCTCCATTAGAGTAGCATAATTATTAAGTGGGGCCAAGGGGGAGGAAGATCACAATGGGTATAAGGAAGGGGATGGCAGCAATAGAGAGCATTCTAAATATTTTTTATGTATGGTCTTTTATGACTTTCTACAAACTTCAAATTTTTAGTGGAGTCTGCATTGTTTTTTAGCACAAGGTTGTTTCAGGGCGGAAATCCTACCCTCATGCTTGGGGGAATTTAAGTTCCCACTTAGGAGAGGTTTCTTTGAGATTCATTCCATCATCCATTATTAGGAAAATACTCAGCCACCTTCAGCAGCGAGTCTCCTTCAGAAATTGCAATTCAGGAGCTTAGTTTTAGTGGAGGATTGATAACCCAAGTTCTTGAGCTTATTTTCCAGTGAGGGGACTAGCCCTTAACCCAGAAATTCACTGGGGAGGGGTAAAAAATATTTTCTCATTGGATAAGCCACTTCCCTACAGTTACCCAGATTCATAGAGTAATTGAACGGTAGGGCTACAATTTTCATATTGTGTATTTTTGGAAACCCTTTCCTGGTTATCTTGGAATTGTGCTAGAAACCCCAGATCTCTGATCCTGTCATTTTCTGAGAATTATATCAAGAAATCTACACATTCCTAGTTTCCAGCAATAGTTATTTCCAACAGGATTGCACAGTCATAGCATCCTGGCAGTTTATGTGGCAGCAATTTCTTATGTCTTGTTCTCTTATGTCATTTCAAGCTTGCTTTTCCTAGCTTGAGTGTATTTTCCTCAAGGTATTATACTTTATTTTCTTCTATCATATCTAATAAAATTTCTTAATGATATTCCCATGTTTTGATGTACTTATGTTTAATTCATTTTCAAGTTTTATGTTCAATATTCCTATTTTTCCTATGTTTAAATATTACAGTGGTATCAAAGCACAATCTTGGCTTAGCCTATGGGGCACTACATCTATAAAATTTGGAGAAATGGATGAAAAAGAGTTTCCACACCAAGGTTTTGAGCATACTATTGACTTGGAGCAGGAGATACAAGCAGTGATCATCACACCCTAGAGGCATCGCAAATCCTATAACGATGAAATTGAAAGAGCTATTTAGGAGCTCTTGGCTTTAGGACATATCCAACCCAGAACGAATCATTTTGATTCTTCAGTGGTCTTGGTGAAGAAGAAGGATGGTACATTGATGATGTGCATTGATTATAGAGCCTTGAATAAGAAAATAATGAAGATCTTGGTGAAGAATAAGGATGGTACATTGACAATGTGCATTGACTATAAAGCCTTGAATAAGAAAATAATGAAGAATAAGTACCTGATTCTCACGATCGACGAGCTAATGGATGATATAAGGGGATAAAAGTTATTTTCAAAGATTGATTTGAGGTCAAGGTACCATCAAATCAAGGTAAGGGATAAAGATATCCTGAAGACTACATTTATATGTCATTATTTCCAATTTGAGTTTTTGGTAATCCCCTTTGGGTTAACCAATGCTCAGGCTACTTTTCAGTCTTGTATGAACCAAATCCTTTGTGTTCAATTGATGAAATTTGTGCTCATTCTCTTTTATTATATTATTATCTAAATCCGGACACATGAAGATCATCTGCAACATATTGATACAGTATTACGCATTCTTGAGGAGAAGAAATTATATGCTAAGCTCTGCAAATGTGAATTTGGGCTCACAGAGATGCTTTATTTAGGCCACATCATTGGAGTGGATGCAGTTAGGGTCCATGAGGAGAAGACCTATGCTATTCGATATTGGCCAAAGCCAAATAATGTAACAGAAATTTAGGGGTTTGTAGGAATTTTCACTTACTACCAGAAGTTTTTCAAAGGTTTCTCCCAATTAGGAGCACCACTCACAGATATAACCAATAAGGGAGCCTTTTGTTGGAAAGATATTGCATAGAGGGCCTTTGATAGGTGCAAGGAGGTGATGATAAGTTTCCTAGTGTTGGTATTACTGAATTTTACCCAACCCTTTGTGCTGGAATGTGATGCTTCAATGGAGGGCATTGGAGCAACCTTGATGCAGGGGGGCCACCCCATAGCTTTTGAGAGTCGGAAGTTGCTAGCTCATGAGAGGTTGTATCCTATGTATGATAAGTAAATGTTGGCTATTATGCATGCATTTTCCAAATTTCAACAGTATTTGGTGGGCAAGGGATTTCGAGTCAAGACTGATCACAACAGTCTTCGATATTTTCTTGAGCAGAAGCAACTGCAAGAGAGGAAACAAAAATGGGTTAAAAAAATCTATGCATATGACTTTGAAATTTAATATGTCAAAGGGAAGAGTAATGTGGTAGTACATTCCTTATCACGGAGGCCAAAAATGTTGTCATTGATGAGTGTGGATACAAATTGGAAGGCTCAGCTGTTGGTGGAATATTCCAAAGTTTTCTTCACATGTGAGATCCTAGATGGGAAGTTGACTGATGAGAGGTATAAAGTGATGGATGACATCATCTATTACCAGGACCAAATATTATTGAATATATATTCTAAGCTCAACAAGAATATTCTGCATGCAGCATATGATTCACAAATATTAAGCCACCAAGGATTCACCAAGTGATATCGGTCCATTATGGAGAGATTCTCATGGAATGGTCTCAAGGAGGATGTTCTCCAATAGATCAGGGAGTGCATATTTTTCCAAGACATTAAAGGAGATAACAACCATCCTATAGGGTGTTTACAACCACTCCCTATTTCAGAAGGAAAATGGTAGATAATTTCTATGTATTTCATCACTGGATTGCCAACAGTAAAATGCAAGGATTGTATCTTTGTGGTAGTTGATCGACTAACAAGGTATTCACATTTATTTGCCATTTATTCATGGTACACTGCTTCAATAGTGGTCAATATATTCTTTAGAGATGTTTTTAGACTTCATGGTCTTCCTAAGACCATAGTTACTGATAGAGACAACCACTTCATGGGTGGCTTTTGGCTGGAGCTTTTATGTTTTGTGGGTACCGAGTTGACATCAAGTACCAGTTATCACCCCTACAAATATGGCAGACAGAGATAGTAAACAAGTGGCTAGAAGGCTACTTGTGAAACTATGTTTCGAGGTAGAAAAGAGCATGGTTGCACTGGCTCAACTTGGGAGAGTATTGCTATAATATGACATTTCATATGTCGATCGGTATGTCTCCATTTCAGGATCTATATGGATACGATGCTTTATCATTTTCTGATGTGATTTTTCTAGCAGGCAAGGCTCCTAGAGCCAAAGGGTGGATCTAAGAGAGTCGGGATGTACTTCGTGCTCTTAAGTATAACATTGCTACAACTTAGAAGCAACAGAAGTTGTATGCAGATTGTCATCAGGTGGAGAGATTGTTTGAGGTGGATGATTTGGTCTATATCCATCTTCAGCCTTACAAGCAATATACACAGAAGGTGAAGGGGGATGAGAAGCTTATGCCCTATTTATATGGGCCATATAGGGTCATCTGCTGTGTTGGGGAAGTAGCATATGAGTTGTATCTCCCCATTGGTAGTAAGATCCATAATATTTTATATGTCTCATGCCTCAAGAAGGCCATTTTACAACATGTAGTTTCTACTATGGATCTCCAACCTATTGATTATAAGGGCCATCTAGTCTTAAAACTGGAAGCTATCTTGGATACTCAGCAGAGGAAACTAAGGAACAGGATAATTAGAGAATATATGATTTGATGGAGGAATATACCGGATGTGGATGCTACCTGGGAAGCACATAAGATTTTGTAGCATCCATTTTTGCAGTTGCTTGAGGACAGTAAAAATTTGGGAGTGGAGGACTGTAATATTCCTAATTAGCTTCTATCTAGTTGGAATATTAAGTTTTTATTTTTTTAATAAAACAGATGAATAAGATGGTAGAGGGACACATAAATCTCTTTAGTAGGAATACCACCACTTCTAGTGTGCAATTGGACCAGTGTATCTAGCTAAATAAAACACCCCTTGGTGTGAATGGGGGTCAATGCCTGTGGATGGGGTCAAGGTTGACCAAATCAACAACGTAGTCATGGAGGGAGTGTAGATAGTGGGCTACATCGCAATCATAATTGGAGGAAGTCTCCATGAGAGTAGCATAACTATTGAATGGGGCCAAGGGGAAGGAGGCTCAAAATTCATGTAAGGAAGGGGATGGCAGCCATAGAGAGCATTCTAAATATTGTCTATGTATGGTCTTTTATGAATTTCTACATGCTTCAGCTATTTAGTGGAGTCTTTTGTGTTGTTTAGCACAAGGGTGTTTCTAGGAGGATCCTCATCCTCAGGGGACTTTGAGTGCCCACTCAGGATAGGTTTCTTTGAGCTTCATTCCATCATCCAACATCAAGCCTATATTTAACCACCTTTAGCAGTGCAGTCTCCTTAAGAAATTGTGCAATTCATGAGGGCACTTTTAGTGGAGGGTTGATAACCTAAGTTCTTGAGCTTATTTTCCTATGAGGGGAGCAGTTCTTCATCCGAAAAGTCAGTGGGGAGGAGTAGCAGATATTTTCTCATCAGATCAGCCACCTCCTAGTAGTTACTAAGCCGCAGAGCATAATTCAACATTAGGGATTCATTTTTCATATTCTGTATTTCCGGAAACACTTTCTGGGTTATCTTGGAATTGTGCTATAAATCCCAATTCTCTGATCCCGACATTTTCTAAGCACTATATTAGTAGAACTATGTATTCCTATTTTTTAGCAACAATTATTTCCAGCAGGATTTCACAGTCATAACTTCCCAGTAGTTTATGTGGAAGACGTTTCTTATGTCTTATTGTATTGGGTCATTTCAGGCTTGTTTTTCCTATCTTGAGTGTCTTTTCCTCAAGATCTTATACTTCATTTTCTTCTATCATATCTACTAAAATTGCTCAATGATCTCCTCATGTGTTTATGTATTGATCTTTACTGCATTTTCCACTTTTATGCTAAATATTATTATTTTTCCTATTTTGGAATATTACGCCAAGAAACCATGCCTCTCCATCCCATGGTTTCTTCACATCTCCAGCAAATGCAGGTGTTTTTTCTTTCTTAAAATTATCTGGAAGATACCCCCTGTTACTCTTGTAAGGATCATAGTGATGATGATCATGATTCCTATCAGAACAAAAACTAGAATATTACTTGTGTTTGTCACCTCTCCTATCCAGAATGTCAAAATATGCCATCTCTAATCGTGTCATATTTTATTGACCTGTAACAACTGGGATACCTACTGCAATATGCACCATTATATCCATCCTCCTTTCCACAATTGATCAGAAGTCGCCCTTGTTGATGCAATTCTGACAAACTCTAAAATATTGTCACATTGGCTTCTTCTTGTTTTTCTTGTTCTTGTATGATCCAATCATTGTCTACCTTACAACTCATTATCTCTCACTTCAAACTACTCTGTGTATATGCTAAATAATAGGAGTGCCAAACGCCATGCTACTCATCAAATTCATAAGGGGAATCTTCGTATCCTACCATATTGGTAGCCATATTTGATTTATTCCTACAAGGAAATTCACATTAGCTTACGCCAAATCATAATAAATCAAATTACCTAGCAAAATTCTGGGAGGATATCTCGTATGAAAATCAACGAATCATCGTAATACATGTATAGACATAATAATAACAAAATATAAACTTATAACACAAGGTATATCAAAACATACACATTATTCCAATTAGATTCTAGTCATCAACACATGACCGCATCAACTCCACACTATGACCTCATGGATGAAAACCTCAACCACACCACTTCATACTCAACAAAATGTAAGCACCAAGCATGTATAACCAGTCATATTCTCATGAAAACACATGTACATCAACACCATCAACCCTTTCATGATGATGCGACGACCACCATTAACAACACCATGTGGATGCAACCAGTACATACACCATAACATGAGAAACACATACACGACTGACACGAATAC
Source organism: Pinus albicaulis (assembly GCA_034641835.2). NCBI lineage: Eukaryota > Viridiplantae > Streptophyta > Pinopsida > Pinales > Pinaceae > Pinus > Pinus albicaulis. The sequence goes on from CM076572.1 coordinate 40,967,902, forward strand.
ATGATGCCAAAAATATTGACAACATCAAAATTTTCCCGAGGAGAGAACAACCACACTCTGATACCACCTATAATGTACACCTCCCCTCACATCTACCAGAGTAACTGACCAACTGGGGTAAATGAGAGCGAAGGTAATTTAAGGGAAGATCAACCTCCTTGGTGACATTATGGAAGCTAAATCAACACAGGAAAGCATAGCAAAAATTCCCTTCACCTGCTACAAAACCTCTAGAGGCTATCACAATCACCACACTAATGTATCCTTAGGTCCCACTGAATTTTAGGCCTTCAAACCCTGAGACAATACCTTGATATGGGCAAGGATGTCTCTGGGAGGCTTTGAACACACCCACAGAATCAACATGTGTGCATACAGGGAATCAATTTCCCAAACTTGCACCTGAATCCGTGAGATCTAAGGAAATTTTTATGTCCATATTCCCAGAAAATGTTTAGAACTTTTTGTAGCTTTAAGAGATTACTAAACACATGACGACAATGCAAAATAACCAAAAACTAACTCCATGAATAGAACAAGCGATCCCCAGTTAGGACTCACATTCTGTCAAACACTTGGCATGAATGAAATCTATAGGTCTAGGATACAAGATGTTCTATCTTAAGAGACAATCCCTTGGCTCTGGTAAGGAATTAGTGCCAAAGAAATTTTAGAAATATATGTCACAAAACTAATAATATCAGATGGTCTTTGTTTAATACCTTTCGAAATTAATTCTTTAATACCGTCAATAATCTGATATAATGAAAGACTTCATAATTCCATTAAACTCTTGATATTTGAGTGAAAATAAGAATTGGAAGGGAAAATTAAAATGATATGTTTAGAAACATAATCTATCATTTTGAATTTTAGAAGAACTTTATGTAGAAATAATAGTTGGAGTGAAGGAGCACATATTAAGGTTATTTAACTCTTACTTACAGGTGTAATAAAGAGACCAACAACTACTTTACTTCACTTCATTCAAAGAAGAATAAACAAAAAATGAATCTAGAAATACAAATCAATGTCAACAGATGTAGGAAACTTGATCTTCTGTCATTCTCACAAAATTAAGTACAAAATTTGGAGTTATCTAGGTGTCCAATACTCGGAACCTTCCTCTTTCTTTCTCATTTTCTTAAATAATTACGAAAGTAGTTTGTAGCTGCTGGAACATCTTGTAACTACTCAAACTACCTAAAACTGTGTAAAATACCTATTAAATTACAATTAAATACTTCATTATAGCATCGATCTCTTAACAAAAAGATAAATAAAAATAAAAGCATCAATCTATTTGCTGAATCTCAATTTCATTGGTTGTCACTATGTTTCCCTGATTTGTTGATGTGTCCTTCTGAGGTGCTGAGGTGTCACCTGGTGAATCATTCATCCATGCTGTGCACTTTTTCTATATTTCAACGTTGGCTTTAGGAGAATTGACCAACTTGTGATATTCTAATCTAAAAGTAGTGATATTTTTGGAAGCTAGACATTTTTTGAACAAAGTCTTTATCATCCATAATAATTGAACAAGCCTCTATAAGAAATTGACAACTGTACCTCTTTTTAAGATTGCAGTTTTGTCATTTAGAAGAACTCACTAGTAGAAGGGAAAATGATCAACGATGTAGGTAGTATCTCTAATGTCTTTCTCAGTTTCCATAAGAGGGATATGGCTAGAAGAGCTAGAAAAATACGCCTTCTTAGCCATGAAATAGTTCAGGGCGGTGAACAATTAAATGCAGAGGTAAGGAATTATAGTGACTAAGATGAATTTTTTGAAAACTAAGAATGAAAACCAATAAGTAAAAGTATAACTTCAACACCTTATATATGGTGCAAAGTTTAAAACATTAATACCAATTCAATGGTTGATCAGACATGTAACGAAACCATGACACAACAAATGAGCTATCTCCTAGCTAGATGCATGTGTTGTTTGCATCATAGGCTACTTACGTCACTACGGGAGCCCTCTTCGGTACAACACAACCATCAGGGGTTTTCCCCCATAGTCATTTTGAGTCGTACATCTCGATCACTGGGCGCTTAATGGATTCAACTACGGAGGCACCACCTCTGCTAACCGACGGGCTATTTGTGCCCGCGGGTTTCTGCTGATCTTCATTAACTTGAATTTCCTTTAGTCTCGGTCGAAGATTAACATGTGCGTTAATCTAAAATTCGGTCCCACCTTCACACTTTTAAACAACAAATTAATAGACTGACATATAAAAATGAAATTATTTTTCAAGCATATGAAAGATTAAAATTTTTCATATTTTCTAAATATATGTTTTTTTCGTATTTTGAAAGATATAATAAATAAAAATGTAAATAAGCCACAACATCTGGCTCCACCTGGCGATGGCGTTTTTTTCCACGAAACACTAAGAAATGTAGATTAGTGCCTTGACCTCGGGCATGGAGTCAAAGTATTGCTTGGTGATATATGAACAGTGGAGAATCTCCTATTTACAATGGTGAAATGTTGAACTTCAATGCTAGAAATAATGTTTCAAATACAACCCATTCACAGGAAACTATACTGATTCTCCATCTATATCTTCCAAAATGAATGTGTTATTTTACCTTACCTTAGCAATTCTATATGGACCATACCAGAGAGGATCAAACTTTCTATTCTTCCCCTTATCTTCTCTTCTGGTGTACCATCTCAATAATAAATCCCCTTCTTGGAAAAGGATTTCTTTTTCTTTTATGTCAAAAATAGAGTTCATATTTCCTTGATAAGAAATCAAGTTATCTCTGAATTTTCTTCTGTTTTCACTTGACTCAATTACTTTGTTCAATATTCTCATCAGAGCATAAGGTTCTTCTTGAGATTCTTGAAGAAAATAAATCACAGGTTTAGCCAACTAAGTAGGAAATAGTGCCTGAGCTTGATAAATCAATTCATACAGAGACTTACCAGTAGACCTTCTAGTAGTTACTTGAATTTCCCAAAGGGAAAAATTAAACTTTGAATCGCAGTCCTTCTTGTTTTTAGTGATTTTATTCTTCAAGTTTCTGACCAATGTCTTGTTTGAATATTCTTCCAATCCATTCCCTTGGGGATGATATGCTATGGAATGTGATAAAATTACATTATATTTTTGACAGAAATTAATGAGTCGATCAGATTTGAATACCTGAGAATTATTAGTTACAATCTTGACTGGAGATCTGAATATGTTGAAAATGTTCTCCTCAAAAAAATTCATCACTATTTGGTCATTTTCCTTTTTATTGGGTATTACTTTAACCGACTTTGTTAAGTAATCAATGGAAATTAGAATCCACTTGAATTTTCCACTTCATGGTGGATTTATTTCCCCAATAAAATCCAAACCCCATTTCCTGAAAGGTTCTCGTATGAATACTGGGATGAGAGGTAATGGAGCAAGTCTTTTCTTTTCATCAAAGAACTGGAATTCATGAAAACTTCTAACCAATCTATATACATCTGCAAAAAAGGTGGGCCAATAGAAATCTAACTTGATAATTTTATGATAAGTGACCTTCCAGCTATAATTACCTCCACGCAGACTTTCATGATATTCCCGGATGAATTCAATAGATTCACCTTGAGTTAAACATAACCGAAAAATACCAGTAGGATATTTTTAGTATAGTTTTGCTTCTACTATAATGTATGGTTGAGATTTGAGCTTGAGAGATATATATTTAGTTCTACTTAGTTAAGCTGGACAGGAAAAGAAGCACATGTAATGTATAATATATTTATTCCAATTTGAACACAATTTTTTTTATTGAATACCTGCTTTGGACTTACTCTAACCTTATTCATTGACAACCCCATCCACTGGTGCCAAAATATTAATTCCCAATTCTTGGAAATTTGTTTTTGTCAACAACTTTTCTAAACCCTATCCCTTGAATAACTTGGTGGGTTTAATGTCCAAATCATACTCCTAGATTTTCGGTATCCATTTTCCTCTTTTTCCTTCAACATCACTTTGAACTAGCACGTCTTTAACAAAAAAATTAGGGACACAAGAAATTATCTGGGACTGTAACACATAAGTCCTGAAAGCTTTGAGATCTTTGACAAATTCTTACACTTGTTTCCCCAAAATGTTGTACTTGAGCTCAACATGTTGGAGAAATTTGCTGAAAAATGCCACTGGTTATTCTTTACTATCCTCATTTTTTTGTAACAACACAATAAAAATAGTAGTGGGGGCTACAAATGAAAATATCTGAAAGGATTTTTGATAATCTGGACTAATTAGAAATGGAGCTTCTTAGAGTGCCTCCTTTATTCTAGCAAATGCTTCTCTTGCTTCCTTATCCCATTTCACTTTTGCATTTTTCTTCAACATGTATGTTATATTTCTCACAATCTCAGCATATTTTTGCACAAACCTCCTTAGAAATTTTATTTTCCCAATAATCTCTTAATATCTTTCTTTCTTCGGGGTAAAGGAATTTTCTAAATTGATTCCACCCTTGCTGGACCAGTATTTCCTCCTTGTTTTAAAACTATGTGACCCAATAATTTACCTTATTATAAGGTGAATAAAGATTTCTTGGGATTTAGTGACAGACCAAAGTTTCTGCACTATTGTAAGGTATTTTGTAAATGGTCCATGTGTTCATCATCTGACCACGAGAAAATAGTTACATCATCCAAATATATAACCAAATATTTTCACCAACAAATGCTATGTCCATGGCCCTCTGAAATGTTGCACCCGCATTGATAAGACCAAATGGCATCCTTGCATACATGAAGGTGCCCTAGGGGGTTGTGAAATTTGTCTTCTTCTGATCTTATTTTTCAACTGCCACCTTATTATACCCAGAGAAGCCATCAACCATAGACATCCTGTAAGCTCATGTCACCTTATGTAAGACATAATCCATTTTTGGGAAAGAATAATTATCTTTTAGAGATGCTCTGTTCAAATATTTGAAGTCCATATACAATCTTATTTCTCCATTTTTGTTCCTCACAGGAACCATATTAAAAATCCAATATGAATATCTGAGAGGTGTTATTTTTTTTTCTTGCAGCAATTTCTTAGCTTATTTTACAATTGGAGCTAAAAGTAATGGATTAATCTATCTGGGCTTTTGCATGTGTCGTTTGATCCCTTCCTTCAATGGGATATTATGTTGTATAATGATTTTATCATACATTTTCAAGTCCTCATACAACCAATAAAACACATCCATATACTTCTTAAAGAGATCAATGTACCTTTATTTATAATATTTAGGAACACCTTTGAATAGTTTCAGGATCTTTGGTTCCTGTTGGGTTCCCAAATTACAGTCTTCCATCTCCCCCTCTTAATGAAATTTATTTGAATTAACAACAACATCATTAGAATTAAATAATATTTCAAGGGGAACTAATCCTTTAGGGAGTACATTATCTTTCAGTTAGATAATTTTCTACTCACTGATTAACTGCTTACGATATCTTATCTTTCCTTTCTACTCTATCTGTTCTTATTCTTGATCTATCTTAACATCTTCAAAATTTTTAATCATTGTCGAGAAATAATTTATCTTCTCATCATCTTCAAATAGCAGCCAATGTTTCACATTGTCAGGAATAGAGGACATGTTTCTAATTTCAATCGCATACCTTAATCTTGGATTCATAGGTGGCTTGAAGGTGCTAGCTACAACTGCTAACGAATCTTCCAACCTATTATCGTCCCTCGGAATAAAATGAATATTGAAGGCTTCAAAATAGTTCTCAATCAAATCCTAAAATTCATTCCTATATGATATTAACCTTGGATGCTTGTTTTGACAAATATTATTAATCTGCCTTATAATTAATTCGGAATCATAGAAAATGGAAATACATAGAATTCCCATTTGTTTAGTAGTTTTAGAATTAATATCAAGGAATCATACTCAGCTACATTATTCGTTGAATCAAATTCTAAATTAAAATAAAAAGGCATGAGGTTACCTTTGGGAGATATCTATAAGAATTTAGCGCCTGTGCCATCCTTGGAGTAGGCACCATGAAAATAGTATTACCAAATCTTCTTTTAATACAACTCATTATGTAAAATTTATGAAGAGAGTTGATTCTATGTGTCTTCAACAAATTATACATCTTAATGTAGCATAAAACACGAAAGGTCTTCTCTTCCCTGACTATAAATGGGCGAATTACCTACATCTTTCTTTATGGTGGTTTTCAAAAACCTTGTTTCTCTGTACAATCTCATTTCTTCCCCATTGAAAACAGGAATGATATCATAAGTGAGATCTAATTTTAAAACTCCTCTCAAATTTTCTCCCCAATATCTTGCAAAAGCATTCCAAATTTGGCTGGAATGTCAGCAACCACTACGTCCATAACAATACTTTTTGCTGGAATCTATGCGAAAGATACTACCATATCTTTAATTAACCCAACACATTTCACCCTCTTGTAATCAAATGAGTACAAGTCCCAGTAAGGTTTAGTTTGAAAATTTATCTCTTTCATGACAGAGAATGTCATAAGATCATGAGAAGAACTTGAATCCAAAATGAAATTGTGGAGAATACAATCATGAAGAAGAAATGAAATGTAAAACAAAGGAACAAAATAATCTACTTCTTATACGTGAGGACAAAAAGTGACTACTGGTTTTTATTCTTGTAAGTTCGCAGTATCACCTATATCTTCAATCTGTCAGAGATTAATTAATTCTGAAATTTCTCTTTTATAACTTGGTGTTTTAGCTAATTCAAGAAGAGGCACCTGAATCTTAACCTTCTCTAACTCCTTTGATAAATTGAAAACTTGAATTTTCTTAACATTCTTCTTAGGTTATTCTTCATTCTTTGTAGGATTTGAAGTTTTTTTAGCTACAGGAATGACCTTCTCCAAGATATTAGTATCAACAGACTTGTTTTGGGAAGATTCATCCTATTGCACTTCTATTCTATCTACTGGATTCACAAGTTGTTTCCCTTTATCTGCTTATTTTAATTAGTTCTTTTGTTATGGAGTCGCCATTAGAGAAGGAACATAATCTTGTTTTTCACCATCATCATCCTGCACCCTATATCTCTTTCCAGATCTTAAATCATACTTCTTATGTAACTTATATTACATGAAATCTATAAATTTCCTACAGTATTCATGCATCTCATTTGGATCAAAAGACACTTAAGCTTTAGCATATTCTCCCTCACAATCTTCCTCTTCTTAATCTTCTCTTTTATACATAGCAGATATTTGATATTCAACTTATTTTTGGTCACATTCTGTTGACTTTCGAGGTGTTTCTTCCATATACAGTGGTGCTTGAACTTGGTCTTGATCTCTTCTTTGGCTCTGAAAAATTTGCAGGGGTTATTTTTTGAATTTAGGATTAAATCCTCCTCTCTTTTTTTGTATGAGTATTTACGAGTTTTTACTTTCCAATTGCATATTAACTACCTTGTTTGACAAATTTTTAATCACTTTTGTCATATGATCAATTATTTGATCCTGTGGTGATTCTTCTTTTCATTTTCCCTTCTCTTGAATTGACTGCTTTTCTTTAATTTTCCTAACTGCAGCCATATTAGCTTCAATTTCTAAAGAATCTCTCTGTATTTTCTCAAGAGTAGGGGATATCCTCTCTCTAAGTGTAAAACTGAAATCAATTTCAAAATCCCAAGAAAAAAATTCCTTTGCTCCAAAAGGAGGGGGATTAATTTCTACAGGTAAACTATTTTACAATTTGTTGAATCTTTTAACAAACTCATAAATGTTCTCATTGGGATTTATTTTAATTGAATTAAATTATGTCAATGAATAAAGATGATCTCTCTTCTCTCCCAATCTCTCAGTGAATTGATTTGCTAACTCTTCCCAGTTATCAAATGAACCATTTGGTAAACCTCTGAACCATTTTCTAGCCTCTCCATTTAGAGACTACACAAAAAGTCTCATTACAACATCAAGATGTTCTACATTTAAATTTTCACCAAAATTGAAAAACAAGGATAAATGTTTTTTTGCAGTTACTTTATCTTCTCGAGAGAAATGAGGAAGTAATTTAAGGTATTCTGGAGGCATGGAATTCATTGGTTGTGGAAGATTAAGTGGTGCATATCTATTCATCGAGAAAGCTAGTGCTTCCATATTTACACCCTGATTAATTTCTCTTTGGGTCAATGAGGTTGATGAACCTGCTGTGAAAGTGAATGAAGGTGGTCAAAAAACTGATATGGGAGTATATTGATGAACAAAAACAGAGGAACAAGCAACTATAGTTTTTTGAACTTGCGTAAAGGTAAAAGAAACATAGTCAAAGGAATGTTCTTCCAACGTAGGTTCCTAAAAATGACTGGGTGTGAAAGGTGAATGTTGTTCCATGAAAGGGAGTACCTTGGAGATATCTTCAAAGAAAGGCTTATGAGAACTACTACCAAGAGAAGAGAATGTAGGATCAAGTGTTGATGGGTTTTTTGGTTTTTGAGCCTTTTTAGAAAGCAATCTTTCTTGATCTGACAAAGTAGGAACTTTATACTGTGAGGTATCTGACCTTGTGTGAGGTGTTTTGAAAGCCAGAATTCTGAAAATAACAGACACAATCGAATATTTCCTCCTCACTAAAAAAATTGAGGAAATAGTACGAAAAACCAGGGAAAATGAACTTTAATTCTTCATCCTCGGCAACAGTGCCAAAAAATGTTGCATCTTAAGAGACAATCCTTTGACTATGGTAAGGAATCAGTTATTAAGAAATTTTAGAAATATATGTCACAAAACTGATAATATCAGATGGTATTTGTTTAATAACTTTGGAAATTAATTCTTTAATACCCTCAATAATCTAATATAATTAAAGTCTTCACAATGCCATTCACTACCAATGTTTGAGTGAAAAGAATAATTGGAAGGTAAACTTGAAAATGATATGTTGAGAAACAGAATCTATCACTTTAAATTTCATAAGAACTTTATGTAGAAAGAATAGTTGGAGTGAAGGAGTGGATATTAAGGTTATTTAACTCTTGCTTATAGGTGTAATAAGGAGACTGAAAACTACTTTACTTCACTTCATTCAAAGAAAAATAAACATAGAATGAAACTGGAAAGACAAATCAACATCAATAGATGCAAGAAACTCGATCTTCTTTCATTAATTTATCAAAATATTAAGTACAAAATTTTCAGTTATCTAGAGGTCTAAAACTCGGAACCTTCCTCTTTCTTTCGCATTTTCTTAAATACATAAAAAATCAATTTGTAACTGCTGGAACTTATTATAACTACTCAAACTACCTAAAACTATGTAAACTACCCATTCCATTGCAATTAAAGAATCACTACAAGGAAAACACCCTATAGCGGATGTTTTGAGGAACCACAAAGAAAAATACCCCATACATCTGTTTCTAGCAGAGGTTACTAGAGGAGGTTGGCGGGCAGAGGTATTTTTGGATGTTTTCCTATCGGTGCTCCTATCGTTACAACTCACCCTGGTGCTCTAAAAAAAAGAACGCACTGGTGCGGACAAAATCATTAGCACACCAGACACCACGCACTTCGTACACACATGCCCAGTGCGTCATAATATAATAGAGCACCAGTGCCTCACAAATCATCCGCGTCGGTGCATTATAAAACACAACGCCAACACTGAAACCACCCGGTGCAGTAGAAAGCAACCACACCGGTGCATCATAAAAAGCGCGCCAACACACAAACCGACCGGTGCGTTTGTAGCAAACAGTACTGGTGCACCTATAAACAACACACATCAGTAAAGTGTTAAACTAAAAAAATATTTACGACAAAAAAATCAGCTTTTTTAGTTTTTCAGTGCTTCTGAGCTATCAATTACCAGTGTGCATGATACCACAGAATGCACTGGTGCGCACTCAACATTGGCACACCGGACAGTGTGCGCGAAGTACACACACCGCCAGGGCATCCAATTACTGTAACACACCGGGGTGTCAATACTCTTCTGCACTGGTGGGTCATAAAACACTGCGCCAAAATAGGAACAAGCTGGTGCGTTCTTCTCTAATAGCACCGGTGCGCCCGAAACCATACACACTGAAATAAATTTATATAAAAAAACAATAAGGCCAAAATACCGGTGCTTTGTGACTATTACGCACTGGTGCTTTATAATTACGCCGCCCCAGTGCATCATCAAATTTTCACGCGAAAACTGAAACATCCCAGTGCAGTTTTGTTTAACACCACCAGTGCACTAAGAAAACCCCATGCACAAAAACAGGGTTAATTAAAAAAAAATTACGACCAAAAAACTTCATTATTCACTTTCTTCAGTGCTCCAGAGCTCTCAGGCCTCGATGCTATTTCCTTATTTCCGAGCCGCCCTAATATCGGTGCTCTCATTGCACCCATTACACGCACTGCTACTCTACATTGGCCACCAATCTCCAGCTTGCGTTTTGAAAAACAGTGGGAAAATTTTATTTTCCAAATTTTACAGCCAATATGTCTCCTTGAAGGAAAAATGTATAGGTATTTTTCTATTTTTTCTATAATTAAGCCTTTTAGTGGATTAGAAATTGAAATAAACTTAAAAGTAACCATTAAAAAAAAAAAAAATTGTCGCGCAGTGCGCTTGAGCTGTTCAGCTCACACTGAATAGAGGGGGTACCTATAAAATTTACAAGCAGCACCGCTACAGGTGCTAACGGTAACCGCACCGTTTCTGGGGCGGTTCAGGAAGGTGCCCCAATAAATTTTGAACTAAAAATAAAAAATAAAAAATGTGGTGCGCTCATTTAGCTAGGCACACCGTTCACCATGACAATCATAGTGTGGTGCATTGACTGCATTTCCCACCCTGGTTTATGTCACCACACTACATTTTTCATTCTGAGAGGGTCAATGGTGCAACCAGGTAAAAGACTGCACCGTCAACTATATCATTGTCATGAAGTCGGTGCGCTGACACGACTATATGCGCTAGGGCATATATTTCAGTCAGCGCACTACTATTGCAAATTATGTACAGTCCACGTTGCTTGAAAAATATACATCGGCACTGACTCAGATGTGGTCTGTTTCATTAAGGGCCCCGAGAAAGGTGTGCTAAAATATTAGGACGCATCGGCACCAGTGCGTGACTGTTTTTATGGAGCACCGAATTGTATGTTTGTTTTTTTGTCAAAAAAAATTATATATGTATATTTATAAATACATTTCTGTTTTAATAAAAAAAATATATTTAATATGGCAATGATTCAGAGAGAAGGGGAGCAACAACAACAACAACAAGCAGAACAATATGACATGATTCGCTAATGGGAGGCGAGAGAGAGGGAGAGAGATGGATGCCCTCGCCCTATTACTACAGATAACTAGGAGATCATTAAACATGTAGGCCTCCTCAAGTTCTATGAGGAGGCTATTTCCAGCCTAAAGGCCCATAGTGTGCTTTTGAGACATCTTATTGGCAGGTGGAATGCCCACCAATAGGCTTTTCAGGTTGGTCCTAACTAGTGGTACACACCCACTAAGGATGACATTTATTTTATTACAGGACTATCGAGGAGAGGGGTGGATTTTCCCTCACTCCCAGATGTGCCACATGGTTGTGTAGCAGGGAGTCAGTTAGTTTACTCCTAGAGATACATTAGAGCACATGTACTGTCTCCTTCAGAGTTTTAGGTACCTAGAGGTCGGTTACATATAGGTGCTTTTGGTAGACAGGACATGCAGTGCCTCTCTATTATTGCTTCGATCATTTCGCTCAACACCAATGACGGGCAACACATTAGTTGCTCACTTTTATATTACGTTGATTCTTTAGTACAATAGCCATGACTTGTCAAGTGGTCTGCCTTTTTTTTTGCAACAGTTTTGTATGGCCTTAGATAGATGTTGTGCTCATGCACAAGGGAGGGTCAACTTCCCTTTTGCTTCAGAGCTGTTTTGTTTATTTTTTAAGAGGTTTCTAGAGATGAGACTTAGTTTTTTTTTAAAGCCTCGTAGGTCAATGGTGGAGGCCCGGATGTGCATGTGGGGGTGGATGATGGCGAAGAGGGGAGACACTATGTTTCCAACGAGGATATCACATGATTCGTTGGACTTACAAGCCAGCGTTGGTGAGCTGCATCCCTTCATTATGGTCCCATGTCCTTATGCTAGACTAGATTGGTGAGGGTGTCCCAACATCCTCTTCACTCCTAATGAACCGCCATATGATAGAGGTAATATTATTGTTTTATTTATATTTATTCTAACATGTTCTTTAACTTGTTTTGATTAAATTGTGTAATGAAATTATCTAATTATTGTTCTGTACTTGTATATATTTTGCATACATTGGGTATTTTTATGGCGATGAGATGTCAGATCCACCACATGGTCCAGGTGTCGATCCTGATGATTACAATCAGGAGATGGCTAATGCGCCAAATCAGGATGAGGGAGGTGGTGCAGTAGAGAGACGTGTTGATCCTCATGCACCTCATGGTGCACCGGTACCACCTTTTGCTAGGCGTGGTCGACCAGAGACCAGATACCGCATGGAGTTGGGCAACCAACTCTGTGGATTGATTTCAGATGTGAGCATCAAGCTCGCTCATTACAGAGAGATACATGGCGATGATAGATTGATACGGATGTGGAGAGGCATGCCGCGTGACATGTACGGCATGATGCGGCATGTCGTAGGAGCTACGAAAAAATTTACGCGGTTGAGGAGGATTGTCTGTAGCTATAGGTGTAGTCGATTTGCGGAACATGATGATGGACAGTCTGCTAGCAGCCACTCAGATGTAGCTCATGATTTTTCACCTTGTGGCAAACCTGATGATCAGCATGAGGCTCCACTGCCAGCATCTGACACTAGTCATCATGGAGATGAGGCTGGACCATCGGCCACATCCAGTCAGTAGCCTGCAACATCCACCATGAGTACTAGTCATGATCATCATGAGCAGGCTGGACCATCGACCGCCAAGGCTGCAGAACTGTTGACTGAGCAGGCCGCCTCCACTACTACTATGCCTCATATTGATCATGTTTTCCTACCACCAACGGATGCATCCATTGGTACTAGTGATCATCGTGATCATGAGCAGGCTAGTCAACCATTGACTATCGAGGCTACACCCAGCTTTACTGAGCAGGCCTCATCCGCTTCTACTAGTGTTATTGATCATGTTGTTATACTACCACCAGCGCCTGATCCATGACATGATTTATATTACATTTGTATATTTTTAACATTATATATATATATATATATATATATATATATATATATATATATATATATATATATATATATATATATATATATATATATATATATATATATATATAGTCAATGTATTTTATGTTCATGTTGTAGTTGTACTTAATTTTCATGTCGATGATCACTGTGATGTGGCGCATATTGTTATTCATGTTAGATATGTTCATTTAATGTTTAGCTTTATACAGATGTGTGTATGTGATAGGCGCATGAGTTCTTTGACATTATATTGAGATGTATATTTGATGTTTGTGTTGTGATGATGTTAATATATAATGTTAATTTGATGTTAATTGAATGTGTTTATTAGTCGAATATGATGTTTGTACGATGGTTATCATGATCGTGATGATACTTATTAATTAATTTAATATTATTAAATGACCATGATATTTATTAAATATTATGTCATGAATGTAATTGTAATTTAAATTTTAATTCTACGTAAAATTGTAAAATTGTATTTGTATTTGTACAATTGTAATTTAAAGTGTAATTGTATGTAAAATATTTATTAATATAACATTTCAATTGTAATTGTAATATTTAATTTATTGTGAAATTATTGTAATTGTATATATGAAAAATTGTAAAATTCTAATTCTAATTCTAATTGTATATAAATTTCACAAATTGTAATTGTATGTAAATTAGAAATTGTAATTGTATTTGTAATTGTAATTTTAATTGAATTGTATGTAAAATATTTGTAAAATTGTAATTGTAATTGTAAATGTAATTTTAATTGAATTGTGTAAAATATTTGTAAAATTGTAATTGTAATTGTAAATGTAATTATATGTAAAATTGTAAATGTAATTGTATGTAAAATTAAAATTTAATTCGAATTCTAATCGTAACTATGTATGTGATATTAATGTAAAATTGTAATTGTAATTTTAATTATAATTGTAATTGTAATTTAACTAATGTAATTGTATGTAAAATTTTAATTTGTAAAATTTTTAATTCTATTAATGTGAAAAAATTTTAATTGTATTAATGTGAAATGATTTTATTAAAATATTTAAATTGTAAATTTGAAAAAATAATTGTAAAATAACAAACATAGAATATCAATTTTTGTAACATAAAGTTTAGAAAATAATGAAAATAAATTCATGTACTTTATAATTATCATTATTTTATTACTATATTACATATATAAAAGTTTAGAAAATAATGAAAATAAATTCATGTACTTTATAATTATCATTATTTTATTATGATCTTACATAAAAAAAAAAAAGAAAAAAAAAAAATTAAAATTTTGGTGCGCTTATCATCCTAACAGGCCCCGGTGCGTCGTATTAATACAACACACCGGTGCATCACATTTTTGCACACTGAAATGAATAAACGCAAATAAAAAAAAATGCAACTCTATTTTGTTTAAGTTAAAAAAAAGCGGCAATTTGAAAAATGGGCGGTAAAATATTTTCGAAAATCTAATTTGATAAAATAATTCTTTAAATACTAAACACTTTTCATTATTTCACTATTTTTGCTAAAAAATTTCAGTCACATTTTTGCAGGAGAGCACGAGGGCACTGTGGATGGAGAAATACGTTCAAACAGAAGTATTCATACAATCAGAAAAAAAATCTCTAGTGATTCAAGCCCTTTATCATAGAATTTCAAACCATTTCGTGATTAAATTTTATTCTTTTTTTTACATTTTTTCTGTAGTTTTTTATTTTTTCCTGCAGTTTTATCCATTTTTACCCTGAACCCTTCATTTTTTTTTGTTTTTTTCCTTTCTTCTCCCTATTTTTGTGATTTCAGAATTAGGGTTTTTCATTTTAGATTGACGTCCAACCCACGGGACGACTTGCATAGTCGGATCCCAATCCATTCAGCCATTGCGTGATTTTTTGACAAAATGGATTTTTCTTTATCGGTGCGCCCTACGTATGCCACCGCACCCATGCTCTGTATTATTACAGTGCATCAGAAAGTTCTGTGTCGTAAAAAAGTGAAAATGTTTTTTTTTTTAAATCCGTGCGTCAAATCTGAAATAGGGCACCGGTGCTCTGTTTAACTAGGAAAGCATTGTACGGTGTATTACATCATTTTGGCTGTGCGTTTATAATACCCCATGCACCGTTAGGTCTATTACATTGTTTTTGTGGCGCATTTAGAATACCGAA
Organism: Pinus albicaulis; assembly: GCA_034641835.2. Classification (NCBI taxonomy): domain Eukaryota; kingdom Viridiplantae; phylum Streptophyta; class Pinopsida; order Pinales; family Pinaceae; genus Pinus; species Pinus albicaulis. Next base: position 40,983,290 of record CM076572.1, read on the forward strand.
CGCACCCTACAATGTATTATATTGTTTTACGGTGCGTTGTTAATATATCCACGCACCGGTGTTTATTTTCTACCTGAAAAGTTGAGAATTTATTTATAAATATATTAATGAATGATATGCTACAGGTTTCATATTGATAAAAAAATTATTGACAAGATATCAAGTAACAAAATTACTGTTAACACATCAAGAAAAGAAAAAAAGGCAAGTTCTTTGTAAATTCTTTATAAAAAATATTATTTTTGAACTATGTAACTTTAACTAATATGTATTGTTTACTGTGTATCATGCAGAGCCACAAAATGACGAAGCTCGATATGATTATTTCTAATATACGAACAGAAGAGTGTAAAATTTTAATGGAAAATTTGCAAAAAGATGAATCAAGTGAATGAAACAATACTATCGATCCAATATGAGTTTCTTTTTTTAATTATCATTAATAATATACTTAAAATTATTAGATAACATGTGTCAAACAGTCTACTAATTCAAATCTGTTTAATGTTCTACATGGACCAACAACTCAGAAAATGAATGTTGTTCTAAGAAAAGAAAAAAATAGAACATGAAAATGAAAATGAATTTATCCTTGGCTCATCTTGAGTGGTGCTGGAAGTTAACGAAAGGGGGAAAAAATTTTACAAAAGTTTGAGGGATCTAGTGGAATGAATACAACAACGTGCTTCAAATTTAATATGTAATTATTGAATTTTTTGATAATTAGGCAAAATAAATAAACAATCTAGCATTAAATATTAATTTTCAATAATTTTCTTGCAGAAAAGAAAAGAAAATGGAACCCATTCAGCACATAAAACAGGACGACAAGGAAGAAAATGGTTGATCTCTAAGTTTGTGAGTAATTTTTACTTCCTTATAACAACTTAACTAGATTTCATTTTTGTATTTTTTAAGTTGTTCTACAAAAATCATCATTGAATGTATTCAAACAAGTGCTAACATACAAAGAAGAACCATCAGATGAATTGATTTAAATTGGGTTAAATATGGGTTGTGAGTATATGTTGGCATATCAGAATTTAATTGTGGAATTTGTAAGCAGTTATCAATCTTGTTTTAATTAGCTCTGTCTATAATTAATAGAACAAAAACATCTTTTATATTAAATATATGATTTGTTATGGGGCATAAAACTTGCAAAAAACAAAGTATGGAACTATGCCAACAGATGAAATTTTGAAAGATGGCATGGTACATGGTTTTGAAAGAATGTGTATAGTTTATGAGTCAATTGTTGCTATGGTACGTCATTTTTCTTTTCGATTTATATTGATGTATATTATTTAATATTGGAATTTTCATTATTCTCGCCAATGTATATTCACTCATTTCAGTTTATTTTTATGTTTGTAGATGGAAAGTGAAGAAGAAGAAAAAAATCAACGTTGTGAACACAACATTCCTTAAAATAATCCAAGTCATGGAAGTAGCTCTAGTAGTGACAGCAGTTTAAGCGAAGAATGATGATCACTATGTAATTTGGATATCAAAGCAAGGCATTTTATTTTTTTAAATATGTTTGTGAAATCAGACTTTTTTCTTAATGTAATGGACATAGTATCCCAATTGAAAGACAAAGGGATACGAATAATTGTCCCATTTTGTATGATAAAGACTGTCTTATATATATATATGTGTGTGTGTGTGTGTGTTTTAATTTATTCTATTGCATTCTCCATTGTTGCTATTGCTTTCTCCATTGTCGTTCTCAAATGCACTAATAAAAAATTAATTCATATGAATATTTTTATAAGATTATATATATGTGTCGACTTTTGATGAATAATGAATTTAAAAAAACCACAATAATTTTGATATGATATAAAAAATTAATCCAAATAGCACATTCAATTGCATTAATAAAAATGTAATTAATATGAATATTGTTATAAGATGTGCTAACGTTTGATGAATAATGAGCTTAAAACAATCACAATAATTGGATTGTCAGAGGTGGATGTTTCTAAATAATAAAAAAATGAAAACCGATGCGTTTATGTGTCTATATGAACCGATGCATTTATGATTCTATGGGTACCACACAAATACCGATTCCAGTTATAAATATCGGTGCCTTTGTGTGATAATGCACACCAGGGCTTTAATGTATCTATAAGCACTAGTGCATTTCTAGATTACATGTGCACCGAATGAATACTGATACCATTTATAAATCTTGGTTTGTTTCTGTGATAAGGAGCACCAGTGCCTCATAAAGTTACACGCACTGGTGCACTTATACAACCTATGGGCACCGCTCAAATCCCAAGAACATTTAGAACAACCCCGTGCGTTGTATCACCAACACCAGTCCCGGTGCTGCTGTTTTCCTTAACGGCCTGGTGCATTCTCCTTAGACCACTCCGGTGCATTGTTTACCGATACACACTAGTGCATTGAAACCTAATAAGAGCACCGATGAGAAAACATTTGTAATAACCTTCAGTTGGCCATTTTTTTTTAGTTGTGTTGAATTTCCATTAAAAGCTCCGCCAAAACCTCCGTTACTAGAAATGGATGTGATAGCATATGTTTTTTTGACAATTTTGGCCAATTTTATAACTCTAAAAACCTCCTTTATAACCTCCTCTAGAGGGTCTTTTCCTTGTAGTGACTTCGTTACAACATCAATCTCTTACCAAAAAGATAAATAAAACTAAAAGAATCCATCTATTTTCTGAATCTCGATTTGATTGGATCTCACTATGTTTCCCTTATTTTTTGATGTGTCCTTCTGAGGTGCTGAGGTGCCACCCAATGAATTAGTCATCCATGCTCCGCAGTTTTTCCAGATTTTAATGTTGAATTTGGGAGAATTTAACAACTTGTGATATTCTAATCTAAAAGCAATGATCCTGTTGAAATTGGGCCTTTCTGTGAACAAATTCTTTACCATCCATAGTAATTGAAAATGCCTCTATAAGAAATTGACAAATGTAGCTCCTTTCAAGATTACAATTTTCTCATTTAGAAGAACTTGTAGGTAGAAGGGAAAAAGCTCAATGGTGCAGGTAGTATCTCTAATGTCTTCCTCAGTGTCCAGAAGAGGGATATGGCTTAAATAGCCAGAAAAAGATGACTTCTTAACCATGAAATAGTTCACGAGGGCGAACAATTAAACACAAAGGTAAGCAATTAAAATGAATAGGATGACTTCTTGGAAAACTGGGAATAAAAACCAATAAGGAAAAGGAGAACTTCAACAACTTATATATATGGCGTAGAGTTTCAAACATTAATACCAATTCAATGCTTGATCGGATGGGTAACTGTTAAGGTATAAAAGGTATCTTTTTAACACCTATTTATCCTACATTAATTATCAATCTGGGAATGAATTTTTATTTCAAGAGTGTACTCAGTCTGAGGCAGAAATTTATCCAAGAGTAATGTTGTTTGAGATGTAGTACAATATTCTAAATACAAAGGTAAACAAATTCTTGGAAGAGAAATCTAATTACAATAACATAAATTCAAATGCTCTGAAACTTAACTATTCACTCAGCAAACATCAATCAAGGATATAGTAGCAATAACTCATTCCTCTAGAAATTGATGCAATTAAAATCAAACTGGAACAAGACAATCAATCTGGGAACGAGGAAGAAATAACCAATGTTCTCTACAGTTGACAGTCCTGCCTTAAAGCAATCAAAGGGAAATTGAAATTGAACTAACTGCTGTTGAAAGTAAAAAAAGAAGAACTGTTATTAAAAGCAAGAATTAGAAATGAAAATCAATCTGTAATTGAATGGCTATGTGCATAAATAATAAACTGTAATAATGTAAATAAACAATCTTTCTGGAATCTGAAGCTAATGAATCGGAAGTGATCATCACTCTGAAATCGAACAAAAAATATTAACTTAAAACATCAATTGTATTAAACACCAAGCCCACAGCAAACGTTTTTAAACAATAATCGACATGAACAGTAATAAAATGGAGTTAAATATTGAACAAAAAAGCTTTAGTAAACAATAAGAAGATGAATAATACGGGAATTAATATCCTTGTTGAAATGGAACATTGATGCAATTCATTAACGTAACAAACCAAGATCCATAAGCAATTAAACAACAAACCGATTAACTTGCAAACTGTAATAAAATAAAATATGGACTATATTACAACAATAATGAAAACACCACCAGGGTTGGGCCCTCAACAACTGGTGAAATGCTGCTGGGTTTTACTTCAGAGCTTGAGAAATAGAACGAGAACGCATCTTTGTATTAATCAAACATGAATAGCTTTTACATCAGTTACTATTTTATCACGAGAGTCAAGGAATTATAGTGTTACAAAAGGAATTAAATAATCATCCATTGTTCTCCAATACATAATACATGCTCTCCTTTTATAATCAGAAAGAGGAGAAATTAAATAGAAAATATGATCTCTCATAACAATATTGGATTGTTCCCAACAACTTGATCAACCAGAAAATATATTTCCATCAATATTTCAACAAAACCAAGTCGAATTTGGATTTGCAGCTGAGATAATTTAGAGGATGGCTGCAACAACAAATCTAAGAAAATCATTCTCAAAGAACCTTTCGTTTCTCTCAATACAAGCCGAATTTTGGCAAATCGTTCTTCGCTAGAGTCAATTTGGTCCATTATGGACAAAACCCATGTTCCAGATTTTCTAGATTCTTCTTCATTTTCCCATAATCTCAACCGTAAAAATATCACTTCTTATTCTAGCGAATTTCTAAGCTGGAATATTTGATGATGATTTGGAGATCAAAGCTGCAATCTAGCAAATATCTTGGAGGATAAAATGGTGAGTGATGTTACAAAATATATTAATAAACCATCATTGATAAAATTATGCGTAATAATCATCAATTTATTAAAAATAAAGGAGAAGAAATAATATTCATCCATAAGAGCATAAATCATTATGAAATCTATTTATATAATAAATTATAATAAATGATATGACAAAGAAGAGTGAAAATGGATGAAATATGTGTTAAAAAGTGGTCGTATTCACGACCCAACAGTAACAGCACCATGTCGCGATAGATGAGTTGTCTCCTAGCTAGATGCATGTGTTGTTTCCCTCAAAGGCTTCTTACGTCACTGCGGGAGTGCTCTGGGGTACGACACAACCATCGGGGGTCTACCCCCACAGTCATCATGAGCTGTAGATATCGGTCAGCGGGCGCTCAATGGATTCAACTATGGAAACACCACCTCTACTAACCTGAGGGCTATTTGTGCCTACGGGTTTCCATTGATCTTCACTAACCTGAATTTCCTTTAGTCTCGCTCGATGATTTGCACAAGCGTTAATGTAACAGGCGGCCCCAACGTTACACTTTTGAATAGAAAATTAATCGACCGAAATACAAAAATGAAATATTTTTCCATCATATGAAAGATTAATTTTTGTCATATTTTCTAAATATATGATTTTATTGTATTTTGAAAGATATAATAAAAAAAAATGAAAATGAGACACAACACAAGATATAGCATGAATGAATTAAAACTGCTATGAAACATTACAAGAAGTTTCACCACCGCATTCCTTGAATAGATATGACATCAATTATGTCTTGCATCCGTCATTTTAACAATTACAAGTAAATACAGTAAATAACCATGACATGAACCAATAATTTAAAAAAATTTATATCCAACATAAAACCATAGAAATAATAGTGAGATAAAAACCATTTAATCCACACATTAATAATTAAAAAAAAATAGCTTTTATTAAACATAGGAAAATACCAACGAGGTTTGGGACTTCCACATACCACCTGATCATAAACATGGCTGAGAAAAATATCTCTTTAGCCAGTCACCCCCGTGCCATATTCCAAGCATGAAATTGGGATCTCATGGATAAACCAATCCAAAACACAACAAAGAAAATCGATATGTTAAACCACCTCCACCCTTAGCATATCATGATCACATCAAAATTGGTGCTCTGATCATAACTAAATTGAACATGGCGTTCCATTTAGAATCCATCACTATCGTAGAGGATTTTATGTCTCCCTATCTCTCTAGATTTACCACAATCAAATCCCAACTCACTAGGCCCTAAACCGAGACACCTCCCTCGGGCTTTACAGCGTATCCCGACAAAACTGTTTAAGGGATTCCTAGGCCTTTGGAAATGAAGCTTTAGACCATATACACTACATATTCCGAAATCCACCAAAAATTTCAAAAGCTAAAACCCAAGATCAAAATCCCAACATACCATTGCATCCAGAAAAATGAAAGGAAAGTCTAAAAACCACTGTTAAAACCATGCCAATAACAGTAAGAGAACCAAATACCAACATGAATAATCCATGCATGTTCAAACCAACTAGGAAATCAAACATGCAATATACGTACAATTACTCCTATTGAAGTTGTTATATCCTAGTCATCCTTGCTTGTTCTTTTCTTTCCCTTCCCTTTCTTGTCCTTCCTTTTCTTGCTTTCCTCTTTCTTGGTTCAGTGATTAAATGTTTCAAGTGAGATCGAAGTGTCTAAGAGTGAAAGAGAGAGAGAGAGAGAAATGAGAGAGCCCCAAAAATGTACTTATAAAAGGTACCAACTGATCCTCAAAAGCGTTTTTATCAATAACGCCTCTATTTTATTCATTTTCCAATATTTTCCTTCATTTTCCTCCTCACATGCAACCTGTGACTGTAATATCCCAAAATGGAATGATGCATTGATAGACAAACAAAATATTTGTAACACAGAAAATGTACATGCAATTTTATGATCAACACAGATATAGACAGAATAGCTGAGCCATTTTATTCATAGGAGATGATGCAGTTACAACAATGTACAATAAATAATGTAATCTAGCCAAAGAGATGGCCTATAATGACCGTAAGAGCTTGCTACAACAAGCACTGCATAACTGGAGAGCTGCTCGAAGCAATATTTCTTTGTCCCTTTAGGTACTGGTGTAAATATAGCTACTAGCTGAAAAGGGAAATGCATATATATGGAAATATGGAGCTATGATCATGCCAAGATTCTAGATTTGGGCTCTATGATGGAAACCCACGATAACCTAGAAATAATTTCTCAGATATGTCAATCTAAGAAAATAACCCTCTTGGGTTTTCACTATACAACTGGTGGGTAAGTAGATCTGGAGCTAGATTTGACAAATAAATGGTGAAAATATGTCACAATATCAGATCTAAGATTGAAGGGTTGATCCCTTCACTAGATCCTCAAGCTAGAATCTCAAGATCTAGCTCCTCAAACCTCCTCGGAATATTGCAGCTACTGCTACACAACTGCTCACAAAAACTGTGTTGTAAAGGAAGCAGGCTATCTAGTCTGCTACTAAGATATGCAATGTAGCTCATAAATGATGGAAAAAATGAATACAATGTGAAGTAATGGTCCTCCCCTGGATTACTAGAATAAATGCTAGCAACTTCTCTTCTCCTCTGGATCTACAATGATGGACTTCACAATCCTTGAATTGATGTTGATAGGAGGTCAATAAAGTTAGTCCTGATGCCAAATCTAAAATGAGACTGTGGAATTGCTGATCTTGAAGTCCAAGGTGATAGGATGAATCCTTGATCAGTTCCTCAACTGGAATATTGAAGGACAACTTCCTCCTCTCAAACTGATCTGCAGAAATGTGAAATTTCTGAATATCAATGTTCTACAGAAAGTAGGAACAAAATGGCACCAATGCCTGATGATGAATGTAGTGCAAACACTCTTCCTTAGAGGTCACTCAAGGAAAGAGGGGGGATTCCTGCTCGAGAACACCCTCTGCTAAAAAACACTGCAGACTTAGCTAAACAACACAAAAGTGCATGGAATTTCAAATGACAAATCCAAATATAAACAGATCGCAAATCAATAATCCAAAATCCTTTTTCTGTGTTTCCTTCTTCTTCATTATATAGTTGGTGAACCTTCTCATGCCTTGGCCCACCTCATAACTGTGATGTACATGTGGACATAGGTATCCATGTTGACTGCGTTGTCTCTCCATAATCTCCATCATGTGTGAATGTAATGATCACCCTCTCCATCATGTGTGCATTAAATTCACTACTCCTCCATCATATCATCATGAATGCTCTATGATCTTACATTTGATTCCTTCCATGATCATAGTTGACTGCTTCAACCTCCATGATCTATCTCATTAATGAGACATGATCTCCACTCCTTACAAATTAAGTAGCTGCTCCACTACTCCATTATGTAGATCTATGACTGAAATATCCACATACACACACCAAAAGTGGATTTTATTTATATTTGGGGTTTGTGGGTCCCTCCACCTTCTTATTTACTTAATTAAGTATGAAAATTAACAACTCTAATATTCCAATTATTTTGTGGAAAAATCAAGAATATTACTGTCCTCCCTAGAAAAATGTTTCTTGACCTCAAGAAACTGCAAAAGTGGATGCTACAGAAAACATCCTCCCTCCAAATGGCATCCTCATGTGGAAGGCCTCCCCATCTTTCAAAATGTTTCATGCATGTCTAGCTCCCAAGCTGCCTCTGTAGAATTTCTAGAATGGCCTCCAACTGAAAATATAGATACCCTTCCTCATCAATTAATCTCCATGTGGAAACCATATGATGAAAAAATATCTCCTCTACATAAGAGATACACAAAATTAAGTGGTTCATTTCCAAAGTTGAAAGTCCGAACTCATGAACTATCTTTCCAACCCATGATACATAAAGTATATTGCATTTATCAATGCTCACATCATCAGCCCTGTTGGCCATGCAGGATCCAAACATCACATCAACATAGTGAAAAATAATAAGTAGAGACATATGGATGAGCATGAACAATGTCAAACCATATTCTCCTAATAAAAACCAATGCAACAAAGCCTTTTTCTGCACTACTAGATCATCATGAAAACAAACAAGAGAGCCATACCCTCTCAAAATAAGCCACCGCAATAATGTTATTTGTTGCCATGAAAAATCTACATCAATATAGATATGAGAGCCATACTCTCTCAATAGAATCCACCACAAAAATGCCTCTTGCTGCCATACCATATCATCATTGTACGAAATGTAGTGGCCATATTCTATCAAGAGAAGCCACCTTAACAAGGCATCTTTTTTCCTCATCACATAATTATCGTACCATGTACAATGACCATAATACCCGAACAGAAGCCAACGCTGTAAAGCCTCCTGTTGCCATCCTCGAACAATGTCATGCAATGTATGAGAAGAATTCGATCCATACTCTCCCAATAGTAACCATAGAAGCAAGGATTATTGCTACCACCTTACATCATCATCATGCAAGTCATGGAGCAACAATATATTAATGGACATTTGAAATTTCCCATAAACATAATACAAATAATATCCCTTATGCCATATCATGTGAGAGTTATAATTTCTCCCAAACCAAAGTACATGCATGAACATGATGTTGGAACAGGGTCTCCTAAAGCTACGAATTTTGTCCATTTTTGTATATTTTTTGTAATATTTAGTCTAATACAGGGGTGTTGGGGTGGGTCAAAGCCCCTAATGCATTGTAATGGGTCAAGGGTAGACCAAGATTTTGAAAACCATGGGTTGTGGACCACTGGACATGTAGGGTAAATTAGTATAAATAGATGAACCTTTTTGAGTCATAGGTAGGAAATAGTGGAGATTAATGTTTAGCACGAATTGTTAGATCTATTGCTGGGTTGTTTGAGGAAGGACTCCTACTGGCTGTGTGTGAAGAGCTCCTCAGTCCTTCTGTAAGAAGATTTTGGTATTGATATATATGCAAAGTATTGTTGATTATTGATGTTCTCTGGATCTGTTTTGTTATGATTTATGCGAACTTGGGTTGTATGATTAAGCTGCGAAAGTATTGTTTGATAGCTGCAAGATTTGTGCTCTGTAATATAAGCCTACAACTAGATATATTAAATGTGAACATGATAATTTGGGAACAGAGATCTTCTTGACTTACCTTCTCTCTCTCAGGGTGCGGAAACCTGGTTCCAACACCCTCCCAGACTGCTTCAGGTGATACTTTGGCTTGCGCAAGAATGTCATTGTTGGAAGAGATAGTAGTATAGGGGTTTGTTGGCAAACATTAACCTCCAAACCTTTTTCGAACCCTCTTGATCCAACACATGAGATACATCCAAAAAAAAATACATGTAAAGATATGAGACATATCCCAAATAAGGTAAATACAAGGATATAAGATATATCATTTGATGTCCAAACTCTCTCATTAACAACCAAAGTAACCATGCATTTTTCTTCTACATTCTTCCAGTGATGTGCAAGGCATGAATTAGAAAAATATGATCCATTGGGTGGTAACCATACTCACCCAAGAGTAACCAGTGCAACCATGCTTCTTGTTGGCCTATCTCATAGATCTGCAAGTGGTTTGGAAACCCCTTGCTCCACATCATCAACCATTCATCCCAATGAGGATAATGGATATGATTCTACAAAAAGTTGGTATCCTCCCATTGTAGGACACCAACCTCATGAAACCATTGAAGAACTTTGCACTCCATGATATGTTGAAGTGCACCTCCAATTATACATCTCCATGAGACATTCTTCTCATCAATGGCCCTCCAAAACCAATAAGGTCATGGATCTTCTGTTGTTAGAATTTTGTCTTTTAGTTGTGAGATGCTATTTGAGAAAGAGTCATCTTGAAAAGGGAGAATATTTCCCATATCGATATGTCTACCATCTATCATCTTCTCCTCCATTTCTTCATTAATGAAGCTACCATACGATTTCTCCCATAACGAATGGGTCCTCTTCTTCTCATTGTTGCTCATTAACAACATTGTAGATATGCAAGGTGATACATGTGTTGTCTCGAAGCAAGGCATAATGATGAACTCATAGGGATTTATTATACATAGGATCATAATCATCCCATCTTATAAAACTCTACACTTCAACTCAAAAGGTTGAATGTAGTTCATCAATGACAAACTGGGATAGTTTTTCATCTCCTACTTGATTAAATCAATAGTCATCTGCGTCATGATATGATGCTGCTCCAAATAAGCATGTTGTTATAACCCTTGGTCATGCAATGGCCCTGATGGCATGTCCCCATAAGTTTCAATAAGTGGTACTGAAACAATATGAGAGGAAAGTGGATGCAAAGCTTGGATAAACTGATACTTAGAAACATCTTTCAAGAACATGAGTTTCCTTTTCTGGTGCAAAGGTCTCTCCAACTGTTGGTAAGAGTGATGGATGCACTTCTACAAGTGTACCAGCACTGGAATATGTCTCCTCCTCCTCATCATGCATCTCAAAAATTATGCATAGGGGTCCAAATGTCAATAACTCGTGACTATCTTGCAAAGATGCAAGTGATCCTCCTCTTAATGTAAGCACATCTACAACTGGTGGTGGTAGAGGCTCCTCTTCCTGAGTGATAGCGAGGACATCTTATTTTATATCTTCATGTACTATCTCATTGATTATAGGAGATGTCACTATGTGAGATGTCTCTGGCTTCTTCCTTCCATATCTCTTCTTTAGTGTTTGAATAAAATTTTCATAAGCAGACACTTCCATGTGTGATAAGTGATTTAACCACCAATATCTTGCTTCCCATCTAGATGCAGTGTTGCAAAATACACAACCTCTCTTTTTGACATATGATATTTCAGAAATAAGGTAAATATTTCCTCCATCCAAGCCCTGAATGTGCTTCCAGAAGATCCATCAAATGTAGGAAAAAAAAATTTATGCCTCTTTCTTCTATTGCTACTTCTGGATCTCTTCTCTTCTTTGAGTTGCAGAAATTGTTGGAGAGAGAGATTCTCCTTCAATGCTCTAGGTTGTGACCTGTATTCAGAAAGATATTTAGATAGGGTTTCATGCCCCAACTCTTCTACATATTTAGACCAGTCCTCTTTCTCATCAAATAAAGTGGATCTAGTGGAATAATGTGAAGCTCTTTGCTTCTCTGGTCTTCTTTGTTGCTGAAAAAAAGTGTTGGGACCTTGTTCATCTTGAAACCTTCTTGAGGTTTCTCTTTGTCTTTCTCTTCTTATTTCATTGACCTCTTTAGAGATATCCATCATATAGATAGAGAAATATGAGGCAAAATTTAATCCCTCCATAGTAGATCTCTAATATCTTCTTTTCATATGTTGTCAAAATTTCCACAAGCTGAGCCGAATATCATGCTCTGAGACCACTATAATATTCCCAAATGGGAAAAATAGGAATATAGTGCAAAACCATGGAAATAGTAGTGTAAATCATGACATAAATAATGGAGACCAACATGGAGACTTCTTATTCATTATAACAGCAGAAAATATGTTTAATATAATGGGCCACAAGCCATAATACAAGATAAAACAAGCCTCCAATAAAGAAATCCCTCAACGAGAGGTTTTGCTACTATATCAAAAATGTTGGAAGACTACTAAAGAACAGTCATAGGAGAACTGATACAAAAAATGAATATAAAAAGTATATATTGCTGTTATATGGCTCAAAAGATACAACAAATGAAGATCTAGGATCTATACAACCTCCAACAAAGAAAACCAAAAGGGGTTTTCAGAAATACACCTATTTTTAAGATATGAATCAAAGCCATAGGGCTAAATATTCACTACAACAATAACACTAGAAAGATGTGGCTGATCTGATATGCCAAATAATTTAGCCTCCTCCAATGGATCCTCTACATGAAAGGTTGATCCCTTCACTAGAAAACCTCCTCCCCAAATGGTGTACCGAAACCACCCTACAACTCCTCCCTGAAAATAACGTAGTCCAAGATAGAAACTACACTATAGGGGTAGATGATCAAGTGGCCTAATTCCAAATGCTAGCAATAAGCTCAAGGGCCTTCCTCACCAGAGTCCTAATCGAAGGAAACCTTCCTCCACTGAAAAATAGATCAGAAGTGACCCGGATCTATTCTCCACTGCTGCAACCTGCAATTCAGCACATCTCTCAATAGAAACTATGTTGTACCATAAGATTGAAGCTTTAACCTGATGCATGATTGTGTAATGGTAGTGGAGTACTCTTCCTATGAGGCCTCTCAAGGATAGAGTGGGATTCCCGATCAGGAATACACTGTGATAAATAACACTGTAATCTTAACTAAACAACTATAGAAAGATATATTTCTAAACAGACCATATATCAAAATATCATATCATCAATGCTCCTTCAATGCTCGAGGTTGTGACTTGTATTAAGACGGATATTCACTTAGGGTTTCATGCCCCAAGTCTTCTTTATATTCAGACCAATACTCTTTCTCATCAAAGAAAGTGGATCTACTGGAATAATGTGAATCTCTTTGCTTCTTCGGTCTTCTTAGTTGCTGAAAATAAGTGTTGGGAACTTCTTCATCTTCAAACCTTCTTGAGTTTTCTCTTTGACTTTTTCTTCTTGTTTCATTTACCTCTTTAGAGAGATCCTTCATAGATCTAGAGAAATAGGAGGAAAAAATTAGACCCTCCATAGTATATCTCTACTATTTTCTTTTCATATGTTTCCAAAATGTCCACAAGAGAAGCCAAAGATCCTGCTCTGATACCACTGTAATATCGCAAAATAGAATAATTCATTGATACAAAAAACACAATATTTGTAACACAGAAAATGTACATGCATGTTTATGATCATCATAGATATAGAAGAAACATGTGAGCCATTTTTGTCATAGGAGATGATTTAGTTACAACAATGTACAAAATATAAGGTAATCTAGCCAAAAAGATGGTCTAGAATGACCCTACAAGCCTACTACAACAAGCACTGTGTAACTGGAGAGATGATGGAAGAAATATTGTGTTGTCCCTTAAGCTGATGGTGTAAATATAGCTGCTTGTTGAAAAGGGAAATGCAGGTCTACGGAAATATGGAGCTCTGATGATTCCAAGACTCTAGATCTGGGCTGTATGATGGCAACCCAAGATAAACAAGAAAGGATTTCTCATATCTATCAATCTAAGAAAATCACCCTCTTGGGTTTTCACTATACAACTGTTGGGTATGTATATTTGAAGCTAGATCTCAAAAATAGATGGCTGAAATATGTCACAACATTAGATATAAGCTTCAAGGGCTTATCCCTTCACTAAATCCTCAAGCTAGAAGCTCAATATCTAGTTCCTCAATCCTCCTCAAAATATTGCAGTTGCTGCTACACAACTTCTCACAAAAAATGCACTGTAAAGGAAGGAGGCTCTCTAGCCTACTGCTAATATATGAAATGTAGCTCACAAATTATGGAAACAATGAATACAATGTGAATTAATGGTCCTCCCTTAGATTACTAGATGAAATTCTAGCAACTTCCCTTCTCCTCTGGATCTGCAAAGATGGATTGCACAATCCTTGATGGAATTGCTGCTGATAGGAGGTCAATAAAGTTTGGCCTGATGCCAGATTTGAAATGGGGCCCTGGGATTTCTGATCTTGAAGTCCAAGGTGATAGGATGAATTCTTCACCGATTCTTCAACTAAAATATTGAAGGACATCCTCCTCCTCTCAAAATGATCTTCAGAAATGTGAAATTTATGAATATGGATGTTTTAAAGAAAGTAAGATCAATATGGAACCAATTCCAGATGTTGAACGTAGTGAAAAAACTCTTCCTTAGAGTTCACTCAAGGAAAGAGGCGGGATTTCCGCTCGAGAACACCCTATGCTAAACACCACTGCAGACTTAGATAAACACCATAGGAGTGCATGGAATGTCAAATGACAAATCCTGATATAAACATATCACAAATCAATAATCCAAAAACCTTTTTCTATGTTGCCTTCATCTTCATTATATATTTTCTGAACCTTCTCATTCCTTGGCCCACCTCATAATTGTGTTTTACATGTGGACATAGGTATCCATGTTAACTGCATTGTCTCTCCATGATCTCCATCATGTGTGAATGTAAATATCACCATATCCATCATGTGTGGATTAAATTCACCACTCCTCCATCATATCAGCATGAATGCTCTATGATATTACATTTGGTTTCTTCCATGATCATAGTTGACTGCTTCAACCTCCATGATCTATCTCATTAATGAGACATGATCTCCACTCCTTACACATTAAGTAACTTCTATACTATTCCATTATGTAAATCTATTACTGAAATATCCACATACACACCAAAAGTGGGATTTATTTATCTTTGGGATTTGTGGGTCCCTCCACCATCTTATTTACTTAATTAAGTATGAAAATTAAGAACTCTAATATTCCAATTATATTGTGGAAAATTTGGGAACATTATACTGACCTTTGACCTTCCTTCTCTCCTATTTTTCTTTATTTTAATAAATACATGAGCCAAAAATCATTTTTTCGTCTTTATCCTTCACCATTGCATTTGAAAAATTTCCTTAGCCATAAACAAATATACAATGGTGCCCACTAGGATATTTTTCACAAAATTCAACCTGTAATAAGTGTCCTCTAACAGTGGTCTTATTTTTTCCTTTATTAACTTTTATTAAATGAGTTTTCTCAAGTACGTTACATTAGTCAAACATGTTTAAGAGGTTCCCTTGTGTATTGTTTTCTACCCTTTCAAACTCGAGAGACTATCTACGAAAATAAACATGTGGATTTTTCTTTTTTTCCTCTTTTTCAAAGTCTCTAGACATGAAAAATATGTCAAATTTTACCTTTGGTTGACTTGTTAAAACATCAATCAATGATGGACTTGTCAATAATGAGAAGGCTGAATCACTCCTTCTAAGGGTTCGTTAAAATAACAAGGATGGATTCATTTGAAGGGTGAAAGTTACAAATAAATAATATCTTATCCTCGTCAATCTTGTTAAAAACTAAAGAGTTACTAACCAGTATGGTTAGGAAAATTGGGAAAACAGGGTCACTCCATTTTTCTAATGGCAGTGAGTCACTCTTGAACACTACACTCTTACCATTCATCTCCATGGCTATTGGGTTGGGTAATATTCTTTTCATTCAGTTCATCATACTTTTTCGGAACCTCCATTTCAGTTTTGGGTCAATGTTGCCAACTTCATTCAGTGTCGTTATGTGTTCAAGAGAATTCATTTCAATTGATATTTGTTTCAATAATCCTAAGCTTCATTCGATGTTTTCCTTTTACTAATCTAGTTTCATATCATCATTATTTTGTCTTAATCATGACACATATTTTGTGTCATTGATGGGGGAAACATCAAGGCCCTCCTATGAGGGTTCGCTTCCTATCGATATCACCACATCATATAGGAAGTTGACCTAGAAACACCATTATGGTACCTTGGTGCTTGCATACATTAATGTCAAGTTTCCTCACTCTCAGAGACAAGTTAACATCATTTTCCTTCGAACGAAAGACTCTGTGTGATGTTCCATGTCAATTAATTTACTCACAACACATATAATGTATTGAATTATCTTGACAACCATTGACATGATCAGTGGTTTATATCATGTCTATTAATGACATACATCATCATCCAGCAATAAAATTTTTTATACCATGTTTGAATTCATCTCATTGATTCACATGGTTAGACTCGTACGTTGGTTGGTCGTTTTAATGAGATAGAAGACCCTAGATCCAGTTCTAGCCATCTGGGATGCAATTTTAGGAGTTATACAGAGATCACAATGTATAATGGTTATGATCATCTAGACATTCATTCAAAAATGGATCCACCAGTTGCATATTTGAATGCATATTTTGTACATTTTATGTGTTATTTTTTCTTATGATCCAAGTATGGGTATGCCTCCCTCAATGAAGAGATTTCATTATCTAAATTTATTGTAACGGATGTAGCTCTTCGGTTTTTATTGGTCCTAACTTATCACAAGGTAAATAAATTTAGTAATCAATCATCATTGATCACTTTGGCTTTAAGGGGAGATCTATTATGGCCATTTTGTCACATCCATCCATTAGGCCTCCTAATGGGATCAATCAACATCTTATTCCACCTTGTCAATATCATTGCACAAAGCCCTAAGTGAACATACTTCATTTCCAAAAAAAAATTAGGTCCCTATATTACTAGTATAGTCCCTTATTTTTGTTAGTGTAACCCCCTTATTGTTATTATTGTACCCCTATAACCCCCATATCATTATTATTGTGCCCTTAAATTATTATTTTTAGGTCCGCTAGGATTACATTGTGGCCCCACTAGGATTACATTGGGCCCCATGGACTCCTATATATAGAAAGGAGGTTTTGTAATTTGTATCATCCAAGAACTGTTCATTAATGTAAGGTATTGGAGGTTTCCCCCTTGAAGTGGCTTATTTATAAGGCATTGATATCTCTTTTCTTCTATTTTTGGAGCTAGTTTCACAACATTTGGTATCATAACTTTGAGATTCCAGGGTTTCGCTTCTCCAAATAGGTCATCGTGACATTTTCGCTATAACTTGTTTTCTACGAACTTTCAGAAGCTGAAATCTTTAGGGTGCAAAGCCGAAATCCTAAGGAACATTGTCGCAAAATTTCAAAGCTTGGTTCACAATGTTTTCGGAGATATGATCTGTGGAAGTTAGGTCTTTTTGCAGGCTCCTCAATTTTATCTATAAATCTCATCATGGGATATGTGCTATAACTTTTTTTTCTATGCAGGTTCAGAATCTGAAATTTTTAGGGCACGAAGCTAAAATCCTGAGGAAACTAATCGCAAAATTTCAGACCTTGATTCACAATAGTTTTGGAGATATGATTTGTGGAAGGTAGTTCTTTTCCAGGCTCCTAAATTTCATCTCAAAGAGGTTATCATGGGAAATGATTCATAACTCTCTATGAGAGCATTGGATTGGATTTCCATAAAATGTGGTCGCAATTACACGGACTTTAGTTTCTTGGCTACTAATTTCATAGTCGAAGGACGAAACAGTGATACGTGGCAAGTCATACAAGTTCGCTCTACTGAACCAGTCCATAATTAGATCATTGTGGGAGATTGGACACAACTTTTCCTTGGAGAATCCAAATCAGCTCAGACCTGTGGCATTCGAAAGAGAATTTAGAGGGCTATCTTAGTACCTAATTTCAGATATTAAAGAGCAGCAAGCACATAGATAATCCAATTTCAATATCGAGCTCCTCAAAAGCAAGAAAAAGGTGTGTATTTTTTTCCGTATCGTATAAGTATTGTTTGAAGAATCAATTTTAATTGATTACAAGGGCATATTGTAGAATATATATCAGTATTGGGTTCTAAAAAATGCCCCATAAAAATAATTCAACACCCATTAAGCCTTCAGAAGGCTCTACTATGACTCATGAAGATGAAGAATTGCAACATGATGTATCAAAATTACAAGAGCAAGTTCACCAAATTTCACTCTCGCAAAGAGCATAAAAAAATGAAATATAATTTTTGAAGAAAGGCATGGAAGTGAAGATGGATGCTTTGAAGAAAGGCGTGGAAGCTAAGATGGATGGCGTGGAAGCTAGGATGGATGACATGGAAGCTGGCATGGAAGCTGAGATGGATGACATGAAAGACAACATGGAAAACATAAATAATGATCTGAAAGAAGACATGGAAGGTTTGACAAAGTTGATACCAGAAATGTTTCCTGATGGTGAAAAGATAGTAGAGGAAACTCATGAGGAGGACAAAATAAATGTTAATCGTGACTTCAAAAACTCTAATGTTGGCGGGAAGAACCACCATATTCCAAAAATGGATATGAGGAAGTTTGATGGAAAGGATCTTGTAACATGGATATTACAGATGGAGCAATATTTTGATCTCCATAATGTGTAAAAAACACAAAAGGTATGCATTGCAACTTTAGATTTAGAAAAAAATACATTTGTATGGTATCGATGGATTTGCTCCAATAAATTTTTTTTCACTTGGTCAATTTTTATGGAGGAAATGATGGAACATTATGAGGATACAAAGAGCAACACCTTCTTTATCCAATTGATAAATCTCAAACAAAAGGATTTAGTGGGGCAGCACATTGAGGACTTCCAAAAATTGAATATAAGGGTAACTGATATTCCAGAGGAACATAGGATTGATCTCTTCATAGGTACTCTAAAGGATAACATCCAACATGAAGTTCATGTTTTGGAACCTGATTCATTGGAGAAGACATTCAGGTTGGCAAGAAAAATTGAATGTAAAATTATGGCGACAAGGAAACCTACTACTCACTTCTATAAGGAAGGAAGTGTTGCTACGCCTAGATTTCCACAACCTACAAGGTTGACACCACAACAATTGGAAGAAAAAATGTCAAAAGGGATTTGCTACAGTTTTGATAGAAAATACAATAAAGGTCCTAAGTGTGCTGAGAAGAAATTATTTTACATAGATTGTGAAGAGGAAGAAGAAAATGAACAAGGAGAGGATATACACCAGGAACCAGCCCTAGAAGAGGAATAAATGAGTCCGACCATATCGTGTAATGCATTGGTAGGAATTACCACTCCTCAAAATCTCAATAGAGAAGGACATATTAAGAAGAAAAAGGTAATAGTGTTGATTGATTCAGGTGGCACCCATAATTTTATTCATTGTAAGGTAGCCAAGGAATTGAATTGTTTCATATACCCAGCACTAGAATGTCAAGTGATGGTTGCAAATAGAAGAACTATAAATTGCTCTGGAAAATGCCATAATATCAAGCTAACCATGGGGTAATATTTATTGAATAGTCTAATGCCTTCCATTCCTATGGGAGGTGCTGATGTTGTACTAGGAGTACAATGGTTACAATCTTTGGGGACGATAGCCTTTAATTTTCAAGAAATTTTCTTGAAAATTTTTTCAGAAGGAAAGGAAGTCGAATTACGGGGTATTTCAAGGAAGCCAGGAAAGATAATAAGCTCCAATGTCATGACAAAGCTTCTAAAGAAATAAAAACAAGGTGTAATTGCACAATTATGCCCACTAGAAGTTCCAACGTCAAAATCATCTATTTCTGCAAATCTCCAACAAGTCTTGGACAATCATTCCAAGGTGTTTGAAACTCCCAAAGGAATCCCACCTATTCGTGATCATGATCATGCTATTCATTTGATTCCAGGAAGTGTTCCTCTAAACATCAGGCCCTATATATATCCTTATGTCCAAATGAGCGAAATTGAACGTATGATTGCAGAAATGTTAGAGGCGGGTATAATTCAACCTAGTCAAAGTTCTTTCTCTGCTCCTATAGTATTGGTACACAAGAAGGATGGATCATGGTGCATGTGTCTGGATTATAGGGATCTCAATAAGCTCACCATTAAAGATAAATTTCTCATTCCTGTGATTGATGAATTATTGGATGAATTACATGGAGTAATTTATTTTAACAAGTTGGATCTTCGTTCAGGATATCATCAAATTAGAATGAAGACTGAAGATATTCCAAAAACAACATTTCGAACTCATGAGGGCCATTATGAATTTTTGGTCATGCCTTTTGGCCTTACCAATGCACCTTCTACATTTCAAGGGTTGATGAATTCCATTTTCAAACCCTTGCTTAGAATTTTTTTTCTAGTATTTTTTGATGATATACTAATCTATAGCAGGTCTTGGAAGGATCATGTTGAACATGTTGACAGGGTGCTCAAACTATTTCAAGAGAAACAATTATATGCAAAAACATCCAAATGTTTCTTTGGAGTACAAGAGGTGGAATATCTGGGTCATATTGTATCTCACGAGGGTGTTAAGGTAGACCCTAACAAA
This sequence comes from Pinus albicaulis, assembly GCA_034641835.2. Lineage (NCBI taxonomy): Eukaryota > Viridiplantae > Streptophyta > Pinopsida > Pinales > Pinaceae > Pinus > Pinus albicaulis. Next base: position 41,003,999 of record CM076572.1, read on the forward strand.
ATTAAAGCCATTAAGGAATGAAAAGTTCCCACAACCATAAAGCAGTTGCGAGGATTTCTCGGGTTAACAGGGTATTATCGCAAGTTTGTTAAGAATTATGGGAGAATAGCAGCACCTCTAACAAAATTATTGAAAAAAGATGCATTTTCATGGACTCCTGAAGCAACTAAGGCCTTTGAACGTCTTAAAGAGGCAATGTGCCTAGCACCGGTCTTAGCTACACCAGACTTTACAAAAACCTTTATTGTGGAATGTGATGCCTCAGGAAATGGAATTGGTGCAGTTTTAATGCAGGAAGGAAGAACCATTGCTTTTGAAAGTCGTCCAATCAAAGGAAAGTATTTACAGAAACCTATTTATGAGAAGGAAATGTTAGCAATACTGCATGCACTAAAGAAATGGCTAACTTACCTAATGGAAAGACACTTCAAGGTAAAAATTGATCATGATAGTCTTAAACACTTTTTGGAACAAAGACTATCTTCAGAAGAGCAGCAAAAATGGGTCGCAAAGATGTTGGGTTATGACTTTGAAATAATCTACAAAAAAGGAAAGCTTAATGTTGTTGCAGATGCACTCTCAAGAAAGAATGAAGAGGTGAAAGCATTGCTTTGTGCCATTTCTATTATCCAACCAGATTGGATAACCGAAGCAAGAGATGAATGGAAGAAGGAAAAACATGTATGGACACTCATTCAAAAGTTGCAGCAAGATCCTAGTACATCTGATACATTTAGTTGGAAAAATGATTCCTTATGGTACAAAGATCGCTTATATCTTTGTAAGAATTCCCAACTAAAACAAAATATTCCTCTGGAATTGCACACTTCTCCTTTAGGAGGACACTCAGGATTTTTAAAAACTTACCACAGGGTGAAGAAAGATTTTTTTTGGGATGGCCTTAAATCTGATATTCAAAAGTTTGTGGCAGAAATTTTGGTTTGCCAGCAGAATAAAGTTGAGACAATTAAGACCCCGGGTCTTCTACAACCTTTATCTATTCCAAGTCAATGTTGGGAGGAGATTTCAATGGATTTTATCACAGGTTTACCTAAGTCCGAAGGAAAGAGTGTCATCATGGTGGTAGTTGATAGAATTACCAAGTATGCACACTTTTGTGCATTATCTCATCCATTTAAAGCAAGTACAGTTGATACTACATTTATGGACACAATTCAAAAGCTACATGGAAACCCAAGGGTTATTTTGAGCGATATAGATCCCATTTTTACTGGAAATTTTTGGGCAGAGTTATTTTCTTGTTTGGGTACTCAATTAGCTCACAACTCATCTTATCATCCTCAATCTGATGGTCAAATTGAGATAGTAAATAAATTTTTGGAAGGATATCTTCATTTTTTTGTATCTGATAAACAAACACAATGGGTCAAGTGGTTACCTCTCGCTGAATGGTGGTATAAAACTTCCTTCCATACTGCAGCAAAAATGATCCCATTTATGGAAATTTATGGATATCATCCACCATCCATCACATCATCTTTAAGATAAAATTCGAAGGTTCAAGCAGTGGAAGATCACATCGAGCATCAACAATAAGTTCTCCAACTCTTTAAGGATAACCTAAATTTGGCACAAAATCGAATGAAAAAATAGGAAGATCAACATCGCAGCGAGAGAAGTTTTGATGTAGGAGACTAGGTATTTTTACGGCTACAACCATACAAACAAATTTCCCTCAAGCAAGCTAAGAAGGATAATAAATTATCGCCAAAGTACTATGGCATACAAGTTGGAGCTTCCTATTTCTTCAGGAGTGCATCTAGTTTTCCATGTTTCATGCTTAAAGAAGGTTATAGGTGAAAACATTCCAGTTCAAACAATATTGCCAGAACTTGATGAGGAAGGAAAAATCATATTGGAACCTGAAGTGGTCATGGAAACAAGAACTCGACAGCTATGAAATCGATCAATTTCAGAGTATCTCATCAAGTGGAAGAACTTACCCACTGAAGATTCTACATGGGAGGATGAGAATTTTATATAGAAGCGCCTAGAGCTACTCAAGCATTGAGGACAATACTTTCTTGAAGAAGAGGGGCATGTTAGGTCCCTATATTACTATTATAGTCCCTTATTGTTGTTTGTGTAACCCCCTTATTGTTATTATTGTACCCCTGTAACCCCCATATTGTTATTATTGAGCCCTTAAATTATTATTGTTAGGTTGGCTAGGATTATATTGTGGCCCCACTAGGATTACATCGGGCCCCATGGACTCCTATATATAGAAAGGAGGTTTTGTAATTTGTATCATCCAATAATTTTTCATTAATGTAATGTATTGGAGGTTTCCCCCTTGAATTGACTTATTTCTAAGGCGTTTATATCTCTTTTCTTCTATTTTTAGAGCTAGTTTCACAAAAAAAATTATGCCTGAAAACACATCATTTGAGCCGATTTTAGCACCAATTCTCCTTGGCCTTCCTTTGGAATGCATTCACCTACACATTGTATCATTGTGGCCAACATTGATCACATACAGGATGATGCCTTTTACGCCTGCATCAATTATTGAAATTCGGGAAAAAAAGAGAATTTCCAGAAGTGGAAGCTTCTACAAGAGGAAGCTTCTACTTCTGTAAAAAGATTCTACTTCTATAAATTATCTAAGGATAATGGATGGAAACACCAAAGAAGCATGAGATAGGATACAAACTTTTAATCCAAGGTAAATGGTTGATAACTAGTTCCAGAGGCTTCCTCTTCCGGAAGCTTCCAGAACTAGTTATAAACTATTTACCTTGGATTAAAATTTCATATCCTATCTCATCCTTCTTTGGAGTTTCCATCCATTATCCTTTGATCCCGTCCTCCCTTAAAATTTGGATCTAAAACCTTAGATTGGTAATTTGACAGGAACTCCCAACTTACCGCACTCATTTATATATTTATTGCCTTACATATGCAAGGGGTTGGATTTTTTAGAGTGATTCTAAGCTTATGTTGTTGGGCTGAGATATTAACATTCCATGCATTTAGAGTGATTGGATGTGAATATTGTGACAAGGAAAGGAAAAGTTAACAACTCTCAGGAGCTCTTTTACAAGATCGACACCTATTTGTGGTTTTAATCTCCTTCCATTTACATTAATGTAAATAGTTCTCTATTTTTCATATATGTGGTTATCATTATTTCACTTATTTCAATACCATATTGATATATTGAATAGATTACTTATATTATATTGCATATATCTCATAGTTTCTTGGCTTGTGTTATCTAAATTTGTAGGTTATAATTTTGGAAATTAGAGAAAAATTGGGGCATTCGATCTTAGGAAGGAATGGAGCATTTGACAAATTCTCTGTAGGTGTCATTCCATCATCTATTTAATTTAGGGAAAGCATTGAATTCATTATTTCTTTGTTGTTCCAGGTTGGAAATCGAACCTTGGGGAAACACTTTTGCTCGCAATCATAAATGCTGCATAACATAAGGAACCTAAGAAGATCGAGTTTGAGCTAAAGGAGGATGAATCATACTCTACAAAAAAACATGAATCATATGAGGAAGAGCCACAAAATCCATCTTTGAGAAGATCAATTCAAGATAGAAGGAATATATAAAGGTATAGTCCATCTACTTTCTGTTGAAATTGATTTATCTATTATGGATCATTATAGAAAAAAATTCGAGGAGGAATTGGATTCAGAGGATGGAAAACTCTAGAAAGAGGCCATGGTTGATGAAAGGCTTGGGTTCTAGGGGAGATTCTAGATGGAAAGAAACCCATTGGAAGAAAATTGGTGTCTAATAAAAATATGAATGAAGGCAAAGTGGAGGAATACAAAGCTCAATTGGTATAAAAATGTTATTCCCAGGTGTTGAGAATTGGTTTTGCTGATATTTTACCTCCTGTTTCCATGTTAAATTCTATTATATTACTTTTATCTATTGTTGTAGCTTTTGATTTTGAGGTAGAATAGATGGATGTGAAGACAATATTTCTTTATATGGATATGGAATAAGAGATCTACACGAAGCAACCTGAAGGCTTTGCAGTGAACGGTAAGAAAGAACTATTATGTAGGTTAAAAAAGTCTTTTTATGTGTTAAAATAATGACCAAGGATGCGGTATCAGAAATTTGATACTTATATAAGTGGAATTGGCTTCACTAGAAGAAAAGAATATTATTGTGTTTATTTTAAATTAATTGGTTCCCATGTTATTTATTTGGTATTATATGTGGATGATATATTTCTGTTTAGATATGGAAAATAAATTATCCAAGATTTGAAGACTCAATTTTCCTCCAAAGTTGACATGAAGTATCTTGGTTCTGCAAACTATATTTTGGGCATGGAAATTAAAACAGATTGGGAAAATTGGAAGATATGGTTAAACTAGATGAAATATCTTGAGAAAATACTGCAGAGATTTAATATGTAGGATAGTAAATGGATGAATTTTTATATTCATATAGGTGTAAATTTCTCTGTTGAACATTTTCCAAAGATATAAGAAGAGGAAGAAGACATGTCCCATGTTTCATATGCAAGTACAGTTAGTAGCCTTTTGTATGAAATGGTATGTACTAGATGATACATTGCACATGCAGTCGGAGTATTCAGAATGTTTATGTAAAAATCAAGGAAGGATCATTTGACAATAGCGAAGTGGGTTTTCAGGTATCTGTGTGGCACTAGTGATTAATGTCCGCGCTTCCAAGGAAGACCAGGATTGGAAATTTTTTTGGACATCCATGGTTTCTTCGATTTAGACTGGGTTGGAGATATGGATAAAACAATATCTAAAAGTAGTTATGTGTTCAAACTATTTGAAGGAGAAGTCATTTGGATGAGTAAGAGTTAGTATGTATTGGCTCTTTCAACCATAGAGATGGAATAAATAACTACCACTCATGAAAGCAAGGAAGCAGTTTGGCCATAGAGATTGTATTAAATTGTGGGTTTGATACAACAAGCTATAAAGATAGACTGTTACAACCAAAGTGAAACTTTCCTCAGCAAAAGAAGCCCCCTTATCATTGAAAGACAAAGAACATTGATGTTTAGTATCAGTTTGTGAGAGATATGGTTTAGGACAAAAAGGTGTTGCTGGTAAAGGTGGAAACTTTTAATAACGTTATAGATGCATTGCCAAACTTTTTGAGCACTGAGATGTTTTCCGAGTGTAGAGAAGTAATGGGAATTGCATGGTTGAACAAATGACTAAGCTCTCCTGTGACCCCCTGTGTGTAAAGGAAAAAAACAAGTGGGAGAATTTTGCGTGTGTGTTATATTATTTCCATGGCTAGTCCTATGGGCGGGGTGGGGGTTCATATGGGGGGTGATAAACCACCATGTTCGTTGCACCGAGTGTAGCAGAGGTGTCACAGGGGAGGTGATGGCCCCATTTTCGGTGGGTTTGTAGGGGGAAGTATCCCCCTTACATGGGTTCTAGTAAAAATTACGGGAATATTTTTTTGGAATATATATTAGGTGGGCGAAACTACCTATGGTTTTATGAATGGATTTTGCACATTGTCTTGGGAACGATGGTTTTCTACCCATGGTAGTTTGTATATCTAGCCAAGTGAAATATGGTTATGTTATAATCTAGGGTTAATGGATTTGGTTTTATGAATTATTTGACACGTATATATATGTATTGTATCATTGAAATGAACAAACTGAAAAATCAATCTCATAGTCCCATTTTTGGGATCTAGGGAAAAAATATTTGTGTCTATTTGTTTTATGTTCTCACTATTGTTTATTTTTCTATTTTAAGAATTCTTTTGTAGGTTTTTTCTATACAGGGTTAAAACCGACAAAAGGCTCTCGAGAAGAACCTCTTTTTGGGTTCCATTTCATCACGTAAAATAAGTGAGGGAAGGGTATCCATTACAATTGTTAGGGGAAGTGGTTATATTTTCGACCTGGAAATTCCTTGAATCACTTTACGACCTTCATATTAGAAATGTTGCAATGGAACTCCTTCGGTGAAGTGGAAAAATATGGTATTAGAAATCCATTAGGGCGCAATAAAACTAGGTAGAGTTAGTGTGTTTGACCTTGGATCAAAATGTCATGGGTTGGACTCTGACTTTGGTCATTTTTTCATAACATTTCATTGAAATTTGTAATTTCCCTGTCACAACTTGCACATGGCCCTGTAAAAACCTTTGACCCTATAGGATTTTGATTGTTCAACTCCCATTGTGGTCAATTTGTTTTTCTTTTTTTTCACAATATTGTCATTCGAATTTGTAATGTTTATGCCTTCTACATGACCAAGCAAAAAAATTTGAACCTATATTCTTTATTCAATTTCAAATTTTTTCCAAGTTCTGGAATGTTGATCTCATATTGTAAGCTCAAAAAATTAGTTCTCTAGCCATGTACTAGCTCTAAAATCAGACCTAGGAATTTGTAACAACTTGGAACACTTTTGTTGATAAATAATTAAATATTATTGAAATAATATAAAACTAGTTCACCCAATTAAAGGATTAATTAAAGGTAATTTAAGGGACTCTTTTGTGAACAATAATTTAACATATATATATATATATATATATATATATATATATATATATATATATATATATATATATATATATATATATATATATATATATATATATATATATATATATATATATATATATATATATATATATATTTTTTTTTTTTTTTTTTTTTGAAAACTGAGAATTTTTCATAAAATTGATTTTAACAAATCAATTTTGATAGTAGTCATATACATTTTACTTCAAATGTTAGGTCCCTACTGTTCAAATCCTCTAAGATACTCTATGTAACAAACTGGAATTAAATATGAAACAAATTATATCAATTTATGTGATTAATAATCAACACATAACTATTCAACTAATAAGCATATAATTTTGAAAAATAGAGTGAAGGAAAATTACTTGTGGCGATAATATTACTTACTTGTGATTTTGGGGTTTAACTCTATTTGAATCTCACTAACCGAAACACATATTTTACAGATGATTGTCCACCCAACCGTAGGCTTAACTGCACATAACATTTTTACAACATTCACCCCTGAGCCCTCAATCAACATAATACTTCTAGGGAATCCTTTTTCTCACAACAATCTTCTCTAGAAAAATTGTCATCTAATTCCCTCTTAATCCATTAAATAGAACTGTCTATTCCAAAAAATAGAAGGGAATTGGAAAGGGATCCACATGCACACAAGCCATGTGTGAACATGCAAATTTTCTTTCTTTGTTTTGAGTCTTACTTAATTCAATATTTCTCTTAATTTACCTCTTTCTTATTTTATTCCCTTTTAATTTTTGCTAAATTTAGTTATTTTTAATGTATATATATATATATATATATATATATATATATATATATATATATATATATATATATATATATATATATATATATATATATATATATATATATATATATATATATATATAAGAAGTATCATAATAGTAAATAATAAACTAGAGTTATATATATATATCTATACATACATACATATATATATATATATATATATATATATATAGATATATATATATATAACTCTAGTTTATTATTTACTATTTTATTTATTTACTATTATGATACTTCTTTTATTGTTTTTTCTTTTGTATATTAATATTATATTATTTTACTTATTTATTATTATTATTATTATTGTTATTATGGGGAATTACAACCTTCTTGGTTATTTTCAGATGAAATTCATAAGTTTGTGATCAAATATTCATTCATGACGTGTAGCTTATATGTTTAATATCTATTTGATGAAATTCCTATCATGTATTAGACATGTCTAGGTCAAGATCCTACCCAAATTTTAATTTTTTAGCATTAGCATCATCATTGTTATGATTCTAGAAAGTAAGAGGCAGTTCCGGGTAGTGGTGTGCAGGCTAGACTCAAAAAATGGTAGAGATCTCTTGATCACTTACACAAAACAAGGAAATTTTTGTCATAACCAGATACAGGTAAGTTTATGGGTGTGCTTGGAACCTCGTAACTACATGCACAGTTTGTCAAGAATGTGGTTGGGAGGTAAACCTAGTTAAAAAGAATTACATCTTAGGAATTGATCACTTGGGGTGGTTGGTAGACTCCTAAGTGATTTTTAATCTCTACGGGATGTTAGTTTACTTTTTGTTTGTAGGTCCTATTAGAGGTAGTTTATTAGTGATCAAATATAGCTCTTTGAGAGTTTTCCATCAGGCCATTAGTAAATTTTTTTAGCCTTTTTAGTTAGTCTTCAATTATAATTTTCGTCACTCAACAATTCCTCTTAAGATATGTTGCTCCTTCACATTATTTAATATCCATTTAGGAGTCTAAATTCATGTCACTCCATCTCAAATAGGTCAAGTCTAGGGTCAAAACATCCTATGGAAAAGTCTTTAGTTTTTCACTGAAAATAAGGTAGTCAAACCTCCATTTCATCCATAAAGGTATATTTGAAGGAGTAAATTGTTTTTCATATTCCAAAATAAACTCTACATGTCATAAGGATTCTATATTTAGAAGAGAAATGAAGAGATTTGTAGAAGAAAGTTATTTTCAAAATCACATATTATCAAAGTTTTATCTTTCATATTTCAAAAAAGCAGTCTTGAAACAATAGGATTTAATATTATGTGTTATCTCCCACTACCCATTTGAAATGTCACATACCTATATTTGTCAATTATTTGTGTCACATCACTTTCATTATACCCCTAACCCACATTTCATTTAACTTGTCTATATGATAACTTCCCCCCATCTCACCGATCATCCATCACATCCTAATCACATCTAATGGCTTGTACGCGACTTCATCCCCCCCCTCCCCCCCCTCATTGTTTGAAACTTAACATCAGGGGGAGGGGGGTGCGAAAAGGGTGGTTTGGAGACCTGAACCCACTGCTATGTGTCAATATCATGTGATTTCACCCCCCATATCACCCCCCCCCCCCCCCCCCCGCCCACCCCCCCCACACGAAACCACTTATCACCAAGCTACCCCTCTGAAGTCGAAATTATCTGCCAATTGAAACCATTACATCCCCCACCAATAATGTCATGGCAACATGGATTTTGGACTGTCCAATCAAGTTAATTCTTTCCTTTCCATAACCGTTAGTTAATTAATTTCATCGTAACTATTAGGCTAACATACCCACGCCATTTTCAAACGAGAATTAAATAAATTGTCCATAAATTCATTACTAAAAACCTATTTTGAAATTTAATTCTTATTTTCAATATGCTTTCTAGAGGATTAAAAATTCAAATTAATTTACTAGAACTCACGAGATTAACCTTGTCATTGATTGAAGCCTTCCTATGCATTTGTTAACTTTATTTCAATTTGAAAAGCTTCTCCTCAGTCTCGGCCTTATGTTTTTCATCAGAAATTCCTATTTCCTTCATTCCAACATAGCCAATCATTCCTCATATTGTAAGCTCAAAAAATTAGTTCTCTAGCCACATGTTGGCTCTAAAATCAGAACTATGAATTCGTAACAACTTGGAACACTATTATTGATATATAATTAAATGTTATTCAAATTTTATAAAACTAGTTCACCCAATTAAAGGAGTAATTTAAGGGACTCTTTTGTGAAAAATAATGTAACATATATATATATATATATATATATATATATATATATATATATTTAAAGTTGAGAATTTTTGATAAAATTTATCTTAACAAATAAATTTTAATAGTAGTCATATATAGTTTTCTTCAAATGTTACATCCCTAGTATTCATATCCTTTATGATACCATATGTAACAACCTGGAATGAAATATGCAACTAAATACATCAATTTATGCAATTAATAATCAACACAGAACTATTCAACTAATAAGAATAAAATTTTGAAAAATATGAGCAAATGAAACTTACTTGTGGTGATGATATAATATATTCCGTACTTGTGATTTTAGGGTTGAACTCTATTTGAATCTCAATAACCACAATACATATTTTACAGATGATTGTCCACCCAACTGCAGGCTCAACTACACACAATATTTGTACAACGTTCACCCCTGAGCCCTTAATCAACATACTACTTCCTGGGAATCCTTTTTCTCACAACACTCTTCTCTAGAAAAATTGTCACCTGATTCCCTATTCATCCATTAAATAGAACTTTCTGTTCAAAAATATGGAAGGGAATTGGAAAGGGATCCGCATGCACACAAGCCATGTGTGAACATGCAAATTTTATTTCGTTGTTTTAAGTTTTGATTAATTCAATATTTCTCTTAATTTAACTCTTTCTTTTTTTATTTCCTTTTACTTTTTGCTAACTTTAGTTATTTTTACTATATATATATAACTCTAGTTTATTATTTACTATTTTATTTATTTACTATTATGATACTTCCTTTATTATTTATTAGTTATATATTTGTATATTAATATTATATTATTTTATTTATTTATTATTGTTGTTGTTATTATTGGGAATTACAACCTTCTTGGTTATTTTCAGATGAAGTTCATGAGTGTATGATAAAATATTCATTAATGACATTTAGCTTATATGTCTATTATCTATTTGATGAAATTCCTCTCATGTATTAGACATGTCTAGGTCAAGATCCTGCTCAAGTTATATTTTTTTTTGCATTGTCATCATCATCGTTATGATTGTAGAAAGTAAGAGGCAGTTCTAGGTTGTGGTCTGTAGGCTATACTCAAAAAATGGCATACACCTCATGATCAGATGCAAAAAACAAAGAAATTTTGTTCATAACCTCATGTAGGAAAGATTATGGGTGCGGTTAGAGCCTCATAACTACACACACAGTTTATGAAGGGTGTGGTTGGGAGGAAAACCTAGTTAAAAAGATTTACAACCTAGGGATTGATCACTTGTGGTGGTTAGTAGACTCCTAAGTGATTTTTTTTCTCTAAGGGATGTTAGTTTAGTTTTGGTTTTTGGGTCCTGTTAAATTCAGTTTATCAGTGATCAAGGATAGCTCTTTCAGAGTTTTCCATGAGGTGATTAGTCATTTTTTTTAGCTTTTTAAGTTAGTCTTTAGCAATAATTTTGGTCACTAAACAAGTCCTATCAAGATATGTTTCTCCTTAACATTATTTCATCTCCATTTAGGAGTCCAAATTCATGTCACTCCATCTCATACAGGTCAAGTCTAGGGTCAAAACTACCTATGGAAAAGTCTTTAGTTTCTCACTAAAATTATGGCAGTAAAACCTCCATTTCATCCATAAAGGTCTAGTTAAAGGAGTAAATCCGTTTTCATAGTCTCAAATAAACTCTGAATGTCATAAGGATTCTATATTCTGTTGCTACATTTTGAAGATAAATGAAGAGCTTTGCAGAATAAATTTATTTTCGAAATCACATCTTATCTAGTCTCGAAACGACATAATTTAATCTTATGTGTTATCTCCCAGTACCCATTTGAGACATCACATACCTATATTTGTAATTATTAGTGTCACATCACTTTCATTATACCCATTCCCCACATTTCATTTAACTATGTCATATGCTAACTACACCCCATCTCACCGATCATCCATCACATCCTAATCACATCTGACGACCCATACGAGACTTCGCCCCCCCTCATCATGCGAAACTTATCATTGGTGGGGGGTTCTGAAAAGGGAATTTTGAAGACCTGACCTTGCCACTACGTGTCAATAATGTGTGATTTAACACGCCCCTAGCATGAAACCACTTACCGCCAAGCTACCCCTTTGAAATATCGCTTATCAGCTGGTTGAAACCATTACTTCTCCCACCAATCATGTGATGCCAACATGGAATGTGGACTATACAATCAAGCTAATTCCTGCCTTTCCCTAACCATTAGAAAAATAATTCCATCCTAACCATTAGGCTAACATACCTTCGGCCTTTTCAAATGAGAATAAACAAATTTTCCTTAAATCCATTAGTAAAGACATGTTCTGAAATTTTATTCTACTTTTTGATCTGCTTTGCACATGATTACAAATTCAAATTAATTGACCAGAACTCTGGAGATCAACCTTGCCACTGATTTGTAACAACTCCACTTACCATTTTTTTTCTATTTATAGCATAACTGATTTATTTTTGTGCACTACTTTCTATAAGTTCGTCACTGTTTGACTAATTTTGTTGTTATTCTTTAATTCATATTTCATATTTATTAGATGAGTTCCTTCATTACACTTTTTGTAATTTATGAATCTAAGGTTACATGTTTTCCCTAGACTTCACTGGTGTAATTTGAATGATTTCTACTTCAATTGAGTCTATCTTGTCACTGTTTCCTTTTATTATAATTTTCATTAATTAAGGTATGTCCATCTTACCCGCTTTACGACTTCAATTATAAGTTAAAATTGTAATATGATTTCCACCTATTACATTTATTCTACCTTAATTGTATTATGATAATTTATATTACCCTCATCTATTCATTTCTTAAAATAATTTTTACACAATTTTAGAGGTACTTCTAATCTATACAAACAAATTCTTCTCCTTATCCTAATAGAATCTATGATTTATTACTTTTTTCGTAACTTTGGTTTTTATTCTATGTTGAATAATTCGAATTTTGAATGCTCATAATTAGAAATACTACATAAAGGTTTATGTGCTCCATCCTTTGTTTACATATCTCAACATTATATTATTTAATAGCTATGGTTAATTGACTCAATACTCGAATTATTATTTATGAATACGATTTGAATTTGGTGACATAACACATATCATTTCCCCATTTAATTGCATCTCTGTCACATATTAATGCGAAAGGAAATCATACACAAGTTTATTGATTTGGAATTTACATTTCAGATTTCGTATCGGGGACTGCGTTTATGACTTCGAGATTTCCCTAATTGATAGTAAGTTTAATTTTATTACATTCACATGGATCATCATGATTCTTCCCATAGGATGTAAGCCATGTGGATGGCCTATATCCTTTCTTAATTTTGGACTAATCTTACGACAACCAAACCCTACTATAATTTTTTCATTCTTCAATTGGTAATGTTCTCCCTTTGTCTCAGCAAATTCAGTTGCTCCATGCAACCATGACTTGAAACTGATGGTTTCATTGTTTACACAGGTCTAATATATGCACAAAGTCCAACCCTGTCATAAAATTTTTAATTTCTTTCACGAGACTCTATTGCCCATAAAGTTAAGGGTTTGTTTCAGTCAATTTACTAGACATTGTTTCATTGTTTGGTTTCGAACTTGCATTCCTCTGAAATTAACGTTTTCATTTTTTAGTTTTCAAACTTGTATTCCTCTGCCATTAATGTTTTCATCATTTATCGTAGGTTTAATGGATTCTGAATGGGGTCTTTTCCCATTGGTGTCCAAATTTTTTCAGGTAACTATATTTCATTCTTGAAACCACTCTATACCCATTTTTTTATGTGTTTTTGGTTTAAAAATTCCCTTATATTCTCTTGTTTTGGAATTTTCATAGCAGAGATTGTTTTTCATTGGTATTTTGGTCTTTTAAAATGAATTTACCTTGTAGTTTTTATTTAAATCTGACATACGGTAGGGATATTTCATTATCCTTACCTTTTTGTTTTTCAGTTTCGTTGTTTAGAATTTTTCCACCCAATAAATCTCTGGGTTTTATGTTAATATGGATTTTATTCATTTTCCATATAATGATAATATTCTTGTTTGGAACTTTTATAAACCTAGCTGGTTAATATTTCTCTATTTTAGATTTTAATTCTAGCAATTGGTTTCTTCGTTTTAATTTTTCTCGTTCATTGAGAATTCCCTATGTAATGTTTCCAAACTTTTCTATTTAGCTCCTCATTGTTTAACTTGAATTAATTAATAACTTGGGGAATGAATTTATCCCTTTTCAATTGCAATTCGATTTTATATCAAGGGTTTGGTCACTCGTTTGCTCATTTTTCCCGACTTATATTACAAGAAGAATAGCAAAGTGACAGTATCTGTAAATGGGTAGTTTCTATTCGAATAATTAAGTATATAATTCATAGTGATGTGGACATAATTTTTATTTGAAACCTAATTAAACTTGATGAAATTTAATTCATTATTTAACCCTTAACTGATTATATTTATATATGGAAAGGTTTATAAATTCGTTTCTGAATTCGTCTCAGTACTCTTCCTTACTTTTACAAGTAGGATAATTTTAATGACAACTCATTATTCAGAAATTTCTTCGTCAGTTTAATAATTCTTTGTGTTTTAATTCTACAGAATTTCATTCTGCATTTATTTATCATTTTATCCCCATAGCTGAGATTCAAAGTATTATAAATTAAATCATTGTAAAATTTTATTAATTTCCCTCAGTTAATAAAATTCTCTGTGTGTAGAAATCATTTCCTTGACTTCCAAGTTATCTAAGTTTCTCCATTTCCCTCTATAAATGAGAAGCAAGGTATACCTCATGCTATTTAATTTACTTTACTATGCTTTTTATATTTTCGTCAACATTCTGTATTAACGATTTTGCTCATCTCTATTTCCAGCTCCTTGTAGCACTATTAATTTACTAACAATAAGGTAATAATCAACCTCTTAACTCCTATATTTCATTGAGTTAATTATCCCTTTCTCTAATTATTCCCCAATATAATTTGTATACCTTTTACTCAGTTATATATTTGTATGTGCAGGTACTCCTTCTGATTCCCTGTACCTATCTACAGTCTAATTACTACTCTGTAATTGCATGAGTACTCCCATGACTCATACATTGACCATAATTTATGGTTGCTCCTCTACATTTTGATCAACATTACTATTAAGAATCCAACCTATAAATTTTTTATTTCTTTTGTACCATTTAAATTGGGACTATCCTCTCTGTCTATAGTTTTGTATGAGAGAATTAAATTTGTAATGTGTAACAGATTCTATCATACATTTATAAATATTGAACTGTGTACTCCTTCTCAGAGTTTTTACTCAATATATGTATTTCATTCAGTTATGTATTTTGCGCTTCTATTGAGAATATGCAATGAGTTATAATTTTGTTTAATTTGTTTTATGATAGTAGATTGGTAAATTACATGGTAATGTTGATTTTATCTTTGTCATAAATACACTAAGTATCCTTCTCTATAATGTATTTATAAAGTTTTCATATCTTTGCTTTATGATTGTCTAACACCTAACTTCACATTTAAACCTATTAATTGGGGTTAAATATTCTAGGTGTTGGTATATAATTCTATCTTCTCTATGTAGCCATGCAGATCAACGACTAGTTCTATATTTGTTATCTATTAAATACATTAGACTATGTGAATAAAATTTATAGAGACATCTAATAATAATTTTTTATAAATTTAAGTTTTCTCACCCAACTAATTCTACAAAATTAAAATCTAATTCCATAAAATACCATAGAAAATCTCAAAATATTTTTGTGCTAATAAAATGAATAACACAAAATTAAATTTCTTTATGCATACCAATTTTGGTAAGACTATTTTCCACCGAGCCTTGAGATTTCTCTTTAGAACTCCCCCCAAGCAAAGACAAATTCCTCCAAAGTGTAGAAAAACTCTTTTCTATCCAAGAATGGATTATTTAAGTCTTATTTCCTAACAACATGTTTCCATAACTACGTGCAGTTAATTAGGATGTTGTTTTCCTTTTTTCCTAGGCTTTCCTTTTATTTTTTCCATAAAAGTACTTTAAAACTAGTTTTTTCCTGTTTCTAGTTTTATTTCACCTCTTCTTAGTAACTTTCCAATTTACTGAGGTATATTTTTAGATTTTTATCTCCAATATAATATTCAGTTATTTATTTATTTATTTTCTGCAAAGATTTTTGGAGAATCTGGGAAAGTCTTTGGAATCTTATCCATCCTCATGGACTTGAAATCTTGGTCTCCATTTATACTCTATTCTTTGCACAATAATTCCAATTTCACATTTATTAAATTTAAAATAATATTTCCAAAATAAATTTTTTCCTGTAGGTCCACTTAACCTATAGGATTGTTCAATTTTCTAATAAAAGGTAGTAAAAATAGGGATATTACATATCCCCCCTTTGAGACAAAACATCATCCTTAGTGTTCCAAAATATTACTTCACTTTTCAAACAACGATGGATATTTTTCCTCCATATCTTTTTCTTGCTCCCAAGTAGCTTCTTCTAGTGCAAAGTTCTTCCACTACACTTTCACCCTAGCTACCGTCCTATTCTGGAGCTAAATTTATTCCAGTGCTAGGATATGATGTGGATCTGGAAGAAATTCCCCTTCTGGTTCCACTTGTATCACATTCAAATAAATTACATGAGTAGGATCATGTATATACTTTTTTAGTAATGAAACATGAAAAACATTGTGAACCTTAATGTGACTAGGTAAATCCAACTTGTAAGCTACTGGGCCCACTCTTTCTAGCACTTCAAAGGGTCCACAGTAGCATGGTGCTAATTTATCACATCTACCCATATATAAAGTACTCTTTTTGTGCTTAATACTCAGGTAAACATGATCTCCCACTTTGAATTCTATATGAATTCTATTCTTGTCTGCATAGCTCTTTTTTCTGTCTTGAGCTGTCTTAATGTTTTGCTGAATTTTCTTGATAGTTTTTTCCATTTCTTGCAATGCATCTAGTCCAAGAATTAACTTATCCTCTGGTTGACTCCAAATAAGAGGTGTGTGGCACTTTTTTCCATACAATGCTTCAAAATGACTCATTCCTAAATGGGGAGTGTAGCAATACAATGCAGAAAGATAGGAAAATAACGCATATCATATTTTATAAAGAAAGAGGCCAATATGGAGACCTTTCATTTGTTATTACAGTAGCAAAATGTATGTAAAAAGTGGCCCATAATATGTATAATAGGAAATACAAGTCTCTAATGAAATAAATCCCTCAAAATGAGTTGTTACAACCATATATTAATATTAGAAAAGCCTTACAATGTTATTTTATCGGCTCTGCAACAACTTTCGATTACAAATAAGATCTAGAGAAAATAAGTTCATAAAAAGTTAGATCTATATCATATCCATGCACTATACAAGGTCCTCTAAGGAACCCCCTTGGGGTTTTCAGCAAAACACTAAGTAAAGGTTGTAAATATGAGATTTAAGACTGTAGATCTACTAAAATATTTAGATCTGGAAAGTGTGGCTGAATTGGTATAGGCAATAGAATAGCCTCCTCCAATATATCTCCAAAGTGAAGGGAAGATCCCCAACACTTAGAAAATCACTCTCCAAATGGTGTGTTGAACCTCCCTACAACTTCTCCTATGGAAATAATGTGGATCTGGAAGTATACTACACTGTAGGGATAAAAATAAGCTTGGGCTCATGCCAAGATCTAAAAATTGTGCTCAATCCCTCCAATATTGTCCTCCCAATGAAGTAGAAACCTCCTCCACTGAGAAGGATCACTGAAATGGCCTAGATATGAAAGATCTAGTTTGCACTTGTTGCATCTTGCAAAAACAACCAAACCATCAATGAGATCTGCACTGTAGTTTAAAGAAGAAGTTGGGCCGTAAGATAGATAGGGAAAAATGCAATACAATCTCTCTCAAGAGCTACTCAATGGGAAGAGGTGGGATACCCGATTAGGTACACCCAATGCTAAACATCATTCAATCTCAGCTAAACAACAAGAGAAAGATATATGTATAAAAATACCATATATTCAGAAAATATGAGAAACATCAAAATATGACCATTTGAGAATTTGGTCTATTTAGACATGTATCTTTCTCTTTCTATTTAGTAGAGATTAAATGTTGTTTAGAATTGGGTGTTCCTGGTCAGGAATCCCACCTCTTTCCATTAAGTATCTCTTGGAAGAGTTTGTATTGCATTTTCCAATATCTGGCTTAGGGCCAATCTTCTTCTTTCAACTACTACATAGATCATGTTGAGGGTTTGGTTTTTTTTGCAAGCTGCGGCAAGTGGAGACTAGATCCTTTAGATCTAGGCCATTTCAATGCTCCTTTTCAGTGGAGGAGATTTCTACTTCATTGGGAGGACAGTATTGAAGGCATTGAGCATCATTTTCAGATCTTGGCATGAGGCCAACCTCATTTTGATCCCTACAACGCAGTATAGATCCAAATCTGTGTTATTCCTGTAGGTGCAGTTGCAGGGTGGTTCAAGACACCATTTGGGGAGCGATTTTCTGAGTGTTGGGGATTTTCCCTTCAATTTGGAGATCTATTGGAGGATGCTATTCTATTTCATATATCAGTTCAACCACACATTCCAGATATGAGAATTTCAGTAGATATGTAGTCTTAGATCTCAGATCTACATCTTGTACTTGGTGTTTTGCTAAAAACCTCAAGGGGGTTCTTTAGAGGAGCTTGTATAGTGCATGGATCTTATATAGATCTCACTTTTTATGAAATTATTTTCTCTAGATTTGATGTGTGATCTACAAATATTTTAGAGCTAATAAAATAATGTTGTAAGGTTTTTTCAGTCTTAGTATATGGTTGCAGCACCTCATTTTGAGGGATTTCTTTCATTGGAGACTTGTATTTCCTGTTATACATCTTATGGGCCACTTTTTACATACATTTTACTATTATAATAATAGATTAAAGGTCTCCATATTGGTCTCCTGCTTTATTAAAGATGATCTTCATTATTTTCCTCTCTTTCTGCATTATATTGCTACATTCCCCATTTTGGAATATCACAGTGGTATCAGAGCATCATCTTGGCATAGCCTGTGCATTCTAAAAAGAAAATATGTCTTCTGAAAAATGAGAGTCTCTTAATGACAGACAGAAGAGGTATCAAGAGAGAAGACACTGAAAGTTTGATTACACAAATGATAAAGAAGACAAGGGTAACACCCCATTATCTCAAGGAATGAAATGAAAGGAGTTCTCAAGGCTTCTTCTCCAAACTATGCATGAGCTTAGAAGAGAGATCAAGGGAATGTGGAGGGAAAGATATGAGAATCCCTCAAGAATATTTTCACATGAAGAAAACCCCATTTATTCATATTATGTGCTTGAGCATTCAGCCACACAATCAGAGCTACAACATTATACCATGCCAAAATTTACTTCAAGAGAGATGGAGGAAGAAGATGCACTAAAGGAGGAGACTTTGAGGGATTATCTTGAAGAGTATGAATCTCAATATTGGATATTAAAGGAGCACTTGAAATTCCAAGAATTTTTCCAACTAGTACAAAGGAGAGAAACACCCACTGATGCTTTTGAGGGATTCTTTGTTTTGGTCCTAGGATATAGAACAATGAAATGCATGCATTATGTACCATCCTTATCAGTCACCATGGGGACATATACATTGATTGATCACTTCTTTGTGGTTGAAATACCTGACACCAATGTGGTCTTGGGTGTTTAATGGTTGATTACATTGGACAAAGTCACCATTGATTGGGAGGCTTTGAAAATGGAATGGGTGAATAAGGAGAGTTGTGAGACTCAAATTATCTAAGGCATGCATATATATCCCTCACATACAACTTTCACATAGAAAACATAGATGGATTTACATAGTGGAAGAAAGGACCTTGTAGTTCCATCTATCATGCTCATGAGATTGCTGCATGGGACATTATTATCTAGTGGCAAACTTCCTGGGAAGCCACCTGATTCATATTTTATGGTATATGCCTCACAACATGATGCTCCAAGCATAGATCTAGAAGGGATGGGAGCATTTGAAAAAAATGATACATCACTGGGAGTCTTGGGTAGGCTCAAGGAGGATGAAGATTTTCTCCCAATATCATCATTACCCACTCTCATTTAAGATTTTTCACTATGAGAGGAGATGCATGGAAGGAATGAACTTATAACCTATACCTTTGGCATGGGATATTTCAAAGAGGAGAGCAGCCATATGACAGACATTTCTGTTGGTAGATCATCAACACTATCACTATGGGAGATTGTTCCATATTGGAAATCCCAACTGTTGGTGGATTACTCCAAGGATCTTCACACATGCATGATACTTAATGACTAGCTACATGAAGAGGGATATTCAGTCCAAGAAGGAGTCATATATTATCATGGTATAATATTCTTGTCTAGAGCCTCAAAGCTCAAGGAGAAGTTACTACAAAGGTCCTATGAAGAGTTTTATTTCAGCCACACATATTCCATGAGATTCTACAACATCATCATGAGAAGCTACACTTGGAAGCTCTTTGAAGGAGAACTATATCAAAATTTTCAAAGATGCATGTACCATGTGGAGATGGGTCAGCAACATAACTCTATAAAGGAGTTAATTCATCCATCTCTTTATCTTTTTTAGGAAGGGGATAGATCTATGCACCACTCCATTTGTTTAAGGAGGAATTTTTGTGAATAATATGCTCATGTAAATAACTTTTCATTTGATTATTGTTTGTATTATTTCACCATGTATATGTAGGTCATAACTCCAGGGAGGAGTATTCTACCTTATAAACTTCATGGCCAATTTTGGGCCACAAAAATTTCTGAACATGGGCACTCCCTTGGAGGACAAAGGGAGATTTTGTTTCATGATGGATTCATTCCCAAAGAACCAAATATATCTCACACTTTCATCCATAGTGAGATGACATGGACAACAAGGAAGTGGTGGGGAAACTACTTACCACATCATGATCTGATGCAGTGAGGAGATGCACTATGCTGGTTCCACATGTGGGACTATGACGCACCTCCATATGCACAGATGTTTGTTTGTATGTATGTAGTTTTGATCCCATACTTTGATGATGTACTTGTACCTTTTATGGGGATGTATGGACGGAGGATGGGAGGTATGTATGTGCCCTATGGGACAGAGATTCTCCATGTATCTTATGCTACATGTTTTAGGGAGAACATTGTGCAAACCATGTTTGTTTCATTTGAGCTATTGTCTCCTTATGGGATGCATTATTAACATCTCATGACAAATTTGGAGCAGCAATTCATGCACGGATGGATTGGTGAATACCTAGCTTATGGAGGAAGCCTATCACATGTTGGGGTCACCAATGGAGAAGGAGAAGAGTTGCAACACTCACTTTATCAGTTGCTTGAGGATAAGCAAAATTTGGGAAGGGAGGACTGTAATATTCCTAATTAGTCATGAGCTAATTGGAATATTAATTTTTTCTTTTATTAATTTGTTTAAATATTAAAAGAGAAAAGCAGGTCCATAATACTCGTTAATAAGGAATAAATCAATGCCAACTATGAAAACGCTAAATCTTGGCTGTTAAATAAATCACCCTTAGGTGTGAAAGGGGTTGGACATTTTGACTGGGTCAACCTTGACCAAATCTACAATGCTATCATGGAGAAGTGGCCATCAATGAGGAAGAGTGCATTTTTAGATGGAGGTGCCTTGTGTGAAAGAAGTAATCTCATTGTAAGTAGTTTAGGGTTTTGAAAACTCTTGTCTTATAAAAGGAAGGGGATTGCAGGATTAGAAGGTTGTTGATGTTTATCATATTTTCCTTAATATATGGTCTATTTAGACATATATATTTCTCTTGTTGTTTAGATGAGATTAAATGTTGTTTAGCATTGGGTGTTACTCGTCGGGAATCCCACCTCTTTCCATTGAGTAGCTCTTGGAAGAGTTTATATTGCATTGTCCACTATCTGTTTTAGGGCGAAGCTTCTTGTTTCAACTACATCACAGATCCTGTTGAGGGTTTGGTTGTTTTTGCAAGTTGTAGCAAGTGGAGACTAGATATTTCAGATCTAGGCCATTTCAGTGCTCCTTTTTAGTGGACGAGGTTTCTACTTCATTGGGAGGACAATATTGAAGGCATTAAGCATATTTTTCAGATCTTGGCATGATACCAACCCCATTTTGATCCTTACAGCATAGTATAGATCGATTTTCACGTTATTCCTATAGGTGCAGTTGGAGGGTGGTTCAACACACCATTTGGAGAGTGATTTTATGAGTGTTGGGGATCTTCCCTTCACTTTGGAGATCTATTAGAGGAGGCTATTCTATTTCTTATATAAATTCAGCCACACTTTCTGGATCTAAACATTTTAGTATATATGTAGTCTTAGATCTTAGATCTACATCTTGTACTTGGTGTTTTGATGAAAACCCCAAGGGTGTTATTTAGAGGAGCTTGTATAGTGCATGGATCTAATATAGATATAACTTTTTATGCACTAATTTTCTCTAGATCTGATGTGTAATCTACAACTGTTGCAGATCCAATAAAATAACGATGTAAGGCTTTTTCAGTCTTAATATATGGTTGCAGCACGTCATTTTAAGGGATTTATTTCATTGGAGACTTGTATTTCTTATTATACATCTTATGGGCCAATTTTTACATACATTTTGTTGTTGTAATAACAAATGAAAGCTCTCCATATTGGTCTCCTGCTTTATAAAATATGATCTTTGTTATTTTCCTATCTCTCTATATTGTATTGCTGCATTCCCCATTTGGGAATATTACAGGCCAAAAAACTATTATTATATGCAAATTATTCTAGATGAAGAAAGTCTTCCCACCTTGTATTTTTGTACATAACATACATTCTCTACATGTATTTTAGAATCTCATTTGTTCTTTCAGTTTGTCCATCTATTTGGGGATGGTATGAGGTACTAAATTTCAATTTGGTACCCATTACTCCAAACATATTCTTCCAAAAAGATGAAGTAAACTTTGCATATCTGTCTGATATAATCATCTTAGGAATCCCATGTAGCTACACAATTTCTTTCATAAATACATTATACACTTGATTTGTACCAAAAGTAGATTGTACTGCTAAAAAATGTGCAGTTTTAGTCAAGGTGTCAACCACTACAATTATAGAATCATGTTGGTATTTAGTTCTAGGAAACTGAGTTATAAAATCTATGGAAACAATTTCCCACTTCCATTCTGGGATAGGTAAAGGATTCAACGGTCCTGCTGAATGCTGATGTTCTACTTTTACCTGTAGACATTCCAAACATCTAGCTATATAATTAGCCTCATATTTTTTTAGACCTGGAAAAAAAATATTCTTCCTCAATGCTGAAATCAGTTTTTGATAACCAGGGTGTCTTGCATAGGGTCGTTTATGATACTCATCTAAAATTTTCACATTTCAATGAGCTCACATTAGGAATGTAAAACATGTTTTTATAAAAAAATAGTCCTTTCTGGTTTTGGGTGTATCCCAATATCTCAAGGTTCTGTAGTTTTTCTTGAAGTCTTTCATAGTTTGAATCTTGATTCATTGCTTCTTGTATTAATCCTTCAATGTCAAAATTCACACTACTCCCCATACTATTCAAATTTTTATGAGCATTTCAACTCAAAGCATTTGAAATACTATTTCCGTTTCCTTTAATATGCTTTATTTCTATGTCAAGCTGACAACGGAGAGACAACCACCTAGATTTTGTAGCATTTAAACTAGGTTGTGTGAAAAAATATTTCAAACTTATATGATCTGTCATCAATACAAAATTTCTTCCTAACAGACAATATCTCCACATCTTCAAAGCATGTATTACAACAGCTAACTATAAATTGTACACAATGTAATTTTGTTAATGATTCTTTAATTTTGTTGGCTCATATGCTATGACTAAGTTTTCTTGTTATAATACCCCTCCTAATCCTTCTGCACAGGCATATGTACATACTACAAATTCTTTATTTGGATCAACAATATTCAAAATAGGAGAAAATGTTAATTTAAGTTTTAACTATTTAAAACTATGTTGAAATTTTTCTCTCCACTCAAACTTCACTCCTTTCTTCTATAGAGAGGCGATGGGATATGATAAGGTTGAAAATCCTTCTAAAAATCTCCCATAGTATCCCAAAATTCCCATGAATGATCTTATGGCTGGACCATAAGTAGGAATAGGCCAATCCATGATATCTTGTATCTTTTATGGGCCTACTACCAATCCTTTTTCTAAAATTACATGCCCCAAATACTGAATTGTATTTTTATAAAATTGACATTTTCTCATTTTGGCATACAACTTATGTTCTCTAAGTGTTCGTAAGACAATTTTGAGATGTTCTTTAGGTTCTTCTTAATTCTTATAATATAGTAGAATTTCATCAATAAAAACCAGAAAAAAATTTGTCTAGAGACTTACTAAGACACTGTTCATTAGAAACATGAAGGTAGCAGGTGCATTAGTCAACAGAAAACGTAGAACTACAAACTCATAGTGCCCATATCTATTTTTAAATGTAGTCTTATTTATGTCTTCATCCTTAATTCTCATTTGATAATAGCTTGTCCTTAAATCAATCTTTGAAAATATAGTAGCTCCTCTCACTTGATCAAATAAATAATCTATTCTGGGTAGAGGATATTTATTCTTTATATTCAATTTATTTATTTTTATGTAGTCTATACACATTCTGAATGTGCCATCTTAATTTTTAACAAATAGTACAAGTGCTCCCCATAGAGACACACTTGGGCGGATATAACCTTAGTCAAGTAACTCTTCTAGTTTTAGTTTTAATTCTAACAACTCTGGGGTACTCATTTTGTATGGTGCTCTAAAGAGAGGTGTAGCTCCGGGTATTAATTCAATTTGAAAAATGAATTTCTCTTTTAGGGGGGTAGTTGAGGAATTTCATCTCCTCACCATCGATACAATGGACTATTTTATCTAAGCGATTAAAAACTTCTTTCTATTTTTCCAACTAGTCCATTCCCGCTAACACATCATAGGTACCTAGAGGTAGAATATTTAAATTCATTTCATTTTCATACCCATTTAAATTTACAACAATCTTTGGTAATTTATGGGTCACTTTTATTTTTGTTCTAGTAGCTAAATGAACTAACCATGCTTGCTGATTTTTTCTGATTTTAATTTGTACTTTTCCAACATCTAAGGACTTATATAACATAAATTTTCTCTTGGATCTATAAAAACAAAAATATACTGTTCAGCAATCATACCTTCGATTTCAACCATGATGATTGATGTTCAGCTTGGCGATCCTCTAGTACAACACTAATTCTTGGAATGTTTCTAGAAAAATCATTTACAATAGGTGTCTCTCTCAACACTTGAATATTTTTAACTATTTGATGAGGAGAGTCACGTAATAGATGAGGTTCTACACAACCCCAACATTTTAATGGTTCATTCATTTTTGAAGTTCCTTCTTTCTTGTTGTTTACATCCATCTGTTTAGATCTAATATTTGATTGGGCTGGTTGATTTTCTCCAGTTTTATTAAACTTATTCCTTTGATGATTTTTCCCAAAGTTTTTCAAGTATGCTGGTTTTATTCTTTTCCCACTAGAGTGACCTTTCCCTATTTCTTTGTTCTACCAATTTTTTAGATGATTGTTTCTTCCTTTGAATTACCGATAACATAGTCTTTCTTTGTGCATAACTTCCTCTATTGTCTTGGGATTATCAAATTCTATTCTCTCGTTGTATATAGTAGGTAGGCAATTTTAAAATCATTCTAATTTAGCCTTGTTGGCTCGAGGGGTCCTGACCCAGGTTCAGAGTTCAAGGTTTGTCAACAAACCCCTATACTACAAGCCCTTCCGGCAGTGACCTACTTGCATAGGTCAAAGTCTCACCTGAAGTAGTATGGGTGGGTGCTGGAACTAGGTTTCCACACCCTGAGAAAGGATAGGTAAGGAAAGCAGAGCTGCATTCTATCTTGAGATGTCTAGATCTCCCCAAGCAGGACTTATGGGCCTCTTTTTGCATCCACGTGTGCAAGGTTAATTGTACTATGGGGCTCAATAATCATATACTTCAAGATAGTAGCTCCACATTGTATAAAAAAGAAAGAACAAATCTAAATGCAGTAAAATAATTATACAAAGCTTTCAGAGCAGAATACAAGTTACGCATAAGATAGTAATTACCAATGATTCGCATAAACTGTACATATAGATTCAGTTCCAAAAAAGTCTTTTGCATTCATTAATCCATCAACTTCCTCTTACAATACCCTTCACAGCCTGTGCACACAGCAGTAGGGTCTGCACATAGCAGGACTCTAGATCTCCGTGCACACACCCAGCAGAAGTCCTTCCCCAAAAGCCCAAACAGACTTACTAAACCACAATTCACATCAATAGCTCTTTATTCCTTGCTTACAATTCAAAACATTCCTCTATTTATAATCATCTAGCCTAATCTTTCATACGATCCTCAAATCATGGTTTTTGGACCCCGTGTTTACCCTTTGATCCATTACAATTATTTCGAGGCTTTGACCCACCCCAAAACCCCGGTGCTAGACTAAATATAATAAAAATATACAAAATCGGACCAGTTTTGTAGCTCGTAGGAGACCTTGTTCCAACAGTACCCCAACAAAATCGTGTGACTCGTCCCGAGTCACTATGGTGGTGCAACCTCTATCTGCGCATGAAAGGCATTGAAAGTGAAGATGAGCAGAGGTAACACTCCCTAACTCTGGGCAACAGCACGTTGCGTGATATTGACCATCTCTAGAGATGTATGTCCTTTAAGGGCTGTGGTAACCTGTTCCAAGATTTGGTTGAGCCGTGCAATGGCATTGCGAGCATCCTGGGATATCTGGAAGGCAACATTGCCCCATGGCTTCATATGCTTTCTGATTGCATGCTTGGTACACTGGAGATTTGCAATCGTGTCCTGCACGGCTTTGCCAGTTTTCAAGAGTGCCGGATGCTGCGCAGGGCTGAGGGAAGGCAAGTTAGCTTTGATCTGATCGAAAGCAGCTTCCTTCTGGCATAAGTCTTCTCTGACATGCTGAATCATCGAGTTGAACTGGGTCACTGTCTAGAGTTTTATTTCCGCTTCAAGAAATTGGGTACCCAGATAATTTGTCCTTTAATAGCATCTGTGGCTACTATTATCAACACAGCCCATTGTGCCTAAACCTCCGGGGATATGGTAAGTTGTGCTTGGGCCTGGTATGCTATGAATTGGTGGATCATTTGGGTCTTGAGGGCCTGCACTTTAGCTTGGGATGCCCTGAGCATTGCGACCAAGCCATCTAGGGTAGCCTGGAGCGGGTCTGACGCCAAGAATTCATCAGGGATCTATGTATTTAGCCGGTGAGTCATTGTCTCGAGTTGGGCCATAAGTGGGATACCTTTGGTTTCGCATGTTGCCACATTGATGTGTTGCTCTGTGCCCTCGTCATGATGATGGGGCTCATGCAGCACGATGGTGTGGAATCCCTATAATGCGTCGGGGGCAGCTGTGCTAAATCCATTTTGAGTTCTGTATCTGCTGGGAGGTGGTTGAAGACCAAGACAGTGCTAGGTAGCGATCAAATATGACCTTCGTTGGCAAGGAGCTTGGAACTGTAGAGCAGTCCCAGTGTGTCCCCATATCACTTCGTACCCCGACGGAATGAAGTATCCCTATTGGATAGCCCTTCTGTGTGCAAGACTGGTGGTGACTCGACTGCATCAATCCTCCTAGTGTGCTGTGGTGGTTGCATAACATCCCGCATAGCTTCTTCTGTATCATCCTGCATAGCATCTTCGGAGCCCATCTGGTTGGGACCTGCAATCATCCCAGGGTTGAGCTCAGCCCGAAATTCCATCGTGTAGCTGTGGCACCATTTTGTACAAGGTTCAAAGTCAATTTTTCCTACCACGATCCAGAGGGTAATCATCTTATGAATCTCGACATCAGACCCTCTTAACACAATGCCTGTGGGCACTAGACGGTGGGGTACCAAGGTGCTTGGAAGGTTAGGGTCAGTCATAACAACAAAATTATAGGCTTCCAACTTCATAAATTCACAGATAGCGGAGGTAAGTTGAAAGGCTATGACCCAAACGCTACAGGTCCAGACAATCAAGCAGTAACATAACAGAGGCAGAAGACAAAGACAATATGGAGCCTTGAGAGGAATTATCCGTTCATCTGTATAATGCCCAGGGTTATCCAATGGTAGAGTAGATCTAATGTGAAACTTACCATCAATCATCTGGAAAAAAGTCACCATAAATTTCCATATTGATGGCTACTCACCTAGTTGTTGTAACGCTATAATTCCCTTTTTACCTGAATGCAGCGTTCTGACAGTCATCGCTTGCACCTGATGGATTTCCCATAGACCCACTGACTTTGGCTGAAGCATCCATGCTATTCAAACATCCTGAATTAAAGCTAACATCGGATGTGTTATAATGAGATTCAGGTACACCTTACGCAACCTAGCAGCCGTACATATCCCATTGAGCACCGTGGTTGGGGTAGTTCGGGAATCACTCACTTCATCTGTCAAGTTAAGGTTCTCGTACTCCATTGTGTACAACACCAATGTCCCAATTCCTCCACATGCACTGTGCAGACATGATTTTCCCTTAGTTAGGGCATCCGTGTTCTGCAGAGTTGCGTCAAGCGTCCCTGTGCCATCTGCGACCCTAAATGTTCGTAGAAACTCAATTCGCAAAAGCTCCCAATTGTGCGTGTGCTGGTGCAGCTCCACATCTAGGTACCACGCAGTTGGGAACATTCCTAAACCATGGATAAACAGGTGAACTCGTTCATTTGGGGTCCTGTAGCACCATTTTGTTTCCCATGAAAGAAAATATCTATGTGGGTCTTCGGATCCAAGGAATTCTAAGGTTCGTTTCTTAGTTGGAGCTTTAAACGGTAGGATCATATTATTCCGACATTCCTCCAAATTGTGGAAGACCGTCCCATGCGTATCCCACCAATGCGCAGGCGCTCCGTGCAGGGCTAGCGGAAGGACCCCTAGCCTGCGGTCCTTGGGAACTTCTGTCTCGAATGCACGTAAAAATTCCTCAATGTCACCCGAGTCCCCAAGGCAGGGAAGTTCTCTTACCTAGGTGGAGATGCAGTGGAAGCTTCTTGTGACCCGAAGACATCTTAGCACCAAAACCTCATGCAACCAGCCTTGCCAATTCTCCAGTTCCCCATTAGAGTCGGAAAAGCATTCACTGTCATTTTCCCAATAGAGCACTCCTTCCACTATGGGGTTAATCCAGTCCTCGTCCTGCATAGTCAACCTGTAAATGTGATCTAATTCCTCCTCATTGTGCATTGGCTCTATATACCACACACCTTCCACAAGATCCAATGGTACTATTAAGCACGTACCATTATTTTCAAACACCGTGCTCCGCTTTTTGAGATTCATAGCAACCCCCATATTTATAGCCTAGTCCAGTCCTAGGAGTGCAGAATAGGGATCTGTATCTTCCATAATTTTGATTACCTCGAAGTCAGCTTGGACGTTTACTCCTGTGATATCCACCATGACTTTTGGCAGCCTTCCCAGAGGGATGATCTTTTGGTGATTTTCCATGTGCAACTAGATGGTGGACCACTCCAATTTAGGTTGTCCCATTCGCTGCCATGTTTTCTTACGTAACACATTTGCATATGATCCGAGGTCCAAAATAACTTGATCCATCTCCTAGTCACCAATCTGCGTAGTCATCCGCATTTCCCTACCAGTGCATTTTCTATACCTGTATAATTTGTGTACATCTTTGGTCCCAGAGGTCAGATTGGGTTGCACTGCGTAGCTAATCATTAATGCCTAAAGGTTTTCTACAGCCTTTGGGTTACAAAGTAGCTTTAGACATGCCTGTAGAAAGGGCTCAACCCCCTCATCTGTCTTGGGGTGTGTTGGTCCCTACACAGTAGCTGCTATTCTTTGAGCGAGGTCCTGGTCAGCTAAGGCCATGGTCTCTTGTCCCCTATTTATGTTCAGAGATTCTTCCGTCGATCCATGGGTGTCCATCCCACTACATGTTATTACTTTCACACTTGGATCTATGTTCCTTAGCTCGGATTTAACTCTCTATACATTCTATGTACGGGTGGGTTGCTTTTCCTGCATTTTTTCCATTAAGACTGGGAAATCTTCGACCACATGGTCCACCTATCTGCAATATTTTCAGGATTTCCTAGTGGGATTTGGACAGTCCCTTGCAAAATGACCTATTTCCCTGTAGTTATAACAAATTAGTTTTCCCTGCCCTCGACCTGCGCTTCCCCCTCGACCTCCCCTGCCCCTTTCTGGCAAGCCACCAAGGTTCACAGGAGATCTTGGTGACACAAGGTCTGATTGTACCCTATACAGCTTTCCTCGATCCATCATTAAGTTATAGGTGCGACAGTTCTGCTCATTGTGTCCTACCAATCAGCAAAACCTACACCATTGCTATTTTATTTCTGGTACATATGCATCCAACCAAGGGAAATGGTCTATATCATGAAACCCTACTACACGACAGTCATCACACCATAGTGCAGGTCTGCTCAATCCTGGGCATGATAGGATGGGTCCCCCAATTGATCCCGGGCGGATCAGACTAGGTCCTCCTGCCTACGTGTAATTTGCTAATAGCAGGAATTGATCCTTCGTATGGCCAGATACCCGACATCATATGCACCACAGACTTGTGTTAGCTCCTTTTCCTCATTCCTTTCGCAGATTCTGAATTTCCATATGCATAGCTCTGAGTTTCTCCCGAATTTTCTATACTCCTAATGATGTATCCTCCCTGGGTGCAACTTCTAATTTCATAGTGACTTCCAAAGCTTTTTCCTACGATTCAAAGGTTTTGTGACTCATTGGCGTACACAGGTAGGGCAACAACATAGTGATGAACCACTCTGTAAGTTGTCTATCATCATACTCAGATCCCCCTTCCCTGATCACTTTTTTCAATTGCAAATTAGCCTCCCATACAGATTCAGATGCACATTGCTTGAAGTCCTTCACTTCTGCTACCAACTGCGAATAAAATTTTGGATTTAGAATTTTTTCTTCAGAGCGTCC
The DNA here is from genome assembly GCA_034641835.2 of Pinus albicaulis. Lineage (NCBI taxonomy): Eukaryota > Viridiplantae > Streptophyta > Pinopsida > Pinales > Pinaceae > Pinus > Pinus albicaulis. The sequence continues at coordinate 41,034,758 of CM076572.1, forward strand.
TTAATTTCTTGAATAGACGCACTCCCGTTCTGGGAGACTATCGCATATACCAGTCAAGTTCCCTATCTTCGAAAGCTAGGGAAAACTGCACCCTCTTGACCATGTCGCTTGTCACATTTTGCACAGTCCATACGAAATCTACAACAAACCAAAATCGGTCCATATCCTCATCTCCTACCCCCTTGAAGGTAGGTAGGTTTAGATGTGTAGCCATATCAATGTCCGATGAAGGTGGAGGTATTGGCGAGTTCTTATCTTTATGCAGCTCGGACGGCGATGTAGTCGAGGGGTCTTCACGTACGAGGTTATAGGCAGGTTTTTCCCCCTCAAGGTTGGTATGGTAGTATTTACCCGCACTCCCGTCTAGATCCGAGGTCATTCAGTTGGTATGTCTACATAGAATGCTCTTTTCACACAGTAATATCTTAATCAGTGATGGTAATGTTTTCAGAAATTTTCCTTGGAACCCTTTAAAGAATCGTCGCTCAGCCTTAGAGTAGGAGACAAACTGATTGATGGAAAATTATTTCACAAATCTGCCTAGCACACTATCCACCCAGTGATCTACCATGCGTGTTAGAGTATTATCAGTCCTTTCCAGCTGCTGCATCAGCTCTGGGGTCCACTGAATGACTCGTTCATCCTTTCAACACTTCTAGAATTCTATGAGCCTAGCCAGCCACTCCTGAAGCTCAATCGCAAATGTCACAAAGAATATTTCATATCTTTCTGTAAGAATGTACCTATTTTTTCACCTTTCCGTCGTTAACGTCTCGCTGCTGTTTTCTTTTATCGCAAATTCCTTGATCTTCTTTTCAAACCACTCCTCAATTTTCTTCCTTTCAGGCTTCCAATACTCTCTTGTCATTACTCGATCCCTTTCTCAAAATGCTCCAGGTCCCGACAAGAGAACCATTTTTTGTCTCAAGGGGTCCTGACCTAGGTTTGGAGTTCAAGGTTTACCAACAAACCCCCATACTACTGGCCCTTCCAGCAGTGACCCAATTGCGCATGTCAAAGTCTCACCCGAATTAGTATGGGTGGGTGTTGGACCCATGTTTCCACACCATGAGAAAGGATAGGTAAGGCAAGAAAAGCTACATTCTATCTTGAGATGTCCAGATCTCACCGAGCAGGACTTATGGGCCTCTTTCCACATCCACATGTGCAAGGTTAACTGTACTATGGGGCTCAATAATCATATACCTCAAGACAATAGCTCCAAATTGCATAAAAAAAATAGAACAGATCTAGATGCAGTAAAATACTTATACATAACTTTCATAGTAGAATACAAGATACGCATAATATAGTAATTACCAATGATTCGCATAAATAGTACACATAGATTCAGTTCCCAAACAATATTTTTCATTCATTAATCCATCAACTTCCTCTTACAATACCCTTCCCATCCTACACACACAGCAGCAGGGTCTGCACACAGCAAGAGTCTAGATCTCCACACACACATCCAGTAGAAGTCCTTCCCTAGAAACCTAAACATACTTACTAAAACACAATTTGCATCAATAGATCTTTATTCCTTGCTTACAATTCAAAACGTTCCTCTATTTATAATCATCTAGCCTAACCTTTCCTACGATCCTCAAACCGTGGTTTTTGGACCCCAAGTTTACGCTTTGACCCATTGCAATGCTTTTGGGGCTTTGACCCACCCCAAAACCCCTGTGCTAGACTAAATATAATAAAAAATATACAAAATCAGACCAGTTTTGCAGCTCGTAGGAGGCCTTGTTCCAACAAGCCTTCTCTTCTCTAATATAAGGTACATAACAAAGTAGATTAGTGAATTGGTTAACAAACTCATCTATTGTGAGTTTTCCCAGTCTCAGCTCATGAAAATATTTGGCTTTATCATCATAGTATATTTCATTCAAATATCTAGATTTAAGTTTAGTTTGGAAGTCTTCCCAAGTAACATTTTTCTTATCTAGTACATGTACCATTTTGGTTTCTTCCCACCATAAGGTAGCCTCACACTATAGTTTTTAAATAGCCAATCTATATTTTAGGTTACTTCCATATTCAAAAACTTGAAAGTATTTCACTATGTTTAGAAGCCAAGATTTTGCATCTTCCTTCTTTTCACCATCATAAGTGGGAGGTTTAATTTTTTAGAACTCTCCTTGCAATTCCATTTTCTTTCTAGATTTTTGTCTAGAGGCTTCACCTTCCTTAGATATTTGTGAGTTAGTTTCAACTTCCTTTCTCTTTTTTCCAGGGTCTTTAGATTCATGACTAGACCTGGAGGTTAATTCTTTGATCAACCTTTCTTGCTCTTTTTTGGCCTGCAACAATATTTCATTACTGGTTCTCAGCTAAATCATTTCCCGTTGCAATTCCAAGAACATAGCCAAAAACTAAGCATTTTGACTTGGTGTATTTTCTTCACCACCCATATCTACATACAACCCTTCCCCTTCTCTCATAATTTCAACTGTACTTTTCTGCACTAATTCACTATACACACAAAATAAATTAGCATTTTGACCTGGTGTATTTTCTTCACCACCCATATCTACATACAACCCTTCCCCTTCTCTCATAATTTCAACTCTACTTTTCTGCACTAATTCACAGTACACACAAAAGAAATTAGTATAAAATTTTTCAATAAAAAATAATTTACAACAGCATAAATCTTGGATTTTTAATTTCTTGTGTGAGGACACATATAGGCCCAATGTTTCAACATGGGCTTTGATACCATCTGTAAAAACTCCACTTACCACAATTTTTTTTTTCTATATATAATGTAACTACTTAATTTGTTTTCCATTACTTTCTATAAGTTCGTCACTATTTGACGAATTCTGTTGTTATTATTTCATTCATATTTTTTCTTTATTAGACGAGTTCCTTCGTTAAATTTTTTGTAATTTATGAATCCAAGGTTACATGTTTGCCTTGGACTTCACTGGTTTAATTTGAACCATTTCTACTTCAATTGTCTCTATCTTGCCACCGTTTCCTTTTATTATCATTTTCATTAATTAAGGTATGTCGATCTTACCCGCTTTAAAACTTCAATTATAAGTGAAAAATATAATTGTATTTCCACTTATTACATTTAGTCTACCTTAATTTTATTACGATAATTTATATTACCCTCATGTATTCATTTCTTAAAATACCTTTTCCATAATTTTACAGGTACTTCTAATATATACAAAGGAGTTCTTCTCCTTATCCTAATAGACTGTATGGTTTATTACCCTTTCGTAAATTTTCTTTGTATTCTACATTGAATAAGTCAAATTTTTAATGCCCATAGTTAGGAATACAACATAAAGGTTTATGTGCTCGATCCTTTTTTTACATATCCCAACATTATATTATTTAACAGGTATGGTTAATTGGCTCAATAATCAAATTATTCTTTATGATTATGATTTGGATTTAGTGACATAACACATATCATTTCCCCATTTAATTACATCTCTATCATGTATTAATGCCAAAGGAAATCGTACATAGGTTTACTGATATGGAATTTACATTTCGGATTTCATACTGGGCATTGTGTTTCAGACTTTCAGATTTCCCCAATTGACTGTATGTTTACTTTTATTACATTCACATGGCTCATCGTGCTTCTTCCCCTTGGATGTAAGCCACATGGACGGTCTAGATCCTTTTGTAATTTCAAAGTGAACTTACGAAAACCAAACCCTACTACAATTTTTTCATTTTTCACCTGGTAATGTTCTACCTTTCGCTCTACAACTTTAGTTTCTCCACGGAACCATGGCTTGAACCTGATGGCTTTGGTGTTTACACAGGTTTGATATATGCACGAAGGCAAACTCTGTCATGAAATTTTTCATTTATTTTATGAGATTTTGTCTCCCGTGAAGGTAATAGTTAATTTCAGTCAATTAACTAGACATAATTTCGTTGTTTGGTTTCAAACTTGCATTCCTCTGAAATTAACATTTTTGTTATTTCATTTTCAAAATTTCATTCCTATGCAATTAATGTTTTCGTGATTTATTGAAAGCTAAATGGAGTCTGAATGGGGTCTTTCCCCATTGGTTGCCAATGCTTTTTATGTAAGGATGTTTAATTCCTAAAACCATGCTATACCCATTGTTTTATGCATTTTTTCTTTAAACATTCCCTTCTATTCTCTCGTTTTTGAATTGTCATAGAAGATATTATTTTTCTTTGGTATTTCAGTCTTTTAGAATGAATTTCCCTTGTCTTTGCAATTGAAATCGTATCTACTATGAGGATATTTCCTTATCCTTACCTTTTGGTTTTCAGTTTGGTTGTTAATACTCTTGCCACCCAATACCTCTTTATGCTTTCTGTTAATATGGATTGTATTAATTTTTCATATAATGAGAAGATTTTGGGTTGCAGTGTTTATAAACCTAGCTAGTTAATCTTTCTCTATTTCGTATTTTATTTCCAACAATTTGTTTCTTCCTTTTAACTGTTCTCATTCGTTGAGAATTTCATATGTGATGTTTCCCAACTTTTATATCTAGCACCTCGTTGTTTAAATCGAATTCCTTATTAACTTGGGGAATGAATTTCTCCCTTTTTTATTTCAATTCGATTTTATATCAAGGGTTCAGTCACTCATCTCCTCATATTTCCATACTTCTCTTACAAGAATAATTGTGAAGTGATAGTATCCATAAATGGGTAGTTTCAATTCGAATAATTAAGTATATAAATCATACCCCTATTGCAATAATTTTGATTTGCAACCTAATTAAACTTGATGAAAGTTAATTGATTATTTATCCCTTTGTTGATTATATTTATATATGGAAAGGTTTATAAATTCATTTATGAATCTGTCTCAGTAGTCTTCCTTACTATGGCAAGTAGGATAATTTTAATGACATCTCATTATTCATAAATTTGTTGTCAGTTTAATCATTTTTTGTGTTATAATTCTACAGAATTTCATTTTGTGTTTATTTATCATTTTATCCCCATAGATGAGATTTAAAATATTATAAATTAAATCATTGTAAAACTTTATCTCCTTCCCTTAGTTAATAAAATTCTCTATGTGCAGGAATAATTTCGTTGACTTCGAGGTTATCTAAGTTTCTCCAATTCCCTTTGTAAATGAGAAGAAATGTATACCTCATGCTATTTAATTTAATTTACTATGCTCTTTATATTTTTGTCAATATTCTGTACTAATTTCCGCATTTCTATTTGCATATGTTTGTACCACTATTAATTTACTAAAATTAAGGAAATAATCTAGCTCTTAACGTCTATATTTCATTGAGTTAATTATCTCTGTCTCTAATTACTCCCTAATATAATTTGTATCCCTTTTACTTGGTTTTATATTTGTATGTGTAGGTACCCCTTCTTATTCCCTGTATATATCTACAGTTTAATTACTACTCTGTAATTGCATGAGTACTCCCATGACTCATACATTGACCATAATTTACGGTTGCTCCTCTATAGGTTGGTCAACATTACTGTGAAGAATCCAACCAATAAAATTTTGTATTTCTTTTGTACCATTTAAATTGGGACTATCCTTTCTCTATATAGCTGTGTATGACAAAATTAAATTTGTAATTTTTAACAGATTCAATCATACATTTATAACTATTGAACTATGCACTCCTTCTCATAAGTTTTATCAAATATATGTATGTCATTCATTTAGGTCTTTTATGCTTCTGCTGAGAGTATTAAATGAGCTATAATTTTGTTCAATTTGTTTTATGATAGCAGTTTGGTAAATTACATGGTGATGTTGACTGTATATTTCTGATAAATACACTAAGTATCCTTCTCTATAATGTATTTATCTAGTTTGGATGTGTTTACTTTATGACTGTTTAACACCTAACTTCAGATTTAAACCTATTAATTGGATTTAAATATTATGAGTGTTGGTATATAATTCTATCTTGTATATGTAACCATATAGATCAACGACTAGTTCTATAGTTGTTATATGTTAAATACAACAAACTATGTGAATAAAATTTACACAGAAATCCAATAATAATTTTGTATAAATTTAAATTTTCTCACCCAAATAATTCTACAGAATTAAAATCTAATTCCACACAATACCATACACAATCTCAAAATATTTTTTTTCTAATAAATTTCATAACACATAATTTAATTTCTTTCTGCATACCAATTTTCGTAAGACTATTCACCACCGAACCTTGGTCTTTCTCTCCACATCTCCCCCTGACTAGAGACCAATTCCTCCAAAGTGTAGACAACCTCTTGTCTACCAAGGAATGGATTATTTAAGCCTCCTTTCCTATGAGCATGTTTCCATTACTGCGTCCAGTTAATTAGGATGTTGTTTTCCTCTTTGTCTAGGCTTTCCTTCTGTTTTTTCCACAAAAATATTTTAAAACTAGTTTTTTCCTCTTTCTAGTTTTAGTTTACCTCTTCTCAATAACTTTCCACTTTACTGAGGTATTTTTTTAGATTTTTATCTCCAATCTAATATTAAATTTTTTATTTATTTATTTTCTCCAAGGATTTTTGGAGAATATGGAAAATTATTTGGAATCTTATCCATCCTCATGGACTTGAAATCTTGGTCTCCATTTATACTCTAGTATTTGCATAATAATTCCAATTCGACTTTTATTAAATTTAAAATAATATGTCCACAATAATTTTTTTCTTGTAGGTCCACTTAACCTTTAGGATTTTTCAATTGTCTAATAAAATGTAGTAAAAATAGGGATATTGCATATTCCCCCTCTAAAACAAAACACCGTACTCGGTATTGCAAAATATTACTTCACTTTTAAAACAGTGATGGATATTCTTCCTTCACATCTTCTTCTTTCTCCTAGGTAGCTTCTTCAGGTGCAAAGTGCTTCCACTGCACTTTCACCCTAGCTACCGTCCTATTCCGGAGCTCAGTTTCTTTTCGTGCTAGGATATGAAGTGGCTCTAGAAGAAATTCCCCTTCTGGTTCCACCTATAACATGTTCCAATCAATTACAGGGGTATGATTATATATATACATTTTTAGTAATGAAACGTGACAAACATTGTGAACCTTAATGTGACTAGGTAAAGCCAACTTGTAAGCTATCGTCCCCACTCTTTCTAGCACTTTAAGTGGTCCATAGTAGAGTGGTGCTAATTTAGCACAACTACCCATATTTAAAGTACTCACTTTGGGATTAATACTAAGGTAAACATGATTTCCGACTTTGAATGATCTATGAATTCTCTTTTTGTCTAGATAGCTATTTTGTCTGTCTTGAGTTGCCTTAATGTTTTGCTTAATTTTCTTCATAGATCTTTCAATTTCTTACAATGCATGTGGCCCAAGAATTAACTTATCCTCTGGTTCACTCCAACTAAAAGGTGTGTGTAGCTTTCTGCCGTACAATGCTTCAAAAGGACTCATTTCTATTGAGACCTGATAACTATTATTATATGCAGATTCTTCTAGATGAAGAACGTCTTCCCACTTTAAAGGTATGTCCATAAAATTCATTCACAACATGTCTTCTCGAATCTGATTTGTTCTTTTAGTTTGTCCATCTGTTTGAGGATGGTATGTGGTACTAAATTTCAATTTGGTACTCATTCCTCAAAACAAAGTCTTCCAAAAAGTTGAAGTAAACTTTTCATCTCTGTCTCATATAATCATCTTAGGAATCCTATTTAACTTCACAATTTATTTCATAAATACATTAGCTACTTGAGTTGTACCAAAAGTAGATTGTACTGGTAAAAAGTGTGCAATTTTAGTCAAGGTGTCAACAACTACCATTATAGAATAATTTTGGTATTTAGTTCTAGGAAACCTAGTTATAAAATCTATGGAAACTATTTCCCACTTCCATTTTTGTATAGGTAAAGGATTCAACAATCCTGTTGGATGTTGATGTTCTAATTTTTCCTGTTGACATTCCAAACATCTAGCTAAATAATTAGCCACACATTTTTTCATACCTGGCGAAAAAATATTCTTCCTCAATGCTGAAATAAATTTTTGATAAACAGGGTGTCCTGCATAGGGTCGTTTATGATACTCATCTAAAATTTCACTTTTTAATGATCTCACATTGGGAATGTACAATATGTTTTTATAAAAAATCAGTCCTTTCTGGTTTTGATTATATCCTAATACCTCAATATTCTGCAATTTTTGTTGAATTTTTTTATAGTTTGAATGTTGGCTCATTACTTCTTGTATTTACCCTTCAATGTCAAAATTTTCACTATTCCCCATACTATTCAATTTTTGATGAGCATTCCTACTCACATAATATGCAATATTATTTTCCTTTCCTTTAATATGTTTGATTTCTATGTCAAACTCAGTAAGGAAAGACAACCGCCTAGCTTGTCTAGCATTTAAATTAGGTTGTGTGAAAAAGTGTTTTAAACTTCTATTATCTGTCATCAATAAAAAAAAATTTCCTAACAGATAATATATCCACATCTTTAGAGCATGTATTACAATAGCTAACTCTAAGTCATACACAGTGTAATTTTGTTCGTCTTTCTTTAATTTTCTTGACTCATATGATATGAATGATTTTTCTTGTAATAATACCCCTCCTAGTCCTTCTGCATAAGAATTTGTACATATTAAAAATTCTTTATTTGGATCAGAAATCTTCAAAATAGGAGCAGTTGTTAATTTAAGTTTTAACTATTCAAAACTATGTTGACATTTTTCTTTCCACTCAATACTTCACTCCTTTCTTCTGTACAGAGGTGATGGGATATGCTAAGGCTGAAAATCCTTCTACAAATCTCCTGTAGTATCCCGTAATTCTCATGAATGATCTTATGGATGGAACATCAGTAGGAACAGGCCAATCCGAGATATCTTGTATCTTTTTCGGGTCTACTTCCAATCCTTTTTCTGAAATTACATGCCCCAAATACTGAATTTTATCTTTATAAAATCCACATTTTCTAAGTTCAAAATATAACTTATTTTCTCTAAGTGTTTGTAAGACAATTATGAGATGTTCCTTATGTTCTGATTCATTCTTAGAATATACTAGAATTTCATTGATAAACACTAGAAAAATTTTGTCTAGATACTTAATTAAGACACTGTCGTTAGACACATGAAGGTAGAAGGTGTATTAGTCAACCTAAAAGGTAGAACTACAAAATCATAGTTCCCATATCTTGTTCTGAATGCAGCCTTGTTTATGTATTCATCCTTAATTCTCAATTGATGGTAGACTACTCTTAAATCAAAATTTGAAAATATAGTAGTTCCTCCCACTTGACAAAATAAATCATCTATTATGGGTAGAGGATATATGTTCTTTATAGTCAGTTTATTGAGTTGTTTGTAGTCTATACAGATTCTAAATGTGCCATGTTTCTTTTTAACAAACAATATAGGTTATCCCCATGGAGACACACTTGGTCAGATATAACCTCAGTCCAGTAACTCTTGTAGTTGTAATTTTCAATTCTAACCACTTTGGGGTACTCATTTTTTATGGTGCTGTACAGACAGGTGTAGCTCCAAGTATTAATTCAATTTGAAAAATCAATTTCTCATTTACGGGGTAGTTGAGGAATTTCAACCCCTGGCCATCTATACAATGGACTGTTTTATCTAAAAAATTAACTATTTCTTTCTATTTTTATAACCAGTCGATTCCCACTAACACATCATAGGAACCTAGAGGTAAAATATTTAAATTCATTTCAGTTTCATACCCATTTAAATTTACAAAAATATTTGGTAATTTATGGGTCACTTTTATTTTTTTTCCAATAGGTAATTGAACTAACCATGCTTGCTAAAAATTTTCTGATTTTAATTTTCACTTTTCCACCATCTAAGGACTTATATAACTTAAATTTTATCCTGGATCTATCAAAACATAAACAAGTTGTTCAACAATCATACCTTCGATTGTGATCATGATTGATTGATGTTAATCTTGGCGATCCTCTACTGCAGCACTGATTCTTGGAATGTTTCTAGAAACATCATTTATAGTAGTTGCCTCTCTCAACACTTGAATATTTTTAACTGTTTGATGAGGACAGTCATGTAATAGATGAGGTTATCCACAACCTCGGCACACTAATGGTTCCTTCATTTTTCCAGTTCCTTAATTCTTATTGTTTACGTCCATCTGTTAGATCCAGATTGTGATTGGGCTGGTTGATTTTCTCAAGTTTTGTTAAACTTCTTCCTTTGATGATTTTTCCCAAAGTTTTTCAAGTATGTTAGTTTTACTCTTTTCCCACTAGAGTCACCATTCCCTTTTTCTTTTTCTTGCCAATTTTTTAGCTGATCATTTCTACCTTTGAACTGCTGATAACAAAGTCTTACTTTTAACACAGCTTCATCCATTGCCTTGGGATTATCAAATTATATTCTCTCCTTATATATAATAGATATGAAGTATAAAAATTGTTGTACTTTAGGTTTCTCTTCTCTAATATAAGGTACATAATGAAGTAGATTAGTGAATTTGGTAACAAAATCATCTATTGTGAGTTGTTCCAATCTTAGCTCATGAAACTCTTTGGCTTTATCATCATAGTATATTTCATTCAGATATCTAGATTTAAATCTAGTTTGGAAGTCTTCCCAAGTAACAGCTTTCTCATATAGTACATGTACCATTTTTACTTCTTCCCACCACAAGGTAGCCTTACCCTGTAGTTGGTAAATAGACAATTTGGATTTTAGGTTACTTCCATTTCCATAAATTTGAAATTATTTCACCATGTTTAGAAGCCAAACTTCTTCATCTTCCTCCTTTTCATCATCATAAGTCGGAGGTTTAATTTTTAAGAATTCTCCTTGAAATTACTTTTTCTTTCTAGGTTTTTGTCTAGAGGCTTCACCTTCCTCAGGTCTTTCTAAGTTGGTTTCAACTTAATTTCTCCTTTTTCGAGAGTATTCACCTTCATGACTAGACCTGGAGGTTAATTCTTTGATAAACCTTTCTTGCTCTTCATTGGATTGCAACAATATTTCATTATTGGTTCTTAGCTAAATCATTTCTCATTGCAATTCCCTGAACATAGCCTAGAACTAAGCATTTTGATCTGGTGGATTTTCCTCACCACACAAATATACATACAACCCTTCCCCTTCACTCATGATTTCCACTGTACTGTTCTCCACTAATTCACTGTACATAGAAATGAAATTAGTGTAATTTTTTTCAATCAAGAAATAATTTATAGTAGCATAAATCTTGGATTTTTAATTTATTGTATGAGGACACATATAGGCCCAGTGTTTCAACATGGGATTTGATACCATTTGTAACAACTCCACTTACCACAATTTTGTTTTTCTATTTATATCATAACTTCTTAATTTTTTGTCCACTATTTTCTATAATTTCATCACTATTTGATGATTTTTTCTGTTATTCTCTCATTCATATTTCATATTTATTAGACGAGTTCCTTCGTTACACTTTTTGTAATTTATGAATCCAGGCTTACATGTTTTCCATAGACTTCAGTGGTTGAATTTGAACCACTTATACTTCAATTGACTCCATCTTGCCACTATTTCCTTTTATTATCATTTTCATTAATTAAGGTATGTCTGTCTTACCCACTTTAAAACTTCAATTATAAGTTAACATTGTAATAGTATTTCCACCTATCAAATTTTTTCTACCTCAATGGTATTATGACAATTTATATTACCCTCATGTATTCATTTCTTAAAATGCATTTTTCATAATTTTAGAGGTACTTCTAATCTATACAAAGGAGTTCTTCTCCTTATCCTAATAGAATCTACGATTTATTACACTTTCGTAAGTTTGTTTTGTATTCTATCTTGAATAATTCAAATTTTGAATGCCCATAGTCAGGAATACAACATTAAGGTTTATGTGCTCCATCCTATGTTTAAATAGCAAAACATTATATTATTTAATAGTTATGGTTAATTGGCTCAATACTCGAATTGTTATTTATGACTATGATTTGGATTTGGTGACTTAACACATATCATTTCCCTATTTAATTACATCTCTGTCACGTATTTATTCTAAAGGAAATCATACACAAGTTTATTGATTTGGAATTTACATTTCGGATTTCATACTGGGGATTGCGTTTATGAGTTCGGGATTTCCCTAATTGATAGTCCTTCTAATTTTATTACATTGACTTGGCTCATTGGGCTTCTTCCCCTTGGATGTAAGCCACATGGATGGTCTAGATCCTTTCATAATTTTAGAGTGAACTTACAATAGCCAAACCCTACTGCGATATTTTCATTATTCACTTGGTAATGTTCTACCTTTGGCTCTAAACTTTAGTTGCTCCATGCAACCATGGCTTCAACTCGATTGTTTTATTGTTTACACAGGTAAGATATATGCACAAATTCCAACTCTGCCGTGAAATTTTTCATTTCTTTCACGAGAATCTGTCTCCCGTAAATGTAAGACTTCATTTCAGTTAATTAACCATAAATCATTCCATTGTTTGGTTTCGAACTTGCATTCCTTTGAAATTAATGTTTTCATTATTTATTTTTCAAACTCTCATTCCTCTTCCATTAATGTTTTCATGATTTATTGCAGGTTTAATGGAGTCCTAATGGGGTCTTTTCCCATTGGTTGCCAACATTTTTCAGGTAAGGATATTTCATTCCTGAAACCACTCTATACCCTTTTTTATGCGTTTTTCAATTAACCATTCCCTTCTATTCCATCGTTTTGGAATTATCATAGCAAATATTTTTTTTCATTGGTCTTTAGGTCTTTTAGAACGAATTTCCCTTTTCTTTGCAATTGCAATATTATCTACTCTGGCGATATTTCATTATCCTTACCTTTTTGGTTTTCAATTTAGTTGTTAAGAATATTTACACCCAATATCTCTCTGCATTTTCTGTTAATACCGATCATATTGATTTTTATTATAATGAGAAGATTCTTGGTTGTAGTGTTTATAAGCCTAGTTGGTTAATCTTTCTCTATTTCGGATATTATTTCGAGCAATTGGTTTCTTCGTTTTAATTATTCTCGTTTGTTGAGAATTCCTTATGTAATGTTTCACAACTTTTCTATTTAGCTCCCTGTTGTTTAAATTGAATTCCTTATTAACTTGGGGAATGCATTTCTTCCTTTTCTATTGCAATTGTATTTTATATCAAGGCTTCGGTCACTTGTCTCCTCATTTTTCCCTACTTCTCTTACGAGAAAAATCACAAAGTGACAGTATCTGTAAATGGGTACTCTCAACTCGAATAATTAAGTATATAATTGATATTTTTGTTGTAATAATTTTGATTTGCAACCTAATTACACTTGATGAAATTTAATTCATTATTTAACCCTTAACTAATTATATTTATATATGGAAAGTTTTATAAATTCATTTCTTAATTTTTCTCATTACTCTTCCTTACATCTACAAGTAGGATAATTTTAATGACATCTCATTATTCAGAAATTTTCTTGTCAGTTTCATAATTTTTTTGTCATAATTCTAGAGAATTCCATTCTGCATTTATTTATTATTTGATCCCCATAACTAAGATTTAAAATATTAAAAATTGAATCTTTGTAAAATTTTATGAACTTCCCTCAATTAGTAAAATTCTCTGTGCACAAGAATCATTTCCTTGACTTGTAGGTTATATGTGTTTCTCCATTTCCGTCTGTAAATGAGAAGCAAGGTATACCTCATGCTCTTTAATTTACTTTACTATGCTTTTTATATTTTTGTCAACATTCTATACTAATTATTTTACTCCTTTCTACTTGCATCTCTTTGTACCACTGTTAATTTACTAACAATATGGTAATCATCTACCTCTTAACTATATATCTCATTGAGTTAATTATCTTCATCTCTAATTATTCCCCAATATAATTTCTATCCCTTTTACTCAGTTCTATATTTGTATGTGCATGTACTCCTTTTGATTCCATTTACCTATCTACAATCTAATTACTACTCTGTAATTGCATGAGTATCCACATGGCTAATACATTGACAATAATTTATGGTTGCTCCTCTACAGGTTGGTCGACATTACTAGGAAGAATCCAACTTGTACCATTTAAATTGGGACTATTGGCTCCCTGTAATTTGCAAGATTGGCAATAAAAAGTAGCAGGGAACCACATCAAACCACTTTGGAGTCAAAGGACCTAGCCTTCCTAGGCTCAGAGAGGGCTCTCTCTATGTTTATGATTAACTGATTTATCTTTATTCTTATATTCTTCTGATTTTACGCTAGTTATGAAGTTTTGGGGTTGTTTATTTTGATTGATTGATTGATTGATTTTAGGGTGGACAAATAGAGTGTTACAAGCTAATCCATTGGGCTATGGAGTCATAAAATGTTTAAATTGTACATCAACTCTTCATGGGTTTTCATATTGAAAACTAAATATATCAAATGGATCTTCATAGGGTAAGACGAATATGAAATGACAACAAGTTTGTGAATTCAGTAAAAATAAAGGGAAAGATTCCTTTAACTATACTTCAACAAGAAATGTCTTTAACATAACATTTTCAATAGAAAATAAAGTGCAGAACACCTCTGAATTATTTAATTAAAATTTACTAAGAAATCTTTATGACAACAATCTAGTAATGCTAAAGAGTAGGACACCCTTAAATTCTTTAATAATACTTTTAGACAGAGAAAACATTTAAGATAATGGTTCAATGAAATTAAAGAGGAGAACAACCCTACATTATTTAATCAAAATTTAAATAAGGTCTTCGAGATAATGGTTTATAGAAACTAACGAGTATGACACCCCTGAATTCTTTAGCTAAAATTCACTAAGAAACCTTAAGACAACAACTAGGTGAAACTAAAGAGAAGGACGCCCTTCAATTATTTAGCTAAAATTTGCAGATGAAAACATAAATATAATAATAACAGACAAATTTAAGGTGCCCAAACAACATATCTCAATCTAAAATTTATGTTCTATCATCATAGAAACTAATGTACAATGTCGAAAATAGAAGAGAAACATTGGCAAAGAGGGATAACAATACCATTAACATAGCTCAAGAATCTTGTGAACGTGATTGTATTACTAATGTCCAACTCAAAATAGTTACAATGCTCCAGTGCAATAGTCTTTGCAACTCAAAGTCTTGATAAAAATCCAACTTAGCAGCCAACCAAACAACAAACAATAATAATGAACAATGCATGCAATATTTAACTACAGATGAGTAGGTTTCCCTAATCTAGGGTGACAAATTTGTATTTACTACATATTAAATGATGTTGGAAAATTGATACCATGCAAGCCCCAATGCAAAAATATCTCTGACTGACTCATTGTAATAAAAAATTTCAACTTAACTGTTGAGCTAACTTTAAGATATTTTTTTGAATATTTTCCTTTAATATTAACTTTAATAATAACTTCTCAATAGCTGTTAAAATATCTCTAACTGTAACATTAACTATACCCACCTTTCCTTAAAGTGAAATTAGGTTGTAGGTGACCAATGTGATTTGGGAAGAAGTAAATGCTAAATGGCCTTGACACCTAGCCTGGTTTGCTTCATTGGTCCATCCACTAATTTATCTTTTCCTTAATCATGTTCTCTCATTGTTTTATCTGCTTTCTCTGTCTTAACTCTATCTTGTAACTTTAACCTTTGACTGAACTTTTTTATTCCTTTACCTCTCACTATCATGGTGAATCTTCTAAATATCATTGTTCTTTAACAGTGTTCTTTACTTATCTTCATCTTTTCCTACACAATCATTGTGAAATTCTCCTTTTTCCTTTACCCTGTCATTTGGAGAAAACTCATTATATTTGGATTTTTTGAATGATCCTTATTACTCATGATCCATCACTACCTCTGATTGTTCTTGTGCTCCTAATCCTTTGGTGAACAAATATTCCGTATCGTCACAAAAAGAGCCTAGCTTAAACAATTTTTTGGAATTTAGAACCGAAATATGATTATTTCCCTTTTCGATACGTAAATCACCTGTAAAATAAAAAAAAAATTATTAAATAATAACATAAGCCCCACAGGGAGGCAATACGGCCTTGAGGACTTCGGGAAATCTGCTGACAGAGTCCAGACAATGGTGGATTTTGGTTTCCGTGTCTAGCTATGGATTTTTGGGTTTTTAGAGATATTGTAGCAGTTAACACATAGGTTCGAGGTTTACCATAGAGACATAGGTTTTCAACATGTTTAAATGGGGTTAGCAGGTTTGTTTTGGGCAGGGAGGTGGTTAGCAGTTTAACGCACAAGGCACAAGTGATGAGGTGGTATTTTTCATAGGGATGCGATAACACAGAGGGGCGACACGTGAAGGAGAGGAGATTTGTGGACACCACCTATTTCATAGTCCTTCCAAGGTTTTAAACCTCAGGCAGTTAGAGTTGCGAAAATGCGCATGGGCCGTTAGGTTTGGTGGTAGAGATCGAACGACTATTGGGCGATCAACCAGCCGCGGGTTGATTTGACGTGTGGGGTCGAGGGTTTAAATGAAGAGGAGGGTTTAAAATAACGCGCGGCCCAAAGCAAGAATTTAAGCAGAAGCGCTTAATATAAGGTGGGGCCAGGGTTATATAGACACGGAGGGTTTAAAATAACGTGAGGTTTTTATAATGCAGAGCCCAAGGTATAAAGCGAGGGTTTAAATAGATAAGGGGTCGGGTGGGTTTTAAACATACATGGTATTTTTAAAGTGTGGGACCCAAGATGAATTTTATTTCAAAAAATGTAATAATGAGTTTTTAAATTTTATTGAATGAACGGAGGAGAATGAGTGAAGGGGAAGGGGAAAATGGGGATTTTAGCATATGGAAGGAGATTTTAATAAGGGTAAAAGGCCATGAATGTGCTGATTAGGGGTAGAAAAGGGAATTCATATTATGAGAGTAATTTGAATAGGCAAATTGAAATATAATGGATAGGTTAAATGAAAATAATGAAGGCAGTGAGATTTCTGAAAATATATGATACTCATGAAATGTTATTTTCAGCGGACTATAGAAAATCCATAGTCATCTAATGATACTGTAGAATACATGGGACTAATACTGGCTCCACTAGGGAGGGAAACTCCTTTAGGAGGTGTCAAGAACATTTGTAGATTAGTAGCATGTTTTTGTATCACTTATTTTCATTCAGTAATTTTTGATCTGCTGCAACTTTTTGAGACTGTGACTTTGAAAAATTGAAAAATATGCTTCCCACAAATTAATTTTTCCTGCCCATAATTTTATTCTAACTTTTTTCTTCATTTCTTGGGTCCATTTAGACTTGAAAATCTTGACGTCATTTTTATTTTTGAATGAAAACTAGCTATTTCTACCCTTATAACTTCCAAATACTCAGATTAGGATGATGAGCTATTTTATTCTATACCTAACTACATATCTTCCAAGGTCAAACAATTTGATAGATTTAAATTCACTAACTATTAGCATGAAATTTAAAGCATGAATGAATCAACAATAAGAAGTTTGATAATCATGAATTGTGGCATTTTTGGACATGATGCACACAATATTATTTTGCAAAAAATAAACTTAAAATTGAGGGTTTTGGTCTTGAATATCTTATTTATCATATATCCCTCTCTTTTCTTATTGGTTTTAGATTTAGGCTTTAGAACCAATGTCATTTTATATCTACCTACTGATAAGCCAAGTTTAAACAGTTTGGAAAACCTTCATTTTCTAACTTATCAGCAAAAATTCAAAATTTGTACAATCATGTTTAGGCTATATGATTAATAAGACCTTTTCAACAGTAGTGGCACTTTGACTTTCATACTTTCAGAAATGTTTATTTTTTTGTATGGGGCTTACCTTTTTCTTTTTATCTGCCCTCTTTTCTTGTTTTCTTTCTTTCTTTTTGTATCAATTTTTCTGACACTTTTGTTTAAGCAATGTTATCTACAATGAAGAAAACTTAAACTGAGATTCTTAAATGAAATAATCTTTCATCATCTTGCCATTAACAGGACCTCCAAAAAATTATGTTCCATCCATTTCTTGTAAGAAAAATGCATCATTGCCTCTTCCAGAATGCATGGTGTATGGCCCTTTCCACAAGTTATCAAATATTTCATGCTTGCCTTTGTCCTCTCTTCTTCAAACCCAATTCAGCACTTTGCCTCCAATGAAAAAATAATTTTCCTTGGTCCTTTTCTCAGGGATTTTACTCATGTTCTCTTGTAACAATTGTGTTCTATTGTATACTCCTTCACTGATTTGTTACAGCTAAATAGTTTGATAGATTCTTCTTTGTGTATCATTCTCTTCAGACTACACCTCTTGAATGAGCTTCATTATTGGAACTCCAAAGGTTTTTTGGAAACTACATCCACTCCATACACTAGTTGATAGGGTCACATATCAATTGACTTCTTATTTGTTAGCCTGTCTACCCATAGTGCATGTACCAATTTGATGTGCCATGATTTCTTATTTTCTTCCAACAACTTTTTAATGATGTTCACCCAACTCTTGTTTGAGGACTCAACCATTCCATTACCTTGAGGGTAATAAGTTGTAGAATTTCCCAAATTAATCTGATAAATGTGGTAAAAATCCACCATTTTCTTGGATCTAAAGGCAACAACATTATCACTAATGATCTTCCTAGGACAGCCAAACCTAGACAAAACGTTATTTTAAAGAAATCTGATAATCACTGAATCTGTGGTAGTCTTGGAAGGAATAACTTCTATCCACTTAGTAAAATAGTTAGTTGGATTAAGGATTCATTTATGTTAGGCAGATGAGGAATGGTGGATTTCTCCAATGAAATCTAGAACCCATTGTGGAAAATGAGCTTCAACAGAGATTAATTGTAATGACAAAGACAGTAGCTTCGTTTTTCCCTCAAATATTTGGCATTTATGACAGGAAATTACCATTTTGTGGATTTCTTGGAAGAGGGTAGGCCAATAGAAACTAGCCCTAAGGATCTTATTAACAGTTTTATTCCAATAGAGGTGACCTCCATATTCTCCTTCATGAAATTCATGCATAATCCTATATGCATCTTCTTCAGGCAAACATTTCAGGAATACACCACCATAATTTTTCCAATATAAATTTTTCCTAGAATGCAGTAATTTATAGCCTTTAGTTTGAAGACTCTAACCATTTTCTGGACAAACAAGTGCGAAAATTTGGATTAAAAAGCACATAATTTATGTATGCATACCAAGGAGAGTTTATGAATGCTTCCTCAACAGGTGGAGTTTCCATCTCCTCTTGTTCATCCAATGAGTAAATGATATTGATGTCTAGTGCTTGAAAGTTTGTTTCAGCCATAAGTTTAGCCAGTACTTGTCCTTTGATTAAATTTAGGGGTTTGATTTCCAGGTCATGTTGCAAAATTACAACAATCCACTTAAATATTTTTCCACCATGATGTTGCATAAAAATGTCTTTAACTACTCTGTGAGGGACAAATGCAAAGATGTGTGAATGCGGAATGTAGGCTTTGAAATCTTTTAGTGCTTTGATTAAGGCAAACGATTGATTTTCCATGATGTTATATTTCAGAGGTGAATCTGTTAGAGATTGGCTGAAGAATTCTATGGGCTGCTCCTATCCTTTCATATGTTTCTGCAGCAATACAATAGCCACTATGTGTTTTGATGCAAAGGAAAATATAAACAATTCCTTATTGAAGTCAGGGATGATCAGAACATGTGTTTGTGTAATTTCATGCTTCAGCAAGTCAAAAGATTATTTTGCTTCCATGGTCCATTTGGCTCCCAATTCTCTTTTGGGCATGTTAGTGGTGTTCCTTAGGATTTCTACAAGGTTTGGTATGAACCTTCTTAAGAAATTTATCTTTCCAATAAAATATTGGAGATCTTTGATATTTCTTGGGTGACTGATTTACAATATTCCCTAAATCCTCTTTGGGTCAATATTGATCCCTTCATCAGATATGATGTGGCCTAGAATATTTCCTTCTTGGACGCCAAATAAGGATTTCTTGTGATTCAATGATAGGCCATACTTTCTGCATTTCTCAAAGACTTTTCTTATGTGAGCTAGATTTTCTTCATCAGTTTTTGAATAGACTTTTATATCATCAAGATATATTACAACAAAAAAACCTATTTCTTCTGAAAAAGCAATATCCATTTCTCTTTGGAAAGTAGCTCCAACGTTCATTAAACCAAAAGGAATTTTTACATACGTGAAGGTGCCCCAAGGTGTGGTGAAAGTTGTTTTGTGTTGATCATCTACATGTACCAGCACCTAATTTTACACTGAAAATCCATCAAGAAGAGATATTTGTTTGGACCCTACTACCCTTTGCAATATGTGATCCATTTTTAGTAAAGGGTAGTTTTGCTTCAGGGTTTCTTTGTTTAAATTTATGAAGTGTATGCAGAGCCTAATTTCCCCTATCTTCTTCCTCACAGATACAAGATTTGAAACACCTTTTAAATACTTGAGTGGGACTATTATTGCAACATCATACATTTTCTTTATCTCTCTCTGAAAAAGTGGCATTTGGACAGGATTTATTCTACACACCTTTTTTTTAAAGGGCTTTTGGATTTCTTTGAGTGGAATCTTGTGTTTAATGATATCAATATCATAGGATTTCAAGTATTCATAGCTCTAAGAAAACACATCACTGAATTCTTTGAATAACTCAATATATTTCTATTTTATAGGAGCTGGAAGTGTTTTTGACAGTTTTATCATTTTAGGTTCTTGTTCAGTGTGTATATTTCATTCTTGTACATTTGTTTCAGTGGATTCCATATTTGGCTTTTTAGCAACATCATCAAAATCAGAAAGTTCCTCTAGAGGGACAAGTCCTTTTCGCAAGGTGTTATCTCTGAACTGCAGCACTTCAAAGTCTTCTTTTTCTAGATCTTCACACAATTCTATCCTATCTGGGTGTTCTTTTTCTAACATATTTATATAACCATCATGGGGAGACTCCTCTTTGTATTTTTGTTCCCCAGTAGGGTAGTCCTCTTCATGATCTAAATCTGGATCTCGAAATTGAAACTCATTCTTGGACTGCAGGAAGTCTTCGACCTATTTGTCACCTTAAAAAACTTGTGAATATCTTAGATTATCAATGAATTATAGTCTACATTTAACCTTTATTGTGTATTGTTTATTAGCATGAGGTAGTTGACAAGTACTGGATACAAATGCTAGACCGTTGGCTAGGATGTTTTGATTTCTTGGGATATAGGGAAGGTCATATTCTTTGAATGTTTTTAGGAGGTCAAGGGCAACATTCCTATATGCTCTTATTCTAGGGTGCTTAGCTGAATATTCTCCCTTAATCTGCGTAATGACTAGCTCAGAATCCCCATGGACAAAGATCCTTTTGACATCTAACTTTTTTAGAAGTTGTAATCCTAGAAGGAGGGCCTCATACTCTGCTATATTCTTTGTACATTCAAAGTTAAATTTATAGGAGTGACCCTCTACATGATTTTTCTCAGTGCCGTGTACGCAAAAACCTGCTCCTAAACCAAATTTACCCCAAGACCCATCAACGCTCATATTTCATAGAGGTTCATGTTCATATTTATGTTGTCCATTTTCTATTTGGTCTGACTTTTCTTCTTTTTCTTCCTCTTCTTCAGTTATTTTTTCATTTATTGTTAATTGTTCATTAATATTTTCATCATTGTAAAGGATAAGTGAATTAAGATCTATCTGGAAAGAATAGAGAGGGGAGTTATCAGGATTTTCTTGACTGCTAACCATGTATTTCATATGAGTCTCCCTATATAATCTTCTTGGTTGACTAAAGACTGGTATGGTAGCATAGGTCATGTCCATTTGGAGGGTGCCCTAAATTTTGGCTCCCGATGAGAGTGAAAAGTGCATGCCATATTTAGGGGGAATATCATCCACTTCAATATCCATTACTAGGCTTTTGGCTAGTATTTCTGCTAGATTAACTATCTTTTATCAAGCCTCGACATTTAACTCTACTAGAGTCAAAAGAGTATAAGCCTTTCTATGGTCTAGCTATCTCAAGGCCTAGTCTTTCCATAACTACCTTTGGCATCAGGTTATGGGAAGATCTTGAATCTAACATGGCATTATGGAGGATTTTATCATGAATATTCAAACTAACATAAAATGGAGGTACATCTCCCTCTTGGAATTTACCTTCTACTTCATGTCCAAAAAAAAGTTCAGGTTTGTCATCATTTAGATTCACGGAGTCAGCATTTTCTCCTATGTTTAAATCTTTCAAAACTTGGGATCTATATACATCTTGTCCAACTAATTCAGTAAGAGGTATGGAAATCTGTATCTTAGCAATTTCATTCTCAATACTGAAAGGTGTCTATGTTTTTGGTAGATTTAAATCAGTTTTATCAAACAATTTTTTTGTAGCAATTTTAGATCGCTGATTTGTATTGGGTATCGTAGTTAAATCAGTTTTGTTAGGGCTACTAGTTGATTTTCTAGTGCTACTTTCTGGACTATTTTTGTTTTTATTTTTATCAAAAATTATAACCATTATGTTTGAAGTTTCTTCTATCTTTTTAGGATTATTTTTTGGGGTCTTCCTAGGAGAAATTTCAGGGTTCTTTCTCTTGGGTGTATCTTGGATTTTCTTGCTTCTGGGGTCATAATATCTATGCAATTCCATGATGGAATTTTTGAACCCTTGTTTATAGTCGTCATATTCTTGGCATTCTTCTATATTTGGGCAAATATGCCTTGTTCTACGTCAGTGAGGAAAAAAATATCCTAATTATTAACTCCCATTAGATTGATTTGACATTTTTTTGGTTCTTCAATCACCCCCTCATCCTCATTAACATAGTTTTATTAGAAAGGAGGCCTGATTTGCTGGTTAGTTTCCCTCTATTCTCTTTGTCTTATTTGAGGGGGGTTTCTCCTAAAGTTTTGGTTTTGGTTCTGGTTTCTACTCTGAGGAGTTTCTTGGTTTTCTCTACGGAAATGTCTCTCATTCATGTTTATTCTCTCCATCATCCTCTCCATAGCTCTAACAAGGTTATCAATTTTAGTATCAGATGTGGAGGCTACGATCTCTTCCCTATATGTGATTTTCTTTTCATTTTTAATTCTAGCCCTTTTAGTAATCAGATTTGCTTCTACACTTACTGCACCACTTTAAATGTATTCTAATGTAATAGGGTCTCTTTCTCTTAGTTGATAAGCCATATCTGAGTCAAAACCATCAGGAAATTTCATTAAGGGTAGACGTTGTGGGGGTTTTATGTGAGGAGGGAGGGCGTTATATACACTCTTGAACCTAGTGAAGTAATCTTGGATACTCTTTCCAAAGTTTCTCTTAATTTTTTTATATTCTGATAAGATTTGGAGAGGGCTTTTCTTGAATCCCCATTTATTTAAGAATAGTTCATGAAAAGTAGGGAGGTCATGTATATTATTAGGGGTTAGGCCTTTGAACCATTTTCTTGCTTCTCCCCCTAAGCTTTTGGCAAACATTCTGATCTTAACTGTTCCATCATCTATCTCTTCTCTACCAAAAGATTCATCCACTTTATCCACATGTTTTTGAGTGGTTGCAGAGCCACTTCAATCAAATAGGGGGATCATGGACTGGTAGTCTTGTGGTAGAGGTAATAAAGGTAAGGGTAAGACTAATGGGGCATACCAGGCTACCATGGTTGGTGGTTGGAGAAATGAAGGGGTGTTAAAAATTGGAGGGTTGACAAAAGGAAGTGGAGGGTTGAATGGGAGAAGGATTGTAGTGGGTGTAGAGGTTTGAACAACAGGATTTTGTTGTAATATGCTTGGGTCTAAAACTATTTGGGTTATCTAACTCTAGGATTTAGTCCTGAACAAGCTCTGTTCCATGTGTGATTTAGATAGGCTATACTACAAGTTTTTGAGGTTTTCAGGTAAGGAACTATCCTTGTGAATGTGTCTGACAATAGTTAAATTTTTATACCTAGAATTTTTTCTTAGGATGTTCTAAGGATTTTCAACTATTGCAAGAGGGTTTGGGTCAGGATGGGATCTCGCACAAATTCCTCTTGAAGCCAGAACCTAGACCCAAAGTAGAGAGAATTTTGAGTGAGATTCTTTGATTTTTAATAATTTCAAGATTTCTCAATAATTTCCCAATGGATTCTATAGGTTTACTAAAAACCAGTGGAGTCACCAGGTCGATGATTTCAACTTTCTTGAGGTTGGATATTGTCCACCATCAGCAACTAAATACCAGTCTTGGCTAATATTTGAGTCATCTAAATTTGAGTGGGTTTTTCTAAGTTCTTGAGGAAATATTAATCTTTTTAATAACTCAGTTCCCTAGTATGGTCGCCATCATGATGGGTCCCTATAATTTACAAGATTGGAAAGAATGATTAGGGAATCACATCAAACCACTTTGGATTCCAAGGACCTAGCCTTCCTATGCTTATATAGGGATCTCTCTATGTTTATGATTAACTGATTTATATTTATGCTTATATTATCTAATTTTAGGCTAGCTATGAAGTTTTCGGGTTGCTTGTTTTGATGGATTGATTTATTTATTCTAGGGTGGACAGATAGAGTGTGAGAAACTTAATCCATTGGGTTATGGAGTCATAAAAGGTTTAAATTTTACATCAACTGTTCAAGGTTTTTCATAGGGAAAGCTAACTATATCAAATGGATCTTCTTATGGTAAGGTGAATATGAAATGACAACAAGTGTGTAAATTTAGTAAAACTAAAGGGAAATTAACAATCCTTTAACTATATTTAAACAAGAAATCTCTTTAAGATAACAATTTCAAGAGAAAATAAAGAGTGGAACACCTCTGAATTATTTAATTAAACTTTACTAAGAAAGCCTTATGATAACAATCTAGTAATAATAAAGAGTAGGACACCCCTTAATTCTTTAATAATACTTTCAGAAGGAGAAAACATTTAACATAACAGTTCAGTGAAATTAAAGAGTAAGACACCCTCGATTATTTAATCAAACTTTAAATAATTTCTTCAAGATAACAGTTTAGGGAAACTAACGGGAAAGACACCCATCAAATATTTAGCTAAGCTTCACTAAGAAACCTTAAGACGAAAACTAGGTGAAACTAAAGTGTAGGACACCCCTGAATTCTTTAGCTAAACTTTGGAGATGAAAACATTAATATAATAATAACAGACAGTTTTAAAGGGCCCAAAGAACATATCTAAATCTAAAATGTATGTTCTATCATCATAGAGACTGATGTACAATATGGAAAATAGAAGAGAAACATTGATAAAGACAGATAACATCACGATTAACATAGCTTAAGAATCCTTTGAACGTGCTTGTATTACTAATGTCTAGCTCAAACTAGTTACAACGCTCCAGTGAAATAATCTTTGCAACTTAGAGTCTTGATCAAAATCAAACTTAATAGTCCAGCAAACAACCAACAATAATAATGAACAATTCATGTAGTATTTAACTGCAGATGAGGAGGTTGCCCTAATTTAGGGTGACATATTTGTATTTAATACAAAGTAAATGATGTTTGACAACTGAGACCATGCAAGGCCCAATGCCAAAATATCTCTGAGTGACTCACTGTAATAATAACTTTCAACTTAACTGCTAAGTTAACTTTAATATATTTTTTTGACTATTTTCCTTTAATATTGACTTTTACAATAACTTCTAAGTAGTTATTAAAATATCTCTGACTGTAACATTAACTGTAGCTACCCTTCCTTAAAGTGAAATTAGGTTGTAGGGGGCCAGATTTATTTGGGAAGAAGTAAATGTTGAATGGCCTTAACACCTGGCATGGTTTTCTTTGTTGGTACATCCTCAGATTTGTCTTTTCCTTAATCATGTTCTCTCACTGTTTTATCTTCTTTCTCTCTCTTAAATCTATCTTCTAACTTTAACCTTCGACTGGCCTTTTTTATTCCTTTTCCTCCCACTGTCATGGTGAATCTTCTAACTGTCACTCTTCTTTAACTGTGTTCTTTACTTGTCTTCATCTTTGTCTACGCAGTCACTGTGAAATTATCCTTTTTCCTTTACCCGATGATTCGGAGAAAACACGTTGTCTTTGGAGTTTTTCAATAATCCTTATTGATCATGATCCATTGTTGCCTATGATTGTTCTTGCACTCGTAATCCTTTGGTGAAGAATTTTTCTGGATCGTCAACCAGAGAGCCTAGCTTAAATTTTTTTTTTGGAATTTAGAACTGCAATATGATTATTTCCTTTTCTGATACGTCTATCACCTGTAAAAAAAATAAAAATTATTAAATAAAAATGCAAGCTCCATAGGCATGTAATACAGCCTTGAGGACTTTGGGAAATCTCCGGACAGAGTCCGGACAATGGTGGTTTTTGGTTTCTGCATTTAGCCATGGATTTTCGGGTTTTTAGAGACGTTGCATAGGTTAACACAGAGGTTCAGGGTTTATCGCAGAGACACAGGGTTTCAACATGTTTGAATGGGGTCAGCGGTTTTGTTTTAGGCGGGGAGGTGGTTAGTGGTTTATCACATAGGGTACAAGTGGTGAGGCGGTAACTTTCGTAGGGATGTGATAACATCGAGGGGTGACACCTGGAGGGGAGGGGGGTTACGAAAACTACCTATTTCACAATATTCCAAGTTATTAAACCTCGAGTGGTTAGAATTACGAAAAGGCGCGTGGGCCATCAAATCTGGTGGCACAGATCGAACGATTGTCCGACAATGGACCAACCGTGGGTTGATCTGACATGTGGGGTCGGCGGTTTAAACGAGGTGGAGGGTTTAAAATAATGTGTGTCCTAAGGCAAGAATTTAATTGGAAGTGCTTAATATAAGGTGGGGCCAGGGTTATATGGATACGTAGCATTTCAAATAACACAGGGTTTTTATAATGCAGGGTCGTGGGTATATTAAAGCAGAGGTTTAAACATATAAGGGGTCAGGTTTGTTTTAAACATACAAAGCCTTTTTTAAAGTGTGGGACCTAATATGAATTTTATTTCAAAACAATGTAAAAATGGGCTTTTACGTTGTTTTGAATGAACGAAGGGGAATGAGTGAAGGGGAAGGGAAAAATGGGGATTTTAGCATAGGGAAGGATATTTTAAGAAGGGGAAAAGTCTAGGAATGAGGGGTTTAGGGGTAGAAAAGAGATTTTCGATCATGAGAGAAATATGAATAGGTAAAGTTAAAGATAATGGATAGGTTAAACCAAAATAATGAAGGCAGTGAGATTTCTGAAAATAAATGATAGTCAAGGAATGTTATTTTCAGCAGACTGTAGAAAATCCATAGTCATCTAGTGATACTATAGAATAAAGGAGACTAACAGGGACTACCATTTCTATCTATAGTTTTGTATGAAATAATTAAATTTTTAATGTGTATCAGATTCTATCATACATTTATAACTATTGAACTATATACACGTTCTTAGAGGTTTTACTAAATATATGCATTTCATTCAGTTATGCCTTTTATTTTTCTGCTAAGAATATGCAATGAGTTATAATTTTGTTCAATTTGTTTTGTGATAACATATTGGTAAATTACATGGTAATGTTCATTGTATCTTTCTGATAAATACACCAAGTATCCTTCTCTATAATTTATTTATCTAGTTTGCATGTCTTTACTTTAAGACTGTTTAACACCTAAATTCGGATTAAAAATATTAGTTGGGTTTAAATATTATGAGTGTTGTTATATAATTATATCTTATCTATGTAACCATATAGATCAACGACTAGTTATATAGTTTTTATCTGTTAAATACATCAGACTATGTGAATAAAATTTACACAGACATCCAATAATAATTTTGTATAAATTTAACTTTTCTCACCCAACTAATTCTACAGAATTAAAATCTAATTCCACACAATATCATAGACAATCTCAAAATATTTTTGTGCTAATAAAATTCATAACACAAAATTAAAACAAAATTCATAATTCCACCCAACCTTGATCTTTCTCTCCACAGCTCCCTCCGATCCGCGACCAATTGCTCTAAAGTGTATACAACCTCCTTTCTACCCAGAAATATCTTATTTAAGCCTACTTTCCCATCATTATGTTTCCATAACTACGTCCAGTTAATCAGGATGTGGTTTTACTTTCCACCCAGGCATTCCTTTTATTTTTTCCACATAAGTACTTTAAAACTAGTTTTTTCCTCTTTCTGGTTTTATTTCACCTTTTCTTAGTAACTTCCCACTTTACTAAGATATCGTTTTAGATTTTTATCTCCATTCTAATATTGTTTTTTTTTTGTCCAAGGATTTTTGGAGAATCTGGGAAAGTCTTTGGAAACTTATCCATCGTCATGGACTTGAAATCCTAGTCTCCATTTATACTCTAGTCCTTGCAAAATAATTTCATTTTCACATTTATTAAATTTAAAATAATATGTCCACAATAATTATTTTCCTTTAGGTCCACTTAACCTTTATGATTTTTCAATTGTCTAATAAAAATCACTAAAAATAGGGATAGTATATGAATAAAGGCTTCCTTTGCAAGTGCTCACATTATTTTCATTTGCAGAGCTTCTCCTCAGTCATGGCCTTCTATTTTTCATCAAAAATTCATGTTTTAGTCATTCCAACAGATCCAATCATGCCTCATATTGTAAGTTAAAAAATTAGTTATCTAAACATGTGGTGTCTCTAAAATCATACCTAGGAATTCATAACAACTTGGAACACTTTTATTTATAAATAATTAAATGTTATTGAAATATTATAAAACTATTTCACCCATTTAAAGGAGTAATTAAAGATAAATTAAGGGAATATTTTTTGAACAATAATTTAACACACACACACACACACACACACACACATATATATAGATATATATATGTGTGTGTGTGTGTGTTAAATTATTGCTCAAAAAATAGTCCCTTAACGTATCTTTAATTACTCCTTTAAATGGGTGAAATAGTTTTATAGTATATATATATATATATATATATATATTGAAAATTGGGAACTTTTGGCAAAATTGATTTTAAAAAATCAATTTTAATAGTATTCGTATATATTTTTCTTCAAATGTTGGTCCCTAGTGCTCGAATCCTCTTTGATACCATACACAAAAACATGGAATTAAATATGCAACCAATTACATCAATTTATGCAATTAATAATCAACACATAAATATTCAGCTAATAATCATAGAATTTCAAAAAATATGAGCAAAGGCAACATACTTGTGGTGATGATATTCCTTGTGATTTCCGGGTTGAAGTCCATTTTAATCTCACTAACCACAACACATATTTTATGGACGACTGTCCACCCACCCGCAGGTTCAACTACACATAATATTTCTACAACGTTCACCAGTGAGCCCACAGTAAACATACTAATTCCAGGGTATCCTCTTTCTCATAACACTCTTCTCTAGAAAAATTGTCATCTCATTCCCTCTTCATCCATTAAATAGAACTGTCTACTCTAAAAAATGGAAGGGAATTGGAAAGGGATCCACATGCACACAACCCATGTGTGAGCATGCAAATTTTATTTCCTTGTTTTAAGTTTTACTTAATTCAATATTTGTTTTAATTTAACTATTTCTTATTTTATTCCTTTTTACTTTTTACTAACTTTACTTATTTTTACTATCTATCTATGCATACATATATATATAACTCTAGTTTATTATTTACTATTTCTTTTTATTTACTATTATGATACTTCCTCTATTATTTGTTATTTATTCATTTGTATATTAATATTATGTTATTTTATTTATCTATTATTATTATTATTGTTATTATAGGGGATTAAAAATTTCTTGGTTATTTTCATATGAAGTTCAAAAGTTTATGATCAATTATTCATTCATGACCTGTATCTTATATGTTAACTATCTATTTGACGAAATTCCTATCATGTCTCAGATATTTCTAGGTCAAGATCCCGCTCAAGTTTTAATTTTTTAGCATTTTCATCATCATTTTTAAGATTCTAGAAAATAGGACGCAGTTCTAGGTAGTGTTTTGTAGGCTAGACTAAAAATATGGCATAGATCTTGTGATCGCATGCACAAAACAAGGAAATTTTGGTTATAACTGCATGCAAGAAATTTTATGGGTGTGTTTGGAGTCGCATAGCTATACGCACAATGTGTAAAGGGTGTGGTTGGGAGGTAAATCTAGTTAAAAATATTTACAGCTTAGGGATTGATCACTTGGGGTGGTTGGTAGACCCCTGGGTGATTTGTACTCTCTAAGGGATGTCAGATTACTTTTGGTTTGTAGGTCATGTTAGAGTCAGTTTATCAGTGATCAAATATATCTCTTTGAGAGTTTTCGATCAGGTCATTAGTGAATTTTTTTAGCTTTTTTAGTTAGTCTTCAGCAATAATTTTGGTCACTAAACAAGTCCTATCAAGATATGATGCTAATTCACATAATTCTATCTCCATTTAGGAGTCTAAATTAATTTCATTCCATCTCATATAGGTCAAGTCTAGGGTCAAAACTGCCTATGGAAAAGTCTTCAGCTTTTCACTAAAAATAAAGCAGTCAATCATCCATTTCATCCATAAAGATCTAGTAGAATGAGTAAATCGGTTTTCATAGTGCGAAATAAATTTTTCATTTCATAATGATTCTATATTTTTATTTTTTTTTGAAGAAAAATGAAGAGCTTTTCAGAAGAAATTTATTTTCAAAATCGTATCTTATACAAGTTTTATCTTTAATATTTCGAAAAATCAGTCTCGAAACAATAGGATTTAATATTTTATGTTATATCCCACTACCAATTTGACACATCACATACCTCTATCTGTCAATTATCAGTCACATCACTTTAATTATACCCCTACCCCACTTTATTTAACTCCGTTGTATGCTAACTACCCCCATCCCACCGATCATCCATCACATCGTAATGAAATATGATGGCCTGTACGAGACTTCAGCCCCCCCTCATTGTCTAAAACTTAAATTTGGGGGACAAGTCTGAAAAATTTGGTTTCAAGACCTAAAATCACTACAACATGTCAAGAGCATGTGCTTTCCCACCCCCCCCTCCCCCTCGTGCCCCGCCACTAACTTCCAAGCTACCCTTCTGAAATCCCAGTTATCCACCAGTTGAAACCATTACTTCTCTCACTAATCATTTCATGCCAACATGGACTGTAGACTATCCAATCAAGTTAATTCCTTCCTTTCCATAATTGATAGACAATCAGTTCGATCCTAACCATTAGGCAAATGTAACCGCACCCTTTTCAAATGGGAATTACTATTTTTTCCATAAGTTCATTACTAAACACTTGTTTTGAACTTTTATTCTTCTTTTCGATCTGCTCCACACATGATTACAAATTCACAGTAATTGACTAGAACTCCAGAGATCAACCTTGTCACTGATTAAAGCCTTCCTTTGTAGCTATTCACATCCTTTAGATTTGCAGAGCTTCTCCTTAGTATTTACCTTCTGTTTTTCATTAAAAATTCATGTTTCCCTCATTCCAACAGAGCCAATCATGCCTCCAAATAATAAAGGACCAGAAGAACCAACATGTCTACTATTACACTCGCTAGTTGACTTTCATCACATACCTTTAGTAGCCAAAGACCATAGAATCCATGAAACTTTTTGTGACCTTGAGCTATTTTAATTATAATGCTAGTTAGAAGATAGATTCTTAGATAAATCTAATTATATAGGATTATTGGATGCTGATCTTCCATATTTTATCTTTCCTCACACCCATAGGGCCCCAGAATTTGTTACAAGATGCCAAGCTTGGTATATGCCAAACCAGGGAGCTATTATTGCTCCTACAAGAGAGATTTTAGTGACCATCACTGCCAAAAATATTGAAAAAATTATGCAAGCCCCAACCACAGAGAATGCCACACCATTTTCCATAGAATCCTTGATTGAAATATATCAGAAGTTAGATTTTTCAAGAACAGATCAAAATATTGAGCTATTTATGATTGAAAATGATCCATTACTCAAGAAAGAACCTCCATTTCCATCGTAGATCCAAAAAATCCATCACAGTCATTTCCTACCAACTTGGTTATTATTTAGACCAATGGGTAGATGAAGCCATCATAGGATTCATGGTCATATTCTTCAAAGATTCCAAACCCTCCATCATTTTCAACTTCACTCAGTTTATTACAGATTCTATCCATGAAAATTTTGTTAAATTTTCAACTGAAGAGGTCTTCAAGTATGCCTCTATGATTGTTTACTTGTTCTTGTATTCTCATGGAGACAAATTTTTGTTTTCCTTACAGAAATTGGATGCGGAAGGAAATGAATAGTCACTAATTTTCTCGACGTCATTAGTAATTAAGGAAAGAAAAGAATATTCATATAAATAATTTGTGGAATTGTTTCTTCACCTGACACTCAATTTACTCAATAGCACTACGGAGCCCAAGATTAGTGAAGAAATTAGAATTGTATTGCAGCTTTCAGATGAATCCATAACAAGGTATTGGTATATTTATCAAAATTATACAAAACTCATAGTTTATGGGTGTGAGCTTCCCTTTATAAGTTTCCAAAGTTCCTCCCCGTGACGATTTTTTCATTAGAGTACATTAGACAAATGATTAATGCTAATGAAGTGCATTTCTTCTCTACTAAAGAGAGATTATAATTGAAAATCACAACACAGATAGGGCCTTTTATCTATAATAGTACGACAACAGGGGAGGAAGCAGATAAATTATTGAAAGATATGCAATTAAATCTCAGTTTCACATGGCCTTATGATCCAATTTGTGTCATTTCTAAACTGAGGGTAGAGAATAAATCTATACCATGTTTTCATACACCTAGGATAGATATTCAAAGATATATGAATCATCTTGAATGGATTGAAGGTACTTGACAGGAGGATGAAGAAAAAACACTCTCTACATCAACATTACAGACTCCTATTTCAAAGGCGGGGAAAATATTTGGAGAATATTAGTCATCTCCAATGTCTGATTCATCTAGCAAAGAGTTTAAAATTCATTACCTGAAAAAAACAAAGATTAATCCTAAGGTCAATACTTGAAAGGAGTCAGATAAAGATGTAATATCATTATTTAAGAGACACCTCCTTCCACACAGGCAGGTGATCAAAGTACTTATAATTCTCCTAATACTTCTAGAGTTTCTAAAGATCAACAATCAATAGCTTCTCAAGATCAGCAGAAATCCATTCCGACTAGTACAATTGCTACAGGGGAGAATGAGAAGATTGTCCTTGAAACATTCAAAGAGATAAAGTTGAAGAATGAAATCCTAAAGACCAGTACATACAATCAGTTTTGGAAACAAACTCCCAGCTCACAGAGCAGGTTCCTCTCAACCTTTGATTCAAAAAATCGAAAAATGAACTTTCCTTTTCTTCTAGCACAAATTCCAAGACGAAAGTCAGAAGAAGATTATAAAATGGCTAAATTTGAGTTTTATACAAAAGGTATTCATCCAATGGATCAAATGGAGTTACACAAGTAAAATGGTGACATGATTTCATCAGTTCTCACTAACACTACTATGAATTTATCGAAACTCCAGGTTTCATTGGCTAATGTATAATCACAATTGAAAACGGAGAAAGTGTCTTCATTTGAAAAGGACACAAGAATGAAATATATGTAATACTTGTTTATTTAAATTGGGTATGATCCATCTAATTTCAATGCAATAGTAGAAATCATCAAGAAGAAAAATGTTGACGTAGAAAAATTGAGGAAAAAATTTAAGATTCCAGCTACAGAAGATCCTTTAGTGAATGACATTGAAGAGAATGAATCTCAAAAGACCAAAATGATGAAGTTTATTATGGAACATAATGCTCAAATAAAGAAAATGGAATCAAAACTAGAAAAAATTATAAAGGAGAAAGAACGAGCAACAAAAGCATTAAAGGTTCCTTTAGAAGAAGTACCCCTTGCAGTCAAACTTATACCACACTGTCTATTGCAAGTACTACAGATGGAGCTCAAAAACTCACCAAAGTAGTTCAGAATGTGTCCATTCAGGAAGAGGAGATAAATAAATTATAGGATCATCTAAAATTATTGCAATTTTAGAAATCTAATGCTGAAGGTTCACATGCAGTTGAATCATAGAGAGAGAAAACGTTAATTGAGCAGTTGCTGAAAGAGAAAAAAGAACCATCCATTGGAAATACTCTAGGAAAACTAACAGAAATAATCTGGGTAGACATTATGGAATGTTTAAATGATATTTGGCAAAGTATAAAACCATATTTGAGCAAAAGGAGTTGATATAGAAAGAAAATGAGGCTATTACAACAATCAAAGCATAGTTGGGAGAGAAGCCTGATATAGCAAACAACATCATCAAGTTTCTAAATGAAAAAAATAGGTATGAGCTGGATGATTTGGGTATATATCACAGAACAAAACCCATCCGAGAAGTGAAGAAGGTTATCACAAAGAAGAATTTTATTCTTCAGCTTGAGGAAAAGTGTCATGGTATGGAGGTCACAATTCAGAGATTTTTCAGTAGAATAGAGCCTCTCACATAGAAAGGGTTGCCTTCTCTGCTTTTGATTAATCATAGATTGATAACAAAAGAGGATTATTGGAGAATAATGAAGGCAATTTCCAAAGATAATGCCAAGTTTTCAAATATCAAAGGCACATTAATAGGACGGCCATTGTCGGGAACATTAGGCAATGAAATTTATTTTTAGTATGAGATTAAACATGTTTTTTTGGCAAGGCCCAGTTTTGCTAAATACAATAAAGCTGATGAATTTTACCGTAAGGTAATGAAATTGGTCATCCTCGATGAAGAGCGCTGGGACAATCTGTGTGAATTTCAGGAGTAATTAGTAAAAACATAAAAGTCAAACTCTGCTAGATCATCTGTCAGATGACAGGAAACACATTCCGCAATTATCTCCTTCAACAACAATTTTAAGTTAGAGCAGCACCAACACAACAAAATTGAATTTATTTCCGTGATTATAGTTAGAATTTAGTTATCAAATACAATGCTATCTATTATGATAGCCTTTAATGTAACTGTTGTAGTTTTTTTTTAATAAATAATTTGTTGTATGAAGTATTGTTGTTGGATAATCGAGTTTTTGAGAGTCTTTGTATTATTGTGGACCTATTATTAATGAAATCAAAGGATTTTCATCAATATTGTGAGACTCATGTGGCATTTATTTTGAGCATAGTGCCTTTCTCTGTTATTTCATTTCCATTTCATTTTCTTTGTAAAAATATTATCAGTTTATGAAAAGAAATCAGTTATATGTTTTCTTTATTAATATTTCTATAAATGTGTTTTTTCTTCTAATGAATGAATTTAGTAAAATGCTCATTCAGAACTCCTCCCTTTTTCTACCACTATACACTAATGACAAATTAATTGTGCTCAAATAGTATGCCTATATTTCATTACTCTGTTCTCTGCAATTCAGTCTTTGAAATCAGTTTTAGTTTCAATGATCATATTTTTTTGTCCAGCAAATGCTATTAAAAAAATTTTAAAACATATTAAATCTTATATAGCCTAAAATTTGGTACTCAACCTAAAATTGAATATTTAAAAAATGACATAGAGAGAGCCCTGTTTGGTTAAGTAGGGCTAGCTACCTAGCTAAAAGTTGGTTTATGGTTACCTTTCTTCACTCCTATCTTTAGCCTAGGAAGTTGGGGAGAGTGATAACATTTTTGGTGAAGGTTGAAGTCATAACTTGAGCTAAAACATATAATTTTGATCCTAAGATGGCTCCCATAAGATACACCAAGTAAAAATCTAACCCTAATCCATCACCACTCATATACAATCCTGAAAGTGTTTTGAAAAAATAGAAGACTAAGCCTTGACAGTCAAGAAAATTTTTTCCTCCACTAATTAAATCAAATTCCCTGCCTACCAAGTTTCTCTTAGAAGATTTGGCTTTCTCTCCACAATCATAAAAATATCTAATTAGAACCAAGCCTGAATATTTTCACTCAGAAGATACTTTTTACCCTTTTGATTTTGAGTCTTTTTCACCATTTTTTGAAACCTTTGAGTCTGAAAATGATACTAAATTTTGGTCCAATTTCTATAAACTTAAAGGCTTAGTAGATAAATTTCAAGAAACCTCTCAAAAGGCCCATTTCCAATATCAACAATGGGCTTTTGGTACATATTTTACCTCACCTCCTCATACAACTACATCATATGTTCATCCTTTCATTCGATATTTACCTTTACAAACTTTTATTCAATCTACACCACAATTCACATCTCTCCCACCTCCGTCATTACCATGGCAAGATTTTCTCCACTGATTCTACAAGGTCATCTTATTTGTATACCTTAAAATTATGGTCAGAGGTTGCCTCTATTTTATGGAACATCACAAATCACATCCTATCAACATGTGGAAAAATTAATTTATTTTATAGACCTTGAAGAAATACACAATGATGGTGCTAAGATGTGTATTATTGATCAAAGTTTTTCTGGAGAAGTAAAGAAATGGTTTCACTCTCTTGGAGTTGGTACAATTGGTACCTCACAATAGCTAATTGATTTATTCATGGAAAAATGGGAAGAGAAGAAAAATACATTGCAAATATTAGCTGAATATAATGCACTAAAAAGGATTGCAAATGAGTTTGTCCAAGAATTCATGGCTAGATTTAATAGGATATATCATTCAATTCTTGATAATACTAAGCCACCCCCAGGCCTTGCTTTACTCCATTATCTTGATGGTTTTGACCTTTACATGGCCTATCAGCTGAGGGAGAGAAACCCATCAACTTTGGAATAAATGAAAAGAAATGGAGTGAGTGTAGAGGAAAATCTTATTATTAAAAAGTCTAAGGTCAAAATAGAGAAAAGAATCACAATAAAAGAAGAAACATCCACTTCATTAGAAGGAAAAATTTATACTTTGATTAAATTTGTGGAGAAAATGATGGATACGATGTTTAGTACTGATCAAAAACCTGAACCTTCTATAAGAAATCACAATTTCAAGGGTCAAAATCATCAACCCCAAATCTAGGAGAATTATACTGAAGTCCCTGATGAAGATGATGAAGAAATTTTTTTTCAAGAATATCATTTATTTGAGGAAAAACAACGACCTTTTTTCATCACTAAAGAAGATCAATATCCCATATAAATTTGTACATTAGAAGACCAACAATATGATATGTCAGATGAAAACTTAATGTGCACCAAATATTGTCAGAGAGGATATTAATATGCCCTCAACCAAGTTCAAAGGAAATATGGTTTGAGGAGTACAAATGTTCCTCTAGTTGCCAATAAAAAGAAGAAGAGCCCTCAAACCAATAATAAAAAAGAAGAAGTTGTTGCACTAAACAAAAGCAAAGAAAAGGCACATGTTGCTTCTACTTCTACTAAAGCTAATGAAGCATTCACCAATAATCAAATAAAATAATAAGAAGTTAAATAAGAATTGTAGAAGAAATATTTTTCATTCAAAGAAATGACTGAAAAGAAAGACACATCAATGAAAGAGGTAGATAAACATCTTGCTCATTTTTCCCTTGAGAATGAAATTGCTAAACTGAAGGTTTATATTCCTCTAACTGAGATAATGAAGAATGATCAATACAAGTTTCAAGTTACTAATTTTCTTAGAGTTGATAAAACATATGACATGGTTAACTTGAGTGATGATCGTCGTGGGATTCTTTTTCATCCTGTTTTTGATGGAAAATCAGAATATAGTGAAGTTCCTCACTTTTACTTAAGTCTCAATATCCATGATTTCATTCTTCATAATGCAATACTTGACTTTAGAGCATCCCACAACCTCATGACAAAATCCATTATGGAAAAAATAGGACTACATACCATAAGACCTTACCATGACCTCTGTTCATTTGATTTAGGGAGCGTGAAATGTATTGGACTTATCAAGGATTTAGTTGTCTCATTAGAAAAAATTCCAGCCAAGAATTTCCTTATGGATGTTAATGTGGCTGATATTCCACCTAGGTATGGAATGCTACTTTGTATATCATGGGGATAAAAGCCTAGAGGAACATTGCAACTTGACTTTTCACATGTAACAATTCCTATATTTGAACAATTCAAGAAGCTTTACAGAGAAAGTACGATGAAGTATATGATAAATACCAGAGAAAAGCCTAATAATCATCCCATTCATTTTGTACATACAAATTTGGGGTATTTATTTTATTCAATGAAGAATGCTCAACATCTTCAGAATTTCTGATTGAAGAAAAATCATAAAACCCAAAAATACAAATTCTGTTTTAGATTTAGTTGAGATAGAATTTTGTAAAATAATTCCAAATAGTTTGCAAATGAAGACATCTCCTCAAGAAGAAAATAAGAAAACAGTAGAAAAACTAGAAATTTTAGATACAACAGAGGTATCACAAATAGAAAAAAAAATCAACCACATGATTTACACCTTCCAGATGAAGAAAATAGCCTTTGGACTATGGATTTTGATGGAGACATGGGAAAAGAAGGCACTGGTATTGGAATATGGATTCACAACCCAATTATTCAATCATTGGATATCCCTCCAAATGTTAGAATGTCTTCCTATAAACTAGCATTCAACTGCACAAATAATGAAGTTGAATATGAAGCCTTACTTGTTGGCCTAAAAATTTTGAAAGAGCTTTCTGCAAAGAAAAGTGTTGTATATGGTGACTATGAGTTAGTTATCAAGAAATTCAAAGGAGAATACCAAGCCAAACATCCAAGAATGAAAGCTTACAAAATTGCAGTCCTAGATATTCTCAAAACATTTCCTGAATATAATATTTCATTAATTCCTCGAAAAAACAATTTTATTTACGATTCTCTCGTTATTTCTGCTAGTATGTTCAAAATTCTTCTGAATCCAAAAAAAAAATATGAAATAAATGTCAGACATCGCCCTGTTTTCCCTGACAATGTTCAATATTGGAAATTGTTTGAAAATGATGAGAAAATAAATAACTTATTGTAGAGAAAAGAAGAATTCATTAATGCCCAAATAGATGATCAAAAAATTCATGCTACAGAGATGAAAGTACTAAATCTTAAGGATAATTATATTCCAAGAGGCCTGGTACCTTTGGAAGAATGTTTTGACCAGGATGATGTTGCAAGGAAACCTAGTATGTCACCAATAGAGGTGGGAGTGGAAGATCTAAATCTTGGCACTTCAGAAAAGCCAAAGATGGTGCATATTTCAAAATCTTTAAGTCCAGATATGAAAGATAAGTATGAAATATTTATCTATCAATTTTCAAATGTCTTTTCTTGGGAATATTCAAATTTGAAGGTCTATGATAAAAGCATTATTCAACACATTATTCCTTTGAAGCCAGCTGAAAAACCGTTTCCCGAAAGCTTAGAAGGATGAATCCCAAATTTTTGTATTCTGTTCAGAAGGAAGTAAACATATTGTTTAGTGCTCGAATAATACTTCCTATTCCTTTCTTAGATTGGATGTCTAATCTAGTACCTGTGAGAATGAAAACAAGAGAAATTATATTGTGCAATGATTTTAGAAATATGAACAAAGTATCCTTAAAATATAATTATCCACTACCACAAATGGATCACATTCTGGAAAGGGTGGTTGGACATCTAGACTCTCTTTATTAGATGGATAATCAGGATACAAAAAGGTTCTTTTCCACCCAGATGATGAAGAAAATACATCTTTCACCACACCTTGGGGTAGTTTCATGTATGATAAAATACCTTTTGGTTTGAAAAATGCAAGGGAAATTTTTCAAAGAGAAATGGATATTTCTTTTTCCAATGAAAAAGATTTGTTTTTGGTTATTTAACTTGATGATATCACTTTTTTCTGAAACACTGATGAACACTATTTGCAACATTTAAATATAGTCTTTCAAAAGTGTAGAAAGTTAAGTATTTCATTAAATCCAAAGAAGAGCCTCTTTTCTATGGAAGAAGGTAAATTGTTGGGGCATATTATATCTAAAGATCGAATACGAGTACATACTTCAAGGATTGAAACAATTGAGAATATATATTATCCTAGGAGAAAAATGAGATTCAATATTTCAATGGTAAAATTAATTTTCTAAGAAGATTTGTTCCAAATCTTGTTGAACATTTGAGGAAGATTACTGATATGTTGAAGAAAGATATTGAAGTAAAATGGTCCGAGGAAGAAAATAAGTCATTTAATCTAGTCAAATTATCCCTATATCATGCTCCAATTCTTATTATCCCACACTGTACACTTGATTTTATAATTTTCTCATTTGTTTCAAAACATACAGTTGCACTTGTTTTGATGCAGAAGAAAAATCAAAATATAGAACAACCTACTTATTTCTTTAGCAAAAAAATAATAGATGTTGCTTTAAAGTAAAATATCGTTGAGAAAAAATATTTAACATCAGTCAAAGCATTTAAATATTTCAAAGTGTACATTTTACATCCCCATGTCATTTCTTATGTGAGAAATACTCGTGTTAAATTACTCACACAGAATGATTGAGAAGGTTTTAGAGGAAAATGGATTGCAGCCTTGCTAGAGTATGATTTGGAGATTATGCCAACAAAATTAATAAAAGGAAAATGCCTTGAAAATATTCTAGAAGATTATAATATTCATGCCTTAGACATAAACTTCATTTTTGTATTGTCTTATGAACAAACTGTTGAAACATTACCTGAGATAGCGGAGATATTTTCTTTGTCTCCCTGGTATGCTGACATTGTATATATTCTGCAACATAAAAATCCTCCTCTCACATACCAAGTATTAAAGCAAGATCATAGAAGTTAAAATCACTGAAATACTGCATTCTAAATGTTGTTATATACGAAAAAAATCCTGGTGGAATATTGTTGAACTGTTTAGTTGAAGGTGAAGTTGAGAAAGTTATGACAGATTTCCATAAGGGTGACTGTGGAGGTCATATTTATTGGAAAACCACAACAAATATAATATTGAAAGCAGGTTTTTATTGTCCCACCTTATTTTCTAATGTTTAGAAAACAGTTAATAGTTGTCATGAGTGTAAGATATTTCAAGGAAAAATGAAACTTTCACCTTTGTCTCTTAAACCAATTGAAGTCCAAGCACCTTTCTAACAATGAGGACTTGATTTTATTGGTGAAATTCATCCTCCATATTCAGCTCAACACAACTGGATTCTCTTTTCTAGAGATTATTTTACCAAATGGATTAAGGCTATTCCCACTAGGCAAGTAAATGATTTCATTATAATTAAGTTTCCTCAAAATAATATGTTGTCTCGATTTGGATGTCCATACAAGATTATCACTGATAATGCAGATTCTTTCAAATCCATGAACATTATAGATTTTTGTGATAAATACCACATTAGACTTGGTCATTCTATTTCATATTATCCTTAGGGAAGTGGGCTTGTAGAATCATCTAATAATTATTTGGTGAATATTATGAAAAATATGTTCCATGAAAGAAAGGAATTAGCACAAGAACCTTACAAATTCTCTGTGGGCTGATAGAGTGACCAAACAAATATCAATTAGCATGTCTCCATTTCAACTTCTTTATGAAATTGATATTGTTTTCCCGTCTTCCTTGGTTGTGCCAATAATGAAGACTTTGCAGGAGGTTGACAATGAGCCTAATGATATTTAGAAAAGGATTAACGAGATGATACATTTGCAACAATCAAGAGATGAAGTTTTGAGTAATTCTAGAAAGCAGGATGACAAAATAAAAAATATTTTTGACAAAAAAACAAAATTTGATGACTTCAAGATTGGAGATATTGTTCTAAGATGGGATGCTAGAAACGAAGGTAAGGGAAAGCATGGGAAATTTGACAATCTGTAGAAATGACCTTACAAGATTGTAGCATTCAGAGGAAACAAATAATTTTTTCTAGAAGATATTGAAGGACAAGAAGTGCTAGGAGTGAATATGAATGGTACGTTTCTAAAGCATTACATTTCTTGAAATCCTGAGAAATAAATCGATTGTCATTGTATATATCAATTTACATTTGATGCTCACTAAATAAGGGAGTTTTTGAAAAAATTTGAAGCCCGATGAGAAGGCCATAATAATTCTGCAAATAGCTCATGTTTTCTTTTTAAAAAA
This sequence comes from Pinus albicaulis, assembly GCA_034641835.2. Classification (NCBI taxonomy): domain Eukaryota; kingdom Viridiplantae; phylum Streptophyta; class Pinopsida; order Pinales; family Pinaceae; genus Pinus; species Pinus albicaulis. Next base: position 41,076,802 of record CM076572.1, read on the forward strand.
AAAATCATAAGATTTAGTCTCTTGTCAAGTCAGAGTCAAGTCAATTGTTTTTAGTCAAAGTTTCCAGTTTATTTAATTTTTTGAAAGTCTAGTTGACTCCATAACCCAATGGTAAGGATACCAAATCTATGATGTTCTTGACACCTCCTGAAGTAGCTACCATCCCCAGCTGGAGCCAATGTAAAGTTAGTTTATCAGTGATCAAAGATTTCTCTTTCAGATTTTTCCATCAGGACATTAGTCAAATTTTTATCTTTTTTAGTTAGTATCCAGTAATAATTTTGGTCATGGAACAAGTCCTATCAAGATATTTTTCTCCTCCATATTATTTCATCTCCATTTAGGAGTCTAAAGTCATTTTAGTCCATCTCATTTAGGTCAAGTCTAGGGTCAAAACTACCTATGGAAAAGTCTTCAGCTTTTCACTAAAAATAAGGTAGTGAAACCTCCATTTCATCCATAAAGATCTAGTTGAAGGAGTAAATTGGTTTTCATAGTCTAAAATAAACTTTACATGTCATACGGATTCTATATTATGTTGCTCTATTTTGAAGAGAAATGAAGAGATTTGTAGAAGAAGCTTATTTTCAAAATCTCATCTTATGGAATTTTTATCTTCAATATTTCGAAAGATTAGTCTCGAAACCATAGAATTTAATCTTATGTGTTATTTCCCACTATGCAGTTGACATGTAGCATACCTCTATTTTCCAATTATCCATGCCACATCACTTTCATTATGCCCCTACCCCAAATTTCATTTAACTCTACCATATGATAATAGCCCCCCATCTCATCCAGCATTCATCACATACTAATCACATCTCATAGCCCATACGAGACTTTCCATCCCCCCCTTCATCATCTGAAAAATAACGTCAGGAGGCAGGTCCAAAAATGGTGGTTTCAAGAACCAACCCCATCGCTACGTGTCAACAAAGTTTGATTTCACAACCCCCCCCCCCCACCCCCCCCCCCCACATTCTCGCATTAAACCACTTACTGCCAAGCTACCCTTCTGTAATCCTACTTATCCATCGGTTGAAACCATTACTTCTCCCGCCAATCATGCCATGCCAACGTGGACTGTGGAATTTCCAATCAATCTAATTCCCACCTGTCCATAACTATTAGTCAATTATTTCAATCCTAACAGTTAGGCTCACGTACTTGTGCCCTTTTAAAATGAGAATTAAACAACTTGTCCATAAATTCATTACCAAATACCTATTTTAAACTTTTATTCTTCTTTTTGATCTTCTATACAAAGGATTACAAATTCTTAGTAATTGACTAGAAGTCTAGAGATCAACCTTGCCACTAAATAAAGCCTTCCTTTGTATTTTTTCACATTATTTCGATTTGCAGAGCTTCTACTCAGTCTCAACCTTCTTTTTTTCATTATAAATTCTTGTTTCCATAATTCCAACATAACCAATCATGCCTCCAAATAATAAAGGACCAGAAGAACCACTAAGTATATTATTACACCCTCCAGTTGAATTTCATCACATACCTTTAGTAGACAAAGACCATAAAACCGATGAAACTATCTGTGACCTTGAGATATTTGAATTATACTGCTGGTTCAAAGATAAATTCTTAGATAAATCTTATGACATAGGATTATGGGATTATAATATTCCACATTTTATCTTTCCTCACACACATAGTGCCCAAGAATTTTTTAGAATATTCCAAGCTTTGTATATTCCAAACCAAAGAGTTATTATCGCTCCTACAGGAGAGATTTTAGTGACCATCAATTCCCAAACTATTGAACAAATGGTGCAAGCCCCAACCACAGAGAATGCCACACCATTTTCCCAAGAATCCTTGATTGAAATATATTAGAAGTTAGATTTTGAAAATAAATCTCATAATATTGAGCTATTTATGACTGAAAATGATCCAGTGCCCAAGAAAAAGCCTCCATTTCCATCATCTATTTTCCCTGAAAGATCCAAACAAATCATCACAGTTATTTTCTACCTGCTTGGTTATTATTCAAACCAATGGGTAGATGAAGCCATCATAGGATTCATTTCCATATTATCAACATATTCCAAACCCTTCATCCTTTTCAACTTCAGTCAATTTATTGCAGATTCTATCCATGAGGAGTTGGTTAAATTTTCAACTTAAGAGGACTTCAAGTATGCCTCTGTGTTAGATTTCTTGTTCTTGTCTTCTCAAGGAGACAAATTTAATTTTTCCTTACAAAAATTGGATGAGGAAGGAAATCAATAGTCAATCATTTTCTGAACTTCATTAGTGATGAAGGAATAAGAAGAGTACTCATATAACCATTTTGTGGAATTTTTTCTCATCCAACACTTACTTTACTCAATAACACTTGAGAGCCTAGGATTAGTGAAGAAATTAGAAAGGTATTCCAACTGTCGTATCAAGCCAGAATAGGGCATTTTTATCTTTATCAAAATAATAAAAAAATCAGTGTTTATGGTTGTGAGCTTCCCCCTTATAAGTTGCCAAAATTCCTCCCCATGAGGATTTTTGCATTAGAATAAATTAGGAAAATGATTAATTATGATGAAGCTCATTTTGTATCTGCTAAAAAGAAATCACAATCCGAAATCAAAATGTAGATAGGTTATTTTATTTGTAATAGAAGGAAAATAAGGGAGGAAGCAGATAAATTGTTGAAAGAGATGCAGTTCTATCTCAGTTTCACATGGTCTTATGATCCAGTTCATGTCATTTCTAAATTGAGCATAGAGAACAAATCTACACCCTATTTTCATAAACCTAGACAAGAGATTGAAAAATATATGAATAAGCTTGAATGGATTGAAGGTACTTTAAAGGAGGCTAAAGAACAAACACATTCTACATCAGGATTACATACTCCTACTACACAGGAAAGAGTAGGGAAAAGAGTTAGAGAAGATAAGTCATATCCAATGATTGATTCATCTAGAAAAGACCTTACACTTCATTACAGAAAGAAAAAAAAGCTTATTCCTAAGGTCAATCCTATCAAGTAGTCAAAGAGAGAATTGATTATCATTACTAAAGAGACACCTCCTTCCACACAAGCAAGTGATCAAAGTACTTCTACTACTCCTACTACTTCTATAGTTTCTAAATGTCAACCATCAACAATTTCTCAAGATCAATAAAGAGCCATTTAGACTAGTACAATTTCTACAGGGGAGAAGTAGAAGATTGTCTTTGACACCTTCAAAGATATAAATTTGAGGAATGAAATGTTAAAGACCAGTCCATTTGGAGGGTGCGTGAAGTTTGGCTCCCCATGAGCATGATAAGAGCATGCCATATTTAGGGGGAATATCAGCCACTTCAATATCCATTACTAGGCTTTTGGCTGGTATTTATGCTATATTAACACATATATCTTTTATCAGGCCTAGACATTTAACTCTATTGGAGTTAAAAGAGTGTAAGTCTTTCTATGGTCTAGTTATCTGAAGGCCTAGTCTTTCCATATCTACCTTTGGCATCAGGTTATGGGAAGATCTTGAATCTAACATGGAATTATGGAGGATTTTATCATGAATATTCAAACTGACATAAAATGGAGGTACACCTCCCTCTTGGAATTTACATTCCACTTTAGGTCCAAAGAAAAGTTCAGGTTTGTCATCTTTTGGGTTCATAGAATCATAATTTTCTCCTATGTTTTTCAAAACTTGGGATCTATATACATCTTGTCGAACTTATTCAGTAAGAGGTATGGAAATCTTTATCTTCGCAATTTTATTCTCAATACTGAAAGGTGTCTATGTTTTTGGTAGATTTAAATCAGTTTTATCAGACACTGATTTTGTAGCAATTTCAGATTGCTGATTTGTATTGGGTATCATAGTTAAATCAGTTTTGTTAGGGCTACTAGTTGATTTTCTAGTGCTACTTTCTGTACTGTTTTTGTTTTTATTTTTATTAGAAATTTTAACCATTATGTTTGAAGTTTCTGCTATCTTTTTAGGATTATTTTCAGGGGTCTTCCTAACAGAAATTTTAGGGTTCTTTCTCTTGGGAGTATCTTGGGTTTTATTGCTTCTGAGGTCATAGTGTCTATGCATTTCCATGATGCCATTTTTGAACCCTTGTTTATAGTTGTCGGATTCTTGGAATTCTTCTATATTTGGGGAAAATATGCCTTGTTCTTCCTCAGTGAGGAAAAAAAATCCTAATTATTAACTCACATTAGATTGATCTTACATTGTTTTGGTTCTTCAATCACCCCCTCATCCTCGTTAGCATAGTTTTCTTGGAAAGGAGGCCTGATTTTCTGGTCAGCTTCCCTCTGTTCTCTCTGCCTTATTTGAGGGGGGTTTCTCCTAAATTTTTGGTTTCTATTCTGAGGAGTTGCTTGGTTTTCTCTATGGAAAGCTCTCTCATTCATGTTTATTCTCTCCATCATCCTCTCCATAGTTCTATCAAGGTTATCAATTTTAGTATCATATGTGGAGGCTACGACCTCTTCCCCATATGTGATTGTTTTTCATTTTTCATTCTAGCCCTTTTAGTAATCAAATTTTCTTCTACACTTAATGCACCCCTCTTCTTGTATTATAATGTAATAGGGTCTCTTTCTCTTAGTTTATAAGCCATATCTAAGTCAAAACCATTTGGAAATTTCATTAAGGGTAAACCTTGTAGGTGTTTTATGTGATGAGGGAGGGAATTATATACACTTTTGAAACTAGCGAAGTAATCCGGGACACTCTCTAACGTTTCTCTGAATTTTTTCATATTCTGATAAGATTTCGAGAGGGTTTTTCTTGAATTCCCATTTATTTAAAAATAGTTGATGAAAAACAGGGAGGTCATGTATACTATTAGGGGTTAGGGCTTTAAACCATTTTATTTCTTCTCCCCCTAAGGTTTGGGAAAACATTCTGATCTTAATGGTTCCATCATTTATCTCTTATCTATCAAAAGATTCATCCATTTTATCCAGATGTTGTTGAGTGGTTGTAGAACCACTTGCATCAAATAGGAGGATCATGGACTAGTAGTCTTGTGGTAGAGGTAATAACGGTAAGGGTAATACTAATGGGGCATACCAGGTTGCCATGGTTGGTGGTTGGGGAAATGAAGGGGGGTTAAAAAGTGGAGGGTTGACAAAAGGAGGTGGAGGGTTGAATGGGGGAAGGTGAGTAGTGGGTGTAGAGGTTTGAACAACAAGATTCTGTTGTAATATGCATGGGTCTAAAACTATCTGGGTTATCCAAATCTGGGATTTAGTACTGAACAAGCTCTATTCCATGTGTGATTCAGATAAGCTATACTACAAGTTTTTAAGGTTTTCAGGTAAGGAACTATCCTTGTGATTGTGTCTGCCAATATCTAAATTTTTATACCTAGAAGTTTTTCTTAGGATGTGCTAAGGATTTTTAAATATTGCAGGATGGTTTGGGTCAGGATGGGATTTGGTACAGATTCTTCTTGAAGCCAAAACCTAGACCCAAGGCACAAAGAATTTTGAGTGGGTTTCTTTGAGTTTTAATAATATCAGGATTTCTCAATAATTTCACAATGGTTTTTGTAGGTTTACTAAAAACTAGTGGAGTCACCAGGTGGATGATTTCAAATTACTTGAGGCTAGTTGTTGTCCACCATCAACAACCAGATGCCAGTCTTGGATAATATTTGTGTCATCTATATTTGAGTGGAGTTTTCTGAGTTCCTGAGGAAATATTAATATTTTTAATAAATCAGTTCCCCAGTATGGTCTCCATCATGTTGGGTCCCTGTAATTTACAAGATTGGCAAGAACAAGGATTAGGTAACCACATAAAACCACATTGGAGTCCAAGGACCTAGCCTTCCTAGGATTAGAGAGGGCTCTCTCTATGTTTATGATTAACTGATTTATCTTTATCCTTATATTCTCTGATTTTAGGCTAGTTATGAAGTTCTTAGGCTGCTTGTTTTGATGGATTGATTGATTGATTCTAGGGTGGACAGGTAGAGTGTTAGAAACCTAATCCATTGGGTTATGGAGTCATAAAAGGTTTAAATTTTACATCAACTGTTCAAGGTTTTTCATAGGGAAAACTAAGTATATCAAATGGATCTTCTTATGGTAAGGTGAACATGAAATGACAGCAAGTGTGTGAATTCAGTAAAACAAAAGGGCAATTAAGAATCCTTTAACTATAATTCAACAAGAAACCTATTTAAGATAATAGATTCAAGAGAAACTAAAGAGTGGAACACCTCTGAATTCTTTAAATAAACTTTAATAAGAAATCCTTAAGACAACAATCCAGTAATATTGAAGAGCAGAACACCCATGAATTTTTTAATAATACTTTCAGACAGAGAAAACATTTAATATAATAGTTCAGTGAAATTAAAGAGCAAGACACCCCTGAATTCTTTAATAAAAATTCAAATAAGGTCTTCAAGATAACATTTTAGGGAAACTAATGAGCAGGACACCCATCCAATCTTTAGCTAAACTTCACTAAGAAACCTTAAGACAACAACTAGGTGAAACTAAAGAGCAGGACACCCCTGAATTCTTTAGCTAAAATTTGGAGATGAAAACATTAAGATAATAATAATAGAAAGAATTAAGGTGCCAAAATAGCATATCTTAATATAAAATTTATGTTCTATCATAGTAGAAAGTGATTTACAATATGGAAAAAAGAAGAGAAACATTGACAAAGACAGATAACATCACCATTAACATAGCTCAAGAATCCTTTGAACGTGTTTGTATTACTGATGTCTAGCTCAAACTAGTTACAATGATCTAGTGCAATAATCTTTGCAACTCAGAGTCTTGATCAAAATCAAACTTAATAGTCAAGAAAACAACCAACAATAATAATGAACAATGCATGTACTATTTAACTGCAGTTGAGGAGGTTTCCCTAATCTAGGGTGAAATATTTGTATTTACTATAGAGTAAATGATGTTTGACAATTGAGACCATGCAAGGCCCAATGCCAAAATATCTCTAACTGACTCATTGTAATAATAAATTTCAACTTAACTACTGAGCTAAATTTAAGATATTTTTTGACTATTTGCCTTTAATATTAATTTTTACAATAAATTCTGAGTAGTTATTAAAATATCTCTGACTGTAACATTAACTATAGTTGTCCTTCCTTAAAGTGAAATTAGGCTGTAGGTGGCCAGTGTGATTTGGGAAGAAGTAAATGCTGAATGGCCTTAACACCTTGCATGGTTTTCTTCTTTGGTACATCCTCTGATTTGTCTTTTCCTTAATCCTGTTCTCTCACTGTTTTATCTTCTTTCTCTCTCTTAACTCTATCTTCTAACTTTAACCTTTGACTAGCCTTTTTTATTCCTTTACCTCCCACTGTCACAGTGAATCTTCTAACTGTCACTGTTCTTTAACTATGTTCTTTACTTGTCTTCATCTTTGTCTGCGCAGTCACTGTGAAATTATCCTTTTTCCTTTACCTGATCATTTGGAGAAAACACATTGACTTTGGAGTTTTTGAATGATCCTTATTGATCATTATCTATCACTGCCTATGATTGTCACCTAGAGAGCCTACCTTAAACAATCATTTTGGATTTAGAATTGAAATACGATTATTTCCCTTTTTGATACGTCGATCACCTGTAAAATAAAATAAAAATATTAAATAAAAATGTAAGCTCCGAGGCAGGCGATACAGCCTTGACGAATTTAGGAAATCTTCGGACAGATTCTAAACAATGTGGCTTTTGGTTTCTGCATTTAGCTGTGGCTTTCTGGGGTTTTAGAGACGTTGCACAGGTTAACACATAGGTTTAGGGTTAATCGCATATACATAGGGTTTCAACATGTTTGAATGGGGTCAGCAGTTTTGTTTTAGGTAGGGAGGTGGTTAGTGGTTTATCGCACAGGGCACAAGTGGTGAGGCGGTAAATTTCATGAGGATGTGATAAGATGAAGGGGAGACACCTATAGGGGAGGAGGGTTGCGAAAACTACCTATTTCGTAATCCTTCCAATTTCTTAAACCTCGAGCAGTTAGAGTTGTGAAAAGGCGCGTGGGTCGTCGAATCTGGTGGAAGTGATTGAACGGGTGTCGGGCAATGGACCAGCTACAGGTTGATCTGACATGTGGGGTCGGGGGTTTAAAAGAGGCAGAGGGTTTAAAATAATTCGGGGCCTGAGGCAAGAATTTAAGTGGAAGCACTTAATATAAGGTGGGGCCAGGGTTATATGGATGCAGAGGGTTTAAAATAACACTGGGGTTTTTATAATGCAGGGCCCAGGGTATATTAAAGCGAAGGTTTAAAGATATAAGGGGTTGGGTTTTTTTTAAATAGACAAGGTCTTTTTAAAGTGTGTGACCCGAGATAAATTTTATTTCAAAACAATGTAAAAATGGGTTTTACATTGTTTTGAATGAATGGAGGGGAATGAGTGAAGGGGAAGGGAAAAATGGGGATTTTAGCATAGGGAAGGAGATTTTAAGAAGGGGAAAAGTCAATAAATGAGGGATTTAGGGGTAGAAAAGAGATTTCAGATCATGACAGCAATCTGAATAGATAAAGTGAAATATAATGTATAGGTTAAATCAAAATAATGAAGGCAGTGAGATTTCTAAAAATAAATGATAATCAAGGAATGTTATTTTCAGTAGACTGTAGAAAATCCATAGTCATCTAGTGATACTATAGAATAGAGGAGACTAACAGGGACTACCCTTTCTGTCTATAGTTTTGTATGACAAAATTAAATTTGTAATGTGTATCAGATTCTATCATACATTTATAACTATTGAACTATATACTCATTCTTGGAGGTTTTACTTAATATATGTATTTCATTCAGTTACGTCTTTTATGCTTTTACTGAGAATATGAAATGAGTTATAATTTTTTCAATTTGTTTTATGATAACATATTGGTAAATTACATGGTAATGTTGATTGTATCTTTTTGATAAATATGCCAATTATCTTTCTCTATAATTTATTTATCTACTTTGCATGTCTTTCATTTTTGACTGTTTAACACCTAAATTCGGATTAAACCTATTAATTGGGTTTAAATATTATGAGTGTTGGTATATAATTATATCTTATCTATTTAACCATACAAATCAATGACTAGTTACATACTTGTTATCTGTTAAATACATCAGACTATGTGAATAAAATTTACACAGACATCCAATAATAATTTTGTATAATCTTAAATTTTCTCACCCAACTAATTCTACAGAATTAAAATCCAATTCCAAAAAATATCATAGACCATCTCAAAATCATTTTTTTCTTATAAAATTCATAACACAAAATTAAATTTGTTTCATAATAAAAAATTGAAATAAAATTCATAATTCCACCAAACCTTGAGCTTTCTCTCCACAGTTCCCCCCAAGCAGAGACCAATTCCTCCAAAGTGTATGCAACCTCTTTTCTACCCAGGAATGGCTTATTTAAGCCTGATTTCCCATCAACATGTTTCCATAACTGCGTCCAGATAATCAAGATTTTGTTTTCCTTTCCACCCAGGCTTTCCTTTTATTTTTTCCACATAAGTACTTTAAAACTAGTTTTTTCCTCTTTCTAGTTTTATTTCACCTTTTCTCAGTAACTTCCCACTTTTCTAGGATATATTTTTAGATTTTTATCTCCATTATAATATTGATTTTTTTTTAATTATTTATTTTCTCAAAGGATTTTTGGAGAATCTGGGAAAGTCTTTGGAATCTTATCCATCGTCATGGACTTGAAATCCCAGTCTTCATTTATACTCTAGTATTTGCACAATAATTCCAATTTCACATTTATTAAATTTAAAATAATATTTTCACAATAATTGTTTTCCTTTAGGTCCACTTAAGCTTTAGGATTTTTCAATTGTCTAATAAAAAGAAATAAAAATAGGGATATTACATGAATAAAGGCTTCCTTTGCAAGTGCTCACATTATTTCGATTTGCAGAGCTTCTCCTCAGTCTCAGCCTCCTATTTTTCATCATAAATTCTTGTTTCCATCATTCCAACAGAGCCAATCATGCCTCATATTGTAAGATCAAAAATTAGTTATCTAAACATGTGGTGTCTCTAAAATCATACCTGGGAATTCGTAACAACTTGGAACACTTTTATTGATAAATAATTAAATGTTATTGAAATATTATAAAACTATTTCATCCATTTAAAGGAGTAATTAAAGATACGTTAAGGAACTATTTTTTGAACAAAAATTTAGCATATGTATATATATATATGCTAAATTATTGTTCAAAAAATAGTCCCTTAATGTACCTTTAATTCCTCCTTTAAATGGGTGAAATAGATATATATATATTGTGAAAATTGGGAATTTTCGGTAAAATTGATTTTAACAAATCAATTTTAATAATATTCATATATATATTTCTTTAAATGTTAGGTCCCTAGTGTTTAAATCCTCTCTGATACCATACGAAAAAACTTGGAATTAAATATGCAACCAATTACTTCAATTTATGCAATTAATAATCAACACACAAATATTCAACTAATAAGCATAGAATTTCGAAAAATATGAGCAAAGGAAAATTACTTGTGGTGATGATATTCCTTGTGATTTCCCAGTTGAAGTCTATTTGAATCACTAACCACAACACATATTTTACAGACGACTGTCCACCCAACCGCAAGTTCAACTGCACATAATATTTCTACAATGTTCACCAATGAGCCCTCAATCAACATACTACTTCCAGGGTATCCTCTTTCTCACAACACTCTTCTCTAGAAAAATTGTCGTGTCATTCCCTCTTCATCCATTAAATAGAACTATCTATTCCAAAAAATAGAAGGGAATTATAAAGTGATTCACATGCACACAACCCATGTGTGAGCATGCAAATTTTATTTCCTTGTTTTAAGTTTGACTTAATTCAATAATTCTCTTAATTTAACTATTTTTTATTTTATTCCTTTTTAATTTTTACTAACTTTACTTATTTTTACCATACATACATACATACATACATACATACATACATACATACATACATATATATATATATATATATAACTCTAGTTTATTATTTACTATTTTTTTATTTACTATTATGATACTTCCTTTATTATTTGTTATTTATTCATTTGTATATTAATATTATGTTATTTTATTTATTTATTATTATTATTGTTGTCATTATAGGGGATTCCAAACTTCTTGGTTGTTTTCATATGAATTTTAGAAGTTTATGATCAATTGTTCATTCATGACCTGTAGCTTATATGTTTACTATCTATTTGATGAAATTCCTATCATATATTGGATATGTCTAGGTCAAGATCTTGCTCAAGTTTTAATTTTTTAGCATTTTCATCATCATTTTTATGATTCTGAAAAGTAGGAGGCAGTTCTGGGTAGTGTTCTACAGGCTAGAATAAAAAAATGGCATAGATCTCATGATCGCATGCACAAAAAAATAAATTTTTGGTCATAAATGTTGGAGCCTCATAACTATACACACTTTGTGTAAAGGATGTGGTTGGGAGGTATATCTAGTTAAAAATATTTACAGCTTAGGGATTGATCACTTGGCTTGGTTGGTAGACCCCTAGGTGATTTGTACTCTCTAAGGGATGTAAGTTTACTTTTGGTTTGTAGGTCATTTTAGAGTCAGTTTATCAGTGATCAAAGAAATTTCTTTGAGAGTTTTCGATCAAGTCAGTAGTCAAAAATTTTAGCATTTTTAGTTAGTCTTCAGCAATAATTTTTGTCACTAAACAAGTCCTATCAAGATATGATGCTAATTCACATAATTTTATCTCCATTTAGGAGTCTAAATTAATGTCACTCCATCTCATATAAGTCAAATCTAGGGTCAAAACTACATATGGAAAAGTCTTTATTTTTTCACTAAAAATAAAGCAGTCAATCCTCCATTTCATCCATAAAGATCTCGTTGAATGAGTAAATCGGTTTTCATAGTGCAAAATAAATTTTTCATTTCATAACCATTCCATACTTTTTTGTTGTATTTTGAAGAAAAATGAAGAGCTTTTTACAAGAAAGTTATTTTCAAAATCGTATCTTATACAAGTTTTATCTTTAATATTTCGAAAAAGCAGTCTCAAAACAATAGGATTTAATATTTTGTCTTATCTCCCACGACCCATTTGACACGTCACATACCTCTATCTATCAATTATCAGTCACATCACTTTAATTATACCCTTAACCCAATTTATTTAACTCTTTCGTATGCTAACTACCCCCATCTCACCGATCATCCATCACATCGTAATAAAATCTGATGACCCATATGAGACTTCAACCCCCCCTCATCGTCTGAAACTTAAATTGGGGGACAGTTCTGAAAATGATGGTTTCAAGACCTAAACTCATTGCGACATGTCAACAGTGTGTGCTTTCACACCCCACTGCCCCCTACCACTCACTACCCAGTTACCCTTCCGAAATCGCAATTATCCACCAGTTGAAACCATTACTTCTCCCACTAATCATCTCATGCCAACATGGACTGTAGAATGTCCAATCAAGTTAATTCCTTCCTTTCCATAACTGATAGACAATTAATTCAATCCTAACCATTAGGCTAACATAACCGTACCCTTTTCAAATGGGAATTAATTTTCTTTTTCCATAAGTTCATTACTAAACACTTGTTTTGAAATTTTATTCTACCTTTCGATCTGCTCTGCATAGGATTACAAATTCATAGTAATTTACAGGAACTCCAGAGATCAACCTTGCCACTGATTAAAGAATTCCTTTGCAGCCATTCAAATTCTTTAGATTTGCAGAGCTTCTCCTCAGTCTTTACCTTATGTTTTTCATCACAAATTCATGTTTCCCTCATTCCAACAGAGCTAATCATGCCTCCAAATAATAAAGGACCAGAAGAACCAGTATGTCTATTATTACACCTGCTAGTTGACTTTCATCACATACCTTTAGCAGCCAAAGACCATAGGATCCATGAAATATTTTGTGACCTTGATATATTTGAATTATAATGCTAGTTAGAAGATAGATTCTTAGATAAATATGATGATATAGGATTATTGGATTCTAATATTCCACATTTTATCTTTCCTCACACCCATAGTGCCCCAGAATTTGTTAGAAGATGAAAATCTTGGTATATGCCAAACCAGTGAGCTATTATCGCTCCTACAGGAGAGATTTTAGTAACCATCACTACCAAAACTATTGAAAAATGATGCAAGCCCCAACCACAGAGAATGCTACACCATTTTCCAAAGAATCATTGATTGAAATATAACAGAAGTTATATTTTGCAAGAACATATCAAACTCTTGAGTTATTTATGACTGAAAATGATCCATTATTTAAGAAATAACCTTCATTTTCATTGTAGATCCAAAAAAATCATCACAGTAATTTCCTACCAAATTTTTTATTATTCAGACCAATGGGTAGATGAAGCCATCATAGGATTCATGGTCATATTCTTCAAAGATTCCAAACCCTCCATAATTTTCAACTTCAGTCAATTTATTCCAGATTCTATCCATGAGAAGTTGGTTAAATTTTCAACTGAAGAGGTCTTCAAGTATGCCTGTGTGTTTGTTTACCTGTTCTTGTATTCTCAAGGAGACAAATTTATGTTTTCCTTATAGAAATTGGATGAGGAAGGAAATGAACAATCACTCATTTGCTAGACTTCATTAGTAACAAATGAACAAAAGGAGTATTCATATAAAAATTTTGTGGAATTGTTTCTTCACATGACACTAAATTTACTCAATAGCACTACGGAGCCCAAGATTAGTGAAGAAATTAGAATTGTATTGCAGCTTTCGGATCAAGCCAGAACAAGGGATTTGTACCTTTATCAATATTTTACAGAACTCATAGTTTATGGGTGTGAGCTTCCCCCTATAAGTTTCCAAAGTTCCTCCCCATGAGGATTTTTTCATTAGAATAAATTAGACAAATGATTAATGCTAATGAAGTGCATTGTGTCTTTGCTAAAAAGCAATTACAATTCAAAATCACAGCACAGATAGGGCCTTTTATCTGTCATAGTACGACAACAGGGGAGGAAGCAGATAAATTGTTGAAAGAGATGGAATTAAATCTTAGTTTCACATGGTATTATCATCCAATTGGTGTCGTTTCTAAACTGAGGGTAGAAAATAAATCTACACCATATTTTCATACACTTAGGCCAGAGATTGAAAAATATATGAATCATCTTGAATGGATTGAAGGTACTTTACAGGAGGGTGAAGAAAAAATACTGTCTACATCAACATTATAGACTCCTATTTCAAAGGGCAGGGAAAATATTTAGAGAAGATTAGTCATCTCAAATGTTTGATACATCTAGCAAACACTTTAAAATTCATTACTTGAAAAAAACAAAGATTAATCATAAGGTCAATCCTTGAAAGGAGTTAGATAAATATGTAATATCGTTATTGAAGAGACACCTCCTTCCACATATTTAGGTGATCAAAGTACTTCTATTACTCCTAATACTTTTAGATTTTCTAAAGATGACCAATCAGTAGCTTCTCAAGATCAGCAGAAAGACATTCAGACTAGTATAGTTGCTACAGGGAAGAATGAGAATATTGTCCTTGAAACATTCAAAGAGATAAAGTTGAAGAATGAAATCCTAAAGAACAATACATACAACCAATTTTGGAAACAAACTCCCAGCTCACAGAGCAGGTTGCTCTCACCCTTTTATTCAAAAAAGCGAAAAATGAACTCTCCTTTTCTTCAAGCACAAATTCCACAACCAAAGTGAGAAGAAGATTACAAAATGGCTAAATTTGAGTTTGATACAAAAGAGATTCATCCAATAGATCAAATGGAGTTACGCAAGTAAAATAGTGAGATAATTTCATCAACTCTCACTAACACTACTATGAATTTATCAAAAATGCAGGTTTTATTGGCTAATGTACAATCATGGTTGAAAATGGAGAAAGTGTCTTCATTTTAAAAGGACAAAGGAATAAAAAATATGGAAGACTTGGTGATTTAAATTGGGTATGATCCATCCAATGTCAATGCAATAGAAGAAATCATCAAGAAGAAAAATGTTGACGTAGCAAAATTGAGGAAAATTTTGAAGATTCCAGCTACAAAAGATCCTTTAGAAAAATACATTGAAGAGAAAGAATCTCAAAAGACCAAAATGATGAAGTTGATTATGGAACATAATGCTCAAATAAAGAAAATAGAATCAGAACTAGAAAAAATTATAAAGGATAAATAACGAGCAGCAAAAGCATCAAAGGTTCCTTTAGAAGAAGTACCCCTTGCAGTTGACCCTATAGCAACACCTTCTACTGCAAGTACCATAGATGGAGCTCAAAATATCACCAAAGAAGTTCAAAATGTATCCATTCAGGAAGAGGAGATAAATAAATTACACAATCATGTAAAATTATTACAATTTCATAAATCTAGTGCTGAAGGTTCACATGCAGCTAAAGCATAGAGAGAGAAAACATTAATTGATCGATTGCTGAAAGAGAAAAAAGAACTATCGATTAGAAATACTATGGGAAAAGTAAAAGAAATAATCTGGGCAGACATTATGGAATCTTTAAATGATATTTAGCCAAGTATACAAACCATATTTGAGTAAAAGGAGCTAATACAGAAAAAAAATGAGGCTATTACAACAATCAAAGCATAGCTGGGAGACAAGCCTGATATAGCAAAAAACATCATCAAGTTTCTAAATGAAAAAAATAGGTATGAGCTAGATGATTTGGGTATAGATCGTAGAACAAAATCCATCTGAGAAGTGAAGAAGGTTCTCACAAAGAAGAATTTCATTCTTCAACTTGAGGAAAAGTGTCATAGTCTGGAGGTCACAATTCGGAGATTTTTCAGCAAAATAGAGCGTCTGACACAGAAAGGGTTGCCTTATCTGATTTTTATTAATGGTAAATTGATGAAAAAATAGGATTATTAGAGAATACTGAAGGAAATTGCCAAATATAATGCCAAGTTTTCAAATATCAAAGGCACATTAATAGGAAGGGCATTGTTGGGAACATTAGGCAATGACATTTATATTTAGTATGATATTAAACATGTTCTTTTGGCGAGGCCCACTTTTTATAAATACATTAAAGTTGATGAATTTTACCGTAAGGTAATGAAATTGGTCATCCCCAATGAAAAGCATTGGGAAAATATGTGTGAATTTTAGGAGTAGATAGTAAAAGCATAAAATTCAAACTTTGCTAGATCATCGGCCAGATGATAGGAAACACATTCCGCAATTATCTCCTTCAACAACAATTTTAAGTTAGAGTAGCGCCAACACAGCAAAATTGAATTTATTTCAGTGATTATAGTTTGAATTTAGTTATAAAATACAATGTCATTTGTTATGATAGCCTTTAATGTAACTGTTGTAAGTTTTTTTTAATAAATACTTTGTTGTATGAAGTATTGTTGTTGGATAATCGAGTTTTTGAGACTCTCTGCATTACTGTGGACCTATTATTAATGAAATCAAAGGAGTTGCATCAATCTTGTGAGATTCACGTGGCATTTATTTTGACCACATTTCCTTTCTTTGTTATTTCATTTCCATTTCATTTTCTTTGTAAAAATATTATCAATTTATAAAAATAAATCAGTTATATGTTTTGTTTATTAAGATTTCTATAAATGTGTTTTTTCTTCTAATGAATGAATTTAGTAAAATTCTCATTCAGACCTCCTGCCTCTTTCTACCACTACACACTAATGAAAAATTAATTGTGCTCAAATAGTCTGCCTATCTTTCCTTACTCTGTTCTATACAATTCAGTCTTTGAAATCAGTTTCAGTTTCACTGATCATATTTTTTTTCCAGCAAACACTATTAAACAAATTTTAAAAAATATTAACTCATATCTAGCCTAAAATCTGGTACTCTGCCTAAAATTAAATATTTAAAAATTGACATAGGGAGAGCCCTCTCTGGTTAAGGAGAGCTAGCTACCTAGCTAAAATTTGGTTTTTGGTTACCTTTCTTCACTCCTATCTTTAGCCTAGGAAGTTGGGGAGAGTGATAACATTTCTGGCGCCATTTCGAGGGAATGATTGTTAAATATTCCTTGGGAATGATTTTTGAAGAGGTTGAAGTCATAGCCTGAGCTAAAACATATAATTTTGATCTTAAGATGGCTCCCAAAAGATATACCAAGTAAAACCTTAACCCTAATCCATAACCACTCGTATACAATCCTAAAAGTGTTTTGAAAAAACAAAATACTAAGCCATGACAATCAAGAACATTTTTTCCTCCACTAATTAAATCGAATTCCCTGCCTACCAAGTTTGACTTAGAAGATTTGGCTTTCTCTCCACAATCAGAAAAATCTTTAATTAGAACCAAGTCTAAAAATTTTCTCTCAGAAGATACTTTTTACCCTTTTGATTTTGAGTCTTTTTCATCATTTTCTGAAACCTTCGAGTCTGAAAATGATACTGAAGTTTGGTCCAATTTCCATAAACTTAAAGGCTTAGTAGATAAATTTCAAGAAACCTCTCAAAAGGCCTATTTCCAATATCAACAATGAGCTTTTGGTACATCTTTTACCTCACCTTCTCATACAACTACATCATATGTTCTTCTTTTCATTCCATATTTACCTTTACAAACTTTTATTCAATCCACACCACAATTCACATCTCTCCCACCTCCTTCATTACCATGGAAAGATTTTCTCCACTGATTCTACAAGGTCATCTTATTTATCTACCTTAAAATTATGGTCAGAGGTTTCCTCTATTTGATGGAACATCACAAATCACATCCTATCAACATGTGGAAAAATTAATTTATTTTATAGACCTTGAAAAAATACACAATGATGGTGCTAAGATGTGTATTATTGCTCAAAGTTTTTCTGGAGAAGGAAAGAAATGGTTTCACTCTCTTGGAGCTGGTACAATTCGTACCTCACAATAGCTAATTGATTTATTCATGGAGAAATGGGAAGAGAAGAAAAATCCATTGCAAATCTTAGCTGAATATAATGCACTAAAAAGGATTGCAAATGAGTTTGTCCAAGAATTCACAACTATATTTAATAGGATATATCATTCAATTCTTGATAATATTAAGCCACCCCAAGGCCTTTCTTTACTCCATTATCTTGATGGTTTTGACCTCGACATGGCCGATCAAATAAGGGAGAGAAACCCGTCAACTTTGGAATAAATGAAAAGGAATGGAGTGAGTGTAGAGGAAAATATTATTATTAAAAAGTCTAAGGTAAAAACAGATAAAAAAGTCACAATAAAAGAAGAAACATCCACTTCATTAGAAGGAAAAATTTATACTTTGATTAAAGTTGTGGAGAAAATGATGGATAAGATGTCTAGTACTGATCGACAATCTGAACCTTCTATAAGAAATCACAATTTCAGGGGCCAAAATCAGCAACCCCAATACAAGATTAAACAAAGGGAAGAGAGGGGTCATGATCCACAAATTCAAAAACAAATTCAGACACCATTCCAGGAGAATTATAATGAAGGCCCTGATGAAGATGATGAAGAAGAAATTTTTTGAGAATATCATTTATTTGAGGAAAAACAACATTTTTTCCTCACTAAAGAAGATCAATACTCCACATAAATTTGTACATCAGAAGACCAACAATATGCTATGTCAAATGAAGACTTAATGTGCACCAAATATTTTCAGAGAGGATATCAATATGTCCTCAACCATGTTCAAAGGCAGTATGGCTTGAGCCCCTAGTTTTCAATAAAAAGAAGAAGAGCCCTCAAACCAATACTCAAGAAAAGGAAGCTTCTGTACCAAAAAAAAACAAAGAAAAGGCACATGTTGCTTCTACTTCTTCTAAATCTAATGAAACATCCACCAAAAATCAAAGAAAATACCAAGAAGTTTAATAAGAAGGGAAAAAGAAAGATTCTTCATTCAAAGAAATGCCTGAAAATAAAGACACATCACTGAAAGAGGTAGATAAACATCTTGCTCATTTTTCCCTTGAAAATGAAATTGCTAAACTGAAGGTTTCTATTCCTCTAACTTAGATAATGAAGAATGATCAATACAAGTTTCAAGTTACTAAGTTTCTTAGAGTTGATCAAACATCTGACATGTTTAACTTGAGTGATGATCATCATGGGCTTATTTTTCGTCCTGTCGTCGATGGAAAATCAAAATATAGTGAAGTTCCTCCCTTTCACTTAAGTCTCAAGATCCATGATTTCATTCTTCATAACGCAATTCTTGACTCTATAGCATCCCACAACCTCATGCCTAAATCTATTATGGAAAAAATAGGTCTAGATACCACAAGACATTACCATGAGCTCTATTCATTTTATTTAGGTAGGGTGAAATGTCTTGGACTTATCAAGGATTTATTTGTCTCATTAGAAAAAATTACAGCCAAGAATTTCCTTATGGATGTTAATGTGGCTGATATTCCACCTAGGTATGGAATGCTACTTTCTAGATCATGGGGAGAAAATCCTAGAGGAACATTGCGGCTTGACTTTTCACATGCAACAATTCCTATATTTGAACACTTCAAGAAGCTTTATAGAGAAATTAAGATGAATTATATCATAAATACCAAAGAAAAGTCTAATAATCATCCCATTCATTTTGTACATACATATTTGGAGTCTTTATTTTATTCAATAAAGAATGCTCAACATCTTCAGAATTTCTGATTGAACAAAAAACAAAAAACCCAAAAATTCAAATTATGTTTTAGAATTAGTTGAGATAGAATTTTGTAAAATACTTTCAAATAGTTTGCAAATGAAGACATATCCTCAAGAAGAAAATAAGAAAATAGTAGAAAAAACAGAAATTTTGGATACAAAAAAGGTATCTGAAATAGAAAAAAAATCAACCACATGATCTACACCTTCCAGATGAAGAAAATAGCCTTTGGAATATGGATTTTGATGGAGACATGGGAAAAGAAGGTGCTAGTATTTGAATATGGATTCACAACCCAATTAATCAATCATTGGATATCGCTCTAAATGTTAGAATGTCTTCCTATAAACTAGCATTTCACTGCACAAATAATGAAGTTGAATATGAAGCCTTACTTGTTGGCCTAAAAATTTTGAAAGAGCTTGGTGCAAAGAAAAGTGTTTTATATGGCGACTATGAGTTAGTTATCAAGAAATTAAAAGGAGAATACCAAGGAAAACATCCAAGAATGAGAGCTTACAAAAGTGTAGTCCTAGTTATCCTCAAAACATTTCCTGAATATAATTTGTCATTAATTCCTCGAAACAACAATGTTATTTCTGATTCTCTCTTTATTTCTTCTAGTATGTTCAAAATTCCTCCATATCCAAACAAAAGATATGAAATAAATGTCAAACATTGCCCTATTTTCCCTGACAATGTTCAATATTGGAAAATGTTTGAAAATGATGAGAAAATCAATAACCTATTATAGAGAAAAGAATAATTCATTAATGCCCAAATAGATGATCAAGAAATTTATGCTACAAAGATGAAAGTGCTAAAACTTAAGGATAATTATATTCCAAGAGGTTTGGTACCTTTGGAATAATTTTTTGACCAGGATGATGTTGCAAGGAAACCTACTATGTCACCATTAAAAGTGTGAGTGGAAGATCTAAATCTTTGTAGTTCAGAAAAGCCAAAGGTTGTGCAGATTTCAAAATCTTTGAGTCCAGATATGAAAGCTAAGTATGAATTACTTATGTATCAATTTTCAAATTTCTTTTCTTCGGAATATTCATATTTGAAGTTCTATAATAAAAGAATTATTCAGCAGACTATTCCTTTGAAGCCAGATGAAAAACCATTTCCCCAAAAGCTTAGAAGGATGAATCCCAAATTTCTGCCTTCTGTTCAGAAGGAAGTAAACAGATTTTTCAGTTCTCGAATAATATTTTCTATTCCTTTCTTAGACTGGATGTCTAATCTAGTACCTGTGAGAAAGAAAACAAGAGAAATTATATTGTGCATT
The DNA here is from genome assembly GCA_034641835.2 of Pinus albicaulis. NCBI lineage: Eukaryota > Viridiplantae > Streptophyta > Pinopsida > Pinales > Pinaceae > Pinus > Pinus albicaulis. The sequence goes on from CM076572.1 coordinate 41,097,743, forward strand.
GATTTTAGAAATCTGAACAAAGTATCCTTAAAATAAAATTATCTACTACCACAAATGGATCACATTCTGCAAAGGGTAGTTGGATCACCTAGACTTTCTTTATTAGATGGATACTCAGGATACAATCAGGTTCTTTTCCACCTAGATGATGAAGAAAATATAGCTTTCACCACACCTTGGGGTAGTTTCATGTATGCTATAATGCCTTTTGGTTTGAAAGATGAAAGGGAAAGTTTTCAAAGAGAAATGGATATTTCTTTTTCCAATGCAAAAGATTTTTTTTTGGTTATTTACCTTTATGATATCCATTTTTTCTGAAATACAGATGAACACCATTTGCAACATTTAAATATAGTCTTTCAAAAGTGTAGAAAGTTCAGTATTTCATTAAATCCAAAGAAGATCATCTTTTCTATGGGAGAAGGTAAATTGTTGGGGCATATTATATCTAAAGATGGCATAATAGTACATAGTTCAAGGATTGAAGCAATTGAGAATATAGATTATCCGAGGAGAAAAAAGGATATTCAATATTTCAATGGTAAAATTAATTTTCTGGGAAGATTTGTTCCAAATGTTGTTGAACATTTGAGGAACATTACTGATATGTTGAAGAAAGATATTGAAGTAAAATGGTCTGAGGAAGAAAATAAGTCATTTAATCAAGTAAAATTAGCCTTATATTGTTATCCTATTTTCATTAGCCCACACTATACACTTGATTTTATAATTTTCTCATTCGCTTCAAAGCATACACTCGCAGTTGTTTTGATGTAGAAGAAAAATCAAAATATAGAACAACCTATTGCTTTCTTTAGAAAAAAAATAAGAGATGTTGCTTTAAAGTAAAATATCATTGAGGAAAAAGATTTAACATCAGTCAAAGTGTTGAAATATTTCAAAGTATACATTTTACATCCCCGTGTCATTGCTTATGTGCCAATATTTGTGCTAAATTACTCACACAGAATGATCGAGAAGGTCATAGAGGAAAATGGATTGTAGCCTTGCTAGAGTATGATTTGGAGATTAAGCCAACAAAATTAATAAAAGGACAATGCCTTGCAAAGCTTATGGAAGATTCTAATCTTCATGCCTTAGACATAAACTTCATTGTTGCATTGTCTTATGAACAAACTACTGAAACATTACCTGAGATAGCAGAGATATTTTCTTTATCTCCCTAGTATGCTGACATTGTATATATTTTACAACGTTAGAATCGTCCTGCAGACATGCCAAGTATTAAAGAAAGATCACAAAATTTAAAAGCACTGAAATACTGCATTCTAAATGCTATCCTATATGAAAAAGATCCTGGTGGAATATTTTTGAACTGTTTAGTTGAAGGTGAAGTTGAGAACGTTATGACAGATTTCCATAAGGGTGACTGTGGAGGTCATATTTATTGGAAAACCACAACAAATAAAATTTTGAAGCAGGTTTTTATTAGCCCGCCTTATTTTCTAATGTTTACAAAACAGTTAATAGTTGTCATGAGTGTAAGATATTTCAAGGAAAAATGAAACTTTCACCTTTGCCGCTTAAATCAATTGAAGTCCAAGCACAATTCCAACAATGAGGACATCAGTTTATTGGTGAAATTCATGCTCCATATTCAGCTCAGCACAACTGGATTCTCTCTACTATATATTATTTTACCAAATGGATTAAGGCTATTCCCACTAGGAAAGAAAATGATTTCGTTATAATTAAGTTCCCTGAAAATAATATTTTGTCTTAATTTAGCTGTCCATACAAGATTATCACTAATAATGCAGCTTCTTTCAAATCCAAGAACATGAAATATTTTTGTGATAAATATCACATAATACTTGGTCATTCTATTGCATATTATCCTCAGGGAAGTGGGCTTGTAGAATCATCTAATAAGTCTTTGGTGAATATTATGAAAAATATGTTGCATGAAAAAAAATGAATTAGCACAAGAAGCTTACAAATTCTCTGTGGGCTGATAGAGTGACCAAAAAAATATCAATTAACATGTCTCCTTTTAAACTTGTTTATGAAATCGACATTATTTTCCCTTCTTCCTTGGTTGTGCCAATAATGAAGATTTTGTAGGAGGTTGACAATGAGCCTAATGATATTCAGAGAAGGATTAACGAGATGATACATTTGAAACAATCAAGAGATGAAGTTTTCAGTAATTCTACAAAGCTGTAAGACAAAATTAAAAATATTTTTGAAAAAAAAAAAAAAATTGATGTCTTCAAGGTTGGAGATATTGTTCTAAGATGCGATGCCAGAAATGAAGGTATGGGAAATCATGGGAAACTTTAAAATCTCTAGAAAGGACCTTACAAGGTTGTAGCATTGAGAGGAAACAAATAATTTTTTCTAGAAGATCTTGAAGGACAGGAAGTGATAGGAGTACATACCAATAGTAGGTTTCTAAAGCATTATGTTTTTTGAAATCCTAAGAAATAAATTCATTGTCATTGTACATATCAATTTACATTTGATGCTCACTAAATAAGGGAGCTTTTGCAAAATTTTCTGCAAATAGCTCATGTTTTGATAGATTGGAGGTTTCTGTGGTGTAGATTTTTAGATATAGATTTTGCAATCTCCATAGTCATCATTTTTTTGTCGACATTTCGATTCTCAGTCAATATTCATCCTCAAGACCAACCTGAAAAGAATATAGTAGATTAGGTCACGAATGAAGGATGAGTCTTGATTTAGACTTGAAACATCGACAGAAAAATGATGACTGTGGAGATTCCGAAATCTATATCTAAAAAAGCTCATGTTTTCTTTTAAAAAAAAATCATAAGATTTATTCTGTTGTCAAGTTAGAGTCAAGTCAGTTGTTTTTAGTCAAAGTTTCCAGTTTATTTACATTTTTCAAAGTCTAGTTGACTCCATAACCCAATGGTAAGGCTACCAAATCTACAGTGTTCTTGACACCTCCTGAAGGAGCTACCATCCCCAGCTAGAGCCAATGTAGAGTTAGTTTATCAGTGATCAAAGATAGCTCTTTCATATTTTTCCATCAGGTCATTAGTCAAAATTTTTATCTTTTTTAGTTAGTATCCAAAAATAATTTTGGTTACCAAACAAGTCCTATCAAGATATGTTGCTCCTTCAGATTATTTCATATCATTTTTGGAGTCTAAAGTCATCTTACTCCATCTGATTTAGGTCAAGTCTAGGGTCAAAACTGCCTATGGAAAAGTCTTCATCTTTTCACTAAAAATAAGGTAGTGAAACCTCCATTTCATCCATAAAGGTCTAGTTGAAGGAGTAAATTGGTTTTCATAGTCCAAAATAAACTTTGCATGTCATAAGGATTCTATATTATGTTGCTCTATTTTGAAGTGAACTGAAGAGATTTGCAAAAGAAACTTATTTTCAAAACCTCATCTTATGAAAGTTTTGTCTTCAATATCTATAAAGATTAGTTTCGAAACGATAGAATTTAATCTTATGTGTTATTTCCCATTGCGCATTTGACATGTCACGTACTTCTATTTTCTAATTATCCATGCCACATCACTTTCATTATACCCCTACCCCACATTTCATTTAACTCCACCATATGATAATAGCCCCCCATCTCATTGAGCATCCATCACATACTAATAACACCTCACGACCTGTATGAGACTTTGCGCGCCCCCCCCTCCCCCTCATCGTCTGAAACTTAATGTCGGGATGTAGGTCTAAAAACGGTGGCTTCAAGAACTGACCCCATTTCTACGTGTCAACAAAATTTGATTTCACACCCCCCCCCCCTCCCACACTAAAGCACTTACCGCCAAGCTACCCGTCTATAATCCTACTTATCCATTGGTTGAAACCATTACTTCTCCCACCAATCATATCATGAAAATGTGGACTGTGGACTATCCAATCAAGTTAATTCCCACCTGTCCATAACTATTATCCAATTAGTTCGATCCTAACAGTTAGGTAACGTACCCGTGCCCTTTTAAAATGGGAATTAATTTTTTTTTTCATAAATTCATTACCAAACACTTGTTTTGAAATTTTATTCTTCTTTTCAATCTTCTCTTTAAAGGATTACGAATTCATAGTGATTGACCAGAAGTCTAGAGATCAACCTTACCACTGATTAAAGCCTTCCTTTGTAGTTTTTCAGATTCTTTCAATTTACAGAGCTTCTACTCAGTCTCAACCTTCTGTTTTTCATCAAAAATTCTTGTTTCCATCATTCCAACATAACCAATCATGCCTCGAAAGAATAAAGGACCAGAATAACCACTAAGTCTATTATTACACCCTCCAGTTGAATTTCATCACACAAATTTAGTAGAAAAATACCATAAAATCAATGAAACTCTCTATGGCCTTGAGATATTTAAATTATACTGCTGGATAGAAGATAAATTCTTAGATAAATCTGATGAAATATGATTATGGTATTATAATATTTTACATTTTATCTTTCCTCACACCCATAGTGCCCCAAAATTTTTTAAAATATTCCAAGCTTGGTATATTCCAAACCATAGAGTTATTATCGCTCCTGCAGGAGAGATTTTAGTGACCATTCATGCCCAAAATATTGAACAAATGATGCAAGCCCCAACAAGAGAGAAAGCCACACCATTTTCCCAAGAATCCTTGACTGAAATATATTAGAAGTTAGATTTTGAAAAGATATATCATAATATTGAGCTATTTATGACTGAAAATGATGCATTACCCAAGAAAAAGCCTTCATTTCCATCATCTATTTTCCCTGAAAGATCCAAAATAGTCATCACAATCATTTTCTACTTGCTTGATTACTATTGAAACCAATGGGTAGATGAAGCCATCATAGGATTCATTTCCATATTCTCGACATATTCCAAACCCTCCATCATTTTCAACATCGTCAATTTATTGCAGATTATATCCATGGGGAGTTGGTTAAATTTTCAACTTAAGAGGACTTCAAGTATGCCTCTGTGTTAGTTTACTTGTTCTTGTATTCTCATGGAGACAAATTTAAGTTTTCGTTACAAAAATTGGATGAGGAAGGAAATCAATAGTCAATTATTTTCTAGACTTGATTAGTGATGAAGGAATAAAAGGAGTATTCATATAAACATTTTTTGGAATTGTTTCTCATCCAACACTCACTTTACTCAATAACACTATAGAGCTTAGGATTAGTGAAGAAATTAGAAAGGTATTCCAGCTATCATATCAAGCCAGAATAGGGGATTTGTCTCTTTATCAAAATAATAAAAAACTCAGAGTTGATGGTTGTGAGCTTCCCCCTTATAAGTTGCCAAAATTCCTCCCCATGAGGATTTCTCTGCTAAAAAGAAATCACAATCTGAAATCCAAATGCAGATAGGTAATTTTATGTGTAATAGAAGGACAATAAGGGAGGAAGTAGATAAATTGTTGAAAGAGATGTAGTTCAGTCTCAGTTTCACATGGTCTTATGATCCAGTTGGTGTCATTTCTAAACTGAGAATAGAGAGTAAATATACACCCTATTTTCATAAACCTAGATGAGAGATTGAAAAATATATGAATAAGCTTGAATGGATTGAAGTTACTTTAAAGGAGGCTAAAGAAAAAAAACTTTCTACATCAGGATTACAGACTCCTATTGCATAGGAAATAGTAGGGAAAAGAGTTAGAGAATATAAGTCATCTCCAATGACTGATTCATCTAGGAAAGAGCTTAAAATTCATTTCAGAAAGAAAAAAATTATTAATCCAAAGGTCCATCCTATCAAGGAGTTAAAGAGAGAAGTAATTATCATTACTAAAGAGACACCTCCTTCCACACAAGCAAGTGATCAAAGTACTTCTAGTACTCCTACTACTTCTATAGTTTCTAAATATCAACAATCAACGACTTCTCAAGATCAATAAAGAGCCATTCAGACTAATACAATTTCTACAGGGGAGAAGGAGAAGACTGTCTTTGAAACCTTCAAAGATATAAATTTGAAGAATGAAATGTTAAAGAGCAGTATGTACAACCCATTTTTGAAACAAACTCCCAGCTGAAAGAGTAGGTTTCTCTCGGCCTTTAATTCAGAAAAGGGGAAAATGCACTTTTCTTTTCTTCAAGCACAGATTCCACAGCCAAAGTTAGAAGAAGATTATTAAAGGGCTAAATTTGAGTTTGATACAAAAGAGATTCATCAAATAGATCAAATGGAGTTTCAGAAGCAAAATGGTGAGATGATTTCATCAACTCTCCCTAACACTGCTATGAATTTATAAAAGCTGCAGGTTTCATTGGCTAAGTACAATCACAATTGAAAATGGAGAAAGTGTCTCCATTTGCAAAGGACACAAAAACTAAAACTCTTGAAGACTTTGTGATTAAAATTGGGTATAATCCATCCAATGTCAATGCAATAGAACAAATCATTAAGAAGGAAAATGCTGACATAGCAACATTCAGGAAATGATTGAATATTCCAGCTACAAAAGATCCATTAGAAAAATACATTGAAAAGACTGAATCTCAGAAGACATAAATGATGAAGTTTATTATGGAGCATAATGCTCAAATAAAGCAAATGGAATCAGAACTAGAAAAAATGATAAAGGAAAAGGAACTAGCATCGAAAGCATCAAAGGCTCATTTAGAAGTAGTACCCCTTTCGGTCATCCCTATAGCCACACCTTCTACAATAAGTACTGCAGATGGAGTTGAGCAGCTCCCAAAGCAATTCAGAATATTTCCATTCAGGAAGAGGAGATAAATAAATTATAGGATCAGGTAAAATTATTGCAATTTTAGAAATCTAATGATGAAAGTTCAGATGTAGTTGAAGGACAAAGAGCTAAAAAGTTAATTGAGAGGCTGTAGAAAGAGAAAAAAGAATTAGCCATTGGAAATAAACTAGGCCAAGTAGGAGAAATAATATGGGAAGACATTATGGAATATTTAAATGAGATTTGGACAAGTATACATATCATAATTGAGCAAAAGGAGATGATACAGAAATAAAATGAGGCTATTACAACAATAAAAGCACAACTGGGAGACAAGCCTGCTATAGAAAACAACACCATCAAGTTTCTGAATGCAAACGGATAGGTATGAATTGGATGATTTCGGTATATATGACAGAACATAAACCATCCTAGAAGTGAAGAAGGTGCCCACAAAGAAGAATTTGATTCTTCAGCTTGAGGAAAAGTGTCACAGTCTGGAGGTCACAGTTTAGAGATATTTTAGCATAATAGAGCCTCTAACATAGAAAGGGTTGCCTTCTCTTCTTGTGATTAATGATAAATTGATGACCAAAGAGGATTATTGGAGAAGACTGAAGGAAATTGCGAGAGATACTGTTATGTTTTCAAATATCAAAGGCACATTAACAAGAAGGGAATTGTTTGTAACATTAAGCGATGACATCTATATTCAGTATGAGATTAAAAATGTTTTTGTGGTGAGGCCCACTTTTGATAAATACACTGAAGAAGATTTAATTTACCGTAAGGTAATGAAATTGGCCATCCCTGATGAAGAGCGCTGGGAGAATCTATGTGAATTTTAAGAGTAATTAGTAAAAGTAGAAAAGTCAAACTCTGATATATCTTTAGTCATCTCACAACCAACATATTTTGTTATTATCTCCTTAAGTAACAACTTTCAGTTAGAGCAATTCCAACACAGAAAAATCAATTTATTTCCATGATCGCAGTTAGAATTTAGTTAGCAAATAAATCACTATAAGCTATGATAGCCTTTAGTGTAACTATTGTAATTTTTATTTTCTATAAACACTTCGTTGTACGAAGTATTATTGTTGGATAATCAAGTTTTTGAGACATGTGTATTACTGTGGACCTATTATTAATGAAATCAAAGGAGTTGCATCAATTTTGTGAGATTCATGTGTTATTTATTTTGAGCATTGTGCCTTTCTCTGTTATTTAATTTCCATTTCATTTTATGTGTAAAAATGTTATTAGTTTATAAATAGAGATCATTTATATGTTATGTTTATTAAGTTTTCTAAAAATGTTTTTTTTCGTCTGATGAATGAATTCAGTAAAATTTTCATTCAAACCTTTTGCCTTGTTCTACCACTATATACTAATGAAAAATTAATTGTGCTCAAATAGTTTTCCTATCTTGTCTTACTCTTTTCTCTACAATTCAGTCTTGGAAATAAATTTTAGTTTCACTGATCATATTTTTGTGTAGCAAACAAACTATTTTACAAATTTTAAAACATGTTAACTCATATCTAGCCTAAAATATGGTACGCAGCCTAAAATTGAATATTTAAAAAGTGACATAGAGAGAGCCCTCTCTGGTTATGTAGGGCTACCTACCTAGCTAAAATTTGTTTTGTCTTTACCTTTAATCACTCTTATTTTTAGCCTAGGAAGTTGGGGAGAGTGATAAAAAATCCCACTTCCATAACTGGAAAATGGAGGTTAGTTCATATCATAGTGACACTCATCTCATATTTACACTCGAGAGCTTACAAAATTTTGTATATGTGGGAGGGGTTGTTACAGTGGACGTGAAATTATCAAGATTATGTGTTCACTTCAAATTTTTTATTGTATTTTATAATGGTATTTTCCTCTATGTTTTCGATAAAATGGTCAACAATTTTAAACCAATTTCTAGAAGGTGGTTAAGGTGGAAATATCTCTCACATTAAATGAATATGTTGGAGGATTGAGTCAAGGGGGACAAATATAAAAATACGAGACCAATCTAGAGCATGTGAAGTGTTAGAAAACTAAATATTACAGAGCAATTCAACATATAAAATATGCGGAGAACATAAGCACACAAAACACATAAAACTAGAGAGACACAGATATACATGGTTCACCCAGTTTGGGCTACGTCCACCCCAAACAGCCAGTCCTTCCTTTCTATTTCCCAGAAAAAATGAAGAGACACAACCTACATAAGATCCGCTGTAATATTCTCTGTTCTCTCTCATAGTCTCCTTATCTTTTTCTTTCTCTGAGAATACACCCACCATCCATAGCCGCAATACAATACCCTCATAAAAGCAAGGCGTTTCCTTCTAGGGAAAAGAACCCTAAACTAAACATAACTTCTACTGTCAGATCATCCGCCTAATCAATGGCCCAGGTTGACTAGAAATTACGATACTTTTTCAAGGCAATTTTACATCTGTTCTTAGTTTCGGGGGCGCTGCCCCTGAAACCCCCTGGCAAGGGGGGCTCCATAAAGTCACAGCTGTCCCCCCTTGAACCCCCTAGGAAGTGTTTAATTACAGGTGGTGTTGCCACCCCATTGAGGTATAGGGGTCCAACGCTGTGATACAAAATAAACAAGATAATCAGCCTCCACGCCCAACAATCTCCCACTTGGAGACTGATTATAGTAACTACACCGCTACTTCATTTACTGGACAATAAATCCTCTTTGGACCTGGTTGTTTCTCATATTCATTGTCATCCTTTAAGACCAATTTAAACTGAGCATAATCTCAGTTTCTCCCTAGTTACAACTTTTGTTAGCATATCTGGAGGATTCTGGCTAGTGTGTATCTTTTCCAGCTTCAACTGTCCATCTTCCAATAATGATCGTATAAAATGGTACTTGAGATTTATGTGTTTAGTACTGGAATGAAATGTTGAGTTCTTTGCAAGATGAATGGAACTTTGGCTATCACTGTATAACGTGCCCATATCATGCTTCTTACCCAATTCATCCATAAACCTTTGTAACCAAATCATTTCTTTACTAGCCTCTGTAGCAGCAACACACTCTGCTTCTGTTGTTGAAAGTGCAAAAACACTTTGGATTTTTGAAACCCAACTGACAGTTGTTCCACCTAAAGTAAATACATATTCTATACTGCTTCTCCTATCATCTATATCACTTGCCATATCTGCATCAACATATCCCTATAGAGCAATGTTTGAACCACCAAAGCATAATGCTTGATTTGTGGTACCTCTCAAATTTTTGAGAATCGATTTCACTGCCATCCAATGTTCTTTTCCTAGATTATTCATGTACGTTCTTACAACTCCCACCGCATGTGAAATATCAGGCCATGTGTAGACCATTGCATACATTAAGCTTCCAATTGTTGATGCATATGAAACTTTAGAGATATAATCCATTTCTTCTTGGGTCTTGGGGCACATCTCCTTACTAAGTTTGAAATGGCTAGAAAAAGGTGTACTAACTGGTTTTGCATTCTGCATATTAGATATTTTCAACACCTTTTGTATGTACTCGTTCTGATACACTGTTAATTTGTGAATTTTCCTTTCTCTAGTTATTCTCATACCAATGATTTTTTTTGTAGCTTCCAAATCCTTCATTGCAAATGAATTTTCCAATTTTATTTTGAGAAAATTTATTTCCTGCATGTTAGACCCTGCAACAAGAATGTTATCTACATACAATAACAATATAATATAGCTACCATCATTTTTCCTTTTCGGATAAACAAAATGACCAGAGTGACATCTAATATAACCTTGTTTAGACATAAACTTATCAAATTTTTAGATACCACTACCTTGGATCCTGTTTTAAGCCATACAAGATCTTATTTAGCCTACACACTAATTTTTATTTCCCTTTGACATCATATCCTTCTGGTTGCTCCATATAGATATCTTCCTCCAAGTCTCCATGGAAAAATGTTATCTTTACATCTAACTGTTCAAGATGTAAATCTTCCGTTGCTACAAGACTTAAAATAGTTTTGATTGAAGTCATATTAACAACAAGAAAAAATATTTCATCAAAATCAATACCTTTCTTTTGTGCAAACCCCTTCTCCACAAGTCTAGCTTTGTACCTCTGTTTTCCTCCATCTTCTTCCTTCCGTCTGTAAACCCATTTATTCTGCAATGTAGTTTTACCCACATGCAACCTAACTAAGTCCCAAGTCTAGTTATGCATTAAGGAGTCCATCTCTTCTTCCATGGCTAGCTCCCACTTGTTCCTGCTTTCAACCTACATTGCTTCTTCATAACATTTGGGTTCACCAGAATCAATCAAAAATAAATAATATAATGACAGAGAGTATCGTTCAGGGGGTCTACTTATCCTAGTAGATCTTCTAACACCACTTTCAGGTGTTTGAGGTTCCTGTTGTTTTTGTTGTGGTGGTTATTGTTGTTGTTGATTATTATTATTTTTAGGCACCTTTACTTTTTCTGTGATCTCATCAAGAACTGTGTATTCTTTGTTTTCTTTTTTCTGTTTCTTTTCCTACAACTGATTCTTATACAAGACCTTTTCATTGAATATTACATCTCTGCTCCTAATGATTTTTTGATTTTCATAATCATATAAGCGATAACCAAAATCATTAACACCATATCCAATAAAGGTACATTTATTTGATTTTTCCTCAAGATTTGTTCTGTTTTCTTTATTAATATGGACAAAGGCCTCACAGCCAAAAGGCTTTAAAAAAGAGTAGTTTACCTTTTTACCTGTCCATTCTTCCTATGAAATACCACCATCCAAGGGACTTGAAAGGCCCTCTATTTATTAGATAAACAACAGTATCTACAGCATTTACCCAAAATTGTAAAGGAAATCCTGCATGAAATCTCATGCACCTTGCACATTCCATGATTGTTCTGTTCATTCTTTTTGACAGACCATTTTCTTGTGGTGTTCATGGAACTGTCTTCTCTTTGCGAATTCCATTCGCTGAACAATACCTATCAAAATATTTGTTGTAATATTCACCTCCATTGTCTAATCTGAGACACTTCAACTTCTTTCTTGTCTCAATATCAACCAAAGCTTTCTATTTCTTGAAAATATCAAATACATCAAATTTATTTTGAATATAGTAAATCCATGTTTTTCTAGTTGCATCATCAATAAAAGTAACATAATAACGAGAGCCATGAAGAGATGATACCTAAGCAGGTCCCCATACATCTATATGCACAAGCTCTAATTTTTTTCTCTTCTTTTCTTTAGCAACTCTTAGAAATATGAATCTCTTATGTTTTCCATAAATGTAGTCCTCACAGAAATCCAAATCAACATTCTTCAAACCCGGAAAAAAAATTCTTGAGTGAAGAATCTTCATCCCCTTCTCACTCATGTGTCCAAGCCTATGATGTCATAATGTTGCATCTGCTCCTTTGGAAGTTAAAGCATTAACAGAGTTAGAAATACCATTACATAAATACAATATACCAACCTTTTCACCTTTTTCTATTACTAGGGCGCCTTTTGGTGACCTTCCAAGTTTTATCTGTGAAAGTTGTCACGCAACCTTCACTGCCTAAGTGTCTTGCTGAAATCAGATTTTTCTTCAGATCTGGAACATGCCTTATCTCCTTCAATAACCATTGGTTTCCATTTTGTTGTTTTACAATACATTTACCCATTCCAACAATTTTACAGGTTTTATCATCACCCAAACAGACTTGTCCAAAATCTCCTTGAACATTGTTAAAAAAATATTTCTTATCACGTGTGGCATGGAATGAGGCCCCTGAATCTACAACCCAAGAATCAGTAACATTTTATAAATAAAGAATCAAAGAATCTTGTAACACATCACCTATCACATTTGCTTCATGATTGTTTTCTTGTTATGCATCCCCTTATTTTCCCTTCTGAGATCTACAATATTTCCTTATGTGTCCCTTCTTTCCGCATTTCCAACACACTATCCCCGATATGGACTTGGATCTGCTTTTCCTTGATTTACTGCAATATCTCGAGCTCTTTCCTCTTTCCATTATTCTTCCCCTAGACTCTGCACTCAAAGCATTACCCGATGTCTCAACAGAGCTTTTTCATCGCATTTCCTCACTAAAGATAGCACCGACAACATCATCAAACTTTAAAGTACTAGATCCAGATTCAAAGTTACTAATGGCCATAACTAAACCATTCCAGCTTTCTGGAAATGAGCATAGAAATAAAAGAGCCCTAACTTCATCATCAAATTTTACCCCTACGAAACTTAACTAACTGGTAACTATATTAAAATCATTTAAATGGTCTGCAATAGATCCACCTTCCAAAATCTTCATATTAAATAAACTTTTCATAAGAAATACCTTGTTTTAGGGCGAAGGTTTTTCATATAGTTTCGCCATTGCCTTAATAAAACCTTCTCTTATTTTTTCCTTCGAAATATTGAAGGCTACCGACGCCGCGAGGAACAACCGTACTGTTTTGAGCGCCTTTCTATCAAGAATATCCCATTCTTCATCTGTCATAGTCATCAACTTCTTTGTTTTTCAGTCAATGGTAGGTACACATATTTTTGATACAGATAATCTTCCATCTGCATCTTCTAAAGCGGGAAGTTTTGGCGGTTAAATTTCTCGACCCTAAACTTACCATATTCCGCCATTGCTCCCACTGGAACCAAGAACCCTTCTTTCCTGCGATTTTATCAGCCAAATAGACCTTCGAATCTGATACTAATTGTTAAAAAATTAAATATTACAGAGCAATGCAACATATAAAATATGTGGAAAACACAAGCATACAAAACACATAAAACCAGAGAGACACTGATATACATGGTTCACCCAGTTTGTGTTACATCCACCCGAACATCCAGTCCTTCCTTTCTATTATCCAGCAAAAATAAGGAGACACAACCTACAATAGATTCGTTGTTCTCTCTGACAGTCTCCCTATCTGTTTCTAGCTCTGAGAATACACACACCATCCATAGCCGCAATATAATACACTCATAAAATCGAGGGGTTGCCTTCTAGGGCAAAAAAACCCTAAAGTAAACATAACTCCTACCATCAGATCATCTACCTAATGAATGGCCCAGACTTACTAGAAATTACTATACTTTTACAAGGTAATTTTAAATATGTTCTTAGCTTCGGTGGCGCTGCCCCTGAAACCCCTCTCCAGGGGGGGGCTCCATAAAGTCGCAGCCACCCCCCCTGGACCCCCCAGGTAGCATTTAATTATGGGTGGAGTTTTCGCCCCAGTAAGGTATAGGGGTCCAACGCTGTGATACAAAATAAACAAGATAATCAGGCTCCACACCCAACAGTGAAGAAATATGATTAGCTCTATGTTGCTTCGATTGTAATTATTTCTTTAATGATTGTAAAATATTATGTTTTGGAGATTTATATGAGGATTTTTTGTTGGTTGAGTTATTTTTTGGGCGAGTGTGAGAGAAGAGAAGAGTGTGCAAGCTATGAGGAAAATTATGAAGAAAAATTGAAGCAGTTTGTAGAAGTTGTTGAAGTAGGAGAAGCATGTTTCAACCAATATATTATATAAAGATAAAGGAGATGGAGTACGAAATTATTGAGGATAATTTGGGATGGAGTAAGAAAAAATGGGATATTATTTGGTGTATTGTAGATCCTTGTGGATTCATGAGATTATTATTTATATGTGGTGCTTGTTTTTTGACATATTTTATCATATTCCGAAGGAATTACATGTTGTTGTTGAGTTGTGTAGTTTTCGTTGGAGTATAGTTTCAAAATGAATGAAAGCATGGCTCCTAGAGTTTGAGAATGTAGTGGCCTTCCTTAAATAGTGGATGAACAAGAAACGGATGGTGGATGATTTTTGATTGAGGTTGGAAAAAATACATATTGGGAGTAGCATATCCATTCAGTCTTAGGTGCACAATCAAGTGGTGGCTAGGCGAGGCTATTGGGAGTGGTGGATTCCATCAAGTGGTGGCCTACAAAGTCATGTGAATTGATAATTGTTAGATGGTGGTGACTATAAATATTATTTGCAAGTGTATGGCTCCTAACTGGTGGTGGCCAGCTAAAATATGTAAAAAAAATTATTTATAATCATAAGAAAATTAGAAGAAACACACTAGTAGTGGGTTTTTTTTCTCCCCTTAAGGGTTTCAATAGAAAATATTTGTCCCTCATTTTTTGATCATATTTTATAGTTTTGTGTTATTTTTTGGTGCTCTAATATATGTATATGTGTTTGATATTTTTAATAATTGAAATATTAATTGATTGGAAAATTTTTTATAGGTACCATCACTACTAATTCACTCTCCACCCACTCAATAGTGATCTGCATTTCTAATATTTCTATGGATATTCCACTAGAAAATTTGTCACAACAAAACTCATAAAAAAATGAAATCTATAAATATAAATATAAATAAGCCATAGGTATGGTAAAAAATAAAACCTCTTTTTATATTGACTGAATATTCATCTTTATATTTATAAACACTCATAAAATAGTTTTTATTTAGCTGAATCGTATAGGCCAAATACCATGGGAAAAATTATTATTAAGACCATGCAAAAAAAACATTATTAACCATAATATTAATATCAAAAGATTATTATTATTAAATATAATATTAATCTTAATATATTATAATATTAATATTATTAAATTTAATAACTTTGGATTAACACAATTTTCAATTTGTTATATTATAATATATATTAATATATCATGATATTTATTAAATTTGTATGTATATGGGAGGGAATAACAAAAACATAGAGTCATAAAGGTGGATAGATGGGTAGTTACAAGGCAGAGATGAAGATAGACTAAAGGAGAGGGGACAGGAGAAATGAAGTGATAGGGGGATAAGAGTGAGATAGGTAGTGAAAGGTAAGAAATGGATAGAGAAACAAAAATATGGAGGGGGGTGTGAGAAGGAGACAGGGAGGAATGTAATGAGAGGATTGGAGAGAGAGAGAGAGAGAGAGAGAGAGAGAGAGAGAGAGAGAGGGAGAGAGGTGAAGGACGACAGAGAGGAGGAGAGAGGGAGTGATATAGAGATGGAGTTGGAGGGGGAGAGAGGGAGGGATGAGTAAATACATAGGGATTGAGAAGTGAAGAGATAGAGAGGGATTGACATGGGAGAGATGGAGAGAGAGTCTGTATGTTTAGGGGTGAGATAAAGAGACAAAGAAGGAGATATGGAGAGAAGAGTAGAGAGGAGGAGAGATGGAGGGATATAGTAACATAGAGAGAGAGAGAGAGAGAGAGAGAGAGAGAGAGAGAGAGAGAGAGATGGAGGAAGGAGAGAAAAATATAGAGAGGAAGGATGAGAGAGAGAGAGGAGGGTAGGAGAGATATGGATAGAGAGGAAGGATGAGAGAGAGAACTTGATATATAGGAGGAGAGAGGGATGGAGAGAGGATGAGAGAGGGATGGATAAAGAGATGGGGTTGGAGGGGGAGAGAGGGAGGGAAGAAGAAATACATAAAGAATGAAAAGTGAATAGAGAGAGCGACTGACAAGGGATATATGGAGAGACACTCTGTATGTTTGGGGTGATATAAAGATACAAATAAGGAGATGTGGAGATAATTGGGGAGTGAAAGTGAGAGGGAGGGATATAGTAACATAGTTGGAGGGTCAAGATGAGAGAGAGAGAGAGAGAGAGAGAGAGAGAGAGAGAGAGAGGATGTCAGAGAGTGACGAGAGGGAGGGAAAGAGATATGGAGTTGGAGAGGGAGAGAGAGGGAGATAAGAATAAATACATAGAGAGAAAAAGGTGAAGAGAGAGAGAGGGAGTGATCAGGAATATGGAGAGATGTGGAGAGATGACAACATGAGGAAATAGAGATATAATTGGGAGAGAGGGAGAGAAGGGGAAGAAAGAGATAGAGATGGAAGGTGAAGAGAGGGAAGAAGAGAGAGATGGATAGAGTGAGGGAGGGACATAGTGATTAATAGATATGGTGTGGGAGAGTGTGTGTGTTTGGGGGGGTTTAGGATAAAGAGATAAACAAGGATAGATGTAAGGAGATATAGATATAGATGGAGGGCGGAGAGAGGGAAGAATATTTCTTGCACTAGATGCATTGATCTCTGTGTAGATGGTGATTTCTAATCGTATTTGGTTTCTTGCACTAAATGCATTAATTTTCGTGTAGATGGTGATTTCTAATCCTACTTGATTGCTTGCACTATATGCATTTCTTTGAATGTAAATGTTCATTTCTAATTATAGTTCAAATTGCTTGCACTAGATGCATTGATTTCACTGTAGATGATTTATAATCCTATATGATTTCTTACATTAAATGCATTAATTTTAGTGTATATGGTGATTTCTAATCCTATTTGATTGCTTGCACTAAAGGCATTAATTTCAGTGTAGATGCTGTGTTCTAATACTATTTGATTGTTTGCACTAGATGCATTTATTTTAGTGTAAACATTGATTTTTAATGATATTTGATTGCTTGCATGAGATGTATTTATTTCAATGTAGATGATTTCTAATCGTATTTTATTTCTTCTGCTAAATGCATTCATTTCAATATAGATGGTAATTTCTAATCCTATTTGATTGCTTGAACTAGATGCATTGTTTTCAATGTAGATGTTAATTTATAATTATAATTCACATTGCTTGAACTATAAGCATTGATTTTTAGTGTACATGATTTCTAATACTAATTGATTGCTTGCACTAAATGCATTGATTTAAGTGTAGATCATGATTTCTAATCCTATTTGATTTCTTGCACTAAATGCACTGATTTCAATGCAGATGTTGGTTTCTAATCATATTCTCTTACTTGAACTAGATGCATTGATTTGAGTGTAAATGTTGATTTCTAATTATATTTGACTTCTTGCATTGGATGCATTGATTTTAGTGTAGAAGTTGTTTTCTGATATTATTTTATTGCTTTCATTAGATGCATGTATTTCAGTGTAGATGTTGATTTATGATTTGATGTAATTGTATTTATGATGGTACATTAATTTTAAAGTAATTAGATTAACAATGTGCATTGATTTCAGTATAACCACAGAAAATTATTCACAATGTACATTAATTTTTGTGTTATATTAATTCAACATATTAATATTTGAGAGAAAGAGAGACAAGGTATCATGTTTACTACAACTCGAGCTAAAGATTTAAATGGTTTACAATATGAAAATATGAAAAATCTAACAAGGGTGACAATACGAATAGTAGAAGAAAATAATTTGAAATTGATCTTAATGAAGACTATTTGTAATAAAAAACATTCTTAATATTCATATTTGAACAATCATTCAACACTGTTATTGTCAATTTGGATTTAAAATTTGGATTCCATATTTTTTCATCATTAAAGTTATTAACAATATTTATCAACTCAACAAACTCAACTAAGAAAATTTAAAATTTAAATGACGCGGTTAATCTTAAACATATTTAAAATATTTAAATTGATTATATCTAGATATATTTACATATTATTGATAAAAAAATTCATGTCTTCGATAGATTTTCCTTGGTCGCACACAACTGAAACCATCCTAGATCCATCTTAACTATGGGTCTAAGAGGGATCAAATCTCTCGAGGTGCAAACCTTTCCTCAAATTTTTCACTAAAAGATAATTTTTTCACCTCGAGATATTTGATCCCTCTCGGCACTTGATAGATCCAAAGTTAAGATGCATGTAGGCTGGTTATAATGATGACATGATTTTTAAGTCCCTATATTAATAGTATAGTCCCTTATTATGTGAGTGTATCCCCCCTTATTGTTATTTTTATACCCTTATAACCCCATAATGTTATTATTGTGCCCTTACATTATTATTTTTAGGTCGTCTAGGGTTACATTGTGGCCCCACTAGGATTACATTATGGTCACATCGACTCCTATATATAGAAAGGATGTTTTATCATTTGTATCATCCAAGAATTGTTCATTCATGTAATTTATTAGAGGTTTACACCTCGAAGTGGCTTATTTATAAGGCGTTGATATCTCTTTGATTCTATTTTTGGAGCTAGTTTCCCAACATTTCGTATCAGAGCTTTGGATTCTAGGGTTTCGCTGCTCCAAACAGGTCATCCTGGAATTTTCGCTATAAATTTTTTTCTACAAAGTTTCAGAAGCTGAAATGTTTAGAGTGTGAAGACGAAGTCCGGAGGAACATCGTCTAAAAATTTCAAAGCGTGGTTCACAATAGTTTCAGAGATATGATCTGTGGAATTTAGGGCTTTGTGTAGGTTCCTGAATTTAACCGAAACAGGTCATCGCAGAAATTTCGCTATATATTTTTTTCTACGACAATTCAGAAGCTAAAAGTTTTAGAGAGAAAAGCTAAAATGTTAAGGAACATTGTCGCAAGCTTTGAGAGCTTAGTTCACAATATTTTCTGAGATATGATCTGTGGAAGTTAGGTCTTTTTCAGGCTCCCAAATTTCATCTCAAAGAGGTGATCATGAGAAAATATTCATAATTCTCTCTCTGAGCATCGGATTGGAATTATGTAAAAACTGGCTTGAATTAAATGGAATTTAGTTTCCTTTCTATCAATTTCTGAGCCAAAGGAGAGAACAATGACACGTTGTAAGTCGTACAAATTCGCTCTACTGAACCAGTCCATAATTAGGTCATTGTGGGAGATTGGACATAAATTTGTCTTGAAAAATCCAAATCAGTTCAGAACTGGGGCATTCAAAAGAGGATTCAGAGGGATACCTTAGGGCCAATTTTCAGGTATTGAAGATCTAAAATCACAAAGATAATTCAGTTTCAATATCGAGCTCCTCGATAGCAAGAAAAAGGTGTGTATTTGGTTTTTAAAATTGCATAAAGTTTGTTTGAAAACGTAGTTTGAAGTGATTCCAAGGGCATATTTTATAATTTTTATAAGTATTGGGTTCTACAATGCATCCAAAAGATAATTCCATACCCATTAATCCCTAAAAAAACTATACTATGATGCATGAAGAGGAAGAATTGCAGTATCAGATATCAAAATTACGGTACCAAGTGCAACAAATTTTGATCTTATGAAGAGAAACCGAAGTTGACATAGATGGTTTAAAAGCATAAATGGAGGCTAATTTGGATGGTTTTAAGGATCAAATAATAGCTAATATGGATGATAAATTAGTGGAAGATCACATCGAGCATCAACAACATATTCTCCAACTCTCAAAGGATAACTTGACTTTGTTGCAGAATCTAATGAAACAACAAGAAGATCAACATCACATCAAAATAATTTCTAAAGCAAGTCACAAAAACAAGAACTTGACAAGTACGATCAATTTCAGAGTATCTCAGCAAGTGGAAGAGCTTTCCTGTAGAATATTCCACATGGGAGGATGAGAATTTTATACAGAAGCATCATGAAATAATCAAGCATTGAGGACAATACTTTTTTGAAGGAGAGGGGCATGTTAAGTCCCTATATTAATATTTTAGTCCCTTATTATGTTAGTGTATCCCCCCTTATTGTTATTTTTGTACCCCTGTAACCTCCATATTGTTATTATTGTGCCCTTACATTTTTATTGTTAGGTTGGCTAGGGTTACATTGTGGCCCCATGGAATCCTATATATAGAAAGGAGGTTTTGTCATTTGTATGATCCAAGAATTATTCATTCATGTAATGTATTGGAGGTTTCCCCCTCGAAGAGGCTTATTTCTAAGGCGTTGAGATCTCTTTTCTTCTATTTTTGGAGCTAGTTTTACAACATGATTGTCCAGGCTTTCCTTACAATAAATTTTTTTCTATTATAGGTTTTCACTCGAATAAGACTAAAAAACACATAAATTTATATATAAATGCAACTACCATAACTTATGTTAAGTTAAAAAGTCACATTTATGAGTTTCACTTATATATAAAAAAATAAAAATATTCACACACAGACATACACAGTACACTACTTATATGGGATTAGTGCCTTGATTTTCAAAAAACAAATTGATTTCATCTAAAAAACTATTTAGGAAAAAATGAAGCTAGGTGAATTTGAAGAAGATTTGAAATATCTCATGGTTTTCCCTAATATAGACATGTTTTTTTTTTCTATGTAAGACTAATTCTATTAAGTGTAAAGAGTACTAGTACAAGACTGCCTCAGTGTCTGCTGTGAAAGCCAGACCACCGGGCTTGATAAGCATGCTATTTATAGAGAGTCTGGATCGCCCATAATGGGAAACCGATCCTGTTAACATCAAAGTCTTGACCGCCCATGATAGGGAAACCGGCCTTGAATTTATACAAACCATAGTGGCATAAATATAGAAATTGAAAACATCTATCAGCCATTCCAGCTGAGCCTTGAAACCAAAAAGCAAAAAACTCCAACAATGATTGAACAAAGAAACCTAGAGAGTATGAAGACTGCGCATATCAACCTTCATGAGCTAGAGACATCAGCTCCTCGATGATCCTGCAAGCATATTCGTAGTCATTACTGTTGTCAGCCATGCCAGCTTGGCTACCTTCCTTCAAGTTGGTGTCCTCAACATCTTTACTCTGCGCAGATTGAGAAGGGAGAGTAGATGACTCCGGGAGGCTCTCTCTGTCAGTGGAGCAAGGGGCACGAGGAGGCGAGGGAGAAACTGCACGGGCTGGGGCATGATAGGGGATCTCCTTGTGGAGGGAGACAGTAATAAGAGTAGTGATGATGGATTGAATGGAAGTACAGTGAAAATGAAGCTCAGCATGCTGAGTGGTTTGCCTAATGGAGGTCCCCGAATGTGCTCTGCTAGAAGGAACAGGATTTGAAGGGGGGACGGAAGGGCCAGAGTGGCCAAAATCAAGAATGCTCCCACGACCTCTAACTCTGCCCCTGCGCGATGCAGGAGGATGGACAGGCTCATCACTGGCAGATGAGGAACCCTAATCAGAGGAGGGCATGGGTCGATTAAAAGAGGCTTGTCCCCAGCTGACTCCACGCCGGAATCTCATCCTCGAGCAGAGAAAAGGCATGGAGGAGGGAGCAGGGCAAAGGTGGCATGAGAAGGATGAGTCGTCAGAAGTCACAGGAGCCCTGAGAGCAGAGGGAGAACGACATAAGAGAGCTAATTGATCACTGGCAGGAATGTCTGAACCTTCTAAGAGCTCTGCAGAAACGCTTGGAGAAGAAGTAACACTGCAGAAGGGGCTATTAGAGAAATGATGCCCAGGGAGAGTCTCCAAGTAGGCCAGAAGACTGCACCGTCGACCTGTTTGTGTTTTAACGCTGGAGTCGGCGAAGCCAGGAGAGCATTCACCACAGAGGGGAGTCAGAGCTCTCCCACAGCTGCTACAGTCATACTCGCAATCCATAATGAGTGCCGAGGCCAGGAGAACCGCCATATAGAATGTCATCGCAGGGCAATTAAGAGGAGGATTGACAGCCCGAGGAGGCAAATTAATGGCGTCATTAAGGCTGGTACAGGGGGCCATATGGGCTTCCCATGCGAGCTCCTTCGGGAGCTGCGTAGGGACCCAAGTCCCATCAGGCTGCTTCCACATCCACATCCAAAGTTAATATAGACATGTTTATCTCACAATAACATTAACATTATTATCATGACATGCATTACACAGAATAAGAAATTAGAAAAATATAATTATTTTTAATATTGCAAGAAATACAAGAGTTGTGTATTCCATGCACTCTTTCGACCTATGTTAACATTGTACCCATCTCACAAATTATTTTTCAAATAAATTTGATTCAAATTAGTTTTCTTTTTTCCAAGTTAGGAAGATGTTCAAGGGGGATACTATTAGTTCCAAATTGAATGCGTCTACTTTATAAAAACTATCATTTCAACTCCATGAAATTTAAAAAATCGTTAAGGAAGTCCTATTGTATCATCCTAATAATAGTTTCGATTGTTATCCTAGGTGGTTATTGTGACATCAGTTTTCTGCTACTATCTATTCTACGTTTCATCTTTTTATTTTTCTATCTAAAATTTTTTCACATCCTTTATCCAACTCAGTAATTTTAATAACATGTGTTAGGATCAATGTTAAACCTGTATCCTCTACCTCAACTTTTTTTCTCAACATCTTTGATAAATTTCAAATGTGATTACTTCCTACATACCGTCATGGCTTGTAGAGCATCTAATCCTTAGTTATTTTTTAATACAAATTACAAATTCATTCAATTTAAATATTGTTTCAATAAGACTATCAAATTTAACATGTTCTATGAATTTTTTTGGTCAGCTTAGCTAGGTGTACGAGGAAGAACATTTAATTGAATCACTATCAAATATTTTGGCCCAAATAATACAAATATGGTTAAAATATAGAGTATAATGAGTCCTTCAACATAAAATATTTAACGTTTACAATTTGACGTTCCCAATATTATACCAAACTAGATTAATTCACTTATTCTATGGATCGAAGGTGCTATTTAGAATTTGATCTCCCTATATAATTTCATAAATGTTCTTCAACTTGATTCATGAACTATATGCATCACGCTAAACTATCTCTATTTAGAAAAATATGTTTTAAATGAATAACAAACATGTATGGAAACTTCCAAAAAGGACCTCCCTCTATATCGATAATAATTTTATTATAGGAAGACTATGCTACCCTTAATCTACTAATGTCAATGTATATTATAATCAGTGGTTTACTCCCTGAATATAATAATGATACCGTATCACCCTCTCCACTTGTTGGACGCTGCATTTAGAACTATAAAACTCCAATGAAACATGTTGATGCTTAAAGTAACTAGAAAGTAATACATTTATAAATGTAAAGAAAAAGAGAAAAATATTATAATACAATTAAAAAAAATGCAAACTAAAGATCAACTTAATATCATAGTGTTTTAGTCACCACAACGCACATCATACAATATATTAATCTTATGTAATTCAAATTCACATTTGACATATTTTCTTTGTATAATACTATTACATTGTATACTTTCTATTTATACCACTGTCATTTACACCGAAAATAAAATCTAAACTAAAACATAATTCCCTTTATTCTTCACCCCTCCCCTCTCATACATCTAACACAATGCATATGTTATTTTCCTTATCGTAATTCTCTTTCTTCTTCACCCCTTCCCTTTCATACATGTAACATAATGCATATGTTATTTTCCTTATCTTTACCTAGATTATCAAGTGGACTTTGTGGCTCACTGGTGGTTACAATTACGGTGTATTTGTAAAAAGTATGTTACATAACGCATATGCCTCTTTTCCATATCTATAGCTATATTATCAAGTTGACTTTGTGGCTCACTAGGGGATCGAATGAGGTGTGTAAGGCGTAACCACATATACCTTCTTTAATCAATACATATAGACTTTGAAACATTATTTCTCATTTACCATTGCCCGCCTAGAAGCATTAGATTCTTGCAGTAAAGACTTTTAACCTATTTGGTAAAATAACTTTTCAGAAAATAACTTTCTTTAAATAAAGTGAGATACGTATGGTTTTGTACGAGGGATGATAACCTTGTTTAAAGAGAAAGTAAGATATTTGTTTCCCTTTTTAACGCGCCTTTTTTTTATATAGAAATAATGAAATGCGAGAATATTAGCAACCACATTGTGACATTTGTTTAAAATCATCCTGTACTTTTTCAAAAACTAGGAAACGGGGAAAAGTAATTTGTGTAATTTCGATGATATTACAGAAACTCATCTGGTTTATGATTTTTTTAGGGTTGTGAGATGTATCATACACAATCAAAAGAGTTGCTAAAATTGTTAAATTATTTTTATAATTTCAATATATATTTACTATGTTATTGGATTTAATTTAAGTAGGTTAAGAAAGTCATTAAATTATATGTTTGGAATTATTTTATGGGATTTAACTGTATAAAGAAAGTTATTAAATTATAAATTTAGAATTATATAATACTATTTTTGAGCAGAAAGATTTATTAAGTCAAAATGCTCATTCTACAATCTAGTATGATGGACATGTGTAAGTATGTCATGTTCTCAAAAAAATAATAAAAATAGTTTTAGCTCATGTCGGTCAAACAAAAAATTAAAAAATAAATAACCTTATAAATAAACAATTAAAAATCTATTAACACAACAACTAACTGAGTTGTGATATTTTACTTTCACTCTTCAAGTAATAAATACAATATTTTGATGTCTATCTTAAACAATATAATTTATATAACTTCACAAAGATAAAGTAATTTAAAAAAAATAATAATAGGGAAAGTAGAGTAGTTACTTCTTAATAAGAAGAAAATGTGTAACTCATTTCATTTTTAATATAAAATATTAATAGTGATAAAATATCAAAATATACAGTTTAAACAATGAAAAATTAGCACTATAGATTCATATTAATGAGATATTTACCAAACACTAAAATGTATTAATTGACGTGTAAATATTTTTTAAAGTTTGATATTTGATCCCTCCATGCTCTTGATAGATATCTAGATAAAATGCCTTTATACCAGTGTGAAAGCATTTTTAATAAGTTGTCAGTATGACCTATCTCATGTAAAATAATTAGAAGTAAAAAAAAATGTGAATAAGATGTTAAACCTTATATATATCTATATATAGAAAAAATATTAAAATAAAATATTTTAATATGGTATAGAATAAAATATCGAATGTGAATTATGAATAAAATATTTTAATCTAAATTAATATAAAATGGATCAATAAACATGTTAGGTAATCTCTATAATATTAAAAAATGCAATTTTAACAGTAAAAAATTACACATTTTTTTTGTACTTTGAAATAAGTTTTAAAAAAAAAAAATTGAGTTTTTCAGCTCATGTTAAATCCTTGTTTTAGATAGATTTATGCGAGTAATTTATTAAAAAAAATAATAAAAACTATTACCATTTTCAAAATTTTATTGATAATTATTTATATTTTATTTTATTTGTAATTTTTGGATAATAATTACGCCGATAGGTGTAACCCCCTATCGGAAGGAGCATGTTTTGTGATTAGGCTAATTAATTTTTTTGATTTGATGGTCAGGATTGGAAGATGCCAGTATATTCTGGTCGTCGCCACTAAATCGATGGATGAAATCTACCCCACTAACTTCCTTGCATATCTAAATCACATGTTTAAACCTTACTTAAATTACTTTTTTACAAATCTGGATTAAAAATTTACTGTGTCATTCGCTGACCGCCACCTATCAAATTAAGAAATCCTCCCATCCCATAACCACCACATTGATGGGCGGCACGTTGCTCATTACAAGACTGCTTGTCTCTTTGTAGACATGCATGGTGCTGAAAATCAAATAAATCTTAGAAGAAATTATACTGTTCCACATCATTCTCGACATGCTCCAACCAATACAAATCATATTTATTTTGATGAAAATATGATTGCAGTGCATAAAATATTTCGAGAAAAAGCTAGATAGCTTGTCGTTGTCCAAATGTGCCACATTTGCAATGAATCATATCCTGGAATCCACGTTTTGAGAGATGCTGAAGAACCTGTTTGTAGACGATGTAAGAATGAAAGAGGTTCGCATCGTTTTTGTGGCTATAATAACATGGATCCTGGCGAGCAACCTCATATTTTAAGAGTTCTTACTCAAGTTGAAGAAATGTTAATAGCACGTGTAAATCCTATTTTGCAAGTGACACATGCTCGAGGTGGGAAATATAAGTATAGTGGACACACAATTAGCTCTCCCCAAGATATTTCAACAATTGCACAAAGACTTCCGCGCCATGTTGAAGATCTTGACTTTCTAATTGTGAGGAGACATGGTGCTCAGTCTAAACATTATGAATGTTATGTAAAAATATCCTGCATTATGGATGCATTGCATTTCAAAATTGAACGTGATCCATATTATCGAGATGTTGTGATTGACTATGATTCAGTGAATGCTCTGCCCGAAAGATCAACAAATGTCTCCTCCAGGCTTAAATTTGTTGATTGTGACATTGCAGAACCTGAGTTCAGTGCAGCTAATAATGAAGGGTTTCCTCTTAACCATTTTCCCTCTCATCCTTCGTCTTTTATTGCTCGCCTACCCAATGAACGGAGAGAAGTGGAAGAAATTAGAGCATTTCTTGATAATGTTGATTCTTCATATGTTGATGAAATGGATTGGCCCAGTATTGGAATGTCTCTAGTGAATGAATATAATACTGAGGGGTTATTGGATATGGCATTCCCCACATTGTTCCCCACTGGTGCTGCTGATTGGTTGCAACCACGCATCTGTACTGTTGAACTTCATGAGTATGCATTGCATCTTCTTAGATACTATGATCAGAGGTTTGGAAGCCATCCTCGCTTTCGATATTTCCTGTTGAACATGATAATGAGGCATCGTAGCCAAGCAACTACTTCAGTTTTTGTGAAGAAAAATTTACATGATAACTCACCGAAAACAATTGATGAGTTGCGTCAGCAACTTTCTGATTTACCAAATAATAAGTTGGCTAAGCATCTTATGCGGTTTGGGTCTTGTCTAAGAGGTACAAGGGCATACTGGACTAAATGTCGAGCTGAATTGACTAACATGATTACTCATTTGGGATGTCCATCTTTGTTCTTTACTTTGAGTGCAGCTGACACAAAGTGGCCAGAGCTACATAGCCTCATGCCTACACCGTCACATTCTCGTTCCTTAAATGAGCATTGTATGAAGGTTGAAAATGTTATCCAGTACCCTCATATTGTTGCCACATTTATGCACCATAGATTCAATATATTTCGAGAGGAAGTTATCTAAAAATATCTTAAAGCTAAAGACTTCTGGTACAGGTCTGTTTTCTTGAATTTATTTTCTATTCATTGTCAATTTCTTATTGATTTTCCATTCATATTTTTCATATTAGCTCTGTGTTCATTTTTTCCAGATATGAGTGGCAACATAGAGGTTCAGCACATATCCATGGTTTCCTATGGTTGCAAGGAGCTCCTGACATGGAAAGACTTGATTGGTCAAATGATTGTGATTTGCAACATGAAAAGAGATTCTTTGACAATTATGTAACTGCATGGAATCCACGTGAAATACATCATCGCAATATAATGGTTCCAAGAAGTCTCAATGATGACCCTTACCTACTGAATATTGATCAGATTTTCTCTTGCAATCCTCATAATGATTATGAGGAATTGCTGAACCGTGTCCAAAGGCACACAAAGTGTAATGTAGATTCCTGTTTGTGAAAAAAGGGCACTATTCTCGCTTGTCGGTACAATTCCCCATGGGATATTTCTGGGGAATCAAGATTGTTCATAGATGATCAAGGAAGAAAAAAATATGAACCAGCAAGAAATGATGATAGGCTCAATATACATAACATTGACCTTCTAACAATGTGGCGTGCAAATGTTGATTTCCAACCAGTGCTTTCTCGGCATGCTGTCCTGAAATATATTGCTAAGTATGCATCAAAAGCAGAGAGAAGGTCTGAAAGCTATCATGATATGTTAACTAGAATTTCAGATTCTTTTGCCTCTGAGGATCATGCTTTATGTGCTTACAGGAGGTTTCTTGCAGAAACAGTCGTTGAACGCGACATTGGGGCACAAGAAACATGTCATATGTTGCTTAAGCTTCCTCTTGCTGTGTGTAGTCGACAATTTGTTTCCTTAAATGTTGGGAGAAAGGTGTTCAGGAAAATTTCAAGGGATGGCCTACACTTTTCATCTGAGAATACATTTGTTCAAAATTATCAGAAGAGACCTTCTTTCCTCGACCATCTATCTTTGATAGAAACAGCGAGATGTTGGACCTATGAGAGCAGCCGTAAAAAAGATCCATGGAGGCCAAGACATGCTCATGAAATTTTTCGGGTGTGGCCACGATTTTATTCTATTCCTGGTGAGGATTCAGAGGAATTTGAAACGTTATGCTGGTCAAAATTTCTCTTGTACAATCCGTTTCGTGACATTTCTACAGAGATTGGGCTTTCAACTGAAATTATTGTTGAAAACTGGAGGAATTTCCGATATCGAGCTTGGCATGTTGATCGAAATCCATCAATTGATGAAAATATTGAAGATGGAGAAGATGGTGATTTTGCTAACCAGGAAATGAATCTTGAAGATGATTTTCAAGAGTGGCAACTTTTCTCTCGCTTGGTTCCACCAAATAGTGTCAATGTTTCTAATCTTCACACCCTTGGTCGAAGGGATTTTGATATATGCTTTGACTGGCAAGGTACAACTATTTCTAATGATGTGGCTGAAGAAGATATTAATTTTATAAGGAATGCAATATCAAAGGGTGATGTTGGTGACCTTTCAAATAGAACATTTGTCTCTCCGGATTCATTGGCAGAAAAACAACGACTTGCTTTTGAAATCTTTTTAAGGCATTCTACTGAATATGAGATTTGTGAAGCTCTTCTTATGATTATTCAAGGCACTGCAGGCACTGGCAAGTCTTTCCTTATCTAGTGTATTTCTGAGGCTCTTTCTAATATGTCAAGTAATGGGAAAAGTCCTTTTCTTCTTCTCACCCCAACAAGAATAGTTGCTTTCAATATACATGCAAAAACAATACACTCTGCTTTGAAAATCTCAATTAGAGATATGAAACCACTACAGGGTCAATCATTGGCACTATTCCAAGAGGAAATGAGGCACATTCGATATATATTGATTGATGAAATGATATTTTTAGGATCAAGGTTGTTCATGCAAATAGATGCTCGATTACGAGAAGCATTTCCAGATAAAAAGAATTTTCCTTTTTGTGGTAGATCCATGATCCTTGTGGGTGACCTTGGCCAGCTACCTCTTGTGAGAGATAAGCCTTTGTATGTAGGTAATACAGCAGGGAAAGTCTTATGGAAAAAATTCAATACTTTTGTCACTCTTGACACAATATTTCGCCAACAAGGGAGCAATGAGAAACAATCTTGTTTTCGTCGAGTCCTCAATAACATAAGAAACGCATAACCTGTTCTTGATGATTGGGAGTTTCTAATGTCGTGGGCTGATATCAAGTTGCATCCTAGAGAAAGGGATTTATTCAATGCAACAGTTCACATGTTTCCAACAAATGATTTGGTCTCCTTCCATAACAGACATATGTTGAAATCATTAAATTCTCCAATTGCACAATGTGTTGCTGTGAATTCAAGGTGTTCAGAAATCAGTGGTGCTGATGATGATCAACTGGACCGTGAAGTTTTGTTGTGCCGTGGCCAGCGTGTTATGTTGACATGTAATTTGTGGGTTGAAGCTGGCTTGGTGAATGGTGCACTTGGGTATGTGAAGGAAATATTTTATATGCCCAACTCTAAGCCACCTGAGCTTCCAATGTTCACAAATGTTATTTTTTATAAGTATGTTGGTGTTTCATTTGATGCAAGCAATCCAAACATTCTGCCTATCACACCAGTGATAAGAGGAAATCGAAAACAAATTCCTTTAAAGATGGCATGGGCTCTTACAATTCACAAGTCATAAGGTTTGACTTTAGAGCGAGCATCAATTGATATCGGGAATAGAGAACAACAAGGGCTGACCTTCACAGCCATATCAAGAGTGAAATCAATAGATGGTTTGCGCATTGCACCGCCTTTCTCTTATCAACGGTATGCCAAGATGAATAATAGTGCATATGTTACAATTAGGAAGAAAGAAGAGGAGAGATTGAAGTCCATATCGCTATGATATGAAACTATTTATATAATATTAATTCTTTTGATATATTAATGACATATCTACATTCATCAAATTCATAGTAGTATTTTGGATTGTTGTTTACATCGTTTTTTCTATTCTTTAATTTTCTTGTTTTTATAATGTCGTTTTTTGTTATTTTTCTTACAATGAACCATTCACAAGTGGAAAACTAGTTACACAAGCCAGCCATTAAAAATCAAGATGGAATTCCATATCACTGTCGCATGTAGCTAATAGTGTTCTGACATATTTATAGAATGTTTTATAATTGTTTTTATTATCGTCTCTTTTTTCATTTAGTATAGGAATTATTTTGATGTATTAATTAAATGAATACATTCATGAGATGCAATGTAGTAATATATGAGAAATTCCAGACATCATTTTTCGTGTTCTTCAATATACCTCCATTTTTTAGTCGCTATTGTTCTTTTGTTTATAGTAAACCATTTAGACATATATAGCCAGTTTTATTAGCCAATCATTAAATTCAAGATTGAAGTCCATATCCCTATTACATGAAATTAAAAATATTTATCAATGTGGTTTTCTAAATGTGTTGTGGTTTGGTTCAATGACAAGATATTTATATTTGTTAATAATATTGGACTACAATTAATATATACATTGACATTAATTTAAATACAAATATTGAATTACTAACATTATTAAAATTTCATTATAAACATTGAGTTTAAAATTTTGTGCTTTCTTGTTGATTATTGTAATACGGGTCATATCACACATTTATTTTTATCATTCTTTTCATGTGTGCAGTATGTATTTCTAATGAGGTTTATAGCATCACGTTTTTAAGATTTAGTTTAAAAACAAAAATAGAAACGGGGTGTTATATAGTGTTATGTATTAATTAAATGAATACATTCATGAGATGAAATATAGTAATATATGAGAAATTCCATACATCGTTTTCCGTGTTGTTCAATATACCTCCAGTTTTTAGTCGCTATTGTTCTTTTGTTTATAGTAGACCATTCAGAAATATACAGCCAGTTATATTAGCCAATCATTAAATTCAAGATTGAAGTCCATATCCCTATTACATGAAACTAAAAATATTTATCAATGTGGTTTGCTAAATGTGTTGTGGTTTGGTTCAATGACAAGATATTTATATTTGTTAATAATATTATACTACAATTAATATATACATTGACATTAATTTAAATACAAATATTGAATTACTAACATTATTAATATTTCATTATAAACATTGAGTTTAGAATTTTGTGCTTTCTTGTTGATTATTGTAATATGGGTCATATCACACATTTATTTTTATCACTCTTTTCATGTGTAGTATGTATTTCTAATGAGGTTTATAGCATCGCGTTTTTAAGATTCAGTTTTTTAAAAACAATAGAAATGGGGTGTTATATATATATATCTACCTAGATGTTTCTATTCCTTTCTGTATAAATTTTTATTTTGTCGTTTTCCTTTCAAATGCAGGTATGGATAATAATGATGGGATCTACTATAATCAAGCAGTGGCGAATATTTCTAGACTCATCAGTCTTGTTTCTTACATTCGGGACAAGCTAGATAGAAAACATGGGTTCCATCCTACTTTCATTGATGAGCACCTTCGTGTGCTTGATGAAATGAAAATCAATGTGAAATACCTGTTGCATGTGCACATGAGGGAGGCTGGGAGAAGAACAAGAAGGGATTGGTTGGAAAGCGTTAAGTATCGTGATCATTATCCTGTTGATTTGAATTGGTGTTCCTTTTGTGGTCAGTCTGGTTGTGTTCTTGAAGAGGCTATTTGATAAATGACATTTGATGGACTGTTTTGAGTCGATTTTTGTGGTGGGATTTATTTATGTAAAGACAACAAAACACATATGTTAATTTCAGTCCTTCAATTTTTATAATATTAATGGTCCCTTTGCTTTATTGATGTTTTATGATTATACTGTTAATATTTCATTGTATTTGTTGATCAATTGGGTTTATAACATTGATTCCTTGATTTTTCCGATTCTTTCGGTTTGTAATAATATTCTGTTCACATTATTAAATTCAAATTTTGGGGTTTTTATATTAGTCCTGGAGTTCAATACTAATGCATTGTCCAATTTCACATTATGAAAAACACTTACTCAACTTAATATAAACAGAATGGACTATTGGTATAACTTATGTTTTTAATAATGTTCCCTTGAGTTCATGAATTCCTTTGGTTTATAATATTGAAGCCTTGGGTTTATTATATATATTTTTTTATATTATTAATAGTCCCTCCACTTTATTAATCTCTTCATAAATATAATGTGGTTGTGATACTAATGTTCGACTAAATTTTTGTTTCCTTCGCGTTATTGGTCCCTTGGGTTATTAATATTTTTCCCTTGGGTTCACCAGTTCCTTTGTTTTCTAATATTGGACCGTTGGGTTATTACTTCTTTTGGTTTATAATACTTTTTTAATCGATTAGGTTTGTTAATAATT
This sequence comes from Pinus albicaulis, assembly GCA_034641835.2. Taxonomy (NCBI): domain Eukaryota; kingdom Viridiplantae; phylum Streptophyta; class Pinopsida; order Pinales; family Pinaceae; genus Pinus; species Pinus albicaulis. The sequence goes on from CM076572.1 coordinate 41,130,536, forward strand.
TTTATTTCTATTACTCATTTGTTGGGTAATGTTTTTCCCTTGGTTCACCAATTCCTTTAGTTTATAATGTTTAACCCTTGGGTTTGTTAGTTCTTTCGGTTTATAATATGAATAATTGATTAATGTCATCATTGATCAAACGTCACAGTCTCACAAATATTGTCTCCATATGAAAATCACCCATGGCCAGCCATGGTCATAGTTGGTCCTTTGGTTTATAATTTTTTGGGTAATGGTTGTCCCTTGGGTTCACCAATTCCTTTGGTTTATAATATTAAACCCTTGGGTTTATTAGTTTTTTTGGTTTATAATATGAATAATCGGTCAATGTCATCCATGATCAAATGTCACATTCTGACAAACATTGTATCAATATGAAAATCACCCATGGCCAACCATGGTCATACTTGGTCCAAAGTCGCATTGCGACAACAATTGTCTCAATGTTTAAATCAATTCCCTTGGGTTCACCAATTCCTTTGGTTTATAATTTTTTGGGTAATGATTTTCCCTTGGGTTCACCACTTTCGTTGGTTTATAATATTAAACCCTTAGGTTTATTAGTTTTTTTGGTTTATAATATGAATAATCGATCAATGTCATCCATGATCAAATGACACACTATGAGAAACATTGTCTCAATATGGAAATCACCCATGTCCAACCATGGTCATAGTTGGTCCAACGTAGCATTGGGACAACCATTGTCTGAATGTTTAAATCAATTCCCTTGGGTTCACCAATTCCTTTTGGTTTATAATTTGTTGGGTAATGGTTGTCCCTTGGGTTCACCAATTCCTTTGGTTTATAATATGAATAATCGATCAATGTCATCCATGATCAAATGTCACATTCTGAAAAACATTGTATCAATATGAAAATCACCCATGGCCAACCATGGTCATACTTGGCCCAACGTCGCATTGCGACAAAAATTGTCTCAATGTTGAAATAAATTCCATTGGGTTCACCAATTCCTTTGATTTATAATTTTTTGGGTAATGATTTTCCCTTGGGTTAACCACTTGCTTTGGTTTATAATATTAAACCCTTGGGTTTATTAATTTTTTTATTTTATAATATGAATAATCGATCAGTGTCATCCATGATCAAATGACACATTATGAGAAACATTGACTCAAAATGAAAATCACCCATGGCCAACCATGGTCATAGTTGGTCCAACATCGCATTGGGACAACCATTGTCTCAATGTTTAAATCAATTCCCTTGGGTTCACCAATTCCTTTTGGTTTATAATTTGTTGGATAATGGTTGTCCCTTGGGTTCACCAATTCCTTTGGTTTATAATATTAAACCCTTGGGTTTATTAGTTTTTTTGGTTTATAATATGAATAATCGATCAATGTCATCCATGATGAAATGTCACATTCTGACAAACATTGTATCAATATGAAAATCACCCTTGGCCAACCATGGTCATACTTGGACCAATGTCGCATTGCGACAACAATTGTCTCAATGTTTAAATCAATTCCATTGGGTTCACCAATTCCTTTGGTTTATAATTTTTTGGGTAATGATTTTCCCTTGGGTTCACCACTTGCTTTGGTTTATAATATGAATAATCGATCAATGTCATCCACGATCAAATGACACATTATGAGAAACATTGTCTCAATATGAAAATCACCCATGGCCAACCATGGTCATAGTTGGTCCAACGTCGCATTGGGACAAACATTGTCTCAATTTTTAAATCAATTCCCTTGGGTTCACCTATTCCTTTTGGTTTATAATTTGTTGGGTAATGTTTGTCCCTTGGGTTCACCAATTCCTTTGGTTTATAATATTAAACCCTTGGGTTTATTAGTTTCTTTGGTTTATAATATGAATAGTCGATCAATGTCATCCATGATGAAATGTCACATTCTGACAAACATTGTATCAATATGAAAATCACCCTTGGCCAACCATGGTCATACTTGGCCCAACGTCACATTGCGACAACAATTGTCTCAATGTTTAAATCAATTCCATTGGGTTCACCAATTCCTTTGGTTTATATTTTTTTGGGTAATGATTTTCCCTTGGGTTCACCACTTGCTTTGGTTTATAATATTAAACCCTTGGGTTTATTATTATTTTTGGTTTATAATATGAATAATCGATCAATGTCATCCATGATCAAATGATACGTTATGAAAAACATTGTCTCATTATGAAAATCACCCATGGCCAACCATGGTCATAGTTGGTCCAGCATCGCATTGTGACAACCATTGTCTCAATGTTTAAATCAATTCCCTTGGGTTCACGAATTCCTTTTGGTTTATAATTTGTTGGCTAATGGTTGTCCCTTGGGTTCACCAATTCCTTTGGTTTGTAATATTAAACCCTTGGGTTTATTAGTTTTTTTGGTTTATAATATGAATAATTGATCAATGTCATCCATGATCAAATGTCACATTCTGACAAACATTGTATCAATATGAAAATCACACATGCCCAACCATGGTCATACTTGGCCCAACGTCGCATTGTGACTACAATTGTCTCAATGTTTAAATCAATTCCCTTGGGTTCACCAATAACTTTGGTTTATAATTTTTTCGGTAATGATTTTCCCTTGGGTTCACCACTTGCTTTGGTTTATAATATTAAACCCTTGGGTTTATTAGTTTTTTTGGTTTATAATATGAATAATCGATCAATGTCATGCATGATCAAATAATAGATTATGAGAAACATTGTCTCAATATGAAAATCACCCATGGCCAACCATGGTCATAGTTGGTCCAACGTCGCATTGTGACAACAATTCTCTCAATGTTTAAATCAATTCCCTTGGGTTCACCAATTCCTTTTGGTTTATAATTTGTTGGGTAATGGTTGTCCCTTGGGTTCACCAATTCCTTTGGTTTATAATATCAAACCCTTGGGTTTATTAGTTCTTTTGGTTTATAGTATGAATAATTGATAAATGTCATCCATGATCAAATGTGACATTCTAACAAATATTGTTTCAATATGAAAGTCACCCATGGCCAACCCTGCTCATAGTTGGTCCAACGTCGCATTGTGACAACAATTCTCTGAATGTTTAAATCAATTCCCTTGGGTTCACCAATTTCTTTTGGTTTATAATTTGTTGGGTGATGGTTGTCCCTTGGGTTCACCAATTCCTTTGGTTTATAATATTAAACCCTTGGGTTTATTAGTTCTTTTGGTTTATAATATGAATACTTGATCAATGTCATGCATGATCAAATGTCACATTCTGACAAATATTGTCTCAATAGGAAATTCACCCATGGCCAACCTTGGTCACAGTTGGTCCAACGTCGCATTGTGACAACAATTGTCTCAATGTTTAAATCAATTCCCTTGGGTTCACCAATTCGTTTGGTTTATAATTTTTTGGGTAATGGTTTTCGCTTGGGTTCACCAATTGATTTGGTTTATAGTATTAAACTCTTGGGTTTATAATGTTAATCACGCATTCGGTTTATTACTCTCTTGAGTTTAAAATACTATTTCTCAGGGTTTGTTAATTTCTTAGATTTTTCAGTTTAAAATATTAATTCTTAGCGTTTATTAACCTTTAATGTTTATAATATTCATCCGTTAGGTTTATGATATTTATCCGTTGGGTTTGCTGATTCCTTTGCTTTATAATATTAAACCCTTGGGTCGATTAGTTCTTTTGGTTTATAATGTTAATAATCTCGTCTGTTTATTGATATCTTATGTTTAAAATATTCATTCTTATGGATTATTAATTTATTAGGTTTTTTTAGTTTAAAAAATCAATTCTTACGGTTTATTAATCTCTTGTGTTTTTAATTTTGATCCCTTATGTTTATAATATTTATCCCTTGGGTTCACCAATTCCTATGGTTTAGAATATTTAAATCTTTGGTTTATGATGACATTGAGTTTGTATTATTAATTATCCGTTGGGTTTACTAATATCTTCACTTTCAAATATTAATTTTTAGGGTTTATTAATCTCTTGGGTTTTTTGTTTTTAAATTTTGTTTCATATGGTTTATTACTCTCTTGAGTTTAATAATGATTATTAATAATATTATAATATTATAATAATATTATTAATATATAATAAATATTATTATAATATTATTAATATATTATTAGTTTTTCTGGTTTATTAATAATATAACCATCTATGATATTAATATATAAATAAATATTAAAAAATTAAATATTATTTTTATTATTTTTATATTAATAAATATTATTATTATTATATATTATATATATTTCAAGATAATTTATAGTATGTATATAGTTAATATTAATAATATATTAAGAAATATTTTTAATAAATATTATTAATACTTATTATAATATTATAATAAGTATTAATAATGAATAATAATATTATAATATTATTAATATATTTTTGTATATATTAATAATACTATAATATTACTAATATTGATTATAAATAAATATTCAAATATTTATTAATAATGATTATTTCTAATATTTTAACATTATTAATATATATTATTAATAATATATATTAATAGTATTATAATATTTTAATATTTATTTAATAATATTAATAATATTATAATATTACTAATAATAATTATAAATAAATATTGAAATATTTATTAATAATGATTATTAGTAATATTATAATATTACTAATAATTATTATTAAGAAATATTAGATTATAATGTTGCTAATAATCATTATAAATAAATATTCTAATATTTATTAATAATGAATATTTGTAATATTATAATATTATTAATATATATTATTAATAATATAACCAACTATGATATAATATATATTATTAATATATTATTAGTTCTTTTGCTTTATTAATAGTATAGCCATGTATGATATATTAAATTATTATATATTATTAATATTTTTTTATATTAATATATATTATATATATTTCAAGTTAATTTATAGTATGTATATAGTTAATTATAATTTATATATTTAATATAATATTATTTTTATTAATATATAATATATATTTTCAAGTTAATATAATAAATTTATTATATATAATATTTATTTATTGATATATAAATTAATGTGATGGGTAGTGGATATAGGCCTATCAGCGTATATCAACTACATTGGTAAATGTGGTTATAAATCTATTTTATATATGTCTATCCGCGTATATCAACCACATTAGTTTTTACTAATGTGATTGTGCTAGTATGTAATGAAATCTAAGCATGATTTAATTGCAATTGGGTTTGAAAAATTTGCCCTTTGAAGACTTGTCCGTATTGAATATGGGTAGCCCAGGTATGTGATATGGGGCACTTTTAGGACTTTTTCTAGAGCGGCTAGCTACGCTCAACAAATCCCAACCAAATTTAGTTTCAAAACAATATTCGTCGGCTATTAATCTAATGATATAAAAGAGATTTGAACCAGTTTTCAGTTTCAAATGAAAGACTTATTTATCCTGTTAATTTGCATACCTTAAAACCGTGAAAGCTTTGGGATCTGTATCAATAATCAATATAATCTTCCAAAGGATAACAACAATGGAGTCTCAGGCACAGCTACCAAATTTGGCCGAATCCGTTGAAAAAATTCGTCGATTCGTTCGTTTCGGCCTAAATATTCTAAAAATTCAGTTCGTTTCAGCCTAATTATTCTAAAAATTCAATTCGTTACAAGATATACATATTGTACATGCCGGACAAATTAAAGGGGAGAATGGGAGATCATAAACTGGTTTCCCAAATATTAATCGATTGTCCAAAGAGATTGAGCAGTCAGTAAGGTAAGCCTAACCGCATTCAGATTACCAGTAGATTATACAAATTTTGAAACGTATTTTTTTAAAGCATATTGGCCATTTTTTTCTAAATTGAAAAAATCTTAAATTAAATTATTTCTTATCATATCTTATTTATATTCAAGTTTAAACTTTATAATTATGTTATCTAGTAATTCATTTGATTAAAAACATTGGATTTTCAAATGTTAAAGGTATTTAACAATCTTACAAAGTGTGGACAATTTATAATTATATGTGATAAAGCAGTTTTTTACAAATTATAGATGACAGAAATAAAATTTCAAAAATCATGATTATATATGATTATTACCAAAAGCAGTTTTTAACAAACTATAGACGAGAGAAGCCAAATTCCAAAAAAAGTGTACAGATAGTCTGAATGCAAATCTGCTCCCTAACTCTGCAGAAATTGTGAAGAATTCTCCATCAACTTCCAGAATTCTCTGGATCACCATCTAATGCACTCTAATGACATTCATCTTTGAAACATTTATTTACATTATGGATAACAAAACTCTTAGATCTAATACAGCCGATATGTTATCAAAAGAGACTTGATAATTCCCACTTTCACAATCTTATAGGGAGTTCCATGTTTCATGAGCAAATATTTATATGATTCTGATAATTATAATAATAATTTTTTTAAATATTAAATATTGTTTATAAAAAATGTGTTATTATATATTTAAATAAAATAATGTGATTGTGATAGTCAGTTATTAACTATAGCCAATTTTAATTAATGGATAAAATGTTTTTTTTTTATATTATTTTTATTTATTTATATTATTTATTTTTAATCAATTTTGTTCAAAATTTATATACTTATCTGTTCCAATACATTTATTAAAAAATAATAATCTGACTTAAAATTATATCACCAAATTCCCATAAAAATAATCAGCAATTTTACACATTAAAACTAACTTGAAATTATATCATCAAATTCCCATAAAAATAACCAAGGATTTTACACATTGACACTGCTAACACTATGCTGTGCCATTATTTATATATATATATATATATTATAAAACATACACCCACCAAAACATACTAACGAGTTATCGCGGAAGTTGACGCAAGAAAACAAAACATATAATATTAATGAGTGCGGAGAGTGGTGTTGAACTTGAGAACAGAATTCTGGCCAGAGAGGAACTCAGTAGTAACGACTGCATAACCGCGCGCAAATCTGAATTTGCCCGGTCCTCCAATTACAGCATACTCGCGCTGAGGCTGATCGAACCTATCAGTTCCGTGGAGCTCCAGGGTGCTTCCGTTGTACTCCAAATCATTGAAGATTAATGTGAAAACCATTAAAAAATCAAGCCCAGTAACAAGGTTTGTATTCACGTACGTTCCTTGCGCTCGACCCACAATGTTTTCAGAGTCAGGCTCCGTTAATTGTGGGTTTTTAGTGATAACATCGCTCATAACAACGACCGTTCCAAAATGACCTGGACTTGAAGAAGAACCATTTGATCCTGCAACTGGGAGGCCGTCACGTTGTTTCCTTCCACATTGTCGTGCATATAAAACAGCATATTCATTTCACCTTCAGCAGCAGCAGCCGCCTTAAGGAACACCACGACGATGGCAGCCGTGGCCATGGTCGGAAACAGAACCCTGAAACCCATCGAAAAAGAGTGGCAGAAGTAGCAGTGCATATTTGTGTGAGAGAGCCTTGGGCCGCTTATGAATAAATAGTTGCTGCGAATAATAAACGACATAGCTTTCACATTCTCTCCGCAATGGCTTTCGCGCTCAATAGTACACAACATACACATATTTGTCAAGATTCTCCCTTTTTTATTTTTGTTTTATATGCCTTTAACATGACGCTGAAATACGAGTTGCTGGTCAATTAAATATTCAAAAGGCTTGAAAATTAAGATACTACACATCTATATCTTTTTATGTGGTGGATGAATGGTCATTTTCATAAAATATATAATAAGAATTTGTCACATGTCATGTGTACAGTTTGAGTGGGTTTAATGGTTAAAAAGATATGTTTTTTTCTAAAAGTTATAAGATCAAACTTAGAAGGTAAAGTATATATGTTTTTGTCAAATACTTGTGCAGTAGTGAATTCTCTCTCCTAATTATACATCAATTTAGTATCTAGCTTGATTTTATAATTGGATAATAACAATAATACATATCTATTAATATAATAAATATTTTCTTTATTAAATTTCGAAAAAAACAAAAAAAAACATACAATATAGATTTGCAAAATATTTATTTATCTATTTAAATTTGATATATATATATGGATAGTAATATTGTGTTCATGTATTTATTAAGAAAAATTTATGTGTGTTCACTTTATAAAAAAATGTTTAATATTATTTTTACAAAATCTACCTCGACTCAATTGCATAAGTTTTTAAAAATCATATAATTTTCTTTGAATATGATGATGACCCGATCCTCATGACATAATTGAATAAGATTTGAAATATTTTATGGTTTTCCTCGAAATAGGGTCCATATATGTTACTATAATGATAACATGACTGAATTAGATTTGAGATATTTTATGGTTTTCCTCGAAATAGGGTCCATATATTTTACTATAATGATAACATGATTGCGATGGCATGCAATAAATAGGAAAACAAGTTAAACAAGTATAATTAGTTGGATAATTTCAAAAAACAGAAGTGTTGCATTTCAAGGGTTATTAGCATTGTACATAACTGTTTAACTTTCCATAATAGAATGGAAAACTCCGTTTTGCAATGGAGCTAGCTTAATTTTCTTGTTTTGGAATCAGGTAAGCTTTCAAAGCGAATAATATCATCAAAGACATCTTATAGCATCATCCAATAATTTTTTTGAGCGTTATCTTGGATGGTTATGGTGACATTAATATTATAATAGCAATGGATTTGTCTATCTGGAATTTGATTTTTTTTTTTTTTTTTTTTTTTAAATTTCACATCCTTTATTTAAATTATTGAGTTGTATTATATATTTTATTTAGGATTAATGTTGAAATATGATCTTTTACAACTCAATATCATTTCTCTCTCTCAAATAAATTTAAAATGTAATCATATTTTATATATAGTAATATATAGGTATTTTCCGATATAAATCACTCATTAATTCAAATTAAATAATCTATTTAAAATGTTATCATATTCTATACATTGTAATGCATAGTAAAGAAACTAAGTATTAGCTATTTTTCTATATAAATCAGTCATTAATTAAAAAACTCTATAATTTATATGGATAAAATTATCTAGCTGTAAAAGGAGGAATGTTTAGCCAAGAAATTTTCGAACAATTTATTAAAAATATTGTTAAAATTTAGAGTATGATGAGCATTTAGTTTCATTATGATAGGAATGGAATGCCAACTCACAGTGTCAGGATGGCATTGGAAAAAGCAGAGGAGGGAGATTTTAAAGAAGGAAACTCCAAAACAGAAGCAATTTGATCGTTCTCGCAGGAGTAGTAACAGAGGATTTGGACAAGCTGTTGCATAACATGCCTTGCCTCGAAACATTGAAGGAATTGTGGAGAGGCTTCGAGCTTGGGCACATTGGTATGTCATTGTTTTTCAATTCACCCTTCTTCTTTTAAACTTCAATCTTTATAGAGGTCACGGTAGAGGTTGCATGGGTAGGACTTGTGATTGTTGTGTCCGTAAGGATTTTCTTGGTATGGGTTATGCTAGTACCTGTAGCTCATTCAAAAATATCAATTTTTTTACCCCGCAGGAGACTATTCAACCTCGTTTCCGCAATCCTCGTAGAAATTTGGAATTGTTGTTTTCTTATAGGATTTTAGCTTTTTTTATGCATGTTCTTGAGCTCAATCATGAAAGACAGTCGCAAATGTTTGAAAACTTTAGTATGCAATGTGAGAACAAAACGAAAGGCCTTTGCCCTAGTTTTTTAAGCGGTTTTGGTGATAACTAGGTTATCCTCTTTCTTAATTATGACTGCTTGGAATGGTCTTGGCAGTTGCAAATGTTTGAAAACCTTTGTATGTAATGTGAGGACAAGTTGCAAGGCCTATGCCCTCGCTTTTCAAGTGGTTTTGGTGATAATTAGGTTTCCCTCTTTCTTAGTTATGATTTCTTGGTATTGTGTGTAGATGGTAAGCTATATAGCCTATCACACTCTTGCGATCTCTATCTTCATCATGGGACTTGCATTAATAACTCCGTGATACATTCCATAGAGGTGGAAATATTCCTGACAATGCATGGGTTAACTGTAACTCTTTCCTCACGTTATACAAGCTCTCAAATAATTTATACAGGTTTATTGCAGCAAAAGGTTCATTTCAGAGAAATGTTTAAAAGACAATATCGGAAGCGACTGGCCAAGTCCCGAGATAAAGGGAAGCAACAACTTTCAAAAAATATAGCTGAGCTAGGCAAGTGAGGCAAGAAGACAAAAAAAGAGATAATGGAGAATCTTTTGTAAGTTTACTCTGTTGGTAATCCTCCACAAATAAAAAATGTAATCCAAGGTTGGGAGAGAGAAAGCCACAGTAATGAGGAAGATATTTAGGAACAACAGGAAACTATGGATTTTGTGAATGATCCTACAAATACAAGAGGTTGGCTCTATTTATTTCACCAAATTGTTCACACATATTGGATAATGAAATGTGTCCTAGCCAAAGCATTGCAAAGTCTACATCTGATAGAAGGTAGTCTTGCAGTACTTTGACTACTTCAAGATATCAAAACTCAAGTCCATGATACCAAGGTATCACAGTACCATACGACAACCAAAATTGGCAGAACTGAAAGGAAGATTCAATAGACGCAACAAGTGGACATGCCTAGTTCCACAACAAAGGATTGAGCACTGATTGACTCTTCAGATGGCTAGTACACCAAGTTTAAGTTTTTATGTTTTTTGTGGATAGCATTTATGTTCTCTATTGTCAATTTAACTTTGTCTTAAATAGTGAAATGGCCATAGTGGCTTGTAGAAGGAAGAAACAATATCAATTTTGGTTAGCTTTTAATGCTTTAAGGTGGCCAACAGACCTGTTTTCCTTTGAGCAAGTTGAGGTCACTTACTTTGTATATGTTGCAACCTACCTTTTTATGATAAATAAAAAATAGCAAGGACCTAACAAATTTACAAAAAAAAAAATATACAAAATATTTAAACTTTCCAATTTCAAAATCTTAATGATATACCAAATAACATTTGTTACCTTATTCCATGGATCCAATTTGGTATTTAGAATTTGGTCTCTCTACAGAAGTTGATAAATGTTCAATTTGAAGAAACTTTTGAAAAAATTATTAAAAATATGGTTAAAATTTAGAGTATGATAAGCCTTTTAATATACAAAATATTTAAACTTTCCAATTTCAAATTCTTAATGATATACCAAATAACATTCGTTCCCTTATTCTATGGATCCAACGTGGAATTTAGAATTTGATCTCCCTAGAGAAATTGGTAAATTAATAATATTTTTGTTTGCTAAAATATGATTTTTAGAATGAAGAAAAAAACATGTATTTTAACTTAAAAAAATAAACCTCATCTACAATGGTACTAATTTTATGGTAGGAAGACACCTACCCTTGTTCTCCTAATGCCAATGTTCAGAAAACACCATGGTTTGTTTCTATAAGTTCGTTGTAAACCTTCTTCCATTCTTGTGGTACTAATGAGATGCAAAATCATTCATTTGACTCGTTGGGTGATGCTTTTAAAACTATGACACTATAGTTAGAAAATATGATGCTTGAAAACACTAGAAGTTGATGTATTTGGATTTGTTCGACCATCGAGGAAAATGCTTGTCATAAGAAGAGGGAAGAAGTTTTCCAAGAAAATAATAACCTAATATTATAGCATTGTGGCTATGTTAACTTTTAGCAATCCAAATTCATATTTCCTTTATATGATAGAGTTACATTTAAATTAATCTTACAAAGTAAATTTTATATTTTCCATTAACTCTAATTTCTTAAAAGTTTTCATATTTATATACAAAGTACATTAACAAAATGTACTGTCTAAATTATTTTTCTATATTTTTAATAAATATTGGAAAAAAATATAATATTAATATATTATCTTTTATATAATATTTCTTTTTATTTTTATTCTAAATGAAAATGTTTGCTCTTATATGTTTTGATAGAAAGAAATGATAGGCCAATAGGTCACTTTATTTATATTTATTTATATATATATATATATATATATATATATATCAAATTTTCTGATTGTTTTTGAAAAAAATTATAAAATTCATCTCAAATTATTATATTAAAAATAAATCTCTAAAAATTAAAAATATTTTAAAAAATTTTGAAATTGAAAGATTTTATTTTTTGATTCATTGAAATTATTAATTCGACTATTTTTATGGGGCTTATATATATGACACATTTATGATAATAATAACAATTTGTACTAACTCTTTTATGGCAATGTACTACCAAATTTTGGTTGTTGATACGTGGACCAAGCATGTGATAAGAGAAGCTTACTTTGCAAAGCCCTTTCCTTTTCTTTCCAATAAGTGGGTGCATACACTTTGACACTAGTGTGTTTCCTAGTTCTACTCCTACCGAAACTTTTAGATAATCAATTAGCTCATCCTTAGCCCATTTTTCCATATCTTATATGTGTACAACCAATTAAAACTACTACTATTAGTTTAGGAGCCACATTAACTTATATATAAATTATATAGGATCTTCTCAAACTCCAGTACACAACCACTAACATCAAGCACTACAAGAAGAAGGGTCATTTAGCCTAACATTAACACCACTATTTGTAAAGGATTTGAGAAATCATCGCTTTTCAAATAGTGGTGCAATTCCCCATGGGATATTTCTGGGGAATCAAGATTGTTCATAGATGATCAAGGAAGAAAAAAATATGAACCAGCAAGAAATGATGATAGGCTCAATATACATAACATTGACCTTCTAACAATGTGGCGTGCAAATGTTGATTTCCAACCAGTGCTTTCTCGGCATGCTGTCCTGAAATATATTGCTAAGTATGCATCAAAAGCAGAGAGAAGGTCTGAAAGCTATCATGATATGTTAACTAGAATTTCAGATTCTTTTGCATCTGAGGATCATGCTTTATGTGCTTACAAGAGGTTCCTTGCAGAAATAGTAATTGAACGCGACATTGGGGCACAAGAAACATGTCATATGTTGCTTAATTTGCCTCTTGTTGTGTGTAGTCGACAATTTGTTTCCTTAAATGTTGGGAGAAAGGTGTTCAGAAAAATTTCAAAGGATGGCCTACACTGTTCATCTGAGAATACATTTGTTCAAAATTATCAGAAGAGACCTTCTTTCCTCGACCATCTATCTTTGATAGAAACAGCGAGATCTTGGATCTATGAGAGCAGCCGTAAAAAAGATCCATGGAGGCCAAGAGATGCTCATGCAATTGTTCGGGTGTGGCCACGGTTTTACTCTATTCCTGGTGAGGATTCAGAGGAATTTGAAACGTTTTTCTGGTCGGAATTTCTCTTGTACAAGCCGTTTCGTGACATTTCTACCGAGATTGGGCTTTCAACTGAAATTATTGTTGAAAACTGGAGGAATTTCCGATATCGAGCTTGGCATGTTGATCGAAATCCATCAATTGAAGAAAATATTGAAGATGGAGAAGATGGTGATTTTGCTAACCAGGAAATGAATCTTGAAGATGATTTTCAAGAGTGAAAACTTTTCTCTCGCTTGGTTCCACCAAATAGTGTCAATGTTTCTGATCTTCACACCCTTGGTCGAAGGGATTTTGATATATCCTTTGACTGGCAAGGTACAACTATTTCTGATGATGTGGCCGAAGAAGCTATTAATTTTATAAGGAATGCAATATCAAGGGGTGATGTTGGTGACCTTTCAAATAGAACATTTTTCTCTCCAGATTCATTGGCAGAAAAACAGCGACTTGCTTTTGAAATCGTTTTAAGGCATTCTGCTGAATATGAGATTCGTGAAGCTCTTCTTATGATTATTCAAGGCACTGCAGGCACTGGCAAGTCTTTCCTTATCCAGTGTATTTCTGAGGCTCTTTCTAATATGTCAAGTAATGGGAAAAGTCCTTTGCTTCTTCTTGCCCCAACAGGAATAGCTGCTTTCAATATACATGCAAAAACAATACACTCTGCTTTGAAAATCCCAATTAGAGATATGAAACCACTACAGGGTCAATCATTGGCACTATTCCAAGAGGAAATGAGGCAGATTCGATATATATTGATTGATGAAATGAGCTTTTTAGGATCAAGGTTGTTCATGCAAATAGATGCTCGATTACGAGAAGAATTTCCAGATAAAAAGAATTTTCCTTTTGGTGGTAGATCCATGATCCTTGTGGGTGACCTTGGCCAGCTACCTCCTGTGAGAGATAAGCCTTTGTATGTAGGTAATACAGCAGGGAAAGTCTTATGGAAAAAATTCAATACTTTTGTCACTCTTGACACAATATTTCGCCAACAAGGGAGCAATGAGAAACAATCTTGTTTTCGTCGAGTCCTCAATAACATAAGAAACGCATAACCTGTTCTTGATGATTGGGAGTTTCTTATGTCGCGGGCTGATATCAGGTTGCACCCTAGAGAAAGGGATTTATTTAATGCAGTAGTTCACATGTTTCCAACAAATAATTTGGTCTCCTTCCATAACAGACATATGTTGAAATCATTAAATTCTCCAATTGCACGATGTATTGCTGTGAATTCAAGACGTTCAGAAATCAGTGGTGCCGATGATGATCAACTGGACCGTGAAGTTTTGTTGTGTCGTGGCCAGCGTGTTATGTTGACATGTAATTTGTGGGTTGAAGCTGGCTTGGTGAATGGTGCACTTGGGTATGTGAAGGAAATATTTTATATGCCCAACTCTAAGCCACCTGAGCTTCCAATGTTCACAACTGTTATTTTTGATAAGTATGTTGGTGTTCCATTTGATGCAAGCAATCCAAACATTGTGCCTATCACACCAGTGATAAGAGGAAATCGAAAACAAATTCCTTTAAAGATGGCATGGGCTCTTACAATTCACAAGTCACAAGGTTTGACTTTAGAGCGAGCATCAATTGATATCGAGAATAGAGAACAACAAGGGCTAACCTTCACAACCATATCAAGAGTGAAATCAATAGATGGTTTGTGCATTGCACCGCCTTTCTCTTATCAGCGGTATGCCAAGATGAATAATAGTGCGTATGTTACAATTAGGAAGAAAGAAGAGGAGAGATTGAAGTCCATATCGCTATGATATGCAACTATTTATATAATAATAATGCTTTTGATATATTAATGACATGTCTACATTCATCACATTCACAGTAGTATTTTGGATTGTTGTTTACATCATTTTTCCTGTTCTTTAATTTTCTTGTTTTTATAATGTCGTTTTTTGTTATTTTTCTTACAATGAACCATTCACAGGTAGAAAACTAGTTACACGAGCCAACCATTAAAAATCAAGATGGAATTCCATATCACTGTCACATGTAGCTAATAGTGTTCTGACATATTTATAGAATGTTTTATAATTGTTTTTATTATCGTCTCTTTTTTCATTTAGTATAGGAATTATTTTGATGTATTAATTAAATGAATACATTCATGAGATGCAATGTAGTAATATATGAGAAATTCCAGACATCATTTTTCGTGTTCTTCAATATACCTCCATTTTTTAGTCGCTATTGTTCTTTTGTTTATAGTAAACCATTTAGACATATATAGCCAGTTTTATTAGCCAATCATTAAATTCAAGATTGAAGTCCATATCCCTATTACATGAAATTAAAAATATTTATCAATGTGGTTTTCTAAATGTGTTGTGGTTTGGTTCAATGACAAGATATTTATATTTGTTAATAATATTGGACTACAATTAATATATACATTGACATTAATTTAAATACAAATATTGAATTACTAACATTATTAAAATTTCATTATAAACATTGAGTTTAAAATTTTGTGCTTTCTTGTTGATTATTGTAATACGGGTCATATCACACATTTATTTTTATCATTCTTTTCATGTGTGCAGTATGTATTTCTAATGAGGTTTATAGCATCACGTTTTTAAGATTTAGTTTAAAAACAAAAATAGAAACGGGGTGTTATATAGTGTTATGTATTAATTAAATGAATACATTCATGAGATGAAATATAGTAATATATGAGAAATTCCATACATCGTTTTCCGTGTTGTTCAATATACCTCCAGTTTTTAGTCGCTATTGTTCTTTTGTTTATAGTAGACCATTCAGACATATACAGCCAGTTATATTAGCCAATCATTAAATTCAATATTGAAGTCCATATCCCTATTACATGAAACTAAAAATATTTATCAATGTGGTTTGCTAAATGTGTTGTGGTTTGGTTCAATGACAAGATATTTATATTTGTTAATAATATTATACTACAATTAATATATACATTGACATTAATTTAAATACAAATATTGAATTACTAACATTATTAATATTTCATTATAAACATTGAGTTTAGAATTTTGTGCTTTCTTGTTGATTATTGTAATATGGGTCATATCACACATTTATTTTTATCACTCTTTTCATCTGCAGTATGTATTTCTAATGAGGTTTATAGCATCGCGTTTTTAAGATTCAGTTTTTTAAAAACAATAGAAACGGGGTGTTATATATATATATATATATATATCTACCTAGATGTTTCTATCTCTGTCTGTATAAATTTTTATTTTGTCGTTTTCCTTTCAAATGCAGGTATGGATAATAATGATGGGATCTACTATAATCAAGCGATGGCGAATATTTCTAGACTCATCAGTCTTGTCTCTTACATTCGGGACAAGCTAGATAGAAAACATGGGTTCCATCCTGCTTTCATTGATGAGCACCTTCGTGTGCTTGATGAAATGAAAATCAATGTGAAATACCTGTTGCATGTGCACATGAGGGAGGCTGGGAGAAAAACAAGAAGGGATTGGTTGGAAAGCGTTAAGTATCGTGATCATTATCCTGTTGATTTGAATTGGTGTTCCTTTTGTGGTCGGTCTGGTTGTGTTCTTGAAGAGGCTATTTGATAAATGACATTTGATGGACTGTTTTGAGTCCATTTTTGTGGTGGGATTTCTTTATGTAAAGACAACAAAACACATATGTTAATTTCAGTCCTTCAATTTTTATAATATTAATGGTCCCTTTGCTTTATTAATGTTTTATGATTATACTGTTAATATTTCATTGTATTTGTTGATCAATTGTGTTTATAACATTGATTCGTTGATTTTTCCGATTCTTTCAGTTTGTAATAATATTTCGTTCACATTATTAAATTCAAATATTGGGGTCTTTATATTACTCCTGGAGTTCAATACTAATGCATTGTCCAATTTCACATTATGAAAAACACTTACTCAACTTAATATAAACAGAATGGACTATTGGTATAACTTATGTTTTTAATAATGTTCCCTTGAGTTCATGAATTCCTTTGGTTTATAATATTGAAGCCTTGGGTTTATTATATATATATTTTTATATTATTAATAGTCCCTCCACTTTATTAATCTCTTCATAAATATAATGTGGTTGTGATACTAATGTTCGACTAAATTTTTGTTCCCTTCGCGTTATTGGTCCCTTGGGTTATTAATATTTTTCCCTTGGGTTCACCAGTTCCTTTGTTTTCTAATATTGGACCGTTGGGTTATTACTTCTTTTGGTTTATAATACTTTTTTAATCGATTAGGTTTGTTAATAATTTTTATTTCTATTACTCATTTGTTGGGTAATGTTTTTCCCTTGGTTCACCAATTCCTTTAGTTTATAATGTTTAACCCTTGGGTTTGTTAGTTCTTTCGGTTTATAATATGAATAATTGATTAATGTCATCATTGATCAAACGTCACAGTCTCACAAATATTGTCTCCATATGAAAATCACCCATGGCCAGCCATGGTCATAGTTGGTCCTTTGGTTTATAATTTTTTGGGTAATGGTTGTCCCTTGGGTTCACCAATTCCTTTGGTTTATAATATTAAACCCTTGGGTTTATTAGTTTTTTTGGTTTATAATATGAATAATCGATCAATGTCATCCATGATCAAATGTTGCATTTTGACAAACATTGTATCAATATGAAAATCACCCATGGCCAACCATGGTCATAGTTGGTCCAAAGTCGCATTGCGACAACAATTGTCTCGATGTTTAAATCAATTCCCTTGGGTTCACCAATTCCTTTGGTTTATAATTTTTTGGGTAATGATTTTCCCTTGGGTTCACCACTTGCTTTGGTTTATAATATTAAACCCTTAGGTTTATTAGTTTTTTTGGTTTATAATATGAATAATCGATCAATGTCATCCATGATCAAATGACACATTATGAGAAACATTGTCTCAATATGGAAATCACCCATGGCCAACCATGGTCATAGTTGGTCCAACGTCGCATTGGGACAACCATTGTCTCAATGTTTAAATCAATTCCCTTGGGTTCACCAATTCCCTTTGGTTTATAATTTGTTGGGTGATGGTTTTCCCTTGGGTTCACCAATTCCTTTGGTTTATAATATGAATAATCGATCAATGTCATCCATGATCAAATGTCGCATTCTGACAAACATTGTATCAATATGAAAATCACCGATGGCCAACCATGGTCATACTTGGTCCAACGCCGCATTGCGACAACAATTGTCTCAATGTTGAAATAAATTCCATTGGGTTCACCAATTCCTTTGGTTTATAATTTTTTGGGTAATGATTTTCCCTTGGGTTCACCACTTGCTTTGGTTTATAATATTAAACCCTTGGGTTTATTACTTTTTTTATTTTATAATATGAATAATCGATCAATGTCATCCATGATCAAATGACACATTATGAGAAACATTGTCTCAAAATGAAAATCACCCATGGCCAACCATGGTCATAGTTAGTCCAACCTCGCATTGGGACAACCAATGTGTCAATGTTTAAATCAATTCCCTTGGGTTCACCAATTCCTTTTGGTTTATAATTTTTTGGGTAATGGTTGTCCCTTGGGTTCACCAATTCCTTTGGTTTATAATATTAAACCCTTGGGTTTATTAGTTTTTTTGGTTTATAATATGAATAATCGATCAATGTCATCCATGATGAAATGTCACATTCTAACAAACATTGTATCAATATGAAAATCACCCTTGGCCAACCATGGTCATACTTGGCCCAACGTCGCATTGCGACAACAATTGTCTCAATGTTTAAATCAATTCCATTGGGTTCACCAATTCCTTTGGTTTATAATTTTTTGGGTAATGATTTTCCCTTGGGTTCACCACTTGCTTTGGTTTATAATATGAATAATCGATCAATGTCATCCATGATCAAATGACACATTATGAGAAACATTGTCTCAATATGAAAATCACCCATGGCCAACCATGGTCATAGTTGGTCCAACGTCGCATTGTGACAACAATTGTCTCAATTTTTAAATCAATTCCCTTGGGTTCACCAATTCCTTTTGGTTTATAATTTGTTGGGTAATGGTTGTCCCTTGGGTTCACCAATTCCTTTGGTTTATAATATTAAACCCTTGGGTTTATTAGTTTTTTTGGTTTATAATATGAATAGTCGATCAATGCCATCCATGATGAAATGTCACATTCTGACAAACATTGTATCAATATGAAAATCACCTTGGCCAACCATGGTCATACTTGGCCCAACGTCGCATTGCGACAACAATTGTCTCAATGTTTAAATCAATTCCATTGGGTTCACCAATTCCTTTGGTTTATAATTTTTTGGGTAATGATTTTCTCTTGGGTTCACCACTTGCTTTGGTTTATAATATTAAACCCTTGGGTTTATTAGTTTTTTTGGTTTATAATATGAATAATCGATCAATGTCATCCATGATGAAATGACACGTTATGAGAAACATTGTCTCATTATGAAAATCCCCCATGGCCAACCATGGTCATAGTTGGTCCAGCATCGCATTGTGACAACCATTGTCTCAATGTTTAAATCAATTCCCTTGGGTTCACGAATTCCTTTTGGTTTATAATTTGTTGGCTAATGGTTGTCCCTTGGGTTCACCAATTCCTTTGGTTTGTAATATTAAACCCTTGGGTTTATTAGTTTTTTTGGTTTATAATATGAATAATTGATCAATGTCATCCATGATCAAATGTCACATTCTGACAAACATTGTATCAATATGAAAATCACCCATGCCCAACCATGGTCATACTTGGCCCAATGTCGCATTGTGACAACAATTGTCTCAATGTTTAAATCAATTCCCTTGGGTTCACCAATAACTTTGGTTTATAATTTTTTGGGTAATGATTTTCCCTTGGGTTCACCACTTTCTTTGGTTTATAATATTAAACCCTTGGGTTTATTAGTTTTTTTGGTTTATAATATGAATAATCGATCATTGTCATCCATGATCAAATGACACATTATGAGAAACATTGTCTCAATATGAAAATCACCCATGGCCAACCATGGTCATAGTTGGTCCAACGTCGCATTGTGACAACAATTCTCTCAATGTTTAAATCAATTCCCTTGGGTTCACCAATTTCTTTTGGTTTATAATTTTTTGGGTGATGGTTGTCCCATGGGTTCACCAAGTCTTTTGGTATATAATATTAAACCCTTGGGTTTATTAGTTCTTTTGGTTTATAATATGAATAATCGATCAATGTCATCCATGATCAAATGTCACATTCTGACAAATATTGTTTCAATATGAAAATCACCCATGGCCAACCATGGTCATAGTTGGTCCAACGTCGCATTGTGACAACAATTGTCTCAATGTTTAAATCAATTCCCTTGGGTTCACCAATTTCTTTTGGTTTATAATTTGTTGGGTGATGGTTGTCCCTTGGGTTCACCAATTCCTTTGGTTTATAATATTAAACCCTTGGGTTTATTATTTCTTTTGGTTTATAATATGAATACTCGATCAATGTCATCCATGATCAAATGTCACATTCTGACAAAGATTGTCTCAATAGGAAAGTCACCCATGGCCAACCTTGGTCACAGTTGGTCCAACGTTGCATTGTGACAACAATTGTCTCAATGTTTAAATCAATTCCCTTGGGTTCACCAATTCGTTTGGTTTATAATTTTTTGGGTAATGGTTTTCCCTTGGGTTCACCAATTGATTTGGTTTATAGTATTAAACTTTTGGGTTTATAATGTTAATCACACATTCGGTTTATTACTCTCTTGAGTTTAAAATACTATGTCTCAGGGTTTGTTAATTTCTTAGATTTTTCAGTTTAAAATATTAATTCTTAGCGTTTATTAATCTTTATTGTTTATAATATTCATCCGTTAGGTTTATGATATTTATCCGTTGGGTTCGCTGATTCCTTTGCTTTATAATATTAAACCCTTGGGTCGATTAGTTCTTTTGGTTTATAATGTTAATAATCTCATTCGTTTATTGATATCTTATGTTTAAAATATTCATTCTTATGGATTATTAATTTATTAGGTTTTTTAGTTTAAAAAATCAATTCTTACGGTTTATTAATCTCTTGTGTTTTTAATATTGATCCCTTATGTTTATAATATTTATCCCTTGGGTTCACCAATTCCTATGGTTTATAATATTTAAATCTTTAGTTTATGATGACATTGGGTTTGTATTATTGATTATCCGTTGGGTTTATTAATATCTTCACTTTCAAATATTAATTGTTAGGGTTTATTAATCTCTTGAGTTTTTTGTTTTTAAATTTTGTTTCATATGGTTTATTACTCTCTTCAGTTTAATAATGATTATTAGTAATATTATAATATTATAATAATATTATTAATATATAATAAATATTATTAATATATTATTAGTTTTTCTGGTTTATTAATAATATAACCATCTATGATATTAATATATAAATAAATATTAAAATATTAAATATTATTTTTTTTATTTTTATATTAATAAATATTATTATTATATATTATATATATTTCAAGATAATTTATAGTATGTATATAGTTAATATTAATAATATATTAATAAATATTTTTAATATATATTATTAATACTTATTATAATATAAAAAATATATATAATATTTTTTTTTATATATTAATAATATTATAAAATTACTAATATTCATTATAAATAAATATTCAAATATTTATTAATAATGATTATTTCTAATATTATAATATTATTAATATATATTATTAATAATATATATTAATAGTATTATAATATTTTCATATTTATTTAGTAATATTAATAATATTATAATATTACTAATTATAATTATAAATAAATACTGAAATATTTATTAATAATGATTATTAGTAATATTATAATATTATTAATAATCATTATTAATAATAAATATTCATAATATTATAATATTACTAATAATTATTATTAAGAAATATTAGATTATAATGTTACTAATAATCATTATAAATAAATATTCTAATATTTATTAATAATGATTATTAGTAATATTATAATATTATTAATATATATTATTAATAATATAACCAACTATGATATAATATATATTATTAATATATTATTAGTTCTTTTGCTTTATTAATAGTATAGCCATGTATGATATATTAAATTATTATATATTATTAATATTTTTTTATATTAATATATATTATATATATTTCAAGTTAATTTATAGTATGTATATAGTTAATTATAATTTATATATTTAATATAATATTATTTTTATTAATATATAATATATATTTTCAAGTTAATATAATAAATTTATTATATATAATATTTATTTATTGATATATAAATTAATGTGATGGGTAGTGGATATAGGCCTATCAGCGTATATCAACTACATTGGTAAATGTGGTTATAAATCTATTTTATATATGTCTATCCGCGTATATCAACCACATTAGTTTTTACTAATGTGATTGTGCTAGTATGTAATGAAATCTAAGCATGATTTAATTGCAATTGGGTTTGAAAAAATTTGCCCTTTGAAGACTTGTCCGTATTGAATATGGGTAGCCCAGGTATGTGATATGGGGCACTTTTTTCTAGAGCGGCTAGCTACGCTCAACAAATCCCAACCAAATTTAGTTTCAAAACAATATTCGTCGGCTATTAATCTAATGATATAAAAGAGATTTGAACCAGTTTTCAGTTTCAAATGAAAGACTTATTTATCCTGTTAATTTGCATACCTTAAAACCGTGAAAGCTTTGGGATCTGTATCAATAATCAATATAATCTTCCAAAGGATAACAACAATGGAGTCTCAGGCACAGCTACCAAATTTGGCCGAATCCGTTGAAAAAATTCGTCGATTCGTTCGTTTCGGCCTAAATATTCTAAAAATTCAGTTCGTTTCAGCCTAATTATTCTAAAAATTCAATTCGTTACAAGATATACATATTGTACATGCCGGACAAATTAAAGGGGAGAATGGGAGATCATAAACTGGTTTCCCAAATATTAATCGATTGTCCAAAGAGATTGAGCAGTCAGTAAGGTAAGCCTAACCGCATTCAGATTACCAGTAGATTATACAAATTTTGAAACGTATTTTTTTAAAGCATATTGGCCATTTTTTTCTAAATTGAAAAAATCTTAAATTAAATTATTTCTTATCATATCTTATTTATATTCAAGTTTAAACTTTATAATTATGTTATCTAGTAATTCATTTGATTAAAAACATTGGATTTTCAAATGTTAAAGGTATTTAACAATCTTACAAAGTGTGGACAATTTATAATTATATGTGATAAAGCAGTTTTTTACAAATTATAGATGACAGAAATAAAATTTCAAAAATCATGATTATATATGATTATTACCAAAAGCAGTTTTTAACAAACTATAGACGAGAGAAGCCAAATTCCAAAAAAAGTGTACAGATAGTCTGAATGCAAATCTGCTCCCTAACTCTGCAGAAATTGTGAAGAATTCTCCATCAACTTCCAGAATTCTCTGGATCACCATCTAATGCACTCTAATGACATTCATCTTTGAAACATTTATTTACATTATGGATAACAAAACTCTTAGATCTAATACAGCCGATATGTTATCAAAAGAGACTTGATAATTCCCACTTTCACAATCTTATAGGGAGTTCCATGTTTCATGAGCAAATATTTATATGATTCTGATAATTATAATAATAATTTTTTTAAATATTAAATATTGTTTATAAAAAATGTGTTATTATATATTTAAATAAAATAATGTGATTGTGATAGTCAGTTATTAACTATAGCCAATTTTAATTAATGGATAAAATGTTTTTTTTTTATATTATTTTTATTTATTTATATTATTTATTTTTAATCAATTTTGTTCAAAATTTATATACTTATCTGTTCCAATACATTTATTAAAAAATAATAATCTGACTTAAAATTATATCACCAAATTCCCATAAAAATAATCAGCAATTTTACACATTAAAACTAACTTGAAATTATATCATCAAATTCCCATAAAAATAACCAAGGATTTTACACATTGACACTGCTAACACTATGCTGTGCCATTATTTATATATATATATATATATTATAAAACATACACCCACCAAAACATACTAACGAGTTATCGCGGAAGTTGACGCAAGAAAACAAAACATATAATATTAATGAGTGCGGAGAGTGGTGTTGAACTTGAGAACAGAATTCTGGCCAGAGAGGAACTCAGTAGTAACGACTGCATAACCGCGCGCAAATCTGAATTTGCCCGGTCCTCCAATTACAGCATACTCGCGCTGAGGCTGATCGAACCTATCAGTTCCGTGGAGCTCCAGGGTGCTTCCGTTGTACTCCAAATCATTGAAGATTAATGTGAAAACCATTAAAAAATCAAGCCCAGTAACAAGGTTTGTATTCACGTACGTTCCTTGCGCTCGACCCACAATATTGTGAGAGTCGAACTCTGCTAATTGTGGGCTATTAGTGATAACATCGCTGATAACAACGACCGTTCCAAAATGACCTGGACTCGAGGAAGAACCATTTGATCCTGCAACTGGGATGGCCGTCACGTTCTTTCCTTTCACATTGTCGTGCATATAAAACACCATATTCATTTCACCTTCAGCCGCAGCAGCCGCATTAAGGAAGACGACGATGACGGCGGCCGTGGCCATGGCCGGAAACAGAAACCTGAAGCCCATTGAAAAAGAGTGGCAGAAGTAGCAGTGTGTATCTGTGTGGGAGAGCCTTGGGCCGCTTATGAATAAATAGCTGCTGCGAATCATAAACGACATAGCTTTCAGATTCTCGCCGCAATGGCTTTCGCGCCTTATTTGTCAAGATTCTCCCTGATTTATTTTTGTTTTATATGCCTTTAAGAGTTGCTGGTCAATTAAATATTGAAAAGATTTGAAAATTAAGATACTACACATCTATTATTTTTGTAATGGTGGATGAATTGTCATTTTCATTAAATGTGTAATAAGAACTTGTCCCATGTTTTTTTTTCTTTAAATGGTGGATGAAGGGTCATTTTCATTGTAATAAGTACCGTTTTATGTTTTTTTATGTTTTTTTGAGTGGGTCTAATAGTTAAGTGCTTTCTTTTAAGAGATTAGAGTATATATGTTTTTGTAAACTTAGTATTCAACTTATAAGTGAGTCCTTTATTTTCTACAAATAAAAAAATCTTATACACCAATTTAGTATCTAGCTTAACCTTAAAATCAGATAATAATAAAAATATATATGAGTAATATAATAATATTATCTTTATTAAAATTTTGAAAAAAAAAAACATACAACATAGACTTATAATTGCAAAATTGCAAAATGTTTATTTATCTATTAAAATTTAATATATATATCTATTTAATATTATTTAGATAATAATATTGTGTTCATATATTAATTAAAAAATAAATTATGGGTCTTCACTTTATAAAAAAATGTTTAATATTATTTTCACAAAATCTACCTTTACTCAATTGCATAAGATTTAAAAAATCATATAATTTTCTTCGAATATGATGATGACACGATCCTGAAGACATAATTGAATAAGATTTGAAATATTTTATGGTTTTCCTCGCAATAGGGTACATATATGTTACTATAATGATAACATGATTGAATAATATTTGAAATATTTTAGGGTCCACATATTTTACTATAATGATAACATGATTGCGATGGCATGCAATAAATAGGAAAACAAATTAAACAAGTACAATTAGTAGGATAATTTCAAAAAACGTAAGTGTTGCATTTCAAGGGTTATTAACATTGTACATAACTGTTAAACTTTGCATAACAGAATGGAAAACTCCATTCTCCAGTGGAGCTACCGTAATTTTCTTGTTTTGGAACCAGGTAAGCGTTCAAAGCGAATAATATCATTAAAGAGATCTCATTGCATCATCCAAGTAATGGTTTTGAGCGTGGTTATGGTGACATTAATATTATAATACCAATAGATTTGTCCATCTGTAATTTGAATTTTTTTTTAATCTAATAAAATTTGACATCCTTTATTTAAATTATTGAGTTGTATTATTTTTTTTAGGATTAATGTTGAAATATGATCTTCTACAACTCAATATTATGTGTCTCCCTCTCAAATAAATTTAAAATGGGATCATATTCTATATATAGTAATATATAGGTATTTTCCGATATAAATCACTCATTAATTCAAATTAAATAATCTATTTAAAATGTTATCATATTCTATACATTGTAATGCATAGTAAAGAAACTAAGTATTAGCTATTTTTCTATATAAATCAGTCATTAATTAAAAAACTCTATAATTTATATGGATAAAATTATCTAGCTGTAAAAGGAGGAATGTTTAGCCAAGAAATTTTCGAACAATTTATTAAAAATATTGTTAAAATTTAGAGTATGATGAGCATTTAGTTTCATTATGATAGGAATGGAATGCCAACTCACAGTGTCAGGATGGCATTGGAAAAAGCAGAGGAGGGAGATTTTAAAGAAGGAAACTCCAAAACAGAAGCAATTTGATCGTTCTCGCAGGAGTAGTAACAGAGGATTTGGACAAGCTGTTGCATAACATGCCTTGCCTCGAAACATTGAAGGAATTGTGGAGAGGCTTCGAGCTTGGGCACATTGGTATGTCATTGTTTTTCAATTCACCCTTCTTCTTTTAAACTTCAATCTTTATAGAGGTCACGGTAGAGGTTGCATGGGTAGGACTTGTGATTGTTGTGTCCGTAAGGATTTTCTTGGTATGGGTTATGCTAGTACCTGTAGCTCATTCAAAAATATCAATTTTTTTACCCCGCAGGAGACTATTCAACCTCGTTTCCGCAATCCTCGTAGAAATTTGGAATTGTTGTTTTCTTATAGGATTTTAGCTTTTTTTATGCATGTTCTTGAGCTCAATCATGAAAGACAGTCGCAAATGTTTGAAAACTTTAGTATGCAATGTGAGAACAAAACGAAAGGCCTTTGCCCTAGTTTTTTAAGCGGTTTTGGTGATAACTAGGTTATCCTCTTTCTTAATTATGACTGCTTGGAATGGTCTTGGCAGTTGCAAATGTTTGAAAACCTTTGTATGTAATGTGAGGACAAGTTGCAAGGCCTATGCCCTCGCTTTTCAAGTGGTTTTGGTGATAATTAGGTTTCCCTCTTTCTTAGTTATGATTTCTTGGTATTGTGTGTAGATGGTAAGCTATATAGCCTATCACACTCTTGCGATCTCTATCTTCATCATGGGACTTGCATTAATAACTCCGTGATACATTCCATAGAGGTGGAAATATTCCTGACAATGCATGGGTTAACTGTAACTCTTTCCTCACGTTATACAAGCTCTCAAATAATTTATACAGGTTTATTGCAGCAAAAGGTTCATTTCAGAGAAATGTTTAAAAGACAATATCGGAAGCGACTGGCCAAGTCCCGAGATAAAGGGAAGCAACAACTTTCAAAAAATATAGCTGAGCTAGGCAAGTGAGGCAAGAAGACAAAAAAAGAGATAATGGAGAATCTTTTGTAAGTTTACTCTGTTGGTAATCCTCCACAAATAAAAAATGTAATCCAAGGTTGGGAGAGAGAAAGCCACAGTAATGAGGAAGATATTTAGGAACAACAGGAAACTATGGATTTTGTGAATGATCCTACAAATACAAGAGGTTGGCTCTATTTATTTCACCAAATTGTTCACACATATTGGATAATGAAATGTGTCCTAGCCAAAGCATTGCAAAGTCTACATCTGATAGAAGGTAGTCTTGCAGTACTTTGACTACTTCAAGATATCAAAACTCAAGTCCATGATACCAAGGTATCACAGTACCATACGACAACCAAAATTGGCAGAACTGAAAGGAAGATTCAATAGACGCAACAAGTGGACATGCCTAGTTCCACAACAAAGGATTGAGCACTGATTGACTCTTCAGATGGCTAGTACACCAAGTTTAAGTTTTTATGTTTTTTGTGGATAGCATTTATGTTCTCTATTGTCAATTTAACTTTGTCTTAAATAGTGAAATGGCCATAGTGGCTTGTAGAAGGAAGAAACAATATCAATTTTGGTTAGCTTTTAATGCTTTAAGGTGGCCAACAGACCTGTTTTCCTTTGAGCAAGTTGAGGTCACTTACTTTGTATATGTTGCAACCTACCTTTTTATGATAAATAAAAAATAGCAAGGACCTAACAAATTTACAAAAAAAAAATATACAAAATATTTAAACTTTCCAATTTCAAAATCTTAATGATATACCAAATAACATTTGTTACCTTATTCCATGGATCCAATTTGGTATTTAGAATTTGGTCTCTTACGTGTTGATAAATGTTCAATTTGAAGAAACTTTTGAAAAAATTATTAAAAATATGGTTAAAATTTAGAGTATGATAAGCCTTTTAATATACAAAATATTTAAACTTTCCAATTTCAAATTCTTAATGATATACCAAATAACATTCGTTCCCTTATTCTATGGATCCAACGTGGAATTTAGAATTTGATCTCCTAGGAGAATTTGATCTCCTAGAGAAATTGGTAAATTAATAATATTTTTGTTTGCTAAAATATGATTTTTAGAATGAAGAAAAACATGTATTTTAACTTAAAAATAAACCTCTATCTACAATGGTATTAATTTTATGGTAGGAAAACAATCTTACCCTTGTTCTCCTAATGCCAATGTTCGTAAAAAACACCATGGTTTGTTTCTATGTTCGTTGTAAACCTTCTTCCATTCTTGTGGTACTAATGAGATGCAAAATCATTCATTCGACTCGTCATGATAATTTTAAAATATGACACTATAGTTAGAAAATATGATGTCAAAACACTATAAACACTAGAAGTTGATGTATTTGGATTTGTTCGACCATCGAGGAAAATGCTTGTCATAAGAAGAGGGAAGAAGTTTTCCAAGAAAATAATAACCTAATATTATAGCATTGTGGTTATAGTAACTTTTAGCAATCCAAATTCATATTTCCTTTATATGATAGAGTTACATTTAAATTAATCTTACAAAGTAAATTTTATATTTTCCATTAACTTAATTTCTTAAAAGTTTTCATATTTATATACAAAGTACATTAACAAAATGTACCGTCTAAATTATTTTCTATATTTTTAATAAATATTGGAAAAAAATATAATATTAATAATATATTATCTTTTATATAATATTTCTTTTTATTTTTATTCTAAAATGAAAATGTTTGCTCTTATATGTTTTGATAAAGAAATGATAGGCCAATAAAGTCACTTTATTTATATTTATTTATATATATATATATATATATATATATATATCAAATTTTCTGATTGTTTTTGAAAAAAATTATAAAATTCATCTCAAATTATTATATTAAAAATAAATCTCTAAAAATTAAAAATATTTTAAAAAATTTTGAAATTGAAAGATTTTATTTTTTGATTCATTGAAATTATTAATTCGACTATTTTTATGGGGCTTATATATATGACACATTTATGATAATAATAACAATTTGTACTAACTCTTTTATGGCAATGTACTACCAAATTTTGGTTGTTGATACGTGGACCAAGCATGTGATAAGAGAAGCTTACTTTGCAAAGCCCTTTCCTTTTCTTTCCAATAAGTGGGTGCATACACTTTGACACTAGTGTGTTTCCTAGTTCTACTCCTACCGAAACTTTTAGATAATCAATTAGCTCATCCTTAGCCCATTTTTCCATATCTTATATGTGTACAACCAATTAAAACTACTACTATTAGTTTAGGAGCCACATTAACTTATATATAAATTATATAGGATCTTCTCAAACTCCAGTACACAACCACTAACATCAAGCACTACAAGAAGAAGGGTCATTTAGCCTAACATTAACACCACTATTTGTAAAGGATTTGAGAAATCATCGCTTTTCAAATAGTGGTGCAAAAGTGGTGACAATGTGGAGATACACAAGTGGTGCTATGTTTTCTGGTGCAAAAGTGGAATTAGTAAAAAATGTTAAATTTGGTGTTAAATGTATATGTGGCATTCCATGATGTATGGTGAAAACCACCAAAAACCAATATGATGTGGATCAAGATATTGTGATGCAAAGCACCAAAACCAATTTTACAAAAATTAGAAATTTATCATAAAAATATGAAAATTATTATAATAATAAAATGTATATGGTGCAAAAATACTATAAAATAAAATAAATAAGGTAAAAAAAAACATTTATTATTATTATTATAATAAAATTGTATATAGTGCAAAGCACCATAAAATATGAAATGGTGCAAAAAAAAATAACCTCCTTTATTTAGAAAGGTTATATATTGCCAAGGTTTAAAGGTAGACTAAGAAGTTGTATTTGATCATTTAGAAGCTACGTGTCCATGAGTTTGGATGCTGGGAAGACTTTGATCTTATTCCCAAAGAGAAAATTTAGACCATTTTCTTTTGCTTAAATCCAATTACCATAAATATATTTAATTTATATCAAATATATTAACACAATTGAAGTATCCCCTAGTTTCATCCAAAAATTTTAATTCCTTGTGTACAATAAGACTATGGTAGCTTTTTTTGTGCTTGGCTACATTATGGAAAGTATCAATTACAATTAATGCAACAATCTATCCATTGAAACATTCATATGATTCCAAGTTGATAGGCATAATAAATTTACATATATAATATCACTATTGATCACCGAGTGCTATATGCCCTCCATGCTTGCACCATCAAATCTGGAGGTTCAATACCCACAATGATATTAGCGGTTGAATAGAGATTTATCATAGGTAGGGACAAACCCTCATATTTTTTGAGTCGCAATGGAATGGAGAACTTTAAAGTCCTACTTGCCTAACTAACAAAATTCTATTTCACAGACTAATAATTCTCAAAAAATCTGTCTGGTTCTAAACAAACCAAATGTAGCAAGTAAAACATGAAAAAAAATTCATACATCACTACATACATGATTTTCACAGAAGAAATAGAAGGAAAATTGAGTACTTTATTGACATTGGATGTCATTCCTTCAATTATTAATGTGGAGTTAACAATATATTGATGTTACACAAGTTAACAACATGCACACCTGATCCAAATCCTATTCCATATCATTAGTAAACAAAAAATATTATTATGACTATCCAAAAATTAGGTGTGTTATAAACTACACTCAATTGTGAAACCAAAACCAAATCAGTGTCTTCTTACCAGTGTTGGAGGGACTTCATCATTGATATATCCTACAAGAGAAACATAAAATAGGTTACAAAACAACCAAATGACTTCTTTGATGTTAAAGAGATAAAGGGTATTCAAAATTTCAAAATAAGATCAAGTTGCAAGTTCCTCATAGTAAAGGGATTCTAGTGGCTACTAAAGATGTCAAATAAAGTAAAAACGAAATGAGATAGATAAACTTACTGCTCTAAAATCCACCATAGATTCTGAGCAAGAATACCAATGGAACAAGCATTGATAGAAGCATGAAAAACACCACTACTCCACATCTCTTCCATCCATTCTTAATAGACATAATTTCGTGCAGAAAAAGTTAATCAGTGGGTGTTATATGACATTTGTGCATGCACCATCAAATCTGGAGGTTTAATACCCACAAAATTATTAGTGGCTCAATAGAGATTTATCACAGGCAGGGACAAACCCAAATCAACGAAGGACTTTTTCCTTAAAGCACAATGATTCTAAAAATTTTGAATATCCAAATTATACAAACATAACCATTTAAAATTTCCCAATTACTTATCAAATTTCCCACATTATTTCCCAAACTGATTTTTAAAAGTCTCCTCATTAGAATACTACACCGATAAAGCATAAATTTTGTGTGTCAATGCTATCAATTTCTATACAAATCCAATATATGGTACATACCCTAGTAAAGAAGGTCAAGAATATGTGTGCCAGTGCTGTCAGTTTTCATGCATGTGATGAAAACATATGCAAATAGTAATGTTTATTTTTTATTTTTAAAATGAGAGAGAAAAAAAGCACAAATATCTTTAAAGTAGAGGTAAAGGATAATTATATAGTTTTTTTATATAGCATCTCTATCTGAAAATGCACGGCCATTGGCTTACATAATTATAATATAAAAAATCAACCAAATCAATCCATCCTTTCATCTTTAAATAAATTTATACTCTAAAAATTGAAGCTAATTGATTCACAATATTCATTTTCACGACTCACAATCTGGAGCTAGACAAAACTTGATAAATCAAAAAAAATCTTAAGATTTTTCTAGATGGGGACTTTTTAATTTAAGTGAAAAATGCCACTAGACGTATTTTCTTGTATCGTGAAACCTACACTCAAGTAAAACAACATATTTCTCTCCTGAGTGAAGAAGATAAACCAAAGCTTTAGGTTTATCTTTAAATACCCTAGGACTCTGTAATTGGGCTTAACATGGAATAGTTGGTTGGCACAAAATTTTCAATATAAAACTTTTTTCACTCACATAAATTTACAAAAAACTTACAAGTTCCAATATAGATTTTTCTGACATAAAAGATTCCCTGCAAAATGAATCATCAAGAGAAAAAAAACCAAAACTAAATGTACAATTAGCAAAAAAAATAGGGAAGTGCTGCATTTACCTATTTTGCAACAAAATTTTACATCCTCCTCACACAGATTGCTACGAGAGTTCCTCACAACAAATGAAATTGGTACTTGACCTGCTTCATGATCAGGATATCTAAAACATAGAATTCATGCTTAAATTAATTAGAAGGTATGAAAAATATAGCGTGCAAATGAAAGAGGAGATGCACTAGATGTTGCAGAGATTTTATGCTATCAACCCAAATATTGAATTTTTGCTGAAGAAGTGTGCTAAATTATACTCACCGAATAATAGTTGCATCAGTAATATTTGGGTTTCAGAGGAGAAATTCCTCTAATTCTGCTGGAGAAACCTGCAAAAAAAAAAAAAATTGAGAAAAAGATTTGGATTTGCATCAAAATAAAGGACCCTGAAATGAAAATTCTTCCTCAGCATCTCGACAAAATATTAAAAAAACATCTCAGAGGATAAATATATTGAATTTGCATCAAAATAGAGGTCGTGGAATGATTTGTACCTGAAATCCCTTATACTTGATCAACTCCTTTAATCAGTCCTCAATACAAAGGAAGCCATCCTCCCCAATGTAACATAGATCCCTAGTTTTCAGCCACCCTTCAGAGTCCAAAGTTCATGTAGTTACTTCATCATTGCAAAAATAACCTGCATGTATTACTGAAAGCCTTAATGGTATTTCTCTGCTTAGAACCTGGGATAGATTAGGCCATGCATAAATATAGGACCTGTGTCTTGGGAGGTAGGGTTAGAGAAATATCATACTGCTAAAACCAATCACTTTTGTTTTTTAACATAGGTTTATTTTTCTATGAATAAAATTACTGTATGAAAGGTAGTTTCTCTAATTAAAATATGATAAAAATAAATTAACTTAATCACATTGTAAACTCTAAAATACTCCCTTACGTATTCCAGAATATTTATAAAAATACCATGAGTTTAAACAAAACTGACACAATTAACTTCATTTATACATTTTTAAAAGATCCCAAATTTATACTAAAAATAAACATTAACCATTATAATAATACAATAAATATATCCTATATAACATCTTTTTCTCTTCCTGAGATTTTCACCCACAATTTCTGGATTTTGTATCATCATGTTCTAGTCTCCAGATCACATAGTCAATTAAAAACACGAAAATTCTCTAAAATCAGTGGGGTCTGTGATTTTGATTTTTTTTTATAATTTTTAGGAAAACATATCTTGTCTGTGGCCTTTCTTTTTTTAATTCCAAAGAAAATATGTGGAATGATGCACAAGAGTATACCTTTGATGATTGTGGGTCCACGCAACCAAAGCTCACATTTTTGTTTGGGTGGAAGTGCTTTTCCAGTGAGTGTGTCCACCACTAGCTTCCATATTAGCTGCTAGAAAACCTGTTCTTCCATGGTAAAAATGTAGGGACAAACCGAAATCAACGAATGGATTTTTCTAGTGGAAAATAGGACTTCGGAGTTCTCCATTACATTGCATCTCGAAAAATATGAGGGTCTATGTATTAATTTGCAGATATGTTGTTAATTATCAAGCAGTTGTTTCTATTATATAATATAGCCTACCAAAAATACTATATATACAGAAATAACTGCAATAGATATTATCTATTAGTTATTTTGGATCTCAAGACATGGAGCCTAAAATGTTGCAGACTAATATGAGCTCAATGAGTAAGGGAAAAAGATCTCAGCATGGTATAAATGCAGGAATTTCATCTATGCTAACTACCAGATCAAATGTGCATGACACAACTTGATTTTCTCAGTATGAAATAGAAGAAGACCAAGAATCCATGGCTGCGAATTCTCTAGTAATTATCTCTAGTGATGAATCCAACTGGAACTGTAATCCTCTTTCATTTTTGTGTGATTAAATAGTTTCCATTTATTTCCTCTATAATAATAACAACAACAGATAGGTCATAATAAGAATAACTAGAAATTGCACCGAGAAGTGAAAAGGAATGCTGATAGGAGCGGGGGAATGTGAAAGATATAAAATTTAAGATATATTTCTCCTATTTCTTCTCAAGCCAAGTATTGTACTTCCCACTTCCTAGATTCATGTTTGGCACTCTTCCCTTTTTTTATATCTTTAGTCCTTTGATCACATTGACCAAATTTGGCCACTGCTACAGTAATATTAAATCTGAAAACTTACAATGGGAGAGAAAGACCCTTTTTCCATTAAAATGTCTTTCTTTTGGGTTATTATTTGGAAACATTGTGAAATAGTGTTGGGTTTTCATAGGTCCAAATGTTTAAACCAATGCCAAATAGAGTTGGAAAAATTATTAGATAGTGTTTGGTTGTCATAGGTCCAAAACGAATGTTTAAACTAATGTGAAGTAGTACATCTATGAATGCTTCTGAGTGATAGAGTGACAAAGACCATGAATCCAACTCAGAAGTATTCATATCCATATGTTAAATTGAAAGCAAAACAATCATGATTACAAGATTCCAACAAACCCTACAAGTAGAAACATACAAAAAATATATGCATGTTGAAAAAAAAGAAGATCATATAATCTATTAGTTCCTAATAAATGGCTCATGAATGGTGTAGTGCCAAAGAAACACTGGATTTCATCATATTAAAAAACATACATTTAACCAAATAGGAAATTTTAAAGTGCATTAGTATCAATTTCCGTTGATCCAATTCAAAACAATCAGAAGTACAAACAACACCTCCGTATTATAGGTTACACATTCATCTCCTTGAAAACAAACCAAACACAAATATAGATGCTTATTACGAAGTTCTAAAAGAAAATGCGCAGTTCACATTTACCTAGTGCCCAACATAGCCTTAAAATCGACCCTACTTCCATAAATAACTCTATTTAGCCTTCTTAGAAATATTAAATTGCATTGATGAAACATCCTTTTTTGTTGTCAGAAGATTCAGAACAACTCTCTTTACACTTCTGTCTTGCTCCACCAACAATGTTTTGTTTATTTCTGAATCATGGAAGCCCTACCACAAAAAAGGTTTAGGGAAATAACCTCAATCCAAATGTTTAGTATATAAATCATAAAATAATGCATATTATTAAATAGTACCAAGTAAAATTAAATGTCATGAAAAAGGTTTTATATATTTAATAATATGATCAATTATCATTTCCTGATGTTCTTAAAGAATGGGATCCCACCACACTTGACTACAAAGATGATCAAGAGCTTTATGTAAATCATAATTATGTTTTCGTTGTCTAGCATTCAACATCCTCTGATTGAAACCCATGCCCTCAAGCTCACAGAGAAGAGTCTTCTCTTCTGTCTCTTAACCAATAGAGAATGAATCAGAGCCTACAAGAGATGGAGCATTGGCAGACAAAAATATATGTCCTTGAGAAACATCATTAACTTGAAGTGGAACTGATTTATCAGGTGATGGGTAACAAACTCCTAAAGAAGATGGTGTTTCTTTGATATTTATGCTACTGTCTCCTTGCATTTATTTCGAAAATCAAATCTCTAAGATTGTGTAAAGGTAATACCCACCTCAACAGGTGAAGATGGTTTCTTACCCTTGTCCGCGATCATATATGAGAATCCAAACTCTTTGGGATCTAGATCCATTTTACTGTCACCCAAACATGGCCTTGAGAAGAAACGTCAGTTGTCTTCTATTTTATTTGTTCAACTTCATTCAAAGTTGGAATAGATTCCATTAAATTGGTAAATTTTCCTCTCTTGGTGATACTTCCTGGAATTCAAAGGACTATGTATAAAAAAATAAGGGACGCAATATAGGAGTTGGACTAGGCCACGAAAACTACATATTTCCCCCTCATAATAGGACATGCAAACTGGAATATTAATCACAAACAGGAGAATCAACAAAGCAATTTTTTCTATGAGGATTTTTAGATCTAACACTTCTATTCTCAGTATGGAATATTGGACAAGGAAAAAGCACAGAAAACTGACAGAAAAACAACTGTAAAATTAAAAATTCAAACCTCAAATAAGCTCCTCCTCTCATCATAAGTGTTTCTTTTTTGCAATTACAACATGTTATTATTTCAATTAATATTTCCATTCATTTACATGAAGTTGTTCCCTCAACATTTTTTGTAAGGAGATAATTTCAGTTCACACTAAATCTCCTCCAAGGATTGTGTATCCAAGCTCCATGGGGCCTGGGCATTCTCTGAAGGGCATTATCAAGGTTTGCATCACTCCCATGATAATGAGAGAAAGAGAGAGAGCTACTATTATCCCTCTTCCACCGCTACTTAAGACATTTCCTCACACTCCTAGGGTTTTTCTTCCTCTTATTTACATAGTTCCTACAACTTTCTCTTTTCTTATCGTTTGTTTCTTTCCTTTTTTTCTCATTTTTTAGCATATAGGCATGTTCACATTATCATAATATATTGACATGTGGTTTCCCTCTCTACGCCCATCGAAATATTTGTCATTCATTTGTTTAAAATTTATAATACTATCTTATCTTAATTCACACAGCCTTCTAGACTAATCATATTTTGTCTAATAGAGTGGTCACAATGTTTATATAGTTTTCACCCCTGACAACAATGTGTTTTCCCAACCAATTGGCTAGGGACAATTTCCATACTGCTTCATATAAATTATGATTTTCGACATCATATTAGAGCCATGTTTTGAGGTTCGTTGGGAGTGGTTAAGAGGTCAAAAACAAATCATGGATTAAGGGGAGAAGGATGTTCATGGGAGAAATCTACATTTTGATATTTCAAAGGAAATTTTACTAGTACACTCGGGCAATATGAGGGTGCCTAGTATCCCAGAGTGTATGAGACACTAAACTGTTAAAAATCCTCAATGTGAATGCATTTAAACAGAGAACCTAATGGTTAAATCCTAAACGGATTATAATAACTTGATGGATCAAATCAAATAAATTGAGTTCTACATTTTTTCAAAAGCGAATATTAAACTAGCACAAACCCATCTAGCCACAGGTCTAGTTCCAATTAGTACTAAACCCAACTTCCATGCCTAGCATATAATCTACAAATCCAATTACCAAGTTCTCAATCCCTGTGAAAGAATTTTTGTGCCATAGGCCCTCCAGTGCCCTCAATGGAACATCAATCACTAGATAAAGTTTCATTGTACTATTCCCATGTTGGGAGGGCATGGTTGTGTGCCCATTGTTGCTAGTCCAAATAATTGACACATGTATAATGCAAGCCATTGAAAAAACTTGCACCCTCTCTCCTTATGGACACCCTAGAAAAGAAATTCAGTCCAAACATGATTCCATGTTTAGTCAGCTTCATCAACTAGTTATGATGGGATAATCTCAATGAAAAGACTGTATTGAAAAAATAGGTAATGTATAATAAAAAATTAAAGTATTGAACACATTTATACAAATACTTGGAAGGTATTTTGAATCTATTCAACAAACATAACCACTTTTATTTGATTGTTGGCAGTATTCATCTCTAGCTAAGCTATCTCAACTTTTTCAGTAGTTATTGCCCTACAAAAAGGTTAGAATTTTCACATTTTAGTATTTTG
This sequence comes from Pinus albicaulis, assembly GCA_034641835.2. Classification (NCBI taxonomy): domain Eukaryota; kingdom Viridiplantae; phylum Streptophyta; class Pinopsida; order Pinales; family Pinaceae; genus Pinus; species Pinus albicaulis. Next base: position 41,168,919 of record CM076572.1, read on the forward strand.
GGTATTGATTCCTTGCAGTGATCATCCTTTATGTTTAAATTTTGTGTGTGCCATCGCCCTAAAATGATAATTATAAAAAATGTTGAAATATCACAAGGAAAGAGAGGAGAATCAAGGTTTGTTTACAGAATTATTTGTGAAGCTAATAAATTTGATCAATGTACACAACTATTTAAAATCAAATAAAGAGGCCCAATTAACTAAAATAGAGGAGTTTATGAAGATGGAAAATAATCTCTATAAAATATTGAACCATATAAAAATAGAGTTACTTCAGAGTTATGAAACTAGACTACGGATTCATGGAATTGAAATTTGAAATTAATGATGGTGCTAGATATGCCTTGTTGTAGCAGGAAGTTGGAACCACAAAATCATGGGATTCTACTGAACCTTTTAACTATAGTAAGCATGTGATTTTGGTGTAAAAATAAACTTCAATTCTATTGATATTGATGGATCACATGAGGTTTTCAAGTAAATATTCACCATCCAAATGGGAATATTGATGTAATGGGAAATTCCATGAAAACAAAGAAGCATACTTTGAACAAATTTTTATAGTATATTCTGCAATGTGAATTTTCCAATGGTACCTTCAGGAAATCTAGGCTTAGTTGATCAGGAGGTGTTCTAATCTTATTAGAACCCCATAAATCCATCTTCAAGTGTGGGATGGTAAGGCTTTCTAATAAGTGAGAACATGGGCCAACTAAAAAAGAAATGGAAAAAGGTGGTTACAGTAAGAGAGAGAAATGAAACATAGAATAGAAAGCAACAATCATGTACCCATATCTATTCCCTGAATTAATGTTCTAATGATATTCACCAAAGGTATTTTCATGATGGGTATTTATCTTGTTAGTGATAATTGGGGATGCGATATGTGCAATAGGAATGTGAAAGCAGAGACAAGAGAGCCACAATGAGGCATAGATGGGAAGCACAAGTTTCCTGGAAAAAGAGAAAAGTAAGGACGAGTAAGAGTGAAAAGGATACAAGAAAACATGCATAGCTCAAGACTGGGAAAAAAGAGATGTGAAATTGGGAGAAGTGGAATAGATAGAAAATGGGGTTCTGCTGCTTTTCCCCAGAAATTTAAAAATCACAACCTTCATTTTGATAACACTTTCATACATCATTGTATCCTAAAAGTGTCCACATTGGACATTGCTTTTATATACTATTTGATATTTTTAAGTTGAATGGTGTTTTACCACAGTCCACGGGACTTTAAATGTGGTCATTAAAGTGCTTTACTCACAATCATGACATTATACATATAACAACATCATCATTACAATTTAATTTTCTATATTTTTTATATTATCTCAAATAAAAACTATATTACAAGGTATTAAATGAAAACTTATAATGTTAAGGCACAATAGAATCTTAGACTGAAAGAAACTTGAAAAATAATAATGTTGGTTAGGTAAGGCTAGGCAAAGCAACACTCTTGAAGATAAAAGCTTCAACAATTTTTTTGAGCACTTAACTAAGTTGCAAATATTGTGCTTAGAAGTTATAATGACTTCAGTAGCCATGTTCTACCAATAGAAACTCCCCGCCTTTCCCCATATTAAAAATACAAATACATATTTCAATCATCCCAAATTCGGTGTCTAGTCAAGCCTTATTCAAGAAACATCGCCTCCTTTTCAGTCAAATGTTTCTAGAGTATCTTATTTATTATTCACATTCTTTCATTTTAAATGATAAAATTGTGAATTTCTCCAAGTTTACACGTATTTTAAAAAATTATAGGCATTCTTGATGCTGAGTTTCATTGCTTGAAGATACGTGTTGACTGGACGTTACAGATCAACCATGCAATAATTGGTTCAATATCATTTTCAAAGGGCTGTCATAAGCAAGGATTTTCCTATGCATGTAAGGAAAATAGTAAAATACATATAAAATGGCAAGTAAAAACAGAAACATAAAGCATATTTCTATAAACCTATAACATGCAAACAACCTTAAATCCAATGACACAAGAGCATTAATAGAAATTAAACATCGTATGTTTCCAGTAGTGACTTGAAACATACCATTGAATCCGCGAGTTGAAATCTTTCAATCTCCTAACTAATGTATCCATGGACACTTTTGGGGGATTTTTCTTTAAATTCCTACCCTCCAAGATTCCAAATAGCCTTTCAAGCGCATCTCCAAATTTTCTAGAAACCACTGGAACATTTTCTATAACCCAAATCATTGTAGTGTTTCTCCCTTATAACAAGGTTCATGAAGTTCATTGGCTGGTTGCTCAATAATAGATTAACTAGCTGCCACACTTCTGTCAAGAATTCCTTTAAACTTGTCAATACCCATTATAGAATTTATCATGGAGGACTCTAGCACTCTTAAAGCATTATCAATACCCATTATAGAATTTATATTGAATCTTTTAACATTGTCCCTCATAAGTGTCAACATGAGGCAATCTGATATGTGCTTCAACAAACCTCCCCCCAACTGCACCACCCCTCTGCACCTTCTCCGGAGCATCCAATGGTAACATTTGTTTTGTTGTAGAAATAAACATCTCTAAGTAAATTTCCACCTCATCTAGAGACTCACTTCCATTTTGTGGAAATTCATCTTGGTTCCAATTGATTTTTTCATTTAGAAACATAAACTCATCCACCTTAGACTTGACGAGCCTCAACATTTCTTCATTTGCAGAATCTCGAGAGTTCTTCAAGACAGTTTGAGCAGACAATGCAACATGTGGCCTTTTTTCCAAGCACATAGGAATGCCAAAAAATTGCACAGCATGCTGCATAAAAAAGTCACAATATCACTCCAAAACTATTATATTGGCATTAATATACATGGCATGAGATACCCCAGCATGGAAATGTTGATCAATTTGATTAAAGCCTCATTCATAACATTGATTAAAGTATTATCTACATACTTCTTTACAACATCATAGTAGTCCATGTGACCTCTATAGCACAGATAGCTCACAAAATCATTTATGAAAGACCTCAAAATCTGACAACAATCAAGCACCATTGCAGAAAATGCTGCAAGGGAAATGAGGTATGATATTTGATGTTTGTAAATGCAATGCTAAAACATTCATTTTGTACTCGTACTATTTTTTCATCACCATCTGCTTGTATTTGTCATTAGTAAGGACATCATTGATCTGTTTTCTACGTTCATTTAGAAGAAATTCATGATATTTTTCTATCTTCTTGTCCAAAATATCATGCAAAGGATCCACCTGGTAGCCATATGTCATACGAGGTAGACTCACATAGTCAATGATAAGCATAAGATGGCTTGCAACAGCTACCTATTGATCAAAGATACCTTTTCATAATGAGTCATAAATTTTCTTGAATTGTTCTATATATACTCGCATATATGTACATGTTGATCATTTTTAGTGATAAAATACAAGAAACATTCAAGATATAGGTGGCTCAATTTTGGATTGAATTTATATTACCTGCTTCTTAAACCTATCATTTGGAGCAACAAAATGGTTCCCTTCACTTATGATTGTGGGGTTCATGGATCCTCCAATGGCATATATTACCCATGGTTCATAGTCATTTTTCACCACATACGCATAGCCAAAACATACCCTGGCACCCAAACCCAAAATAAAATTACTCCATGAAAAAAAAAACAACTTGATGCATTATCATGATTAGCTTAACAACAATTTGAAATATGTTATTCTGTTGATATTGTATTGTGATGGGAAAATATTAGACCCTGAATTTATCTTTTACCTAGGCATGCTTTGACCTTAGCCTTGTCAAAAATGATTGAAAGCCACTGTAACTTTCATGGCCTTGTCTACACTGTAACTATCATCATGCCCTAATAGCATGACCTCATCATGGAAACTAAAACGATTGTTGGATATAGTTATGGTGTTTGAAGCGAGAAAAATCTATAAGGTCATGAACACTGGTGTAGAGACTCTTATGGTTGATCCATATATCTCATGATGAGTTGTACCAATGAGTCGTACCAATTGACATACCCAAAATGACTTGGTTTGCAAGGGTGAATGTTGAGGCTATGGATTATGATGTTGATCACATTATAAAGAAATATACAAGGTCTGTTGGAGATGTGGACGTTGGCACCTTTGCCTTATATTTACTTATGGATTGTAATCAGAAGCAGAATTTTAAGCACAATTTCCATGTCTCTGGAAAATACAATCCACAAAGGACCTTTGATCAGCAAGTGATAGAAAAAACTAATCCTCTAAAATATAGCCCATATTCACTACATCTTATCCCACCATTTCCACCTATGGGAGTGGATATTAATCATCATGAAGTCATTCACTCACAATTACATTGTCAATATCTAGAAAAATAAGGTCCTATTAAAATTACCTTTTTTAATCCTAACAAAAAGGGTAGATAATCATCAAGGGAAAAGTAGAACCGCCTAAAAATAATATTGAAGAGTTTTTTGGATTAATCTACCATAATATAGCTAAGATGTAGATTCCCATCTGAGGAAACTTGTCTACACCAGAGTACTACAAAATTTATTGTCTCTCAGAGCACATTAATTTTCTTACAATACATGCACACAGATTGAAGCCTTTTATGTCTCTGATCCATGCATGCTGTATCATTTATAAAACTCATCACATAAATTGTTTCCATAATTTGTAACTGATATCAACCACCATGTAGGTCACTTTCCTAGCCTTTTCATTGTTTTTTTGATGAACACTATATCCTGCATTCTAGCATTCAAAATAATCTAATATTGATGAACAATAATTGTGTTTTGAAAAAGTTTGTACATCTTTGAACTAAGATGATTTGACAATATAAATAAGTTTCTCAGTAAAAAAATCATGAAGCAATGTTACTGTGTTGCGTTGCTATCTTTATTTTATTTCTTGTACCAGGACCCTCCCCTACTGCCATGGAAATTGTTCATGTTCGAAGTGCTGATAGGTGCCCAACCATTTTTGTTGAGAGGTAACCTTGAAGTGATTTTCCAAAGTCAATACTTTTAGTAATGTGTAGGCCTGGTACAAAAACAAACATTTCTCCACCTTACCCTGGTTTCTTCTTTGTGCCCCCTTCATCTATTTATTTTGATATTATACATCCTATGCTTTCTCAAGAGCACTTCTACAAATAAAAACACAACAAATAATACGAAAGATGTGGCACATTGATAAGAAAAAAAATCTTTCATATTTTCCTCTAGAATCAAATTTAAGGAACACCTTGAATGAGTCGAATAGGGAATTTTTTTCCATTTTAACACTCACAATATGTTGTGCACTAAGAATTTCGGTTTTCAAGGATAAAAAATTCTTAATGCAAACCTAGGCCTCACAGATTTGGCCATCATGACCTTGCTTAATGTATTATGCATTGGGACTTTAATCAAGTGCACCAGATCGAAGCAAGGGGAAATATTTTTGAGGTTGGATTGGAAAATTATGTTATGCAACAATTATCTGTGACTGTTACTTCACTGCGCTACTGCATATAGATATGGCAAGAAAATTTGAAGCTGCGCTCAAAGGTTATGGCTTGGTTTAATTCACATATTAATCTCTTTGACTAGACTTAACAAGTGTACAAAGAGCACGAGATTGTGAATACTGAAAAATTCCAGAGAGATCATCATTTAGGTTGGCCCCCATTGCCTTTCTTTTTAAATAATTTGAATGGATTTGATACAACTCAGAAATGGGATAAGTACGGGGAATAGAGGAGTCTTCCAATTGTTTTTTAAAAGCTATTGAACTTTTGGCATTGGGATTTTTTATTTCTTCACAGCTGTCTGAGAAAGATGAGAGGACTCTAGAGAAGAAAAGTCTAGTGTTCCAGGAGAACAGATAGGAGAGCATGTATTAGGTGCAACTAAAACAGTCCCAAATCATAGAGATTTCTTACTCATAGGGATATTAATGTTAGATCTCAGTATGGATTTAACAACTGGAGTTTTATGAGCAGAGGAAACATCAAAATATTTTTTCAATTCAATAGAATGAGAGGTAACCCCTGGTGTCACTGGGGAGAAGAAACCCTCTGTTGTAGTGGATATTTCATTCCCTGAAACTAGTACTACTTTGCAATGTGTGTCTACATCAATAGTACCTTTGGCTACAACGATTGGGTTAGGGATCTTAGAAGGGGTCTGGTGAGAATGTGACATTTGCAGAGTGTGGAAAAACTTTGAGATGGGGGATGCTAGATTGGTTTTATTACAAGTAGAAAATTTAAAATCTATTTCATCATATTCATTAATGTCTTGAGTCTTTACGAGGGGGAAGAAAATGGCAGAAAAGAATCTCTAAAATCCTGGAGAAAAATGAGAGTGGCAAGATGACAGATGACCCCCACCAACACCATATGTTTTGAATGTTTTAGGGACATGGGAAGGAGGCTTCATAATTGGGTTTTGCGTGGGCATAGGAGATGTTGAAGCCTGGTCACCACCATTTGTTTTCACTATTTCAGGAACCTCAGAATGAGGCTTCAGAATTGGGTATTTATTTGGCACAGGGAATGATGAATCCATAGATGGCTGGGGTGTGAGGTTTCTCTGAGAAAAATGACTCTGGAAAATTTTGGGTAATATTGAAGACATCATAGAGGGTTGGGATTTTCCTTGATGATTTTCAGGAAAAGTAGAAGCAACACCTTGTTCTAGCGAAAGGTTTTTACATATCAAATAAGGAAGTGGGGAGGAGACTATAGAAGTTACCTGACATTTTATATTGAATGGATCTGGTAGGATTGCCTTTGGAACATCATCTCCTTGTATTACAATGAATTCATACAGTTTAAATAAAAAGTTAAAACTCGTGCTATTGAAAGGTTTGACAAAAAAAATATAGAACCCCCAAAAATAATACAATATAGCAAGACTAAACTCACCTTGGTATAAGCCTTGAAAAATGAAACAAAGAGGGTGTGGAATGGTTTTTGAAAACCCAATGTGTTGTTTCCTTTGGAGGCCTTTTCCTTGCCACTTAGCGTTGCACCGTGCAAGATAGTGATTTTCAAGTCTGGCTACATGCACAATGTCTTCTTGTGAGGTGCCATGGTCCTCTCCAACAGCAATCCTTCAAGGAAAATGTGCTTCATTTGTGCTAGATGATACATAAATCTCTTGGAAATGAATTTAGAGCTTAATATTAGTTGATGATATAGTAGAATTGAAGCACAAATTCAAAGAAAACAGTATTTGCAGTTATAAATAAACCTAAACCTTTTTACTGGCCTATCGACCCTATAATGATTATTACCATATCTATTACAGTCTTCTAGTTATAGGAATTGTAGGTACAAGAGGAGAGCAAGAAACAGTATACGTGTTAAACCAAGAAATATTTGTGGGTCATTGTTTTGACTTGGGTAAAATTTTTACGGAAGCTATTGATTGTCTTGCAGAGCTGAAGAAATCTGATGGCAGCTTCAATGGAATCAAAAACCTCTTCTAGCATTGTATACCTTTAAAACTCTAAAAACTTTTCCAGCATTGCATACCTATAAAACTCAAAAAACTCTGCCAGCATTGCATAACTAGAGACTGGATTCGGAAAAATGTAGAAAATCATGTATAATCAACTCCTGTGAGTATTATCATTTGACTCGTTTTGTGTGCCAATACTCCTTGGCCATACACGCGAGATGGAAAATAAAATTCAATGAAAATCCCAAAACTTTTACCATTATCATAATTATTATGCAAAAAAAAATATTATTTGAATAATAATAAATGTTTTAATTTTTTTTTAAGTTATTAAAGGTTATATCTTATAATTTTTAATGTTATTAAAGGTTATAAATGGTCTAATGTTTTTCAAAACTGAAAGAAATTGAATTCGCAAATTATTTTGTTTTTTCAATTTTTATTTTTATTTTTTTCATTGTATATTACCACTCTAGATCCATTTTAATTTGAGATTGAGAGGGATCAATTTTTTTTTCACTCTAAGAGAGAGTTTTTCATATTAAGAAAGATTTTTTTCCTCTTTCTTGGCACTTGGTAGATCTAAATTTAAGATGGATATATATCCATTTAGTTATTAATTATATTTATAGTTATAATTTTTTTTTTTTTATGGAGTCAAAATGTTAAAGAGGACATGGAAAAATTGCAGGCAGAGAAACGAGTGTGGAGATTTGGACTAGAGAAAGGTGTATTTTGATGAAGCTTGAATGGGCTTTGGACAATGTTAGGCTCTGATATCCTTGTTAAAATGAAAAATAATATTAAATGATAACGATGAGATTTTAATTCACATCATGTATATTTTAACTACATAGATAGTCCTCGTGATAAACCCTCTAAAGGCACACAACTACTCATCAAATATTTTTATCAGATGATATGTTGGTTTCTCGCTATCAGACCCACATGAAGGAGGATGATTTGGTGGATTTCTCATTGGAGGAGGGTGTTTTCAAAAAACTTGGGCTACTCGTAAGGATTTTATCCATTCACATTTGGAAGTTAGATCGAAAGGTCACCATGCCTCGGTTTTTAGTCCTACCAAGTCTTTAGAAAGAAAATTTAATAATTTGATAGGGAAATCATTTAATGATTTAGACGCCCTAACCCCTGCTCCAATTGTGCATTGTTTGGGTCCTCTATTTTTTGTCCAGCCCAGGGCTCGAGGCCATTTGTGAGGGGACACAAAAATCATCTTAGGGTTCTCTAGCTCTAATTTTGGTTTTCGTTTCATTATTATAGATATCAGATAAAGACATGCAATGTGTTATGAATTTTTTATGGATTTCAAAAGTTACGAATTTCTCCAGTTTGTTTTTTTTCTTGTGATTCATCTCAAGTGTCATTAGCCTCGCCCTACTTGGACGAACTCATGAAGGAGAGCCTAGCCAAGACAATGAAGGGAAGTGAAACTGTGGTTGAGAATATTTGAATCCATCTTCAGTGTTAAAATTTAGAGACAAAAGGGTACTCATAATTTTAACATTGTAGATGGATTCAGAGACCGTTTCGTCTCTAAATTTGAACAGTGTAGATGGATTGATAGACCCCCATAGTGAAATGAAACACTTCAGTATCAAAATTACAATTCTTCATTTTCAGAGTGAATTAAAAATTACTAACATAAATGACTAATTCATATACTTTCTATTCTTATTATATGGTCATATTTTTATTCTTGGACTATAGTAGTCATTTATGTTAATCATTATTAATTTTTTCACTTATTATCTAGTCATTGAATATATGTTCATTTATAGCAATCCATAATTTCTAGCAGACGTATTTGGGGATGTTTTCCATACTTGGAACCATATAGACTTGCTAGGGATAACATGGAGATATCACACCTTCCAAGTGGAGAAGAGTTCAACAACAGAGATTTGAGTTGGGGCAGAGACATTAAGACCATGGAGGATGTAATTCCACAGATATTTTGGAATGGAGAAGTCCACAAAGAGGTGATCCATTATTTCAATATCATTTTTTCAGAGCGCACATCTAGGGGTCCAAGGATACATATTTTTATGAGGTTTTCCCCTATAAATATATTATTATTCATTAGAAAAGAAAAATAGAAATCAGTTTTAGGAATGAAGAAGGAATCCCAAACCTATTTCCAAAATATGACATGATGATTCATCTCTCTCTATGATTGCAAGTATTGAAATCTGATCGCAGCTATGTAAGTTCCTGTGTTTCCCCTGCCCAGGAATTGGGGGCCTCCTTGTGGATCGGAGTTGAGTCAACTAGATCATCTGTGAGCATGATCTGTTGGTTTTTCATGTGATCAGGGACTCTAGGAAAGGACCAGGAGATCCAATTCCTAGTATTGTCGATATGTCTGCAAGTCTAATGAAGCCTTGTTGTGTGAGCCACTCATGAACCCCTCTTAAATATTTAGAATTGGAAAGGGGTAGATGTCCCATTATAATTTCTTGCCACAACAGAATTTGTTTCCCATTTCTTGGAATGTGGTAGAGATTTTTTTGAAAGAAGTTTGTTCCTCTCTGACAGAGTTTCCAGATCAGTGAGCCTTTTGCGGTGTTTTCGATCTGCAAATTTCTCAAAGGAATTCCTATCACATACTTATTTTTTAGGATTTGGTTGACCGGATGCTTAGTATTAGAGTATAACTTCCACTATATTTTAAACCCTAGAGAAATATTTGCAAAAGAGGGGTCTCTGATTTGAAGAACACCTTCTAGAATTGGTCGTTTTACCATATCCCAGTTAACCAAATTAAATTTCTTTTTATTTCCCTTTCCACCACACACGATAAAGTGTCGTATAAGCTTTGAAACATGTTAAGTAATTGACTTTGGGGCTAGCAGAAGGGAGGCATGATAAATTGGCAAGGTTGAGAGAATAGATTTAATGAGGATTAATTTCCAGGCATTGGTGAGCCACTGGCCTCTACAAGAAGCGAATTTAGATTTTAATTTTCAGATGATATCGCCCCACAAAACATTCTTATTAATTTAGATAATTAAGGCAATCCAAAGGTATTTTATTTTTTCCCATTTGCATGTCCAACAAAGCCTATGTGAAGCGTGATTTTATGGATGCTTTTATTGTCAGCGTTCCACCTAAACACCGTTCTCTTCCTGTCGTTGATGAGAGCACCCGATGCATTATAAAAGCTATGGAGAATAGATTTGATGGTGGTTCCAATACTCATGGGTACACCTCCTAACAAAAGTGAGTCAACTGTGAATAGAGCATGGTTTATTAGATCCAAGCCTTTCAACAATCTTATACCTAGAACTATCCCTTTGTGCTTTTCTACTGTAAGTTTTCTGCTGAGGGTGTCTGCCATTAGGATATATAGGAATCGAGAGAGAGGGTAGCCTTACCTCAATTCCCTCAAAGCTTGAAAGTAATTGGAAGGTCTACCATTGAAAATTATGACAATCCAGATCTTATCTGTGCAGTCTTTGATCAGGTTGACGAAATCAGAGGAGAACACAAAGGTAAGAAGGACTTTATAGAGGAATGAGAGGTTAACCCTGTGAAAGTCATTTTTCATGTCAAGCTTGATCAACATCCCTTGCTCCTTCCGTTGATGGGCAGAATGCATTGCTTCCTGTACCTTGAGCGAGGGACATTAGATTCCCTAACAATGGATTGATTCTATTGACTAGGAGCTTGGTGAGGATTTTGTACGAAGCATTGCAGAGGGAGATGGGCCTAAATATTTAAAAGGATTAGAGGTTCACCTCTTTAGGGATTAAGGCTAAGAAGGTGGAATTGATGCCACCCACCACATTAGATTTATTTTGGAAACCTTTTATCATTCTCAGCAGATTGACTTTGATAATGTCCCAAAAAATTCTATAGAAATGGATTAAGAAACCTTCAGGCCCAGGGGCCTTGTCTGGTTCCATTGACCATATGAATTTGCATATTTATTCATCATAGAAAGGCTTCATGAGGTTATTATTCTCTTCCCTACCAACAAGGGAGGGGATGTAAGAGAGGAAGTCTTTTGTGTCCTCTTCACTGCTATCACTCTCTTTTCTATAAATATTTTGGAAGTGAGACTCTGCATCTTCTTTGATATTTTCAAAAGCTTTTCATACCAATGCTTCAGGAGTGGTGATTTCTAAGATGTGATTGCCTGAGAGGCAATCTCATTATTTTAGATGGAAGAAAGAAGTATTTTGATCTCCAGCTTTTAGCCATACGCTATGGGACTTAATCCTCTAATATTATTATTTAGTACAGAAAGAGAGATAGGATTTTATTTATGCAATTTGTTCCTTTTCAAGCTTCACAGAGGTCTTGTCTCTTTTTTCCATTTCCATTTATAGGTCTTCCAACAACTAGAATTTTTACTTTCTCTTATTGGTTGGTGTACTTGTGGGATTTTTGATCCACTCTTTCATCACGTATTTTTTAGCCTTGATTTTCCGCTCTCACACATAGCTTGGGGATCCTATGACATATCTGGACCAAGCCAAGTGAAAAATGTCAAGAAACCCATATTTCTCACTCTAAAGAGGGCTGAACCAGAACAGGATTGGGGCCAAGTTTTCTTCCTTTTTAAAGAAGAGAAAGATAGGCCTATGATCATAGGTTACCTTGGGAGGGATTTTGGAGGAAATTAACCTCTGTTCCAACAAAAAAAAACTCCGTACAAGAAACCGATCAAGGCAAGCAGAGATGTGGTCTTCCCCTACTCTGTTGTTGGACCAAGTGAATAGTCCTCTCATTGGTTTAAAGTCTAGGAGATCCCATTTGAGTACAAGGTCTTCTAGCTTAGGAAGAATTTGGTCCCAATTACTACTACCTCCACTCTTTTCTTTCAAGTCCAGGAAAATATTTAGGTCTCTGGCTAATATGATGTTCTTGGGAGAGTGAAGGTCTAAAAATTAAAAAAGAGATTGCCAACAATGTCTTTTTTTAGTGTACAACACAAGAACATAAAGATTAAAAATATCAAAGGTTAACTTACATGTGGAGTTCCTTAGCTCGATGAAAATCCAGTGTTGGGTCTCGAAGGAGTTATCTACATCAAAATTTTCCTCCGACCATAGAGTGTAAATTCCACTTGAGGAGCCCCTTGCACTTACGACCTTCCTTGAATTTTTCTTCCATTTTGATTTGTTGATGTCAAGAAGGGTGTCCCCTTCAATTTTAGTCTCTTGGAGCATGATGATTTCATGAGGTTCCATCTTCAGTAGATCTTTGATAGCTTCATATTTCATACGATTCCCCAAGGCTCTACAATTCCAAGGGACTGTTTTCATTATTTACTATTGGAGGGTTTGGTAGCTCCTCCCTTGGGAGATCTTGTTCTGGTATTTCTCCCCATGGAAATTTCCATTGTGGATTGAATTCCTTGTGTTTTTTGTCATTCTGCTTCTTCTTTCCTGGCTTCTTTATGTGATTATATGCCCACTCTTTTCAAATTCCTCTCAAAGGTTTCATCCTCCGAGGAGAAAGAATTTTCCAAAGGATTATTTTTTATGATTTCAGCATATGAGGGTGGAGAGGAGGTAATTGGGATTACTCTGGAAGGGAAAGTTTCTTCATTACCTTTTCCCAAGGAGGGGGAAGTATTCTGTTGTTCTATGGTTTCAGAATTTGTTACTGAGGGTTCTACAGGAGTGTTGAGCTCTTCAATATGTTTTTCAGCTTCAACCAATGGGGGAATATATCTCTCTACCCCAAGAGTCTGCCCTAATATTGATACTTTGGTCCCTTTTGTGACTTCTTTTCCTTTACCTTTTTTCAGGGCTACTTTCTGAACTAGGGTCCATTGTTTTCCTTTCAAATTCTCACTTTCTAAACCAAGGTCCATTTTTCTCCTTTCGAATTCTCACTTTCTTTTTGCAATGGCTTGGAAATTTTCCATAGCTATGATAGTGCCTACATTTAAATGGAAGGTGCTCATAATCCATCTCCTCGATATGGGTCCAGTCAGCAACTATTAATTTGGTAGCTATAGGTAGCCCAACTTCCAAATCCACATTAACACATATACGTGTTCATGAGTATTGATATTTTCTCACTTCTTGATCAATATAATTTTCGAGGGTATTAGCAATGGTTTGGAGAGGCTTTTGGTTCCAGCAATGCAGTGGGAGATGTGGGAGGTGTACTCACACTGGAATAGTTGAAGGCACATCATGAGAGGGATTGAAGTGAGGGGTCCATTTATTTAAGTATAGTCCTTGCGAACCCGTAAAAAATAAAAGCGAAGTATCATTTGCCTACAAAGTGGATTTTGATGCCTTTCAAGACTAAAGGAATCCAATTCCTCTGCACCCAGTCTTCCACAATTTTTGGAGAGGGAAATAGGCCAGTAAACTATCCAATGAGTTGTCTTTCAGCCATGTGCAATGCAGATCAACAAGTTTCTTTAAAAGGAAGGGCCACCAAAGGGATGCTCTGTAGCTTCTTCATGAAATTTTGCTGAGATTCAGTTAGAGGGTGCTTGCTGCTAGCTGCTATCAGGTTATTGAATGCTAGGACTTTTGGAGGAGGACGAAGGGGAGCCTCAGGTCCCCCTCTTGATTCCAGCGGCTAGGAGGTTGCGGGTAGGTCAGCCCGTGCTCGACCTATCAGAGCACATGCTAGCTGGTACAATAATATCATCTAGTTGTATATTTTAACCCTAGACTAAATTAGTCATTTTTAGTTCGGTCACTTTAAATTGATCAAATTTAGTAGTAATTAACTTGAAATAATTGTGGTGACTAATTTTTTTAGTCGGCTATCACTAACTTCATAATTTTCTACTAGTGCATCCTCTTGGAGAAATGGATGCTAGATGATTTCCAAGTGGCTCCTCAGGAAGCAATGATTATCCAGGGCCTCCACCTAGCGCCTGGCATGGTCTCCCCAACTTCTTGGAAATATATCCATCACATATGGAACTCTATCAGGATCTTAAAACCTCCTCCACAAGGATTCATAAAACTCAACATTGATGGAGCCTCGAAAAGCAATCTGGGGCAAGAAGGTGTTGGAGGGATTTTTTTAGATCATAAAGGCATAAAAAGATTCATATATGTTTAATCCTATGCCTTTTCCAGCAACAATGAAGCAGAAATCATAGGAGCGCACCAAGGTCTACTCTTGGCCATCAGGTTAGGATAAATAAAGTTGGGAATCGAAGGAGACTCTCATTTGGTTATGAAAACTCTAAAAAAACTTAATCAAGGAACGAAGTGGGAAAAAATAAGCCAGCGATGGTGTACTACTTGGCATGTGTAGGGATTGGAGGATACAGTCAAGAAATTTGATTATATCATTATCACCCATGTAAGGAGGGAAGGAAAGAAGGCAGTTGAACTCCCGGAAAATTGTGGTTTCACTCACCCGAATGAACCTATTGAATTAAGCAGCCCTCAAAATCTCAAGGAAAAACCATGGATCAAGCTACGGAGCATCATAGCGTAGGACAGGTCAGAGGGCAGAGCTCACCCATAGCTCCCAGACTCAACTCCCAGATCGGGGTGTAACGAAGGATATCGGCCCTCCCATCGGTATTAATGGTAGTGGCCTTGGGTTTTAAGCACACCACCTTCCACATGAGTGGAAAGGGTGATAGGATGTACTGGTGCATGTAGCACGAGGTGAGGTGGCGGGACAGAGGCCTATGCATTGAGCTTAAAACATGGTGGAGTAAGGCGTGGGGGTTTTTTATAACAAAATACTTTGGTGAAGGCATGCCGACGAGATAACAAACCTCCATTGCACTTCCACCATGATGAAACTGAGGTATGTGCTTATTTTCCTCTCCCTTGTTGATGCCATGTTTATGTTTTATGATTTGGGCCGGTCTTTATGGGAGCCTAAGGGGATTAAACTAGACTCGTATAGTCTTCTGCTAGGTAGGGGAGAGAGGAACCATTCTAAATCTAGTTGCAGGAAGGTTGGGGTTCTTTTGAGTCTCTTCCTTTGTTTTGGAGTAGGAATTGGGCATGGCCTCAGCATGCAACCGAATGTGATACTGTTGGGTAAGGGATGCCAACAAGAAGGAATGGTAAGGGGTCGGGTAATCCTGCCAGGGTATAGAGTTAAGGAGCAGTCCTGGGTTGTGTTTAGTTAAGAGGATTTGCTAGTTTATACCACCTTGAGCTACTTGGGCTTTGTGCACATGGGGAATAGGAGAGGGAATTCCATCGAGGCCTGACTGATGGGCAGCAATGTCTCCTCTGTCAATTTCTATGGTAAGAGGTATGACGAGAAAGAGGACACCAAAAGGGAGGCTAGGATATTGAAGGAAGGCGGGAGCTCTTTGGGTTATGGGGATAATTGTTGCGGTGCGCAAGCCGTCAAGGATAGGAGGTGGTTGAAATTAACCAGGGTATGAGAGTGATGGGTCCATAGAGGGATGGGCAGGGGAGAAGTCATGGGAAGAGGCCCCCGGGTCACCTTTATTCTGATAAGTTTGATGCATGGAACTTTGATCATTTTAATTATATGAAATTATTCCTTTGTTTGATTGTGTGGATAGGTCACCTACCCAGAAACCTAGTCAAAGACTGTGGGATGGCACACTCCAAGAGTTCTACAGCTCATGACCATTCCAAAAGCCCTACAGCTTGAGGTCATGGCTGGAAATATAAAGGGAAGGCAGTAGAAGCCTAACCCAGCTCACCGCCAAGCAAGCCGAGAGGACGAAGTTCTGGAATAGATATAATCCAAGAGGTAGTGAGCACATACCATGAGAACACAACAGAGGAAATTTAAAATCTCATTGAAAAATGGGAAGCTGACATAAATAGACATGTAGAGAAATAGACGGATATTGAGGAATGGAGAGGTTTAATATTAGATCTGGGACAAACAAGAGGCAGACTAACACAATTCAAGAATACATTGTATCTTTATTGGTGTATGAAGAGAATCCTTGGCAAAGCCTTGGAGAATATATCCATGAGCTTGGTGACATTAACCCAAGACTGCCCAAACAACAAGAGCGAGTTCGATAAGATCAAGTTCCAGCTAAGGAAACAAGATGGGTGCCTCGAGCATATTGAATACCACCTCCCGTGTATTTCCAAGCCTTTTGAGAAGGCTGGCACCTCGGTTCAGGATCTGGCACTAGTGGAGTTGGCCTTAGTTCCATATGAGGCTGAGTAGTTCATGAATATTTTTATTTTTCTATTTTCTTAGTATTTCTATGCGTGTAACAATTAAATTTCAAGTGTCCAGTAAATATGTTAGTCAATCTTTAAAAAACTGTATATGTGTTATTATCCAGGCTTTGCTTCCTTGGTATGACAGACTCAAAACCTTATTTTTTTGGATGGCATACCATGCCATCAAGTGGCCAACAGACTCTGTTTCCTGCTCAGGGTAGGTTGAGAGCACCAAAGTAGTAAATCTATTTGTTTATTGTTTATAAAATGAATGAAAAAGGAGTTCTACCAAGCTTACAAAAAAAAATTCACTATAAAATGTATAAAATTAATAACAATAAAAAATTATAAAATTACATACAAACATATATGTAATGAAATAATAAAAAATATACTATGTATAATATAAAAATTCAAACCATACTATACCATGTGCAATAATATTGGCTTCTCAATGCCCTCAGCCCATAAAACACTTTCATTAAGTTGAAGCAAAATTTAATGGCACATGTACATATTATAGCTATATCAAGCTATGTGTCTCCATCAACCTCCATAGCATGATGGGGAAATGTAGTTTAATTGAGGGTTTTAATTAGTCCTAGATGGACCTTTTAAAATCTTGATAGAGGGCTTAAAAAATACCCTCATAAAGATATAGTTTCAACCTTTGGAACAAAATTTCTTGCAAAAACCAGTAACCCAACTCCATCGAATTCACCTTTATTTTATTTTGAAATGACAATAATATAAAAAATATTTATCTTAATTTTCTTATTAATAAAATAAATAATTATTTTTTATGGTTTTGTGCATTTATTTTGTCATGAGAATAATATAAAAAGTAAATAATTGAAATAAAAGATTTAGAAAACAATTACTTTGAATTTGTTGTATTTATGTTGCAAAAATTACATAAATGAATTTTAGTCTTACATGTAAACATCACAAACAAATAAATATTATAAAATAAGTATTTGTGAGTTTATTTCTAATCTATATATTCATAATATAAATATTTGTAATTTTTTTATGGCTATGGTGGCAATTCACATAAATAAATCCACTTGTACATGCCAACATGGAAAACAAAAAGTTAACCACCCTACTTTATAGATCTTTCCAATATAGCATACACCACTTCTTTAAATATATGGTGATATACTCCACTTCCAATAAGATCAATAAAAAATTACTCCACTTTAACACAACATAGGAAGCATGGTGCGAACTTGTTCATCAAATATAGTGATATACTTGATTTTGAATATGATACATAAACATTTACACAACATTAACACCACATAACTAAAGTGGTGCCAACTTATGGTGCTAAAAGGGAGTTTTTCTTGTTTTGAAGTTATTTTATATAAATTATATAGGATCCTCTAGCACGCCGATATACAACCACTAACATCAAGTTGGTTGGGGCCATGGAACTAAAAGTAGCATGGAACGAAAAGATGGAGGATTTCACCCTATCTCTTTTTGTATTATATAGGATGATAAAAATACCAATGAATTTATAAAATATTTAATATTATTAATGAATAAATAAATATAAATATGATATTGTTTATAAAAGAAATAAAATGGTTTATGAACATGTTGCTATATTAAAAATTATTAATTAATTTCAATAATGATAATTTCATGAGATGTTTAACTTATATTTAAATGTTTTTGTACTTATATCTTCTTATTATTATGTTTTTGATATCACTTTTATTTTTATTTGGTTATTGTGTCGAGCGCCACATTCTACAACCGAGTATGAACCCAATGTGTAAGTACGTTACCTCCTAGAAAAATAATAAAAATAATTTTTCCTTAATTTTGACCAAAACATTAAATTGAATCTTAATTTATATATTAGTTGAGTCTTTAAATTATATATATATTTTTAATTTTACTAATGGACTAATTTCAATTATTAGAATATAACTATGTATTATTATATATAATTCGAATGGATAATAAATGATCTCATGCGTTTAATAGTTCCTTTAGAATATAAGTGAATTTGAATGTACCTTTAATAAAAAATTGACCACATTAGAATTCCAAAATAGGTAAAATTTTCAATATATTTAATCTTTAGTAAAGCCAATACAATTTCTTAAATCGAACAAGACACAAAGAATAAAAAAATCTCCAAAATATTTTAATGTTTCTTTTAACTAAATATTTGTAGAATAAATATTGAAAAGGAAAAACCATATTATCTGGTTATGTTAAAATATTTAAAGACGTACATATTCCACATGAAAGTTATAATATTTGAAAATATTAATTAGGTATAGTTTTATTATAAATTTTGCTATCATGGTATGTAAAAACATCATTAAATCTAATATTAATACTAAATATAGATTTAATAGCTTTGGATGAATATAATATGAAATTTAATATAATATTCAATTTTTTATTTTATAATATATATTAATATATCTTGATATATGTTAACTCTAAATATATATGGAGGGAAGAAAAAAGATATAAAGTCATAAAGGTGGAGAGTTGGAGGTAGTGAAAGGGAGAGATGGTGATAAAATTAAGGAGAGGGGAGAGGAGGAATGGAGAGAGAGAGAAAGAGGGGAGTGAGACAGGAAGAGAAGGGTAAGAGAGAGAGAGACAAAAAGATGAAGGGGTTAGAGATGAGGAGGGAGAAGGAGAGAGGGAGGGATATATGACAATGTGAGAGAGAGAGAGAGAGAGAGAGAGAGAGAGAGAGAGAGAGAGAGAGAGAGATGTGGGAAGAGAGGGAGGTATGAGAGAGGAAGGAATAGAGAGGTAAGAGGATTTGGGGGGAGGAGAGAGGGAGGGAGATAGTGAGAGATTGGGGGGGGGGGGGAGAGAGAGATAAATAAGGGGGGAAGACAGAGGGAGGTAGGAGAGAGAGGACATGAGAGAAATGAGAGAGGGAAGTAGAGAGAGATGGAGTAATAAGGGAGATCGAGAGAGGAAATCTTGAGGGAAGAGAGATAAAAGGGGGATAAAGGTAGAGAAGGGGAAGAGAAATGGAGAGGGATGGGAATAAGAATATGGAGGGAGAGAAAGAGGGGAGTGAGACAGGAAGAGAAGGGTAAGAGAGAGAGAGAGACATAAATATGAAGGGGTTAGACATGAGGAGGGAGAAGGAGAGAGGGAGGGATATATGACAACGTTAAAGAGAGAGAGAGACAGAGAGAGAGAGATGTGGGAATAGAGGGATGTATGAGAGAGGAAGGACTAGAGAGGTAAGAGGATAAAGGGAGGGACAAAGAGGGAGGGAAAAAGAGATGGGGTTGTGGAGGGAGAGAGGGAGTGAATAAGAGAGACATATAAATATAAAAGTAGAGAGAGACGAGGGGAGTGACAAGGGAGAGATGGAGAGAGAGAGTGTATGTTTTTGGGTGATATAGAGTGACAAAGAAAGAGATATAGAAGGAAGGGGGGGAGAAGGAGAGAGGGATGGAGATAGTGAGAGATTTGGGGGGGAAAGAGAGAGAGAAAAATAAGGGGGGGAGACAGAGAGAGGTAGGAGAGAGAGGAAATGAGGGAAAGGAGAGAGGGAGGTAGAGAGAGATGGAGTTGGATGGGGGAGAGAGGTAGGTAAGAAGAAGGATGTAGAGAGATTCACGTGGAGAGAGAGAGAGAGATGGAGTAATAAGGGAGATCGAGAGAAGAAATCCGGAGGGAAGAGAGATAAAAGGGGGATAAAGGTAGAGAAGGAGAAGAGAAATGGAGAGGGATGGGAATAAGAATAGGGAGGGAGAGATAGATAGATATGGAGAAAGAGTGTGTATGTTTTGTGATATAGGGATACCAAGTATATTTAGAGGGAGATAGATACATAGATGAGAGGTGAAGATAATGGAGAAGAGAGAGATAGAGGGATGGATGGAGGGAGAGAGATATAGATAGATATGGAGAGAGAGAGTATGTGTGTTTGGTGGGGATGGAATATATATACATGGAAGGAGAGACAGAGGGAGATATAGATATAGATGGAGGGGAGCGAAGATTTATTGCACTAGAAGCATTGATTTAAGTGTATATGTTGATTTGTAATCCCATTTCATTGCTTCCTCTAGATGCATTGATTTCAATTTGGATGTTGATTTATAATATTATTTGATTGCTTGCATTAGATGCTGTTTTCTAATCCTATTTGATTAGTTGCATTAGATGTAATAGATGTTGTTACTCTTGAGGATGAAAATTATTGCAATTAATTTTGTTGATTAGATGGATGGGGGAGAGAGGGAAGAATATTTATTTCACTAGATGCATTGATTTCATTGTAGATGAAGATTTATAATACTATTTGATTGTTTGCACTAAATGGATTGATTTCAGTGTAGATGTTGATTTCTAATTATATTTTAGTGCTTGGACTAAATGCATTGATTTCAGTGTAGATATTGATTTCTTATAGTATTTTATTTCTTGCACTATATGGAGTTTATTTCTAATCCTATTTTATTGTTCTCATTAGATGGATTATATGTTGTTAATCTTGAGGTTGTAAATTATAAAAATTACTTTGAAGAGTAGATGCAAGGAGGGCGGGGGGGGGTGGGGGGGGGGGGGGGGGGGTAATATTTATTTCACTATATATATTGATTTCTAATGATATTTAATTGCTTGTATTAGATGCATTGATTTTAGTGTAGACATTGATTTCTAATCCTATTTAATTGCTTGCACTAGATGCATTGCTTTCAGTGTAGATGTTGATTTATAATCCTATTTGATTGCTTGCACTAGGTGCATGGATTTTAGTGTAGATGTACATTTCTATTCCTATTATATTTCTTTCATTAGATGCGTTGATTCCAGTATAGATGTTGATTTCTAACCTCATTTGATTGTTTGCATTGCATGGATTAATTTTTGTGTAGATTTTATTTGATTACTTCCATTATCTGAATTATATGTTTTTAATGTTATCGATATACATTATTAAAAAAAACAAAAAATCAAGATATATTTATTAATACCTAGAGGGACGGTATTAGAGATTAATTAGCTATCAAATGTTGTGATACCTATAATTAAAATGAAATAGATGTGTAGAATCAATTCTCATGCATAGTGCAAATTCATCCTTGATGAAATTGTCTCCCTTCTTCATCACCAAATAATTACTAATAGAAAGTTACATATATTGAAAATATATTCAATTTATGTATATTCAAAATTACTAATAGATAATTGCATGCAACGATGTACTAAAAATATTTATAAGAGGAAAATGTATATTTATAAACATTCAAAACAAATAATTATTTCAAACATTAATGAAGGAACAAATTATTTCAAGAGTAATCTTGACAAAATAAATTATGAAAACTACTCTTGAATATATATTTAATAATACCTAAAGAGACACTATTTAGAATTAATTAGTTGTCTGAAGTTGTGATACCAGAAATAAAATGAAGTAGATGTGCAGTATCAATCCTCCAACAGAATATTGGCAATATTGTCTCCCTTCTTCATCATCAACTAATTACTAATAGACAAACATTACCAAAGATATGAAAACATTACCATCCAAATCCAAACACATAAACACAAAAACCAACCAAATCATCCAAACATAGATGTACAAACCATTCTATGTAAACGAAAAAGACTAAATTACACAAAAAAATTGATATGGTCATGCCAAGAAAAGAAAATATAATGTGAATTTTGAAGTTTATCTCAAACATATACATAATATTGATAATATAAAATTGTGACATTGTTGTCCTCAACTAGAACTAGTTTAAATCCCTATAACACCTGATATATAATGTTTTGAGAGAGATCAAATCCGTCGAGATGAAAATCATTCTTAAAGTTTTAAACTACAAAAAGAAAGTTTTACTGGTAAGTATTAAAAAAAATTAAAAATAAACTGAACAATTTTATATACATATAATTATAAAATATAAAAATATTTAATTATTTTATTAATAAAAGATATAATTTTTATGAGAATTAACAATAAAATTATACATTTTTTATCAAAAAAAAATAAAAAATAATAATAATACCTTACTACCTAAATAATCAAGTGAAAGATAGATTACTTCACCTCCTAATGCCAAAAATTTCATAAAAGGATACCACGTCCTTTTCTAGAAATTAAGCAATCACACCATGTCTAATGAAAACCCAATATAAATTACAATCGAAATGATGATAGATTCAAAATTTAGAACTATAAAAAAAGACACGAAGAATATGATGACTAAAGGTAACACGAATAATAATAAAAAAATCCCATTACTTTTCAATGGAGACTGAAAATGGAACTCGATGACATAGGATTAAGATTTCTAATTGAAGGCCAAACTAAAAATAGAATTCCATAACATCGAGTTTTGAACCATCTTCATGTTAGTGATATATATATTTGAAGACCAAACTAAAAATATAATTCCATAACATCGAATTTTGAACTATCTTCATGTTAGTTATACATATATATTTATAACAATAAGGTTAAACACAAGATACAAACATTTCTAGTGTAACAAATAACTTCTAGTATCAATTAAATTTTTCATAAAAAAACACGTACTAAACAAGAAAGGCTTACACTAGTTTAAAATTATCATGCAATTTCTTTAAATTGTCATGTATATTTTCTAAAATAATAAGATAGGGGAGTAATTTTAGTAATAGTTTTATGTCATTCGTTCTATTTATGAAATTTTGGTTGTAATGGTGATTAATTATATTAAGAAATGAATTTCTAAATGATTATATTAAGTTAACATATTTATAAGAAAATTTTAATTAATTTTAACTTATAGTTATTTATAATTGTCTTACATAATCCTTAGTAACATTGTGATTGCTAATACCATTGCATCCATAGGCTAGAATGATTTAAAATCCCGAATTTAAATTATAAATTATAAATTCTTTAAAGTTGTTAAATTAAAGTATACAATTTTAATATATTTCAAAAATTTGATATGATTAAATTTATTCTAAAATTAAATAATAAAATTTAAAATTTCAATAACAATGAAATTTTGTAGGTTACAATTATGATAATTAAATTTAGTGGAATGATCAATAAAGTACATAGTATTTATAAAAGTAATTAATTTTTAAAGTTGATCAATAATTACGGAAATAATATTTTTTCTTTCTAAAATTCTGCTTTTAATGCTTAGTAGATATCACTAGTAATTTTCAATTTTAATGTATAATTAAGTAACAGTGTTAAACCACTAAAACTATTTTATTGAATTAAATATATATTATCAGTATATATTTACCATAACAAACCTACTTTTTTATATCCTCTTTTTTTTTTAAATTTAAATGCAAAGATACCCATGTTTCAAGTTACACACAAACAAAATTGAAGGTTAATTACAAATAAACTTAGCTTAGTCATTCCCTGATGGGGGTGATTTCAATGAAGTATAGATGGAGAGGGAGGCGACGATGTTGCTTGTTCGGCCTCCACACATGCCCCCTACTTCTATTAATGAGCATTAATGAGAAAGGACAATGATGATTGTTCTCAATTGTGAAAGTTGTTATTAAGCTTGGTCTATGGCATTAACCTGGTAGTGTTTGGTCGTGGTGGGAAATGATATAGTTTTATAGAGAGGAGAAGGTTACTGTGTTTTTTCATGCCTCTCTGAGGTCTCGACCTTCAAGGAGAAGCAGTGAAAGGAATTAAGGTGGAGAAAAATGGTGGATGGTGGTGGCATTGAATGACCCTTGGGACCCTACGATGTCTATGAAAACTGGAGGAAACTGCATTCGCGTCGGCCCATTTAGAACCTGTGGTGGAGCATAATCAGGAAGCAAGGAGGATGTGGGGGTTAACCATGATAATTCAAAGGTGAAGTGATTTATAATTTATTTGGAAGGGAGGATATTTCACTTGCGCATTCAGAGGCATTGGTCAAGTATGGGATTAAGATGAGAGGGGTTGGGAGTTGCGTTGCCACTGGTCCTCACCAAGGTGGTGGTCAAAAGTTGGAGGTTGGTCCTGTGGAGTCTAAATAGAGGCACTTCACCCAATTCTAATGGGGTACGGGAGGTTGTTCTATCTTGTGGATGGTGTGCCTTCATCCTCTGTGTTTCATCTAGGGTGGTAGAGAAGTTTGTGGTTCTTGATGTCATTGTGTTTGGGAATGAGGTGTTCACTCACCAAATCCAGTTTGAGAGTGGGGAGACTATTGAGATGCCTTGTCAAAGGTGAGGTCACACCAAGGAGGATGCAACCCAAGAGAGGTGGAGAAGCCAATGTGGGAGGAAGGATATTCGTTATGTTTGTCAGATATTCATGAGACTGATGAGAATGTTTTTATCTCTGTCGATCGTGTGGTCACCCCAGTTACACTGGAATCAAATTATGCCCAAGTCCGGAACATTCAAATAAGCATCGATATTTTCTGAGAACAGAGGTATGAAGGTCATAACGAGTTGGTTCAATATATTACTGATATTTAATTTAGTTAGAGTGAAATCAAGGACTAGCTTGACAACCTGAGATTCAAGCACTGTTGCACCAATGACCACCTTCCCCGTCTAGAAGTGAGGGACGAGCATATCGATTATCATATGCATGAAAATGCTGGTCATTATTGCACTCCCCATATAATTCCCCCCCATTCCCTCCATAATGTGTTGCAGTTTGTTGTGTTTTCCTTGTTGTTTCCTAGTATGTCATGGCCTCTAGGCCGTGCAAGAATAATACATATAGTTATTTGCTCATGTCTTCCTCTAGGCCCCATTTCAACAAGTCTAATCGGATTGAGAGAAAGGGGCATGTTGAGATGATTTTTGTAATATGCGTTTTGAATATAATCTAATGTTTGAACCTTAATTGAAAAAAAAAAAACCCTATACTATTCATTTAATTGATATTCACCAAAAGATACTAAAATCATGTTACAAGCTACACCAAATGTAGAAAAACATTAACTAGTCATTTAATTGATATGGGTTTTATTGTGACAAGAGATAAAAAGTGTATAAGCTATTTAGCTTATATTTTTATAATGAGTACAAACGATGTAAAAATTATTTGTGCTCATTATAATACAATTATCTCCCCTTTGATAACTATGACAAGTGACTCCAAGTGAATAGGGATTGAGATACATGAAGGAATCTCTTCCATCCTAAAGTTGAAAAATATAGTGATGAAATCTATATACACCCAATAGGGCGGAATTTGGAGTTTCTTATTGTTTTTAAGGCATACCACTTTGTTATTAGGCGATCATCGTCGAGCTTAGGTGTGTTTGTATGAATTTCCCACTAGGTTAGGTCATGGATGTCTAATTTCAATCTAGCAAATGATATTATTTTCTCCTCATATATTTGGTGAATACAAAAATATAAATCTAATTTTTCCAATGAATTGTGTAATTTTAAGGCATCGATGTCACCTTGGTGTGACTTTATGTCAACCTTCACTTCCATATTGAAAAGAGGAAGCAGTTGGATATTAGAACTTGGACTTTGATATTCTTTCTTGGGCTCTTTCCTTGAATCCTTTTCCATGTCTTGAAGATCGCTAAATTTTCCCTCTCATATAACCTTCATGTTGGAATCTCCATCTTCCATTCTAAGATTATTTAGTAGAGCCATGAGTAGGAGGTTCATATTACTGCATATAACCATGAACCTTTCTTGTAGCCTCAAAAATCTCTCTTTTGTTGGATCAAGAGTATTGTCTCAATTTCCATTGATACTGTGAAAATGTGAAGATGGGTTACACTTTTTTCCCTTTTTTGAGAAAAAAAATTCATTTTTAGAAGCTCAAATTTCTGCAAGACAAAACAGTTTTTTTGTTTGGAATTTCATTTTACAATAAGAATAAAACTTGCCAGAAATTTTATTAGATTTCTATTACTTATTTTTTGGAACTTTTGTATTCAGATTTGATATGTCAACTTAGAAAATCTTTGAGTGTGTGTTCTTTAACAATCAAGCGATTCATAGAAAATCATGTTGTTCAGTGCTAGTGTATTATTTGCTAACTTGGTGTTTTTTAGAAAACAAATGTCTTGCAACAATCTAGACAGACTCTACCTCAGTATTGTTATATTTATGAAACCAAATGTTGCACATAATAATTACTAGAATCTTCTGAAATGAACCAATATGAAAAAAATGAAGATTTTGAATACGTTTAGTTCAACATCAAGCTTCTCAAAATATTAGTTATAAACTATAAATCTAAAAATTACCCATTACAGATGATGGACCAATGTAATGCACCATAAATTTTTCAATTTTTTTATAGTGTATTTTGGGAGATACATAATTTTGATTTCATTGAATCATAATTGCCTTGAAAAAAAAATTTCACCCATGTTATTATAAAATTAATTAAAATTTGTAAATATATATGGAATTCCATAAAAGTTATATCTTTTGAAAGTAGATTCAATTCTATAAATGTTAGTCTTGCTTTGGAAAGTTAACTCATAAAATTTGATGGAGTTTCACCATTCCAAAGTCAAATAAATGTGTTCAAAGTCAATTTGCAGCGTATTTGCAGACGTTTTAATTTGACCAAACTTTTCTCAGTGTTTCATCCAGTTAATTTTAACAAAAGAAAAATTTGGCCGAATGTTTTTTAAAATTTTGGCGAAACTTTTGGTTTCTCATTCCACTGGAATCAAAAAATGATCATGAGGTCCCTCCAGAAAAAAAAAAATTTCAAACTCTCTAAATAAACAAAAACCAAAAGATTATTTTCACATTTTCTTCATTTGGGCTAAATTTTCAAACTAAATCTATTGGGTTGAATTTTCAAACGAACAGTTTTGGGCTAATTGAAAGGAAATATTTTGGGCTGAATTTTCAAAGTACATTTTATTGGCAGATTTTTTTAAGTGACTTTTCTTTCGACTAAGTGTTTTGGTCTCAGGTAAATATTTTGTGATGAATTTTTAAAGTGAGTATTTGTCTAAATTTTTGAAGTGATTTTTTTTTACGAGATTTTGAAGGGAATTTTTTCAGCTTCATTTTCAAAAGACATTTTTTTGGCGAAATTTTTAAAGTAAGTGTTTTTGGCTGAAGTATGTCTTTTGTGAAAAATTTTAAAGTGATTTTTTTTTACAGGATTTCGAAGGAAAATGTTTTAGCTTTAGTTTTAAAATACATTTTTTAGCGAACTTTCTAAAGTGACATATTTTTTAAAGTAAGTGTTTTGGGTGGAAGTAAGTCTTCTGTGCTGAATTTTTAAATTGATTTTTTTTTTAAATTAAGGTTTTTGTGATGAATTTTCAAAGTTATTTTTTGTCTAAATTTTGAAGGAAATGTTTTGAACTTCATACTAAATTATCATGGGAAATCAAAGAAATTGCAAGAGAAAATATGATTGAACAAGAAGCCTTTAGGCTCATAGAGAATACAAGAGAGAATATCACAAAAAGGAAACGAAAATGCTCAAATATTGAAAGGGAAAATCGACCTCAACTAGAAGTTGAAGGAGGTATGTAAATATAAATATTATAAATGATATTTAAAATTTAACTAGTTTATTATGAAACTTAATTTTTATTTGATGGGATTGAAAAATGTGTTGTAAAGTGTTGAGAAACATGAAGTCAGAATTTGTAGTGAGGATTTGATGAGGGGAGGGAATATGGCTCTACAAATCTGAACCCCACGACCATGATCTACTGTTTCAAGGCCTTTGAGCAAGCTTCCCATGGCAGAATCTCTACCCAACCTTAGGGCCACTCCGATCTCCTTCTGTACAGAGAGGCTCAGACATGGCAGACAGCGGCAGGGGAAAGCTGGATCGCACCTCTTCTAGTTCGCCCCCTAATGGAG
Source organism: Pinus albicaulis (assembly GCA_034641835.2). Taxonomy (NCBI): domain Eukaryota; kingdom Viridiplantae; phylum Streptophyta; class Pinopsida; order Pinales; family Pinaceae; genus Pinus; species Pinus albicaulis. The sequence goes on from CM076572.1 coordinate 41,197,304, forward strand.
CGACAACAGGGGCTTACAGCAACTGTCAAAAAAACTTTGACCCATTCCCTGACCCCTTTGGGACATCACAAGCACCGAATCTATCAACAACAGCTCCTGAAGAGGCATGAATAGTTACATCCTCCACATGAATACCTATGGAAACAATACAACCCAATATTGACCTCCCATCTCATCAAATAAATGGAAGAATCCAATATATGAAGGATCATGCCCTGATAGGCAAGTTCATGGAATTTTGGCCTACAAAAAAAATCTCTTTTGGGATGGATTTTCTCCAAACAGAAACCCAAGGGCTATACCGATATACAACTATGTGCAAATGGATTCTTTAATGTTATTTTCACATGTATCAAAGACAAGATCCGAATCTTGGATGAAGACCCATATTTTTCAATTCTGTGGGTCTATATCTGAGCAACTAGGTTGAACGCTTCAATTCGAAAAAAGAAGATTTCATCTAGGAACCAGTTTGGGACAGGTTCTACACCCTACCATAGGACTACTAAGATGAGCTAACCTTTCAAAGCATTGGAAACTCTCTTGGAGAATTTATCAAAATAGCGGAAGAGACAAATATCAATAAAAATGTTGGCTATGCAAGGATATGCGTATACATGCACATCACAAAGTCTCTCCCGGATTAGGTAAGTCTGCTTCATGATGACTACGAGTGGATCCAAATAGTAGATTATGAACATGTGTCGTTTAGATGCAGGAAATGCCACCAACATGGGCACCTATTCAGAGACTTCCCCCTAAATCAAAAATCCACTCTAAATATCTCACCCACCACCAAAGACACTAAAGGGTTCACAAAAGTCTCTAGAAGAAAAAGGCATACCGAAAAGTCAAACAGGAATGACAAAAGAAATCTCCTGCTACAAGCAACAAATTTGAAACCATAGCTAATCTGAATGCGGATGAGAATGAAACCCCAAGAGACGTGGATCCACCCTCACAGGAGATATCCTAGATTTCAGAGGCTCAGAAAACCAAAATCCAATCTGAATCCTTTCTAAAACATCAGTCCCCAATGCCTACTCTGGACATCTCAGGTAAAGGAAAAGGCACATACTTAGAATAAATCCCATAAGAAATGGAAGAAGAACTGGAGAGTATTGACTACAGGGACCTAGACATTATGGGTCTTGAAGATGCATGCAAGAGGAAAGACATTCTCTCAATCCCTCAACAACAGAACCAGAAATTAGAGGAAGTCCTCTTTAGAGCCCAACAACTACCCTCAATCGGCATTCAAGGCGGTACTCTCCTAAATACCAAACACATTCTGAAAGAATCCAAAAAATAATGAAGAAGAAATGATCTACAGCGACTGGTTGGCTTGGGCAGAGAGCTAGTAGAATCAAGGCGTTATCCCAATTTAACTAGGTTCTACTCAGTCATTCCCAATAATTCTCAATGAAGCTCATCTCATGGAATATCAGAGGGCTAAACAATCCCTCTAAGCATAGTTTAATCAAGAAAATAATCTATGAGGAAAACCCCATGATTTTATTCATGCAAGAAACAAAATTCTCCAGTTCCACTCTAGATACCATCTTCAATAGATTTTTTGAAAGGATGCAACACCCTAGCTGTCGAAACTTGTGGAGCCTTGGGTGGCCTTTCTATTATTTTGAATCCCCAACTAATCACCCTAGAGAAAATTCATTGAAATCGTCATTTCACTCAAGCCTCCTTCCACCTGATTGGAACCATCATTCATGGACATCTCATGAATGTCTACTTCCCATAACCAGTACTGGAAAAAATAGAGCTTTTAAAAAACATAGTGGATCTCAAAAACTTGTGAAATCACCCTCTCTGGTTGATTGAACTAGACTTAAACATGATAAAAACCCTTTAGTAAAAGAAAGGAGGAAGAACCCATATTGACATGGATAGCACCAAATTTAAGGAATTTATCCAAGGTAATCATCTTATAGATTTTCACATGGAATAATCGGAGGGGAGGATCTCATAAAATAGCTTCAAGGCTAGATCATTTCACTAGAGAAAATTTCATCCACCTGGGAGGGGATTTGGTTGCCACCATCACTCTGGCCTCTAGTTTAGATAACTGGCCAATCTAGCTTTAATGGCTCAGACCTGGTAATGCCACACACAAACCTTTTCGCTTTGAACAATTTTGTTTCAAACATCTAGGTTTCAAATATCTCATCTCAGATTGGTGGACTACCCTCAATCTGGCCTTGGGCTAAAAAAGGTATAAGTTCTAGTAGAAGCTAAAGATGCTGAAATGGAATTTGAAACTATGGAATTATAATACCTTCGGCAACATTTTCCATGACCAAAGAGAGCTAGAAACACAAATGAAGAAGCTCCAACAAAAAATCATCTTAGAAGGAATATATGTACATTCACTGGCCCTGAAAAATACGCTGACAACCCAACTTGAAGAAATAATATGTCAAGAAAAAATACTATGGAAACAAAAATTACGGATTCATTGGCTCAAGGAAGGAGAACAGAACACACAATTTCTTCACCGCTCCACAATCCAGCACAGGATGCACAACAGAATCACCGTCCTCAAGAATAAAGATGAGGAGCACATGGAAAACCATGAAGACATCATAGAGGAACTGCGCAATCACTTCAAGGACATTCCCAAGGAAGCCACAACTCAGCGTCAAGAGGTTATTGAGAATATCACATAGCATATCCCAAAACTTGTCAATGAGGATCACAACAAGATGTTCCTCAAAGTCGCAACCTTTATGGAGGTCGAACAAGTAGTTTTCCATCCAAAAGAAAGGAAACCCACAGGTTCGGACTACTTCACCACTAATTTCTTCTACTTCTTTTGGGATATCATCAAAGAGGAGGTATGGGGCATAGTGGAGGAATCATGCATAACTCACTGGATTCTTCCAGGTTTTAATGGAAATTTTCTCACTCTCATCCCAAAGGAGTACATCTTGGCTTCCCCAAGTAAGTACATGCAAATATCCCTCTAGAACGTTATTTACAAAATAATTTCCAAAGTTAATGCTAACATATTGAAGCATCTCCTTCCTATGCGCATTTCTCTAGGGCAAATGAGAAATGTGGAAGGCAGGAAGATCATTCATGGAATAATTCTAGCCCATGAAGTCATCCACTCCCTAGAAACCTCAAAAAAACCTAGCATGCTCCTCAAAATTGACCTTTCCAAAGCCTTTGACAAGGGCAGCTTGAATTATATAAAACACATAGTTCTAGCCATTGGGTTCTTCGACGCCTAGGTTCACTGGATCATGAGTTTGGTCTCCCCTCCTTTCCTCTCTATCTTATTTAATGGCATCCCCTCAGCAACCTTCAAACCCTCCAGAGTTATAAGACAAGCTGTCCCTCTCTCTCCTTTCCTCTTTGTACTTATGGCTAAGGGTTTGGGTCAACTGATCAAGAACTCGATCCAATCCCATGACCTTCAAGGCATCCCCTTACACAATCATCCTCCCATTTCTCATGAACAATTTGTGGATGAAAACGTCATCATGGGTCACCCATTTGTGAAGGACCATTAGAACCCTTCTTCATTGTTTCTCTGAAGCCTCTAGAACCATTTTTAACCCTCATAAATCTCAAATCTTCTTCTTCAATACGCCCATTTTTATTGAATGCAATATAGCTCACATCCTCAGCTTCTCCATTTCTTCTCTTCCTTCCAGGTAGCTAGGTCCCCCCCTGAGGTACTCTGTTAGCAAACACTCATCTTGGAGAGAGTTGTTGGACACAATGGAGACCAAACTTTCCACCTAGACTCAACAGTTGCTAAACATAGTTGGTCGTCTAGTTCTAATAAAATATGTTCTCTAGTATTTTCCCATATACCTCTTTTCCATTGTTGTGGCACCTAAATGGGTCCTCAAAGCCATCCACAAACTTCAAATAACATATCTCTGGGGTGGATCCAAAGACAAGCACAAATGGGTGTTAGTCAAATGGAAAGAAGTATGTATGCCAAGAACTTATGGTGGACTTGGTGTGAGAGATCCGGACCACAACAACACCATAATGGGTGCCAATATTTTGTGGAAATGGGTCTCCTGCCCCCAAAAACCCTTTGAAACCTTGTGGGTGGCCAAATATGTCGGAAGTTGGTCCAAGTAGGAAGTAATCAGACTCAATATTGCTCTTGGAGGATCCCAAATATGGAATGGAGCCAGTCAACATAAGCATATGATCCAAACACACAATTTTTGGGAACTGTGCAACGGAGCTTAAGCCTAGTTCTGGGAAGATTCATGGAAAAAAAATGCCAATCCACCCCTCGATATTCCATCGCCCCATATAGAGCATGGCTTTACAAGCGAGAGAGAAAAATTGTGTTTAGGAATTTTGGACTAATGATGTAACTCAAGGATTCAAGAATTGGCTCCCCACCAATAGATGGCAAGTAGACTCGAACAATGAACAACATAAGAACATATGCAAGAAATTAAAAAAAATAAGAATCAGAACTTAGCAAGGGCCAAACCTGCTCCGTTGGGGACATGCTCCTAGTGGAAACTACTCAACCAAGGAATCTACCACCTTATTCAACCTACAATCCTTGGACCCTCAAATAAGCTATAGAAAAATATATGGACAGCTAAGCTCTAGCCCAAAGTCGCTACATTTTTATGGTTTCTAAGAAAAAGGCACATCTTCACATGGGAGAATCTCGTGAAGAGGGGATTTTTGGGTCCTTCGAGGTGTCCTCTATGCCAGAATGACATTGAAGCTATCGATCACCTGTTGGACCTCTGCCCCATGACCAACACTCTCTGGGATAGGATTGAGACCCTATACAGAAGATCCAATAGAGACCGAAGCAACATCACCAACACCATCAACAGGTGGCAGGACAATCCTTATTCCAACAATATCTTAAATTGCCTTTGGCAGCTCATTCTAGGCCTACTCACATGGAACCTATGGAAAGAATGAAATAGCAAGATATTTAAAGTTACAACTTTAACTCAAGAGCAGATCTAGGACAAGGTACTCGACAAATTAGAAGAAAATCTTGCCTTGCCACACTGGGGGAAGGATGACTTCCCAACAACCACATCTGAATGCATAATATATAACAATTTGCATCTGAGTATTGAACCCCCCATGGATAAATTCCCCTACGTATAGGGAGGATCAAATCTCCTAAAATTTTGAATTCCCCCTGGCAAGACTTTTCAAATGCAACTTTGATGGAGCCTCCAAAGGCAACCGAGGGGAGGCTGGATTTGGGGGAATATTTAGAGACTCCAGCAACAACCCCTTACATTTATATTATGGAAAACATATATGGAAAAAATATACTCCTGATTTATCATTCAATTTTAGAATACATATATGGATGCATGTAAAACATAAGAAGATAAATGATGACAAGTAGACATTACTTCACTTCAATGGCTCATCACATGAATCTTGAAATATGATGCTAGATGATTTGATCAAGTCTGCTACTCTAAATTGATACAAAAATCCTTCAAGTACAAAAATATTTACTATAGAAATATTCATCAATTTATTCCACAATAATACTTCAAAGGATGAAGTATTTATACAAATTTTAAACTAGAATATCTTGGAAAAATATCAAGATTGTTTTACAAATATCTAAAATTATTTTGCATAGATAGAAATTAATAAAAGGACACTAAAAAATAATGAATCTATTTGGCACTATAATTATGGATTGATGGCGACAAAGAAGATAATTTGAATTTGATATCAACTATTAGTTGATGATGAGGCATCCAAGTCACTAACTGTTTCCTTTCTTTGTGCATTATGCTCCAGAAATTCTACAAAATTATGGTCCAATAATACCTTTTTATATCTCAATCTGTGATATATATATAAATAGTGAAGGAGGTTATTGTAGATAAATATGTTTTTGAGATAAATGTCTCTCAGTTTCCTAAAATCTCGCTCCATCTGTTCACAATATACTATGCAAACGTATGTCTGAAATAGAACTTTGTAGAGTCTAAAAAATAGGTTGTGAAGATGTGCATGTATCTCTGATTCTATAATACCTGTGTAAACATTGAGATAAATTTTTGTAGATGGGTCTCTTCGGAACAAAAACCTCCTTCAGTTTTGTAATATTCATTTTGGATTGGCCACAATCTTCTCTGTAAAATGATGACTACAAAGGAATTTTTTGTAAAAAGTGCTTTGAAATATTGATTTATATTTCCAAACCCGTTATGGTTGTTACAAAAGTGAGAGATTTTTTTGTAGGTAGACATATTAGGAACATAAACCTCCTTTCGTTTTGAAAAAATCATCTTGGATTGGTCACAATAGTTTCTAAAAAACTATGGCTTAAACAATAAATTTCTGCAAAATTGCCCCTTCATGCTGTGTTTTCATCTTTTAACATTTTTGTTCTTTTAACTGTTTTTTATTTTACTCTACATAAAATTCATTTTTGTTGGTGAAATTATTTTCATATCTATTTAACATTACTTCCACCATGTTTACTTTTACTGTTTTACCTTGACTACTCTGTAACTTTGTTTTAACCTTCATTGTGACTTTCATCTGATACACTTTAACTTTGATGCTTTTTGACTGTTCTATTTTCACTATTACTGTGAACTATTATTTCACTAGTCTCTCTATGACTTTATTTTATTCTTTCCTTGTATAGAAACTGTTTGTTGAATGAAGATTTTGAATTAAAGTATGAGAATTTGGAGCAAACAATTTTGTGAGCTAGTATTGAAACTATTGGCCCAACCTCATATTCTAAGAATAACCTGCAAAAATAAAAAAAATTGTTAATGAAATAGAGGTCTACAAGGAGGGTTTCACTGGGACAATCTTTAGGATGGTTTTGAATACTTCTAAAATAGTTTTTGTATTTGAATGCCTGGATTCGAGCTTAATTTAGGCCCAAAATAGCTTAATTGGAGCTAATTTCTCTGTAACAGGTTAGAAAAAGGTTTTCTAGAAGTTTTCTTAACAAACAGTGAAACATTTGACATGGAGTGGTAGTATTAATATTATTTCAACATTGATTAACCTTTACTTTTACATTTGGTGCAGATGACTAATACCTGCTTTGGCAGATTCCACGGAAGGAGTAATGGGATTCTTCGCACTGCTTTTAGGGATAGGGTGGTTTTCGTGAATGAATGCAACAACACCTGGTGGCAACATGTAGTGAAGGATTGAATGGGAAAAAACACCCATTTTGCATTGATTTGGTTGGTTAAGTTTCAGGAGTGAAGAATGTGATTGCTGTTGTGTAACCAGCACCAAAAATAGAAGAAAAGAGATATCAACGCCTTAGAAATAAGCCACTTCGAGGTGGAAACCTCCAATACATTACATAAATGAAAAATTCTTGGATGATACAAATGAGCAAAACCTCCTTCTATATATAGGAGTCCATGGGGCCACAATAAAATCCTAGTGAGGCCACAATGTAATCCTAGCCGACCTAACAATAATAATGTAAGGGTACAATAATAACAATATGGGGGTTACAGGGGTACAACAATAAAAATAAGTGGGGATACACTAACATAATAAGGGAATACACTATTAATATAGGGACTTAACATGCCTCTCTCCTTCAAAGAAGTGTTGTCCTCAACGCTTGATTATTTCTTGATGCCTCTGTAAAAAATTCTCATCCTCCCATGTGGAATCTTCTACAGGAAAGTTCTTCCACTTGCTGAGATACTCTGAAATTGATTGTACTTTTCGAGTTCTTGGTTTTGTGACTTCTTCAGAACTTCTTTCGATGTGATGTTGATATTCCTGTTGTTTCATTATATTTTTCACCAAAGTTAGGTTATCCTTTGAGAGTTGGAGAACTTTTTGTTGATGCTCAATGTCATCTTCCACTAATTTATCATCAATATTAGCTATTATTTTATCCTTCAAACCATCCAACTTAGCCTCCATTTCTTCTTTTAAACCATCTATATCATCTTCGGTTTCTCTTCATAAGATCAAAATTTGTTGCACTTGGTACCGTAATTTTGATATCTCATATTGCAATTCTTCCACTTCATGCATCATAGTATATATTTATGAGGGATTAATGGGTGTTAAATTATTTTTAGGAGGCATTTCAGAATGAAATACTAAAATATATGCTCAATAGGCCCTTGGAATCACTTCAAACTGATTTTTCAAACAAGATTTATGCAATTCAGGAAAAACAATACACACCTTTTACTTGCTATTGAGGAGCTCGATATTGGAATTGGATTATCTATGTTATTGCGACTCTTCAATATCTGAAATTCAGCAATGAAATATCCCTCTGAATTCTCTTTTGAATGCCATAGGTCTCCACGGCCACAACATGGAATTCTCACCACTAAATGAATCCGACCATATCATGTAATGCACTGGCAGGAATTACCACTCCTCTGATACCAAATGTTGTGTAACCAGCTCCAAAAATAGAAGAAAGAATGTCTTTTATTAGAAATAGAAAGCCACTTAGAAACCTCCAATACATTACATAAATGAACAATTCTTGGATGATACAAATGAACAAAACCTCCTTCTATATATAGGAGTCCATGGGGCCACAATATAATCCTAGTGGGGCCACAATGTAATTCTAGCCAACCTAACAATAATAATGTAAAGGTACAATAATAACAATATGGGGGTTACAGGGGTGCAACAATAACAATAATTGGGGCTACACTAACATAATAAGGTGCTACACTAACATAATAAGGGACTACACTATTAATATAGGGACTTAACAATTGTCGTCCGATTTGGGGGAAGGTTGATCTGACGAAAGTCGCGCAATCAAATTGCGAGGGTGTTAATGTGATGTGAGGTCTGGTTTTTGGGGCTGGATTTGGATTTTGTATAAGTCTAAATCGAGTATTTTAATGCTTTATTCGAGGTTTGGTTACAACCAAAATTTTATATGGAGCCTACGTATAAAGGTGGGGTTTCAATATGCGGGGCCCGAAATATTTGACATATCGGTGGATAAAACTTTGGGTTATATTAAAACCATGGTTTTTGGAGGACTGTAAAATAGTGAAGTTAATTATAATATGGAAAAAAGGGTATAGGGGATTTAATACATAAGTTAAGTGTTAATATGAGATGAATATAATGAATGGAAAATACATATAATTAAACTAAGAAAAGTGTAAAAATAGGTGTTTGAGCGCAATAATAGTCCCATTTTAGATATTTACACATAACACTTAGGATAATTTGTATTTTGTGGGTTTTTGAGTGTTTTTGCATGAAATGAATTTAATTAAGAGGTATTTTTACTTTTTCTAAGCAAAAATGTTTTTTAACTAAGGAAAAGGGATTATTTTTTTGGAAAAGGGTGAATATGTTGAGGAAATGGGTTTTCATGTAGGGAATCCAATGCTTTTACCAATCCAACATTAAGCCTTGTGTCTGGTCCCAAAAAAAGTCATAGAAATGCTATGAGCCTCTTTAACTGAAGGTTTTGAATACTGGAACATTGTGGGGGATGGGAAATTAGTAAACCACCAACTAATGTTTTATTACATGCCCTGCACAACTGCTTTCTACATGCCCATCATTATTCTAACATTATTTCATCATTTTCATGGGTGCATTTGATCTTGCAACCCTAAATCATTTTTATTTTAAAGCATGAAACTGTCTAACTATAACCTTATTTCATTTGAGGGCTCATATTAAAATATTGAGCTCCTCATTTATTCTCTAACTGTCTACTTATTTTTCAATTTTAAAATGTTTGATGGATATTTATTATCTATTTATAAAGATGAAATTTAAAGCATGAAAATGTTAAGATTAAAATATTTAACTCATCATGGATCATGCCATTTTGAAAAATATGCACATAATCATTATTTGCAGTAAAAGTAACTAGTTGTGGAATTTTGACTTGCATCACTTTCATGTCTTATTCTTATCTCTTTTTGTTTGGGGTCCATTTTTCAATATTATTTTTATCTTTTTTTATTTTTTTCCTTTGATTGTTCTTTTAGGACATACCCTCTTTTCATTTTTAATTTTGGAATGCATTTGCAGAAAGCAAAGGTATGTATAATATTTACATATTTTTTAATAGAGTCAAATCAAAATTATGAATCCTATATTTATAGGACCCTAATAGCGGCTTCACATGGGGATAACATCTCCTTGTGAGATGTCAAAGGATATGAGACTAAAATTTGCTGCAACCTTCAAACCAAACTACTAAATCATCAATATCTTAGGGCCTTTTCCTTAGCTTGAAATCTTAATGAATTATTTCAAAACTAGTTCAAAAATTAAAACTCAAATAAGTTGAAATGCTACCTACTTACTCTAATCAACTGTCCAACTGCTGGTTAGGTAAAATGAAACAGCCAATGCAACCATTGAAGCGTTATGTACTTTGATGGATTTTGTTGTAGTTTCTTGTTGATTGTCAAAATTGTAATTCTGCAACCTATTAGAAACTTGTCAACAAATGAGATAATAAGGAAATACTTGATTTCCTTTGTTGAATCTAGAAAATTTTCAAAAGGATATTCCAATATACATACATTGATGTTTAACTAATCTAAATAATTGTACATCAGTTCTGGATGCCCTCCATACCATGAAACTGAAATGTTATTTTCATCTTAATCTCCATGCAAACTTTCAGATAATTTTTGTGATGATATTCCTACTGATTGTAATGTTTGACTGCTGAAACCTTTATCATCTTGATTCTAAAACTTATAGTTAGTTAATAGAGAAAGGCTTTCAATGCATTCATTATCCAACATATCTGCTATTGGATCATGAAAAACTTGTGAGCATGGATGCAATCTATTGGATATGGAATTCCATGGGACTTCATAAACTTCAACAAGTAGCTCATCCTTTTCTTTAATGATGTTATACCACAATTCCTTTAAAAGCTGAAATGATTCAAAACATCGTGGTATGGAATTCTCCTGTGTTATTTGATCATGTATTGCAATGGGAACTAATAACTGCAATTTTGAAAGTGAAATATCTTGATCAAGAGTGTCATTATATTCTTTTTTGTCAATCATAATTCCTAAAGGCTGTTGATTATTGATGGCATGAACGTTGTCTCTAATGAACTGAAATGCAGCAAAAGAAAGAGGTAAAAAATATTTACTTATTTCCACATTTTGTTCTTTTTCTTCCTCACTCTCATAACTAATATGTATTGGCTAATCATTGTATTCTAGCTGCTGAAACTGCATTTCTTCATCCTCCAAACTATCTTCTGATTGCTCTCTAAATTTAGCTTGAATTTGGGGAAAATAATTTTCATCATACTGATCATAGTTGGGCACATCATTAAATGAAGGAATTTCATCAAACATGCACATTAGATCAGCAAATTTATCTTCCACATATTGATCTGTAAATCCATTTTCTGATCTATGATAGTTAGAATTAGTACAAAATTTTTCCTGCCTATCAACCTCTTATATTTCTTTATGATGATTTTGAACAAAGAATTCATATTTCATAATGATATTTTGTATAATTTCATCTACTTTTCTTACCAAAAGGCTGAGTTTTACCTCTGTAATGTTTTTCTTCTTTTCTTCTGCTTTCAACTTTTCCTTTCTGATTGGCATATTAGATTCTACATCAACTGTAATGTTCTGCATCTGTACAAGTGTTTCTGAATATCTTTCTCTTAACTAGAATTATATTTTTGGATCAAAGGCACTTGGATAATGCAAGAGAGATGAATCATGAGGAGGTCTTATATTTTCTAGTATTGAATAATAAAATTGATTAAATCTGTCAGAAAATTTTTGTATTGTTTTATTTGGATGTATTTTTAACTCATTAGATTCTTCTATTTTCACAGAAAGATCCATCTATGAAGAAAATTTTTGACAAACTGTTTGAAATTTGAGATGCTTGCATTAGGTAGATTCTTGAACCAACTTTTTATTCTATTTTGAAAATAAAGAGCAAAAAGTCTGATTCTAACATCATCTTCATCAATCTCAAATACATCCAGATAATTTTCAAAACCTTGAATATGCTTTTGGGCAGCAATACCATTCTCTCCATCAAATCTAGGAATATGTTTGTAGTATTTATTAGGAAAATCATGGACTATAGGAGCTAAAATAAGGGGCTTATATCTATCTATAACTTTACAAGGTATAAGAATATGTACAGATATTTTAAGATCAGTATTGATTACTTGAGACTTATTAATTGAAAAATGATCATCATAAGATTTAGAAGAAATATTCTCAAAGATATTAAGAGAATTAGTACTTACAATATTCAAAGGAAAATAATTAGAAATTAATCTAAGATCTTCGCTAAAATACAATATACATTGAAAAAATTTCTTAATGAAAGATAACATGATGTCTTGGATTGTAATCCAAGTTAAAAGCCTGATATTTCTATATTTTTCTTTCAGGTTCATTCGTCTAGTGGAGTCTTGATTGTGAAATTCATTTGGAGTCACCAGGTGGATGATTTTAACCTTTGTGTGTCTGATCACTGTCCACCATCATATATCATATCTGAACCTCTAAAATATTTCTAAAGAAAATGTCATATCTCCCCAGTGGAGTCGCCAATATGTTATCACTCAATAATTTCCCAAGGTTAAATAAAGAAAGAAATATCTCACCGAGGTAACCATAAACCTACTTGTAAGCTCTAGGATCTAGCCTTCCTAGGGTTCAGAGATGGCTCTCTCTATAAAATTTAAGTTTAATTTAATTATGTGATATTAGGCTAGTTATGATGTGTATATTGGTTTTAATATGTGGTTTGGTTGGTGGGAAAAAATCACTTACTGAGATGGATAGTAATAGGTCTATTTATCCATTGGGAAAAAGGAGTCAAATGTCAAGCAAATAGGACTAGGATCAAGGAAAAAAAGTCAATAATTTTCAGGGCAAGATAGAGAAGTCTTTGAAGATATTGGAAGGTTTATCGGTGAAGTGTTTTGATCGCGATAAAGAGAAATCAAGGATTCTTTGATCCGCATGAAGAAGGAGTAGACAAAGGTCATTCAAAAGAGGGAGCAATTAAGGGTTCCCTACTCTAGAAATCAACAGAAAACATAGAAATGATAAATAGTTAAAGACAGGGTGCTTTTAAAAAATCTTGTAATAATACTCCTTATTTATCATTCAAATTTAGAGTACATATATGGATGCACGTAAAACATAAGAATATAAACAATTACAAGTAGAAAGTGATTCACTTCAATGGCTCATCACATGAATCCTGAAATATGATGCTAGATAATTTGATCCAGTCTACTACTTAAACTTGCCACAAAAGGCCTTCAAGTACAAAAATATTTACTATAGAAATATTCAACAATTTATTCCACAATAATTCTTCAAAGAATGAATTATTTATAAAAAATCTAAACTAGAATATCTTGAAAAAATATCAAGATTTTTTTACAAATATCTGAAACTGTTTTGCATAAATAGAATTTAACAAAAGGACACTCAAAAATAATGACTCTATTTGGAAATATACTTGTGTATTTATGGTGACAAAAAAGATAATTTGAATTTTATATCAACTCTTAGTTGATGATGAGGCATCCAAGTCACTAGTTGTTTCCTTTCTTTGTGCATTATGCTCCAGAAATTCTGCAAAATTGGGGTCCAATAATACATTTTTATATCTCAATACGAGATATATATATAAACAGTGAAAGAGGTTGTTGTAGATAATTATGTTTTTGAGATAAACCTCTCTCGATTTTTGAAAATTCCACTCCATATGTTCACAATATACTCTAGAAAAATATGTCTGAAATAGAACTTTTCAAAGTATGAAAAATAGGCTATGAAGATGTGCATGTATCTCTCATTCTATAATACCTTTGTAAACATTGAAATAGGTTTTTGTATACGGGTCTCTTAGGAACAAAAACCTCCTTCATTTTTGTAATATTCATTTTGGATTGGCCAAAAGCGTCTCTGCAACATGATGGCTAAAGAGGAACTTTCTGTAAAACGTGCTTTCAAATAGTATTTAATACTTCCAAACCCATAATGGATGTTAGAAAAGTGAGAGAGGTTTTTGTAGGTGGAAATATTAGGAACATCAAAATCCTTCAGGTTTTCAAAATTCATCTTGGATGGGTCACAATAGTTTCTGCAAAACTATGACTTAAATATGAAATTTCTACAAAAATGTCCCTTCATGCTCTGTTTTCATCTTTTAACCTTTTTGTTCCTTTAACTTTTTTTTCTTTTACTTTGGATAAAATTCATTATTTTTGGTGAAATTATTTTCATCTCTATTTAACATTACTTCCTCCATGTTTACTTTTACTATTTTACCTGGATTGCTTTGTAACTTTGTTTTAACCTTCACTCTGACTTTCATCTGATACACTTTAACTTTGATGCTCTTTTACTGTTCTATTTTCACTATTACTGTGAATTATTATTTCACTGATCTCTCTAAGAATTAATTTTATTCTTTTTTTTTTATAAAAACTTTTTGTTGAATGCATATTTTGAATTAAAATTTGAGAATTTGGAGCAAACAATTTTGTCAACTAGTATTGAGACTGTTGGCCCAATTTCATATTTTGAGAATAACTTACAAAAATAAAAAAATTGTTAATGAAACAGAGGTCTGCAAGGAGGGTTTCTCTGGAAAAATATTTAGGATGCTTGTGACTTCTTTTGCAATGGTTTATGTATTTGAATTTCTGGATTCAGGCTTAATTTGGGCTCAAAATAGCTTAATTGGATTTAGTTGCTCTGTAGCAGGTCGGAAAAAGGTTTTCTTAGAGTTTTCTTAACAAAAATGAAACATTTAACTTGGAGGGGTAGTATTAATGTTATTTCAACATCAATTAGCCTTTACTTTAACATTTGGTGCAGATGAACAGTACCTTTTTTGGCAGATTGCACGAAAGGTGTAATCGGATTCTTCGCACTGCTTTTAGGCATAGGGTGGTTTTTTGTGACTGAACGCGATAACACCTGGTGGCGACACATAATGAAGCGGTGGATTGGAAAAAACACCCATTTCACATTGATTTGGTTGGTTATGTTTCGAGGAGTGAAGAATGTGAATGTCGTCCGATTTGGGGGAAGGTTGATCTGATGGCAATCGTGCAATCAAATTGTGAGGGTGTTAATGTGACATGAGGTTGATTGTGTGGGGCCAGATTTTGACTTTGTATAAGTCTAAATCAATTATTTTAATGCTTTATTTGGGGTTGTGTTATAATCAAAGTTTTATATGGAGCCTATGTATAAATGTGGGGTTTCAATATGTGGGGCCCGAAAGATTTGACATGTCGATGGATAAAAATTTGGGTTATATTAAAATTATGGGTTTTGGAGGACTGTAAAATAATGGAGTTAATTATAATACAGGAAAAATGGTATAGGGTATTTAATACATAAGTTAAGTGCTAATATGAGATGAATATAATGGATGGAAAATACATATAATTAAACTAAGAAAAGTGTAAAAATAGGCGTTTGAGCACAATAATAGTCCCATTTTAAATATTTACAGATAATACATAGGATAATTTGTATTTGTGGGTTTTTGAGTGTTTTTGCATGAAATGAGATTAATCAATAGGAATTTTTACTTTTTCCAAGAGAAAAGGTATTTTGACTTAGGAAAAGGGATTATTTTTTTGGAAAAGGGTGAATATGTTGAGGAAATGGGTTTTCATGTAGGGAATCCAATACTTTTACCAATTAGTCATTAAGCCTCAAGTCTGGTCCCAACAAAAGTCTGAGAAATGCTCTGAGCCTCTTTAACTGAAGGTTTTGAAGACTGGAACATTGTGGGAGATGGTAAATTAGTTATCTTCCAGATGATGTTTTATTACATGCCTTGCACAATTTCTTTCTACCTACCCATAATTATTCTACCATTTTTTCATCATTTTCATGGGTGAATTTGAGCTTGAAACCCTAAATAATTTTTCTTTTAAAGCATGAAACTATCTAATTCTAATCTTATTTCATCTGAGGGCTCATATTAAACTGTTGAGCTCCTCATTTATTCTCTAACTATCTACTGATTTATCAAGTTTAAAATGTTTGATAGATATTTATTCTCTATCTATAAACATGAAATTCAAAGCATGAAAAATTTAAGATTAAAATTTTTTAACTCATCATGGATTATGACATTTTGAAAAAGATGCAAATAATCATTATTTGCAGTAACAGTAACTAGTAGTGGAATTTTGACTTGCATCACTTTCATGTCTTATTCTTATCTCTTTTTTTGGGGGGTCTATTTTTCAATATTATTTTGATCTTTGTTTCTTTTGGTCCTTTGATTTTTCTTTTAGGACATACCCTCTTTTTATTTTTAATTTGGTAATACATTTGCAGAAAGCAAAGGTATGTATAATATTTGCAGATTTTTTAACAGAGTCAAATCAAAATTATGAATCCTATATTTATAGGACCCTAACATGACGTGTATTTGAAAAGTAATTTTCGAGGTGTATGATGTGTAATCGAAAAGTAAATTTGGATTATATTATTGAGGATAAACATAGATTTAAAATGAATATGTAGAGTGCTTGTGTGGTATACTCATTACCATATTCTCATGATTTATATCCGAAAAAAATAGTGACATGAAAAACAGGAATATGAGTGATATCTTGAAGTAAAGGATTGCCACAGATATGCAACAAGTGCAACCCCACAATATTTTGATATATTGTGGTTGAAATGTCAAGGAAGCTAATAGAAAATCTTTGGATTATATTATTGAGGATTTAAACATCTTTCAAATGAATATGTAGAGTGGTTGTGTGGTAAACCCATCTTTGTATGTAGAGTGCTTGTGTGGTTTCAACTCATGTTTGTTTTAGACAATACTCTCATCCTTTCCATCCAAGCAAAATAGTGACATGAAAATTAAGAAGATGATGGATATATTGAAGTAAAGATAGAAGAAATGTTGAAGTTGTTGAATGGTAGCTAACACATAGTCATCCCAAATAATTGGAATATTGTAGGTGTCAAAGAGATTAGATTATAGAAATTCAAATAGGAAACAACAAATAACTCAAGTTCCCAAGGTTTACAAAGGGCATGAGAGACTTAATATTAGAAACAAAAATAGCCACCAAATATATTCCTTAAAAAAAAAAAAAACAAAGAGTCACCAAATATCTCAAACATTATTGTTTTTTAGAATGAAGACACAATCAACAATATAAGTGATTCAGAAAAACAAATTCAGACATAATGGAAAACTTAAACACATCTCGCTATCAACTTTGTGGATACTGATTTTAAGATGGAAGAACTTAAGTAGAGTTCTAGTCTCAAGACAAGATTTTTTTTTAGTATGTTCATATTAATTAGGAGATTGTTGAGGCCCAGTTGGTTGAGAGAATCTCTCCAACTAATTAGCCTCCTAAATTTAAATGTGGCTAAAATATTCCCTCAGCCAATTGACTTTGTGAAAAATAATTTTCTTATATTGAAGCATATTTTGATGTAATAATATCTGGAACATTATTAATGTAAAATGTCACCACAATTTTTTGTATCCATTATACTCTTCAATAACTTACATGAATTACTACCTGATTTAAATACATTTCTTTGCCGAGTAGTAAAGATGAGCTAAGATTTACTATACAAGCTAAAATTCACTATGCTTGTTGTATAGGGAAAGCTAATCCCATTACAACACTATCATAACAAGGTATCCCACTTTCATGAACAAAGGTAGGGCAAGGAACCATTGGTAATTATTAGATTCTATACTAGCCTTAATTATATATATATAATGGAAACAAATCCAATACAAGATGTACAGATAGAGTTATATATATAATTAACAAGATATTTTATATCATAGTAATGGTTATGATTCAAATAGTAAGAGTGAAATATCGGTGGTTACATAATCTACATCATTGGGTTTCAACTCTTATCATTCTAGCTAGTTGTTACTTATATCCTATCTAGTTTGCATAATTAGTGAGATTGAGCATAAGGATAGCTCTAGTCCAATCAAAGATGAGGTTAGGTATGATATGGGGATGTGATGATTATCTATTAATATACAAATTTTGTTCACTAGTGGGATCTGATTAACCGTATGGAATGGATATGTAATAAAGGGGAATATACATATATACTAGTAATACGAATGTCATTTATTTGAATCATACCACATATGACTATGTAATCCAGATTTGGTTTAAGCTTCAGCATGGTGTTGGTTATAGTATGATTCACATATAAGTTGACATAGTACCATATTGAAAAGGTTAGAATAGATTAGGGTATAAGGATTCTAACCAGTACAAAAGATGATAGAAGCTTATTGAGGTGATATACATTGTAATTATACTATTAGTATGATGAGGTGTGGTTATCTTCCTAATTATGATACTATTATTACACTATGATGACAAGGGAATTAACTATCACTATAGCTATAAGTACGATTAGGTATGGTGTTTAAATATGCTTAGAGATAGCGAATCATTGTACACATTTCTTGTTACTGATATGATCTTAATATAAGAAAAGGCTAAGAGAAGATTTACCATTTTGAACGAGCTATGATTTTAAGCTGAAGAATATCCCGTAAAATAAATACATATGGATACTAATACTATGGTTATGTATCCCACTAATCGAAGCACTTGATCACACCAAGTAAGCATCTTCATATCTAAGCATGTATACTATTAATTTTCTTGATAACACTTGGGTTAATTATGGAAACATAGTTACTCTATCCCTTCACTTGTACTAGTAACAAATCGACCCATATATTACTGATAGCTTATGTGAAACAATGGACTATATATTATAGCTCTATTGATATGGGTAATGTAGTATCTCATATCAGCTTTCGTATCGATATAACTATAATTGTAATGATTGATAAAAGTGTAATTTATTATGGTAATAAGCTCCTAGTATCAAGATTACAACCCATATTACTAAACATTTTCAAGATATTATTGAGCTTACACATGCTTAATATTATCTGGGTTTACTTCATAAGGTAAGTGATACCAAAGGGTTAAAACACAAGATTAAAAACCCTTGAGGGAATATGGAACCTTGATTGAATTTAGAGCAAGGTCTTGGGCATGTGTCAAGCCATTTTACACCCTTCGGATATATAATTTTAAACGAATGTGATGAATTTTAATTGTCATAGGATTTTGATCCATATGCAACTTTAATTAAATTACACAAATATCATTCTGAAACTTTATAGTTTTTATCAAATTCCTATCACATATATTATTTGAATATGGTTAAACTATTTATTGCTATGCTAGCTCCCTTATTAGTATTAAAAATGTGTGATTAGGATCGTCTCATGTTAACCACTAGTGAAAGGGTTTATGTGTGTAGTTTCATGTGTCTTTGATGATAAAAGTATGAGTTAATTAAATTTAAAAAACCCATATAGAAGAAATGAAATGCATAAATATAACTCACATCAATCACATAACACAATGGATGATAATGGAGTTTAAACCTCAGGGGCTACATCTCCATGGACCTGCTTTAACTAGCTAGGTCCTCTTCGGATTATGAGTGAAATGTCTTATTACAAGCACCTGTATTGCTCCAATGGATTTAAAAAATACTCCATTGGGTTCATAACACTAAAATATCCCTAAAATGACTATTCGACCTCTGAATTTGGTTTACAGTTGATTTATGCTTCATCTCCCATCTTGGTGGTCATGGGCTTGTTTAATCTCTAAAGTAAAAAAAGCACCTTCAGATTTGATCCAATGCCTCTAAAAAATATACCATTGTGTTAATAACCTCAAATAAATCTATAAATGGCTATTCACTCACTCCATTTAGCCTTTAGGTGATCTAGGCATGGCCTTCCCTCCTAATGGCCCTAGGCTTCAAAATTCTTCAAGGTGACAAAAACCTTTGTAGAATTTATTGTATACCTCTAAAATCTGTTCCAATGAATTAAGACCATGCCAATATGCTAGGAATTACTCGTCCTAAGAAAATATTTGTTTAAAATTTCTCAAGATAGGCCTCATTAAATTTTCCCTAATTTTTTCCTCTGAATCTGGAGAACTGCGAATTAACTTCGCCAAACTTGGAAAATATGCAGAAAATGGAGAAATTTGCTAAAAAATCACCAACTGTTAGCTAATATTAATTAAATCTAATTTGTAATTAAGGTGGATAAGGATGCACGCTAATAATTTTTGGTTGAGCGCTTATGGTCGAGGTCATGTGGCAAGGTCTTATGGGGAGGAGGGCTGGACAACACGGTTGGCCCCATCCATTCCCGCCATCAGATACTACTACAATTTAAATGTATATGGGTGTGGATATTTTTCAAGTCCCAAGGGAATGTCCCATTGGTAATCAGAGAGAGTGGATCGGGGGATGTCATGGGGTCGAGCCCCTACCTCGCCCCTCATACATGTTTTTGGCATATTACAAAACACACCATCCGAAATTTATAAAATTGAATTTGTATTGTGTTTAATTATTCCCACCGGAATATATTAATTTGAACCATAGGTTATGAAAAATTTGAAAATTTTAATACACCTCCACCTAAATTAAATTAAACCATAAGGTTTGACATATGCCACCATGTTTTGTCATTCTACTTTGGTGAAATTATGAGAACTTTGAATTTTGAGCTATTTTTTTCCCCTGATCCAGATTCTGATCACTCCTTCCCAATGACATGATTTTGGACCCAAAAAATCTATTTATCTCATGAGAGTTGAATACTCTTATTTTTCCCAAGTTCTATCATCTTAATTCTACTTGGAAAAATCGCCATGACAACCACTTCAGATCACTAACATGCCTTTCCTTGAAAATGGCTTAGCTCTTCAACCAAGGTTATCCTTTTGTCGTTGACCCAATCCAACACTTTTTGGCTTGTTTCTGACTGATATAACACTTTTTTGTACCAAATCAATTCATCGTTTCTTGGAAAACTAACTTATTAACTTCCCACTTATAATCATGTTCCTCCTTTGCACAAACATGCATTCGATGCAAGCTTCTCCTTGGAAATGAATTTTCCAAATTAAGCCCATCTGAGTGAACTACAAAAATGATTTTCAACATCAGTAAAATCAAGAAAAGAAATGATCATTCTTTTAACTCCATGGTTCATAATTCCACATATGGAAGAATGCATTCGCCATCTCCTCTTCTTAGAGTGAAAACATAAAATAGTCTACAATGGATGCTAACGTTTTTGACATCTTGTCACAAATACAAAATATTCAGACTGATGGCTGTTGTTTGTATCTGAAAAAAATACCATGCAAGAAACATAACTTGACGGCATATCCTCTTTCTCCTTCAAAGAGATAAATTTCACATCATGTGAACATCCCCATGTTCTCTTACACCTTGGTGTAAAAAATTATCGACGAATCACAAGTCGACAAAACATGCCTCTTCAAATGACTGACTCTCAAATAAAGCCTAAGAATATGTAATAATTTGATGATTCTTTTCCCAAAACAAAATTAATTTCATATTTCATGAAGCACTTCGTCAACAACTCCTTTCATCTTTAGAGACAAAATCAACTCTTCCAAGTCGATATGAAATGCACGTAACATACAATTGACCAACACATGTCGACACTCATGCATGTGCAAATGATGAACACTCTCATGTTGACAACATACATGTTAAACAAAGCAATCACCAACATAAGTCAATTACTCATGCATGTTCAAGCACAATGAAACCATCAAAATTCCACTGTTAATACACACAAACTCTCATTCATGTATACAATTATTGAACTCTCTCACAAGTGAAATCATAAGTATAAGAAACCCATTCATATGTACATGTAATTAAAGCTAAAATAAACAAATTTTTCTGCAATAAATTAAGTCAACATAATCCACTTTTACAAAACCTTCTTGCCATAAACATGCAACATGCATTCCATTGGAAAAGAAATGCATCGACATCAAAAGACATGCAAAGCCTTAATTGGATTATAAATCTAACCATTTTTTACCAAAATATTTCAATGGTGCTTCTTTTAGTGCACATCATCATCATGTGAATAATATTAACTCACATCAATTATGGAATCTTATTTTCCATTCTTGCCATTATCTTTCTCCACCTTCTTCAAATGTCGTCGATGACTTGTTAGATACAAGATCCAACACTTGTCTCTAAGATTACCTTGCTTATGGCAATGAGCGCAAAACAATTGCATCTTATTTTCAATATGGTTTTCTTTGTCCAATGGACCTTTAGCTTCCTATCTCCTTTTCTTTAAAATTTTCCTATGCATGGCTATCTTATTCCAACATCTTGAAACACTATGGTTATTCAAACCAGAAAAGGAACATGCAGATTTTCTCCAAATATTATGTGATAATTTTCCATCTTTATCATAATCAAAAGAAAATTGACTAAAAGAAGATTTATACCTTAAACACTCATATTTGTCGCATTATAGAGGAGGTGAATTTTATGAGGTAGTGGCTCTCTTCGAAATACCAAAAATGCATTGAGTGACTTAAGAGCTTTCAACATCCTCTTATTCGCCATTCTCATTAGCTGCATAATTATGAGCACCTTCTTGTGAAGTGGGTGTAAAAATTTTGCATTCCACATCAACACAATCTTCATAAGCTTAAGGTAATGAACATGAAAGGAAAGTCTTTCTTGGATCACCTTCATGTGCCCCCTTGGCTTTAGATATTTCTCCAACATGTTGTCCATCACGAAGACCCAAATACTTAGTCCTTGCCTCAACAACAATTGGCTCAACTATGCCTTGAGCATGTTTTTCCTATCCTTTACCTTCATAACCCATTTTCATCAATAATTTGGACCCTATTCCTCTAGTGTGTCTTTCAAAATTGCCTACACATTTACCTTGAGAGGAAATTGAAGATAAAATTGAATTGCATACCACTTTTTTAAGCTCATACATGGCTAACTCTTGCTTGGTATCATGGATCTAAGTCTCCATCCCATGCATCCTTTCAAGAAGCTCTTGCTTCTCCTCCTTCATGGAAATCAACTCCTCTTGAAGTTTAATTATCTCCCCCTTATCTTCATACTTCTCTTCCATCCTATCAATCATGATGTATAGTTTCTGCAACATCTCTTTATGAAAGAGTTTTTATAAGGAATATGGATTAGAAATGTTTCTTAATGAAGTTTCCATCACACCTGCAATGCATAAAAATCTTCTTTGATGTGATTTGAAAACTGGGCTCTCAATATTTACCTTCTTCTTCACACATCAACTTGCACACAGTTAAAAACCAATAGCTAATTCTTCTAACTAACCTTGCCTAAAATGAGCTAAACTTTTTCTCTGATACCAACTTGATGTAAATATGGGAAAACTGGTTATTTCTATGCTACCTCCCTCATCAGTATTAAAAATGTGTGATTAGGATAGTCTAATGTTGACCAATTGTGAAGGGGTTTATGTGTGTAGTTTCATGTGTCTTTGATGATCAAATTTTGAGTTAATTAACTTTTAAAAACTCATATTCTACAAATCAAATGTAGAAATATAACTCACAAAAACCACATAACATAATGGATTATAATGGAGTTCACCCCTCCTAGGCTACATCCCCATCAACTTGCTTTAACTAGTTAGGTCCTCTTGGGATTATGATTCAAATGTCTTATTGCAAGTTTTGGGCCAAAATTAAGGTATGTTTTCACCCTAATTCTACTTAGAATTATCCTACATTTTTTTAATTTCTCTCATCTTAACAGTAAAGGAAAGGAGGGTTAATGAAAAAATAGGAAAATCGACTAACAATAAGAAACATGTTTAAAACAACAAGGGTTTGACTTATTTCATCGTTATTTGCAGGAAAATGAGGCAGTTGAATCGACGATGATCAAAAGAAAGTTGATAGACAGAGAACATGAATCCACAGTAACCCTGAGGGACAAGCAGAAGATGGAAAGATAGATCTATTTTAGAAGAACTCAAATGACAACCACGCTCAACGGGTTTTCGTTTGGAAAAGACCATTCCACAGAGTGAAATCACCTTTAAAAAGGCCAAGGATGGACGAGAGAGGGGGGAGTGGAATAAGAATTATCTTCTGTAATAGGCATATCAGGATAGAACTGTCTAGTTGTATTTATTTCTTCACTTTTCATTAATAAATAATTTTGGTATTTTGAATAGTCATTTCCTAAGTTTTCCATCGCGTTGAACTTCTAGTGGTTTGGGCCCAACCCTGGGATTTTTCGTGCTCACCTGTGCACTATAGATTAATTACATAATTTGTTTTCAGTTATCGGATGCATTGTATGAGATATCTTTCTACTTGTTAAACTTCTATGCTTGTGATGTTGCAGTTTCCCATGCCACTCAGGCAATTTATTGCTTATGTTTCTCGTTTGCATTATTAGCTTTACAACTATTAGACATTTTCATCATTTTCTCAATTCCTTTATCTCTATTTATAATCATTAGCACAGTCTCTGTTTAATGCTTTCTATCACCAAGAATTAGATTTTCCATCAGTACTATAGGATTTTTTGTTTTGTTTAATACATAATAAGGTTAGCTACTTATTTTGCAAGAGAATTCCATTGCAAAATTAAAATAAGAAATTACTGTTGAATTCATTGAAGTTGTTGTTCCATTCAGTAGAAATTCTATTCAATTCATCGAGTATGTTGTTCAATCATAGATTATTCTCGCTGAGCTTATTTAGACAGGATAGTTAATGACATTTTACAATCCCATTTCCTTTTGAGTTGATTGAACTTCGACACTTATTTGATATTATTCATAGTAATGCAGAGTAACTATTTCCAATGTCACTCGCATATACTGTGCTCAGACTCTTGAAATAATAAGACTTACCCTGGGCTAACAATTGAGTGAGAAGCATAGAGGTTGCCTATAATAGTCACCTTAAAGAACCAACATTTTTGGCGTCGTTGCCAGGGGGAGTGCTGAAGAGTGACATCCTTCATTCCTTGTTCTCTGTTTCGGTGAAGCATTGGGTATTGAAAATGAGAGGTAAGAACCTGAGTACTGGCGAGAAAAATTCTTTCCCCCTAACCCACTTCGTAGCAATTGATCAAAGGTTAGTAGAATAGGTGCTCTTATTTTATGACTAGAAAGAAAAGGATAGAGACAAATCAAAACCATTTGCAAAAGTCTACGAAACCCAAAGGACCGATAATCCTTGGTAGAATGACATACATAGACGAAATAGTTAAGAGAGATGAATCCCATGCATCTCTAGGACCCAGAATCATTGCCACTCAAAGTCCTACTACTCTCCCTCAGGCAGCAGCCTCACAATCTATAGCCCATGCTGAGATTCATAGTGAAACTTAAGGGTCTGAAAAAAGCATCCAAATTACTGAACACATAGGTACTGACCCTTTGAGAGAGGGAGGTTCTTACAATTTACAAGAAGGAGAAGGAGAAACTAGTGGGGAAATATAGGTAGGAGCTCTAGAGCCCGAATCCCCTGAAAAATTATTCGAGACAAAGACGTTTGATTTTGCAAATTGAGGGAGTGTTGTAAAGCCTTCTCCCCACTCGCTACCCAATCTCGCTAAGATCACTCCTCTTGAAAAAGAAATCCCCAAATAATGCCGTCATGTATTTAATCAAATGGAAAATAATCAAAACCAGAATCAAAGGTAGATTTCGACATTGGAATATCCCATTATTGACCATGCTACTAATGCCCCTATGAAAGCCATTCCCCTGCAAAACATCCCCACCTTCCATGGATTGACCTTGGAAGATCTTGATGCATTTTTATTTGAGTTCGACGTCTTATGTAGGGGATAAGACTATACCACTGAACAACTGAAACTGAAATTATTCCCCTCTACTTTGAAGGAGGCAGAATTACATTGGTTCATGGGACTCGGTGGGGGAACCATCAATAAGTCGGAACAACTGAAGAAAATTTTTCTAGCTAAATATCAATATTATTGCTGGACTCAAGAATTAAAATATGAAATCTTCAATACATCTGGAAAAGAAAAAGAGACATTAAAATATTATGTTGAAAGATTTCAGTATAATATGCAAAGGTCCCCATATACTGCATTATCCAAAGACATCCTAAAAGCAACAATACTTAAGGGAATGAAAGAAGAATGGGTTGAAACACTCAATATAATGGGAAGATGAGACATCTATCAAGAAGAATATGATGAAATTATTTATCTCTCTATCATGTGCTCTCAGGATAGTACGCGAAATAAGCCAATTGTGAGAGACTCGACAAAGGAATATCTCAAGCGTCTGGTGGCAACGTAACCAGAAAAGAGTTTGGTAATATTTTGGAAGTATTCAAAACTGAACTTTTAGGTACTTTGACAACACAACTTGATGTCCTACAATCCAAGCAGAAGCAAGCTATAGCGAAACGGAACTTGGCCATGTTCTGCCCACACTGTTGGAAGATGCACATTTAAAAAGAATTCCCCTTAGACATGATTCATACTTGTGCTACCTGCACTAAGGATCATGCCACAGATCACTGCCCTTCACTCCCAGGACTCGAAGCAGTTTACAAAGAAGCGGAAGAAGAAACAAAACTAGTCTTTATGATGAACCAAAATTGGCAATGGAAAACATGATCAGGTATGCCTCAGGACCTGCCTCCGTTCTTTTCTTCTCCAAATTTTAACCAAAAAAACCACTCAGCAACTTGGAAAAATCATTCGTCTTTCTCTAATTGTCTATCTCAGTCGTTTCCTATACCGCCTTGGCCAACGCAACCCTCTACAGGTAATAATTTTCCAAGTTTTCCTTATTCTCTACCTTATTGGCAAAACAACCCATATTAAACTCAGTGGCCAGCATCCCCTTCTCAAACCATTTGGCCTCAAAATTGGCAACAACCTATGGGAATGACCCACCCACCAATGGGGAGAGGAATTCAAAATAAACCTACACTACCAGCTCCGTACCCTGTCCACCATAACCCTCAGCCTATCATCCATCCTCAATTACCAGCCCAACCTAATCCTAACCCCAACAACAGGCCATTTAAGCTAATCCAGATTATAGAAAATCCCAACCCTGAAAATAAATAGAAGCAATGTAATGAGCTAAGGCTAAGATCGGGGCATATTATCTCACTAGCACAAGGGTTGATCCCACCACAATTGGAATCTGGAACTCGAACAAAGCCCAGACAAACAAATGTAACTAAAGTAGAGGTGGAGCAAGAAAAGGAAACGGTTGACCAAGATAAGCCTGAACATCTTGGGATTTTTTAACTCCTTTCCCTTAAAGGTTAACGATGAATCATAAAATAGTTCTTGAAGAGGAAACACAAGAATATCTCTTAAAAAACCTTGATGAACAACATATACCTACAAAATTTTCATGCAACAGCATACCCGTTGAGATTGAGCCAGGGAAAATTTTGAATATCTATGGAAATCTGGATAGTGAGCAAAGGCAGAAGCTCATAAAGGTGTTACAAAAGTACCACGGAGAATTTTCTTGGGACTACCCAGACATGAAGGGAATAGACCCCCAGCTATGCACCCATCACAACAATACCGACAACCCCAGCATAGGTTAAAACCTCATCTAAAAGACGTGGTAAAAGAGGAACTGCAAAAAATGCTGGATGTGAATTTCATTTATCCTATTTCAGACATCAAGTGGGTATCCCCTATGATAGTCGTCCCTAAAAATAATGGGAAATGGAAAATTTTGTGGATTATTGAGAACTAAATAAGGCAACGCAGAAGGACCACTTCCCCCTCCCTTTTATTGACTAGGTCCTGGATACATTGGCAGGGAAGCATTTCTTTTCTTTTCTTGATTGTTTCAGCAGTTAAAATAAAATCCAAATAGCCCCTGAAGACCACGATAAAATGGCCTTTACCTACCCATGCGGTACATTTTCCTACAGTGTGCTACCATTCAGACTACCCCAACAACCTTTCGAAGAGACATACTCAACATTTTTTATGATTTAATAAATGAGGGGCTTGAAATTTACATGGAAGACTTCACCCCATATGGTCATGATTTTGATCAAGCATTAGAAACACTAGAAAAGTATTGGAACGATGTATTTCGACCAGGTTATGCCTAAGACATGAAAAATTCCACATGATGATGACTGAAGGAGTAATCCTGGGGCACTATATCTCTGCAGCAGGAATATAGGTAGACCCAGAAAAAATATAGGCAATCCTTTTATTAGCCACAACTTGCACACAGACAGAGGTGCATAGTTTTCTGGGGCATGCAGGGTATTATTGTAGGTTTATAAAGAATTTCTCACAAATTTTTGCACCTTTGTATGCTCTAACTGGAAACGTCGAATTCCATTGGTCTGATAAATGTGACACTACTTTTGTAGATTTAAAGAGACCGGTCTCGACAACACCAATCTTACACGGTCCCAACTGGGAGCTACCTTTTCACATTTTTTCAGATGCATCTGATACAGTGATAGGGGCCGTTCCTGGTCAAGAAGAAGACAAAGATCTGTATGCTATTTATTATATCAGCAAAAATCTTACTCCTGCTGTATTAAACTACACAGTGACAAAAAAAGAGTTACTTGCACTCATTTATGCTATTAATAAGTTTAGACATAATATAACGGGCTATAAAGTACTCTTGTTCACTGATCACTCTACCATTAAATATTTAGCCAATAAACCAACAAAAAATGGGAGAATAACTCGTTGGTTGTTGCTTTTGTAGGAATTTGACATAACCATCAAGGACCACCCAAGAAAAGAAAACATGGTTGCAGACTTCCTACCTAGAGTTCCGAAGACAAATGACAGACTAACAGTCAACGATCAGTTTCCTGATGAACATCTCTTTGCTATAGAATTAAAAACGCCATTGTACGTAGACGTAGAAAAGTACTTAGCTATAGGGAAACTTCCCAGGCGTTTAACATCAAGGGAGGATAAGTTGATTGTACAAAGCAATTCCAGGTTCTCCTGGATCGGTGGATACCTCTTCCACACTGGGGCAGACATGCATATATGCAAATGCATCTGAGAATATGAGATCTATGATATCCTACGGGCCTGTCATGATGAACCATGTGGCGTCCATTTGGAAAATTGCAGAACAGGATAGAAAGTATTACAATTGGGTTATTATTGGCTGACGATATTCAAAGATGCAAAAAAATATGTCGAAGACTGTGATAGTTGCCAAAGAATGGGCTGCCAAGGCCAAGCGGATGAAATGCCACTACAACCACAATTGGTAATAGAACCATTCGAACGGTGGCACCAGACTTCGTTGGACCGTTAAATCCACCATGGAATCTAAAAACCTACATACTGGTTGCCATGGAATACGTTATGAAATGGGTGGAAACAATAGCCTTATCAAGAGCCATAGAGGAATTTGTGATTAACTTTGTGGTCGATTTCATTGTGCGATATGGTCTACCACGAGAAGTGATAACCGATGGAGAGGCATAGTTCACAGGTAATAAAATCATAGCCACTCTAAGGAATCACCACATCATCCACATAGTCATGTATCCTTACCACCCGCAGGTGAATGGACAGGTCGAAAGCACCAACAAATTCCTTGAAGAAATCCTTACTAAAATGGTATCATCACATCGTCGAGACTGGGACACTAGACTTCCAGAGGCCATGTGGGTTTATCCCACAACATGGTGAAACTCCACTCGATATTCTCCGTATCATCTAGTATTTGGAAGAGAGCCCATTTTTCCCATTGAATTCAAAGTCAAAACTCTAAGGACAACCCAGGAAGTAGGATTGGACTTGATGGAGGCCTAGATTAAAAGACTTGAACAAAGAAATTACAGTGCACAGCAATAATACAACAACAACGAGCTAAGTGGCATGAAAACCTCATAAAAAATAAGACATCCCAGAAAGGAGATTAGGCACTTCTCTATGACTCAAGATTCCAAGATTTTCCGAGAAAATTGCAGACAAGGTGGCTCGGTCCATACGAAATCCAAGAAGTGCATAACAATGGTACCCTCACCTTGAATACCATAGATGGGTCTAGTTCTACATTTCGATTCAATGGGCACAGAATACGCTTCTATCGAAAACCTTTGACAAAGGATTCTTTCTGCCAGTAGGTACAAAACGACCCCACCATCCAAGTTGTGGCAGGAGGGGGTGATAACCCCACAACCTCAAGTAGA
The DNA here is from genome assembly GCA_034641835.2 of Pinus albicaulis. Lineage (NCBI taxonomy): Eukaryota > Viridiplantae > Streptophyta > Pinopsida > Pinales > Pinaceae > Pinus > Pinus albicaulis. Next base: position 41,227,446 of record CM076572.1, read on the forward strand.
TGAGAGTTTTCTACCATAATTTGTAGATAATGTATATAATCTACTTACAATTCCTACTTCTTATTTTGTTGTACATTCTTCATACTCACAATTATACCCTTTTTCTCATCCTCTTTTATTTTTTATGTTTCCTTGTTGTTCAAATTCTTTGAATGGCTATTGTTCAATCCAATTGAACAACTTATGTTCAATCGGATTGACCAATTGTTCTTTTTTTATTTTATTTATTATTTTCCTTCTTGTTCAAATTCTTTTAATGGCTGTTGTTTAATCCAATTGAACAGCTATTGTTCAATCAGATTGAACAATTGTGCTTTTGTGTTTTTATTTATTATTTTCCTTGTTGTTCAAATTATTTGAATGACTGCTATTCAACCTGATTGAATAGTTGTTGTTAAATCGGATTGAACAATCGTGATTTTGTGTTTTTATTTATTTTTTCCTTGCAGTTCAAATTCTTTGAATGGCTATTGTTCAATCCAATTGAACAACTGCTGTTAAATCGGATTGAATAACAATGCTTTTGTGTTTTTATTTATTCTTTCCTTGTTAAAATTCTTTGAACAACTGCTGTTCAATCCAGTTGAACACCTTTTGTTTAATCAGATTGAATAGGCGGGCTTTTGTGTTTTTATTTATTCCTTCCTCGCTGTTCAAATTATTTAAATGGCTGTTGTTCAATCCAATTGAATAACTGTTGTTAATTCGTATTGAACAACTGTGATTTTGTGTTTTTATTTATTATTTCCTTTCTGTTCAAATTTTCTGAATGACTTATATTCAATCGAATTAAACAACTATTGTTCAGTCAGATTGAACAACCATGTTTTTGTTCTTTCATTCATTTTTACTTTAATTGTTCTTCAAATTCTTTAAACGATTTTTTTTCAATCCAATTGAATATCTGTTGTTAAATTGGATTGAACAACTAAGTTTTTGTGTTTCGTTACTATTCAGACTCTTTGAACAGCTCTTGTTAAATCCCCTTGAACAAATTTTGTTCAATTAGATTGAAGAACCGTGATTTTTCATTTTTTATTCTTTCCTTTGTCGATACCCTCCCCTCGATCCACACCCTAGCTATAAAAGGCATCTATGAGTAGGAAGTGGCAGTTGAAGATGAGAGGGAAGTAGTAAAATTACCAATATGATGATCCTTCGACACTATAATCTCTAAACCAGAAGCCGACATTGTACATATATGAAATGAAGGGCTAAGTCATTCCCAACTCAAATATGTTATCATACAATACATGATCTTATGATGGTCTATCTTTCTACACTTTTGAGTAGCATTTCCCTTCAAAATGAAAATATAGGAATAAGGGGTATTAATTTTATTGGTATTATTTTTACTTCTCTCACCATCCCTAACTCTTAAGGAGTTAATGAGCCTCCCTTAATGTACAAATAATAGCTATTATGTTTACATGCAAATTTTTAAGAGAGGATAGGGGGTCTCATCACGAGCCAAAATACCATGTTCATAAGGGTTTAAAAACTAACATGCCCACAATGGCCATCACACCAGAGTAATGACCTTATCATCTTCTTGAAGGATGGGAGGTCTCATCACGAGCTAGCCTGATCACTCTGTTACAATCCTAGTGAATGGCATTGTGACTATCTGGCCATCATACCAGCACTGTGACCTCCTCATAAATAAAAATTTTTATGTTTCAAAAAGAAGTACTATGCTCATACACAAATTTTCGAGAGAGGATAGGGGGTCTCATTATGAGCCAACCTACCATGTTCATAATAGTTTAGCAAGTGAAATTCCCAAAATGGCCACCACAGCGGGGTAATGACCTTCTCAACTACTTGAAGGATAAGAGGTCTCATCACGAGCCAACCTGATCACTTTGCTACAACTCTGGTGAGTGGTACTATGGCTATCTAGCTATCATACGAGCATGGTGATCTCTCCACAAAATTGAAAGAATAACTAATTTTACATAAGGATCATGGCTCATTTTTTGGGTTAAAATAGAAACCCTCTCGAGGCTATGAATGCCTGATGGTAGCAGTGGCTCTGTTTATGTTATGAGAGTATGTTTCAATGATAGGCAATTAATCTTACATATACCTTATCTCCCATTTTTTCTTCCATTCTTAGCATAATAACACTACTCTAATTAGTGATAATTCTAGTGTATCAAACAAGTAACTATAAGCAAGATATGCTTACATGTTTGAACTTTGAGATGGTGGCACCAATAATTGCCTATATGAGTCTTGATTTTGCCACACTTTATCATCAAAGAAGGGAATCCTATCATAATAATAGCTATACTGCTTCATCCCCCTCTCCGGTCACTTCCACATGAGATACACTTATGAAAACTTCCAAATTTGACATTTACAATACATGCACTCAGAATTACCCAATTACTCCTCTTTCCTTGAGCTCCAAAGACACGGCCTCAACTCTCACATACAGGATATGATTACTGAACCCTGACATTACCCCCATATGCATTCATGATTGATCAAATCCCTCTTTTACTTGCGAATGTGGATGCCCTTACTTAGAGAGAGGGGGTGTAATTATTCATAAATAAGAAAGCATGCGAATTTTCTGCACAAATTCCGTTGGATACACTGATAAGACCAAAGGAGCATCACAATTTAGGTATGAAGTTACCTGCAGAAGGTTGCAAGTTCCCCTTCTCTTGCATACAGTGTTGATTCTAAACAAAAATTCTGAAATAAAACACAATCAGAAGGACAAATTAGCTCAAGAAAACACATTATCCATGGGAGGAAACTCTCTCTGGTATGAACCTTCAAACTTCCTAATTTAAGGTGCAGCCAACACTATCCTCCAGCAAGATGGTTGGATGCCATATTTACACATATTAAAAGGATTTGATACAGAAATAGAAATTGAGTTCCTGCAAAAACCTTCTCTGACGAGATGCAGTCGCAGCATACTAGGATCCAGAAGAGACATTGGAGCGGAAAGGAAAAGGGATTAACCCTACCTCTCTACATCAATCGTGGTAGGAACTGATGACATTAATTCAAAGATTCATTACATGTGATGGCCGCCAAGACATGGTAAAACCCTGTCAGCTCAAAATTTTAGTTGTGCTTAAACAAAACATTTCAGTTAACCTGCCTTCTTTCTTAAATTCTATATCACATGACACTGTTGTTTGAATAAGAAAAGCTAAAAACGCTCAAGCAATTGTCAGTCACCACATGATAATTAAAATAATCACCATATATGAGTTTGGAAAGCAACAGATAGCCTAGGACAAATTTGTTAACCCTGCCGCATAGGTACCTAAGGAAAACCCTAGCGGGACTGAAATTGAGCTCCCGAGAATGAACATACCTAGAAGGAAAAGTACCCGTGCCTCAAATTCAGGACCAAGAAATAAAAAGTGGTCCAAAAGACTTGGAGGAAACTTGGACTTCATATAGGAGGTAGGTCCATCCTACTCACTACCCTCAAGCCCTCAAAATATACCCTTACAAGATTATGAGGAGGAGATGGCTCAAGTTTTGGAGAAAATGAGAGCATCCCATGAAACTAAAAGCTTATCTGAGCAAGATGGAGAACAGGAAGAGCCATTAGACAAGTCTGCCATTACCAGTAGCTCCGGCCACACTGATTTATTACCCTTATCAAGAGGAACCACAAGGTTTTAGGGCCTTGTCCCATCTCAAGAGCGATGGAGCGAATGAGGGGGAGCATGTAGAAGAGGAGGTTGAATCTGAAAATTAGTTAGGAGAAACCATCCCCTTGGAAAAAAACACAAGCATGGAAACAATTTGTTTGACACGTGAGGGAAATATTGTCTCACCTAGCCAGGTCCCTCATGTGGAAGTAAACTCTAAGTACATGAAGAAGACACCACCATCCCTCAAAAAGAGGTTGTTGCTCCTCCACCCTTTGCTGAAATCAGACTAGAAGAAAATTTAGCGAAAAATAAGTTCAAGAAATTAAGTATAGATTGCATAAGGTTAAGGAAATTTGTAAAAAATTTGAGGAAGCAGTTGAAAGAGATAAACAAGGCCCTGAAGCCTAAGAAATAATTGACCATTGCAGAAACACAAATAGAATTGGTCACCAATTTGTTATATACTACTAAGTCTGAGATACAGACTGAGTTAGTAGATACTGCTGAGGCTGAGATGTAGACTGACCTAGAAAATACTACTGAGGCTGAGAGGTAGACTGACTTGGTAAGGACCATTGATATTGAGGTACAAATAGACATGGTGGATGCTATCGAAGCCTCTGTTCAAACTAGGCAGGAATTCACCAAAGAGAAGGAAACCGAAAGGAAGGAAATGCATGCCTATACTCCTCTAGTTGAAAGAGTGGTCAATAAAAAATGACATAATGAATTAATTTGAACACAACATAAGTTGGCACAGTGAAAAAAGGAAGTAGTACCTACGCAAGAGTATCAGGCACTGCTAAAGAAATTCACGAACCTTTCTACCATAGAGGATGAAACATTTTCCCAGCTTAGAGAGGAACTGGAAAAGGTCAAAAGGGCACAAGACCAGGTGGATCAAGCAAAGAAAAAAATCAATACAATTTTTTCTCTGTATTTTGATGCACTAACATGCAGGGCACCAACCACCAACTATGACCTATTCCTAGTGGAACGATATTTACTGCTGAAAATCAAGGCCGTCATGGTAGGGAAGCCCAAAACTTTCAAAACCATAGAGGAATTTGTTCATTGCTGTAATTATCAAGATGAACAGGTCCAACACCTTTTATTTGAACTTTAAATGTAGAACTTCTTTCTAGAAGAGGACTGAGACAAAAATCCTAGTCCCTTTATACGAGATGTTCAGTTTGAGGCCTTCCTCTCTTTTGATAAGAACCAAATTAGGTGGGCCAAATCCTATAAAATTTTCCAAAAGAGAGAACATTCCCTAGACCTATGGGTTAGAGGAGAGCCTACTAAACCCCTGCAGTTGTTCATCCAACATAATAATTTCATGTGAAGAAAGGGTGTAAGGACTATGCTAGGACGCATCCATAAAGACATTTTAGAGCATGGGCGGGAATATTTTGAAGAAATTTGGGAAGCAGCCCTGGCAGAAGCCAAATAGAGGTGGATGGCCTCCATAAACAATGTAAAAAATAGGGAGCCATTTGGCTATAGAAAACCTGTTCTTATATAGCAACCTCCAGATTCCTCTTATATAGTAACCTAGTCTTCAACATGGGTCCTGCATGGTTAGGGTGTAGGTATAGATTCCCTCTCATCTGGTACCCCCTGAGCATTATGATTATGACTAATAACTCCTAGAAGGGCACACAAACGTTGCCTTTGCAAGAATTAGACATAAACAGGGTTTATCATCACACAAGGAAGAATTCTACCCTACCTATTCCTTAACACAGTTACATGTCAACTATTTTTTTATGTGAGGACCTGAAAATAGGTAAGCGGGGGAGTATGTTGGGCCGAAATTAAGGTATGTTTTCACCCTACTTTTACTTCGAATTATCATACATTTTTAGAATTTCTCTCGTCTTAACATTAAAGGAAAGGTGGGTTAATCCAAAATTAGGACAAATAGACTAATGGTAAGAAGCATGTTTAAAACAATAAGGATTTGACTTCTTTCATCTTTATTTGTAGGAAAATGAGGCAGCTGAATCGACTATGATCAAAAGAAAGCTGACAGACAGAGAACATGAATCCACAGTAAACCCCAGGGACAAGTGGAATACAGAAAGACAGATCTACGTTCGAAGATGTCAAATGACAGCCACACTCAGTGGAGTTTTGTTTGGAAAATACCATTTCACAGAGCGAACTCGCCTTTAAAAAGACCAAGGATGGGTGAGAGAGGGGGGAGCGAAATAAGGAGTATATTTTGTAATAGGCATATCAGGACAAAACTGTCCAATTGTATTCATGTCTTCACTTTTCTTTAATAGAGAATTTTGGTATTTTAAATAGTCATTTCCTGAGTTTTCCATCACGTTGAACTTCTGGTGGTTTGGGCCCAGCCCTAGGATTTTTTGGGCTCACATCTGTACTGTACGTTAATTATAGAATTTATGTTCAGTTATCTGATGCATTTCATGAGATATCTTTCTACTTGTTAAACTTATATGCCTATGATGTTGCAGTTTCCCATGCCACTCAGGCAGTTTATTGCTCATGTTTATGGTTTGCAGTAATAGCTTTACAATTGTTGGACATTTTCATCATTTTCTCAATTCCTTTATCTCTATTTATAATATTTAGCAGAATCCCTGTTTAGTGCTTTATATCGCCGAGAATTAGATCTTTCCATCAGTACTATATGATTTCTTGTTGTGTTTAAAACAAAATAATGTTAGCTAGTTAGTTTGCAAGAGAATTCCATTGAAAAATTAAAATAATCAATTATTTTTTAATTCATTGAATTTGTTGTTCCATTCAGTAGGAATGTTTTTCAATTCATCGACTATGCTATTCAATCATAGATTATTCTCGCTGAGTGTATTTAGACATGATATTTAAGGAAATTTTACAATCCCATTTCCTTTTGAGTTGATTGAAATTCTAGAATTATTTGATCTTTTTCATAGTAATGTAGATTAGTTATTTCCTATGTCAGTCACATATACTTTGCTCACACTCTTGAAATAATAAGACTTACCCTATGTTGAAAATTGAAAATTGGCAACAAAGACTTTGCTCCTTTTTCTTCCAATTGTTGTGGTGTCAACATTGTAGGTTGTGGAAACTAATATGGATGGTTTGAACAAAGGCGTAGAATCTAAGATGGATGGTTTGAATAATGGCATAGAATCTAAGATATATGGCATGGAAGCTAAGATCGATGAGAAAATAGAAAACATGAAGAATGATATATAATAAAACATGGAAGGTTTGACAAATTTGATACAACAAATGTTTCCTAATGGTGAAAATATAGTAGAGGAAACTCATGATGAGAACAAAATAAATGTTAATCGTGATTTCATAAAATCTAATGCTGGCGGGAAGAACCACCATATTCCAAAAATGGATATGAGGAAGTTTGATGGAAAGGATCCTGTAACATGGATACTATATATGGAGCAATATTTTGATCTTCATAATGTGCAAAACACACAAAAGGTACACATTGCAACTTTACATTTAGAACAAAATACATTTGTATGGTATCGACGACTTTGCTCCCGTAAAAAAAATTTCATTTGCTCAATTTTTACGGAGGAAATGATAGCACATTATGAGGATACAAAGAGCAACACCTTCTTTAGCCAATTGATAAATCTCAAATAAAATGGTTTAATGGGGGAGCACATTGAGGACGTCTAAAAATTGAATATAAGGGTAACTGATATTGCAAAGGAACACATGATTGATCTCTTCATAGGTACTTAAAGGATAACATCCAACATGAAGTTCAGATTTTGGAACCTGATTCATTGGAGAAGGCATTCAGGTTGGAAAGAAAAATGGAATGTAAAATTATGGCGACAAGGAAACCTACCACTCGCTTCTATAAAGAGGGAAGTGTTGCTACTCCTAGATTTCCACAACCTACAATGTTGACACCACAACAATTGGAAGAAAAAGGAGCAAAAGGGATTTTCTACAGTTGTGATAGAAAATACAGTAAAGGTCATAAGTGTCCTGAGAAGAAATTATTTTACATAGATTGTGAAGAGGAAGAAGAAAATGAAAAATAAGAGGATATACACTAGGAACCAACCCAAGAAGAGGAAGAAATGAGTACGAACATATCATTTAATGCATTGGAAGGAATTACCACTCCTCAAACTCTCAATATAGAAGGATATATCAAGAAGAAAAAGGCAATAGTGTTGATTGATTCAGTTAGTACCCATAATTTTATTCATTGTAAGGTAGCCAAGGAATTGAATTGTTTCCTATAACCAGCACTAGAATGTCAAATGATGGTTGCAAATGGAGGAACTATAAATTTCTCTAGAAAATGCCATAATATCAAGCTAACCATGGGGGAATATGTATTTAATAGTCCAATTCTTTCCATTCCGATGGGAGGTGTTGATGTTGTACTAGGAGTACAATGGTTACAAACTTTGGGGATAATAGCTTTTAATTTTTAAGAACTTTTCTTGAATTTTTTTTTAAAAGGAAAGGAAGTCGAATTACGGGGTATTGCAAGGAATCTGGGAAAGATAATAAGCTCTAATGTCATGAAAAAGATTCTAAAGAGATAAAAACGAGGCATAATTGCATAATTATGCTCACTAGAAGTTCCAACATCCAAATCATCTATTTCTGCAGATCTCCAAAAAGTCTTGGACAATCATTCCAAGGTTTTTGAAACTGCAAAAGGACTCCCAGCTATTCATGATCGTGATCATGATATTCATTTGATTCCAGGAAGTGTTCCTCCAAACATCATGCCTTATAGATATCTTTATGTCCAAAAAAGTTAAATTGAACATATGAGTGCAGAAATGTTAGAGGTGGGTATAATTCAACCTAGTCAAAGTTCTTTCTTTGCTCTTGTAGTATTCGTACACAAGAAGGATGGAGCATGGCGCATGTTTCCGAATTATAGGGAGATCAATAAGCTCGCCATTAAAGATAAATTTCCCAATCCTATTATTGATGAATTATTGGATGAATTACATGGAGCAATTTATTTTACCAAATTGGGTCTTCGCTCACAGTATCATCAAATTAGAATGAAGACTGAAGATATTCCGAAAATATCATTTCGAACTCATGAGGGTCATTATGAATTTTTGGTCATGCCCTTTGGCCTTACAAATGCACCTTCTACATTTCAAGGGTTGATCAATTCCATTTTCAAACCTTTCCTTAGAAAATTTGTGCTAGTATTTTTTGATGATATACTAATCTACAGCAGGTCTTGAAAGGATCATATTCAACATATTGACAGGGTGCTCAAACTATTGCAAGAGAAAGAATTATATGCAAAAGCATCCAAATGTTTCTTTGGAGTACAAGAGGTGGAATATCTGGGTCATATTGTATCTCAAGAGGGTGTTAAGGTAGACCCTAACAAAATTAAAGCCATTAAGGAATGGAAATTCCCCACAACCATAAAGCATTTGCGAGGATTTCTTGGGTTAACAAGGTATTATCGAAATTTTGTTAAGAATTATGGGAGAATAGTAGCACCTCTAACAATATTATTGAAGAAATATGCATTTTCATGGGCTCCTGAAGCAACTAAGGCCTTTGAACATCTTAAAGAGGCAATGTTCCTAGCACCAGTCTTAGCTACGCCAGACTTCACAAAAACCTTTATTGTGGAATGTGATGCCTCAGGAAATGGAATTGGTGTTGTTTTAATGCAAGAAGGAAGACCCATTGCTTTTGAAAGTCATCCAATCGAAGGAAAGTATTTATAGAAACCTATTTATGAGAAGAAAATGTTAGCAATACTGCATGCACTAAAGAAATGGAGAACTTACCCAATGGGAAGACACTTTAAGGTAAAAACTGATCATGATAGTCTTAAATACTTTTTTGAAAAAAGACTATCTTCAGAAGAGAAGCAAAAATGGGTCACAAAGATGTTGGGTTATGACTTTGAAATAATATACAAAAAATGGAAGCCAAATGTTGTTGCAGATCCACTCAAGAATGAAGAGGTGGAAGAATTGCTTTGTGCCATTTCTATTATCCAACCAAATTGGATAACTCAATCAAGAGATGAATGGAAGAAGGATGTGGACCCTCATTCAAAAGTTACATCAAGATCCTAGTACATTTGATACATTTAGTTGGAAAAATGATTCCTTATGGTACAAATATCACTTATATATTTGTAAGAATTCCCAACTAAAACAAAATATTCTTTTGAAATTGCACACTTCTCCTTTAGAAGGACACTCAAGATTTTTAAAAACTTACCACAGGGTGAAGAAATAATATTTTTGGGATGGCCTTAAATCTCATATTCAAAATTTTGTGGCAGAATTTTTGGTTTGCCAGTAGAATAAAGTTGGGAAAATTAAGAACCTAGGTCTTCTACAACCTTTATGCATTCCAATTCAATGTTGGGAGGAGATTTCAATGGATTTTATCACAAGTTTACCTAATTCCGAAGGAAAGAGTGTCAACCTGGTGGTAGTTGATAGACTTACCAAGTATGCACACTTTTCTGCATTATCTCATCCATTTAAAGCAAGTACAGTTTCTACTACATTTATGGACACAATTCAAAAACTACATGGAAACCCAAGGGTTATTGTGAGCAACAGAGATCCCATTTTTACTAGAAATTTTTGGACAGAATTATTTTCTTGTTTGGGTACTCAATTATCTCATAGCTCATCTTATCGTCCTCAATCCGATGGTCAAAATGAGATAGTAAATAAATGTTTGGAAGGATATATTCATTGTTTTGTATCTGATAAACAAACACAATGGGTCAAGTGGTTACATCTAGCTAAATGGTGGTATAACACTTCCTTCCATACTGCGGCAAAAATGACCCCATTTATGGCACTTTATGGATATCATACACCATCCATCAGATCATCTTTAAGAGAAAATTTGAAGGTTCAAGCAGTGGAAGATCACATCGAGCATCAATAAGAAGTTCTCCAACTCTTAAAGGAAAACCTGAATTTGGCACAAAATCAAATGAAACAACAAGCAGATCAACATCGCAGTAAGAGAAGTTTTGACGTAGGAGACTGGGTATTTTAATGGATACAACCATATAAACAAATGTCCCTCAAGCAAGATAAGAAGGATAATAAATTACCTCCAAATTACTATGGTCCTTAGAAGGTGTTGCAAAATATTGGTACTATGGAATACAAATTGGAGCTTCCTACTTCTTCATGAGTGCATCCAATTTACCATTTTTCATGCTTAAAGAAGGTTATAAGGGAAAATATTCCAGTTCAAACAATATTGCTAGAACTTGATGAGGAAGGAAAAATCATATTGGAACCTGAAGTGGTCACAGAAAAAAGAACTCGACAGCTATGGATTCGATCAATTTCAGAGTATCTCATCAAGTGGAAGAACTTACCCACTGGAGATTCTACATGGGAGGATGAGAATTTTATACAAAATCACCCAGAGATACTCAAGCATTGAGGGCAATACATTTTTGAAGGAGAGGGGCATGTTAGGTCCCTATATTACTAGTATAGTCCCTTATTGTCGTTAGTGTAACCCCCTTATTGTTATTATTGTACCCTTGTAACCCCCATATTGTTATTATTGTGCCCTTAAATTATTATTGTTAGGTTGGATAGGATTACATTATGGCCCCATGGACTCCTATATATAGAAAGGAGGTTTTCTAATTTGAATCATCCAATAGTTATTCATTCATGTAATGTATTAGAGGTTTCCCCCTTGAAGTGGGTTATTTATAAGGCATTGATATCTCTTTTCTTCTCTTTTTGGAGTTGATTTAAAAACACTGTATTTATCCAATGGATTTGAAAACTGCTCTGTTGGCTGAAAAGCACTTAAATACCCCTAAAATGACTATTCAATCTCTGAGTTTTTTTTAGAGCTGATCTAGTCTTGACCTCACATATTGGTGGCCATGGGCTTATTTAATCTCAGAAGTGACAAACGCACCTTTAGATGTGCTCCAATGGATATGAAAACTATACCACTATGTTCATAACATCAAATACATCTAAAAATGATTGTTCATTCACTTCATTTTGCCTTCAGCTGATTTGGGCATGACTTCCCCTTATGGTGACCCTTGGCTCGAAACTTCTTCAAGGTCACAATAACCTCTGGATAATTTCTCCTCTACCTTTGAAAGTTATTCCAATTGATGCAAAGCATGTAAATCTAATATGAATTACTATTCCTGAGAAAAAATTGGTTGAAAATTTCTCAAGGTAGGCCTCCTTAAATTTTCCCCTAGATTCTGCCTTTAAATATGGAGAACTGCCAACTAACTCCACCAATCTTGGAAAATCCGCCAAAAATGGAGCAATCGGCTAAAAATATGCCAATTTTTAACTGAGATTAATTAAAGCTAATCCATAATTAAGGTGGATAAGGATGAGCGCTAAGCACATTTTGGTTGAGTGCTTATGGTCAAGGTCATGTGGCGCGATCTTATGAGGAGGAGGATCGGCCCGCGAGATGGCGCTGTCCATTCCCGCCATCGAAGACTGTTGCAATTTAAATGTATGTGGGTGGGGAGTTTTTTCAAGTCCCAATGGCATGGCCCATTGGTAATCAGAGAGAGTGGAGCGAGGGAGGTAATGGGGTCGAGTCCCGACCTCGCCCCTCATACACGTTTTTGGCATATTACAAAACACGCCATCCAAACTTTATAAAATGGACTTTGGATTATGTTTAATACTGCCCACTGGAATATATTAATATTAACCATAGGTTATGCAGACTTTGCAAATTTTAATCTTCCTCCACCGAAATTTAATTAAACCATAAGGTCTGACATATGCAACCATTGGCAATGTATTTTGGACTTTGGTTAAAAATGTTATGTGTAGAATTAATATATAAGTTTGGATAATTAATAAAATATAATATATATAAAAATATATATAATATAATATATATATATATATATATCTATATCTATATATATATATATATATATATATATATATATATATATATAACCCTTAATAATTTAAAGTAATTCCAACACATAAAAATCACCAAGAACCCAAATTCAACCTTGGAGGACATTGGTAAAATCTCACCTTCACAAACCAAACTCGCGACTCCAATTGTGACACTTATCCTAGTTCCATTGGACAAAACCTAAAGAAAATTCCCTGAATGTTTACTAGGCTAGCATGTGATCATCCTGTACCTATTTCTGCAATTTATTTTTTGCCTTTTCTCAATGGCGACTAGAAGACCACAACTTCTTCATCGGAACTCAATTTTTGAAGAAATGGGTTGCATTGGATTCCTGGAGACAAGTCGGTCTGTATCGTTTTGTTTTGGTGAAATTCCAAGAAATTTTAATTTTTAGCTAATCTTTTCCTTTGACCAAGATTTCGATCAATATATTAAGAGAAAAATGTCAATTTTCTATCTAATTTAGCTACACCCTTTTGGAAATGTATTTATTCAATGAAGTTTTATATTGGTGAATGTTATCATAATCCTTTTTTCTTGTAAAAATGTAATAATAAATTTAGCATCCAATAAATAGATCTCATGTATGAGATAGTCAAATAAGAAGAAAAAGAAAAGAGAATTCTTTCACTTCTTGTACTTTGCAACGAGATAAAACATCTAAATCACAATCAAATTTCCTTCTTTTATAATTTTAAGAAGAGGACCCATACTAAAATAATAAAAATTCACTACAAATATCCAAATCTATTCTTAATGGAGGGTCAATTACTTGAAGTTCTTGTGATAGACAAGCATTCTGTAAAAGGCCTGAAGGTAGTGAGTGTCTCTCTCCTTCTCAATGATGGTTAATCCTTTGTTAAAGCGGGGATCTTGAAATAAGGTCCACTCATTTTTCCAAGGAAAAAAAAATAGTTCTAGGTAAGCATGGTCATCATTTAAAGGATTATTTTAATCGCATTAAGATCATCGAATTAAACAAAAGAGAAACAAACCCAAAATTGTCCCAACAATCGGAACAATTCTCAACTGTTGGATAAAAATGAAAAAAAAAATCTTTATTTAATCATTAATTGGGTTGAATGAGTCAAAATTTATAAGAAATTATATGGGGTAATATAGTTTTAGGATAATTTTGGAACGTGTTTTAACTACTGGAAAAAATAAGAATAAAAAAAAAGTATTCACTGCGTTCAATGAAATATTTATAAAGTAGCAATATGGGGAAATAATAATTTTTTAGGAAATTAGAAGCTGATAATGGATTGTACAAATGGTGAAGGTCACAAGAAAATCTTGCTTAGTGCAATCATGTCTAAGGTTACGAAGATAAAAATGAAAAGGCTCCATCCAAATTGATAGGGCATATTTGATAACCGAGTCCCTTTATTTTTTATTTAAATAAACAGGGCTCAAATTATTTAAACTCATGGAAGAAAAAAAAAACCATTCACTGCGTTCAATGAAATATTTCTAAAGAATTAATATGGGGAAATAATATTTTTTTAGGAAATTAGAAGCTGGTAATGGATTGTAAAAATGGTGAATGTCACAAGAAAATATTGCTTAGCCCAATCATGTCTAAGGTTATGAAGATAAAAATGAAAAGGCTCCATCCAAATTGACAGGTCATATTTGAGAACCGAGTCTCTTTATTTTTTATTTAAATAAACAGGGCTCAAATGATTTAAACTCGTGGAAGAAAAAGGGGGAAAAAAACCATTCATTGCATTCAATGAAATATTTATAAAATAGTAATATGGGGAAATAATATTTTTTTAGGAAATTAGAAGCTAATAATCGATTGTAGAAACAGTGAAGGTGACGAGGAAATATTTCTTAGTCCAATCATGTCTAATATTGCAAAGATAAAAATGAAAAGTCTCCATCCAAATTGACAGCGCATATTTGATAACCGAGTCTCTTTATGTTTTATTTAAATAAACACGGCTCAAATGATTTAAAGTCATGGAAGAAAAATGGGTCTTTAATATGCTAAAGAGAAATCCTTGAAAGTTGTTGAATAATGTGCATCAGAAGCTTTTATTCCATTTCAAAATAAAGAAGTAAAAACCCCTTCTAAGAGCTCCAGAAAATTACCCAGCTCCTATAGGTTGTGGCCATATGCTGTTTACTTAAAAAAAAATATAAAGGAGGAATAAGTGTGAGGTTGTTGTAGGTAGGAGGTCCTAATTTTCCTAACTCCTTCTCCTTCTCCACCCATTCAAAGAAATAGTATAGATGGAACAAGTAGAGTTGGAAGAGAATAAAGAAAGTTTCATCTTGTGTGAGAAGGCTCTAACACAATTGGTGGGGAACGAAGGCTTAAACGCTAGTGTGGAAGCTTAAAAATGATTTGTTAGTGAAAAAATAGAAGTTGTTAGCATGGGAGTGCATTCATCGGTTCACATCATATTACTACCCCTGGGGACATATCATATCCAATTCCATCTTACATGGCATCACCTTACCATGAGCCTCCATCATGAACACTGGGCTCGGTGTTGTCTATCCTAGTCATATCTTACGGGTGTTGACAACCACCCTCCATTGAAACCTTAGAATGCAAGAAAAAAGGTTGAATATTTCATCCACGAAATGGAGTTTTCTTAAGTGATAAATAATATTGAATATGTAAGCCTTTGGGGGGATACTAATGGTAGAGTAGTTGGAGTTTAAATGTGAAGGGAGGGAATAAGATGAAAGAAAAGGTACTGATATCTCCATTCTCATAATGGATTTTATCGGGAAAGGACTGTGTCTGAACATGTGTTCAATGATGAAGCTCTCCTTATCGAAGCCAATTTTTCTCTTTATTTACAGCTAAAAAATTCCTAGTATTGATGTTAATATCAATTCTTTTACCTTCTATTACTGGTTTTTTTCCTACTGATGATCAAAAGGGATGAATAGGAATGTATACTCTATAATGTTTGAGTTCTTTTCAAGCACATAGAGAAGCTGTAAAATCCTAAAGGATAATTGTTTTAATTAGTTGTTCATATATTTTTGTTTTCTTTTTTGCATAGAATATAGTAAAGACCTTTTGGCTCTAAATAGTGTCAATCATACACGTCTATATATACTATAATTTAATCTTTGAATTATCGAATATAATTATTTTTTGACGAAAAAAATAAATCGAAGAAACCTCGAAATTAACCAATAATACCAAAAACTAGCAAATGATTGAGTTACTTGGAACAAGAGACAGAAGAAGTCGAGGAGTCCGAGGAACCCAAGGACGCCGAGGACGTATAGGAAGCTGAGGATACCGAGGACACAAAGGAAGCTAAGGACGCTGAAGAAACTTGCATATAGACTGCCAAACAAAAAAATTACAACCAAGAAAGCCAAAATCCCACCTAAAACAACATAAATTAACCTACAAAACACCGCTTACCCGCTCTCCGATGGTCAGCTAACAGTAACATGTTCAACTAAAATTACAGTAAATATTGTAACAGTCTATAGGCCTCTATATGTATGAACAAAAGTTCATCCAAAATTTTGATTGCTGGTTTTTCTATCTCAAGAAAAAAATATGGTTGTCGACAACGTCAACATAGATGACGGAACAAGTTCGTCAAACATAAAAAAAAAAAATAACGCCGAATTAATTCATGAAGTTTGGTCAAACGTTTAGAAAATTTGGACGAATTAATTCATGAATTTCAGCCAAAATTTTAGAAATTTTGGCCAAACTTTTGGGAGAGTTAAATTTTTGGGCACGTTTCTCACAAAAGTGTAACCCACCTTCACATTTCCACCCTAGTGTTCTATGATTTTATGCTTAAACCACTTCCTAGATCTCTTGCAACTTCTCATGATATTCCTTAAAGAAACCTTCCCCAATACTAATATGGTCTAAATGTTTCCGTGGATATTCCACTAGATAGTTTTTTACGACATAACTCATAAAAAAATTTAAATCTTTTCTATGAAGGTTAAATTCCTTGAGATTCTAGATTTGTTAATTACCAATGTTTTTATTATGCCTATGTTAGATAAAATTTTAAAAGTTTAGAACAAAGAATATGATCACACACCATACACAATAAAAACAAATATTTTCTCTTGGAAACATTTATATGAGAAAACCTAGATGGAAGGTACCGTTGTTACACTCTCTTTCTTGTTATGGAAATAATGCAAGTAAAATGGAGAAGGAACTCTCTATGTAGTTAGCTAAAAATTTCAGCATGCTAGGCTACTATAGAAGACTAACCCCCACTTTTATTATCCATAAATTGGACTTCCAATTTCTCTTTTCTAATATGGAACAAGATACAATAGTATAGAATGGAACCCTTAATCCTCTTAGTGGCCTAGTTTTAACATATCTTGATAGCAAACTAAGGTTTAAGTTTTACTTCTTTAACACTCCACTAGAGTTAACAATGAAACTTCTACATTCCTGTTCATACCACATGTATCTATTCCCACATGCCTGAGTAATGGGGGATGATGTCACATCCACTCATACCATGGTGATGAATCACTACTGGTCAACCTGCGAGGGGCATAACATTTTCATGCAAACTCCAATTGATGTGAAACTTACACTATTGGAAAATTTTCTTAGCATGCAACAATGTCACATGGTATGGTGCTTAACAGTGAGAGAATTGTCCCAAAAAAAATTATTTAATTCGTAAATATGGATTTGGAAGGTTTTATACCCCAATTCACCAAACATGGACTTCTCCATATAAATGACCCTTCTAGTTCATGTCTCCAATTTTCCTACTCTAAAAGAATCAAGATAGATGAAAAGGAAAAAAATGTTTCAATTTAGATCACAAGCACATCATTACTGATAAATAATGTATATCTGAAATAAATATGACAATACAAACAAAAAAAAATGAAATAATGAAAATGAAACTAAAATATTTACACATTATCTCCTAAATCTATTGAAAGGCATTATTAGCAAGAACGTATAAATATTTCCATATGAAACTAAAAGATGAAAAACTTAGAAAAATAATTACAACCTCATTGCAACAATTTCCTACACCACATTCTTTAATACGACTTAATACGACTTCATCAACAAGAATGTCATTTTAATATGTTCCAAAAGAATGAATAGTGTACAAAAGATACTATCATGCTCAATATCTCATAAATATGTAGTTTTCATAAATAAATAAAAAATTGTTTGGCATTGTCAATAATATATATATTTTAGAATAATAATATTGAATTTATAGGTAAGATCCTTAAACACAAGTATTCCATGAATTAAATTCACATGAAATAAAGTCACAAGAAACTAGCATCGACATAATGAACAAGTTCACTAGAAAATCTCATTTTATGAATTGTTAGGGGAAAATCCAATGATTTGGTAAATAGTGCTACTCAAGATAAACATTTCATGAATTCATGCTAGATAAATATAACAATGGTGTGACAAATAAGGCCATTTGAATTAATCATTTGTGAATTCATCATCGCTGAGAGAAATGACATTAATCTCTTAAATAAGGTTTCTATAACAAGAATTTAATTAATCGTTACGCCAAAATATTAACACCAAAATAATACTATGTTGTTAATTAACACAATTAATAATACCTTGTAATTTTCATGGAAAAAAATCAAATGTATTATAAGGATGTTGTTGTATCTATGCCTAATAAACTTCTTCATATCTCACCTTGTCACTATCCTTAGATTGAACAACTCCCAGTTTAGTGGGAACACGTCCATCTTCTTGCTTTCCATTTAATACTAAACATTGAGTGAGTTATCCTTACGAACCAAGTACCATAAGTCACCATGCTATTTTCTTTGGGCTATGATTCCTCCTTTTGATAAGAGTGCATCCCTTCACATTACAACTAAAAAGTAAACGATTGTGGGATTTTTATCAAATAGGCATTTGAATGTTCTTATTTGTATTTTATTTGGAGAAATATGAAAAAAAGGAGATGCAATCTAACTGAAATATATCTTATATAATAAAAACATATAATGACGCCATTGGTATGTAAATGTAGGGCTAAGACAATCACGTAAAGGGAAACTATTTTTTATCCATATGTTGAGATTTGATGTACACGATAAGCGTTGAATGAATTTTATTTGAACACTTCCATGAAATCATAAAAAATAACATTGAAATAACTCAATATCTAATGTGGGGTACTTACAAAATGGTGAAAATGATAAAATTATATATATATATATATATATATATATATATTAATTAATTAATTAATTAATGACTTGCTAATAAATATTATTAAATAAAAATATTTTTAATTAAAAACAAGCTTAACTGACATATATCTCTTTTAAATTTGGCATGACTTTCATGACACGATTTATTTAAAAAAAATATATTATGAGATTTTGAATTAAAAAACAAATGTTCCATGAATGGAATTATGAGGTTTATGTAAAGAGAAAATATTATTTATATTTTATAATTATTTACATAAAGGGAAACTTAGATTGAATTTAAGAAGTTATGAA
This sequence comes from Pinus albicaulis, assembly GCA_034641835.2. Classification (NCBI taxonomy): domain Eukaryota; kingdom Viridiplantae; phylum Streptophyta; class Pinopsida; order Pinales; family Pinaceae; genus Pinus; species Pinus albicaulis. The sequence goes on from CM076572.1 coordinate 41,246,492, forward strand.
AACGTATAAATATTTTTTCTCAATATTTAAATCTAGCTAACATATATCTTTATAATTTCAACAATACAACTTTGGCATATATCTTTCTAATTTCAACCATGTGACTTTAATGCACATGCATTAGGATCAATTGTTTTTCCATATTTCAATTAAAATGAGCCTATTTGTGCACATGAGTGTGCACAAACACATAAGCATTATGAAATGTCAGGTATTAAACTAATATTTTTGGTTTGTTTATTAAATCCAAACACCATTTGCATACGATTGTGGCTTTTGAGTAAAAATAAAATTTTACTTTCATTTTAAGTTTTATTTAGGAAATATTTAACTTTAGTGGATTGAATAAGTCTGAACGATTTTATAGCTTTTCTTAAAAACAACATAGATGATACGTATTTTAGTATAATGATGACATGATTGTCTAAGTCAGGTATTACAATCACAATTTTTGTTATTATAGTTTTTTAGTAGAATAAGATTAAAAAACATATAAATCTCTATAACAATGTAATTACTATAATACATGTTAAGTTAGAATGTCATATTTGTGGGTTTTCACTTATTAAAAACACACAACTTTATGGGATTATGAGTTTTGAGTTTAAAAAAATATTGTTTTCATCTAAAATACTATTTAGACAAAATTTAAGCGAGGTGAATTTGATCAAGATTTGAATGTTCTCATGACTTTTTCTAAACTAGACATGTATATCAATAGAGGAAAATATTAGACAAACATAATTATTTTGAATATTCTATGAAATACAAGGTTTCTAGGTTTCTGCATTCCATGGATTCCTTGGACCTATTTTAACATTGTACACAACACAAAATTTTTCTTGTACCTATTTTAATGTTACACACAACTCAATTTTTTTCTTTGAAATAAAGTGGAGGCAACTTAGTTTTCTTTTTTTCAAGTTACGAAGATGTTCAAGGGGAATAATATTAGTTTCATATTGAATGTGTCTACTCTAGAAAAACTGCCAGTTCAACACCATGGAATGGAAAAAATCATTAAAGAGACCCTATTGTATCATCCTAATAATATTTTTGGGTATTATCTTGGATAGTTATTGTGAAATGAGTGTTCTAATACTACTTATTCTACGTTTCACCTTGTTATTCTCCTATCTAACAATTTTTCACATTCTCTTTGTTATTCTCCTATCTAACATTTTTTCACATTCTCTATCCAGCTCACGAAGTTCTATTACATTTTTTAGGATCAATGTTGAACCTATATACTCTACCACTCCCAATTATTCCTCTACATCATCAATAAATTTAACATGTCATTCCATCCTATATATGGTCATGCATTGTATAGGATTTAACCAAGAGCTATTTTTCTATACAAATTACTAACTCGTTCAAATTAAATCATGTTTCAATAAGACTGCCAACTTTGAAAAGTTATATGATTTTTTTTGGTGAAGTTCGGTAGGTCGATGAGGAAGAACATCTAACTAAATCAGTGTCAATAAAATTTGGGCCAAATAATACAAAGATGGTTAAAATATAGAGTATGATTAACCCTTGAATATAGAAAATATTGAGCTTTCCAATTCAACATTCCCAATGATATACTATACTACATTAATTCACTTATTCTATGGAAAAAAGGTGGTAATAAGAATTTGGCATCCCTATATAAGTCGATAAATGTCCCTCAACTCATTTAATGAACTAGACCCATGATAGTAAAATACATTTTTCTGATCAAATATGTTTTAAATGAATAACAAACATGAATTTCAACTTCCAAAAGCGTCCCTCCTCTACAACAATACTAATTGTATGACATGGAGGATATCCTACCCTTGATCTACCAATGTCAATGTTAGAACAATCCCATGGTTTGTCTATATAACTTAGCTATAAACATTGTTACACTCTTGTAACACAAACTAGATAAGAGATCATCCTTTCCACTAGTTAAGTGATGCATTTAAAATTATAACACTAATCTTATTGATACTTGAACACAAACGAGATAAGAGATCATCCTTTCCATTAGTTAAGTGATGCATTTAAAATTATAAAGCTAATCGCATTGATAGTTGAAATCACTAGAAATAAATGCATTTAAAATTGGTAAACTGTGAGGAAAAATTTTAATGATACAATAAAACTGTGGGGAAAATTTTTAATGATACAATAAAAATAAAAGTAATTTTCATATTATATAATAACTTAAAAATATGTGTAATTAAAATTCACATATTAGAAATACGTATAATTAAAATTCACATTTCATATATAATTATTTATATAATACAATTATATTTATTAATATTAGAAAATAAATTTTATATTTTGGTATTTATAGGCATATCATTTACCAAACAAAATAATTTTTTAATTTCTAAACTAGAACATAATTTGCTTGCTTCTTCACCCCTTTCTTTTCATATATCTCACGTAATGCATATGGGTTTTTCCTTGCTTCTTCACGCCTTTCCCTTTCATATATCTCACGTAATGCATATGGTTTTTTCCTTGTCTTTACCTATATTATGAATTTGACTTTGTGGCTCACTAGGGAATCCAATGATGGTCTATTTGTAAAAGGAATATGATTTTTGCCTTGGTTCTTAACCCCTTCCCTTTCATATAGCTCACGTAATGCATAAAGTTTTTTCCCTGTCTTTTAACGAGATTATGAAGTTGACTTTGTGGCTCACTAGGAAATCCAATGATGGTCTATTTGTAAAAGGCCTAGAACATAATGCATATGCCTGTTTAAAATCTATTTAGCTAGATTATGAAGTTGACTTTCTCGCTCACTAGGGGATCAATGATGGTCTCTAAAACCTCAATCACTTATGTTTTCTTTAATCAATCCATATAGACTTTAAAAATTGTTTCATATTTACCATTGTCCGCCCAAAAGCTTTAGTGAGCAACCACATTGTGACATTTGTTTAAAATCACCGTATACGTTTTCTAAAATAACGAAACGGGAAAAGCAATTTTGGTAATTTTGATGGCATTGGAGAAACTTATTTGGTTTATGAGTTTATTTGTGTGAGATGTATCATCATACAATCACAAGAGTTTTTAAAATTGTTAAATTAGCAATTGCACCAGATGTTGCAGAAGAAATGTTATAAGGTTGTAGCATAGAAATTATTCTAATATAAAAAATAAATATTTGAAATACAAAAGTAAAATTTTCTATCGCATAAATCAAGACTAATTACTTTTGGTTTTTAATTGAAATTAATATTTATAAGCTATAAATATTTAATTTATTTTTTATTTTTTTCTAGTTTATATGATATAATTGCATATAGAGTGGAAATTTGAGGAGTTATTCTAGAAAGGGAGGGAAAGGTAGAGTAATTATTTTTGGTTTTTAATTGAAATTAATATTTATAAATTATAAATATTTAATTTATTTTTGATTTATTTCTATTTTATACGATATAATTGTATGTAGGGTAGCAACTTGAGGAGTTATTCTAGAAAAGAAGGGGAATGAAGACTAATTACTTGGTTTTAATTGAAATTAATATTTATAAGTTATAAATATTTAATTTATGTTTTTAATATTTATAAGTTATAAATATTTGATTTATGTTTTATTTCTTTCTACTTTTGATGATATAAGTGTACAAAATAGCTAGGATAGTCATCATCCTTTTTCTCTCTACTGAGGATATTGTTCTTCTCACAAGGTGCCCATCTGATCTTTATAAGAAACTTAAACTTCTTAAAGATTTCTGCTCTTCCATGGGTGACGATATTTTTCTTCTCGCAAGGTGCCCATCTGATCTTGATAAGAAACTTAGACTTCTAAAATATTTCTGCTCTACCATGGATATGTCTGTTAACATTGACAAAAAAAAGTTATGGTTATCAAATCCAAGAAGGACACTTACGCTAATTTTATGGATGACAATAGTAACTTGAAGGAAGTCTCTTCTTAAAAGTACCTAGGAATTGATGTTCATCACAAGCTCAACTGGAACTATAGCATTCAAAAAAGGATTAATGGGGAGTGGGAAGCTTATTTTGGTCTTGAAAATAATTGTAAAAGGACAAACCACATAATGTGTGATAGAAAGAAGTTCCTCTTTGAAACTTTAGTCAATCCTATTATCTTATATAGATGTGAGGTTTGTGGTGGCAGCATCTCTAGAGAATCTTGGAGAAATATTAAGCAAATCCAGAAGCGTTTTATAACGTATAACCTTAAAATTAAAAGAAATATACCATATGATATTCTCCTTATAGAAGTGGGTCTTTCCCCTATTGAGAACCTAGCTATGACTAGGCTTCTGTTGTACAAGAGCAAGCTCAATAGCATAGGAGACCATAGACTTCATAACCTAGATTTAAATTCCTGCCAAAAAACGAGGTTGGTGTAAAGAAATTAGGTTCTAGTTAAACCATTGGGAGATCGATGAAAATGTTACATTGCAAAACATTAATAACATTAAAAAATTTGTTACTGCTAAGTTCAAAGAAAAAATATGGTGTAAGAAATATTTAGCAGCTAAAAGAAAATTAAGATATTATAAGGAGGTCATCAACCCCACCCTTGAAGATAAAAATTATCTCTCTGTTTTAGTTAGCTTAAAGAAGAAAATTAATATAGCCAAGATTAGAACATGGTGAAAGCAAGAATATGTTGCAATATCTTCCTAGCCTTTTAAGATGTCAAAATTATAGTGAGCTCTGGAGGCTTCTCTCCAAGCTTTTTGAGCATAGGAATAAAATCTTAAATCAAACTAAATAACTCTTTTATTTAGGCCTATCGGTAGACTTTAACCATCATCATCATCAATTAATTATTTTTATTATTATTATTATTATTATTATAGTTAACGTAAATAATTGATTTATTTTAATATTTAAAATTATTTTTAATATATTAATAATTCTCTTTTTAACTGAATAAAGATCACATCTTTTAACTATTAGTTCAAATAATTTTTAAATATAAAAAAAATAAAAACTTTTTATACATAATTTTTTTTTTAAATTTTAAAACTAAAAAACAAAGTTCAAGATCATGAATTGAATATGTCCACTCAAGATATGTGAATGGAATATGTCCACTCAAAATGTTCTACTTATTCTAAATATACAATAGAAAATAATTAAAAAAAAACATATATTGTTATTTCCAATTAAAAAAAACCATTATTTTCGATTAAAAAAAGAGACAAGCAACTTGATAAAAATACCAAGAATATTTCAAAAAAAATAATTTATCTTTATATATATTTTTAAATTTAGCTTTCACCCATTTTGTTTTCCTTTATCCCTAACATAACTATTTTCCCAATGCTTCCTCGAGGTCTCACACCTCGTCCCAATGCTTCCTCGAGGTCTCACATGTCTTCATAGCCATAGGAAAATATTTTTTGGATAATCATCCAATGCCTTTTTTAATTAGGAAGAAATTGTGGATATTAGAGTGGTCACATTCAAGAAAATTAGGTTTTGACTTTTTTCCAAAAGTCTTTCAATATTAGGTAATTATTTTGTTTCATTAAATTCAAGAAAAACTAACTCTTGATTTATGAAAACATTGACAAAACATTATAAAGATATTTAATTTCTTCCAAATCAATTAAAAATATGTATTTGCATAATAAAATATAAAAATATTTATTTGAATAATAAAATAACTTCGGAAACCTACAATGAATACCTAGTTAATAAAAAAAAATAACCATGCCCTCTTTTTTTTTATAAAAGGGTGATGAGTGAATACCCAGTTAATAGAAAAAATAACCACGACCTCTTTTTTGTAAAGGGTAAAAAGAAAGAACCACAACGTCCATTTTTATAAAAGGACAATGAGATAATACCGCTGGTTGACTCCACCCTCTAAATAAAACAAAACTAAAATAAAACGAGGGCATATATTTCACTTTATATATTGAAAAAGATACCCAACGTAAAAGTAAAATGCCTATGGTTAGGAATTAAATTGAGGTAATGGTCATATATTTCACTTTATATATATATATATATATATATATATATATAATACAGACTGCAAAAGATACACAACGTAAAATTCTTACGGGATGGGCTAAAAGGTGGTCCAGATCCAAGTTTAGGATTTTCAGTGGTTTTATTCACCAAACCTAGATCCATCTTAACTCCAGATCTATCAAGCGTTGAGAGGGATCAAATCTCTAGGGGTGAAAAGCTTTCCTCAAGTTTTGCACTCAAAAAAGAGGTTTTCACCTTGAGAGATTTGATCCCTCTCCATGCTTGATAGATTCGGAGTTAAGATGGATCTAGGCCGGTTTCAATCGTGTGCGACCAAGGAAAATCTATCGATAATATGAGGAACATATGCTTAATTTTATCAATGATATGTAAATACATCTAATATTAACATAACCATTTTAAATATGTTAAATATGTCTGAGATTCATTGAGTCATTTTAATTTTAAATTTTATTAGTTACCTCAAATTTTTGACATGATAAATATTGTAAGATAACTTTAATGATGAAATAAAATCATTGTGATCGATTACAAACTATTTTCTTCTACTATACTTATTTTCACCCATGTTAGTTTTGTCATATTTTCATATTGATTATTTAAAAAGGACAGTTGGAATCATAAACCATTTAAATATTTGGCTCAAGCTATTGTGGTAAACATCATACCTTGTCTCTCTTTCTCTCCAATATTAATAGGTTGAAATACTATAATGCAAAAATCAATGTACATTGTCAATATTTTTTTGTGTTTACACTGAAATCATTGCACACACACTATTAATCCAATGAATTGAAAATTAATATACCATCATACATCAAATTAGAAATCAACATATACACTAAAATCAATGCAACTAATGCAAGAAATCAAATAATAATAGAAAACAACATCTACACTAAAATCAATGCATATAATGCAAGTAATGAAATATGATTAGAAATCAACATCTACACTGAAATAAATGAGTCTAGTGAAAGTACGAAAATAGGATTTAAAGCCAACATCTACACTGAAATGAATGCATCTAGTGCATGCAATCAAATAGGATTAGAAATCACCATCTACACTGAAATAAAGGAATTTAGTGCAAGGAATCAAATAGGATTATAAATCATCTACATTTAAATCAATGCATTCAGTGCAAGCAATCAAATATAATTATAAATCAACATCTACATTGAAATCAATGCATCTAGTGCAAGAAATCAAATAAGATCAGAAATCACCATCTACACTGAAATCAAGGCATTTAGTGCAAGCAATCAAATAGGATTAGAAATCACCATCTACATTGAAATCAATCCATTCAGTGCAAGCAATCAAATAATATTAAAAATAATCTACATTGAAATCAATTCATCTAGTGAAATAATTCAAATATAACCAAAAATCAAAATCTACATTAAAATTAATGCATCTAGTGAAATCAATCAAATAGGATTAGAAATCATCATCTACACTGAAATTAATGCATTTATTGCAAGCAATAAAATAGGATTAGAAATAATCTACATTAAAATCAATCCATCTAGTGTAAGTAATCAAATATCATTAGAAATCAACATCTACACCAAAATCAATTCATCTAGTGTAAGAAATCAAATAGGATTATAAATCACCATCTACACTGAAATCAATGCATCTACTGCAAGAAACCTTCTTCCCTATCTCCCTCATATATATCTATATATCCATCCATATCTCCTTATTTTTCTCTTTATCTCACCCCACCATACACACACACTCTCTCACTCCATATCTATCAATTTCATTGTCCCTCACTCCTTCTCTCCATCTATCTTTTTTTCTCTTCACCTTACATCTATATCTATATCTCACTCTATCACTCTATATAAACTCCAAAACATAAACTCTCTTTCTCCAATCTATCCATCTATATATATATCACTCCCTCCTCCTCCTCCTCCTCTCTCTTTCTCTCTCTCCCTCTCTCTCTCTCTCTCGCTTCTATCTCTCTTCGTTCCTTCTATGCTTTCTCTCTCTCACTCCATGTTCTTTATCACTTCCTCTCTCTCTCTCTCTCTCTACACCTTTCACCCTCTATGTCTTTATTATTACCTCCCTCTCTCTCCCTCTCCATCTTCATATCTCTTTCCCTACCTCTCTTCACCCTCTCTCTTCCTTTATCTCCCCCCCTTCTCTCTCTCTATATTCACCTTCCAACTTTGTTACCATATGCCTCTCTCTCTCTCCTTCTCTCCCCCCTTCTCTCCATATCTCCTCATTTGTCTCTTTATCTCACCCCAAAACATACACACCCCCTCTTCATCTCTCCATTTTCACTCCCCCTCTCTCTCTACTACTCACTCTCTATGTATTTATTCTTCCCTCCCTCTCTCGTCATCCAGCTCCATCTCTCAATCCCTCCCCCTCTCTCCCTCCAAATCTATATTTATATCCTTCCCTCTCTCCCCCCCTCTCTCCTCCTCTCTTTCAAGTCCCCTCTCCTTTCCTTCGTCTCTCTCCCTTTATCTCCTACCTCCCTTTATCTTCCCCCATCTCTACCTCTCTCACTCTCTCTCCCCCTGACAATCCTCTCTTCCCCCATCACTCTCTTCCTCTCTCTCATCATTCCTCTCTCGCCTCCTTTTATTTGACCCCCCCAACTATCCTTCTTTCTCTCTCTCTCTATCCTCCAATCCTCTCTCTTCCCCCATCACTTTATCTCACTCTCCAACTATCTTACTATTTCTATCCCTTTATCCTTCTCTCCCCCCTTGTCTCCATCACAACTCCTTTCTCCTTCTCTCCCCCCTTGTCTCCATCACTCCTATGTATCTTTATCCCACCCATAAGAATACACACTCTCTCTCCATCTCTCACTTGTCACTCCCTCTCTATGTATTTCTTCTTCCTTTCCTCGCTCCGCCTCCAGCTCCATCTCTCTATCCCTCCTTATCTCCTCCTCCTTTTATCCTTTCTCTCTCTCCCTTCATCTCCTACCTCCCTCTCCCTTCTCCCTTATTTCTCTCTCTCTCAATCTTTACCCTCCAATCCTCTCTCCTTATCTCTCTCCCACCTCCATCTTTATGTCTCCCTCTCCATCTCTTACCCTTCTCTAACTCTCTCACTCTTCTCACTCTCTCTCTCTTCATTCCTCTTCTCCCTTCTCCTTCAATTTATCTCCATATCTCCCTTTTCACTCCCCCTATTTCTCCACCTCTATCATATATCATGATATATTAATATATATTACAATATAATAAATTTAATATTTTATTATTCTAAACATATTAAATTTAATAATATTAATATTTTAATATTAATTTTAGGGTTAATAATGTGTTTTTTGGCATGGTATTAATAATAATTTGGTCCATGGTATTTGACCCTTATACTTCATGTATAATTAGATCTTGATTTCTAATCGTATTTGATATATTTTTATTTATTTACTTTACCTCTTTATACCTCTTTTATATTTACTTATTTACCATACCTATTTTATAAATATATTATTTGGCCCATGGTATTTGCACATGGTATTATTAATAATTTGTCCCATGGTATTTGGCCCATGGTATTAATAATAATTTGTCCCATAGGCTTCACCTAAATAAAACCTGTTTTTGAGTTTTTGTAAATATAAAGTGGTTTATTGAGTAAATATAAAAATCGGTTTTATTTATTTATCATACCTCTAGTTTATTTATATTTATATTTATTTACCATATCTCCTGAGTATTATAAAAATCGGTTTTATTTATTTACCATACCTATGTTTTATTTATATTTTTACGTATTTACCATATATTATTTATTTATCATATCTCTTTTTTGAGTGTTAGTAAACTCTTCATATTTTAAGTTTATATCGTTTAAATTTATTTTTAATAAATTTTTAATTGTTCATTTATATGTTTATGTAAGTTATTGTTCAACCCGACATTTTTTTTTGGCTTCAGACATACACATCGGGGTAATACTAGGTTGTAGAATGCGCCTCTCGGTGAAAAAATCCACAATCTCAGCTTCACCTTCAATTTGTTCAAATCAGACATGGCAGTGGTTGGATTTCTTCAACAACATGGTTCGTGACACAAAAGAACCCATTAATCTGCCATTATATGGATTTCTGAACCCATTAATCTGACATTATATGGATTTCTGAACCCACTAATATGACATTATATGGATTTCTTCAACAATGGGGCTCTGTGTTTAAATGGAAAGATGCAAAAGAGGCTAACTACCACCGCTTCTAGTGCTAAGATTGAAACCTCAAATTCAAAGCAACCTATCCTACAACAAATTGTTCGAAGATTAAGCCATGCATTTCTTTAATATTTCAAAAGAAATATGTGTGTCAAATCTTTTATATTTTTATCTTACAATGAACACATCTTTATTAAATAAATAAGAAATATGCATCTTTTATACAGGCTTATGTATGCGAATATTGGTGGAATATTACTAATATTGCTATCAAACAATTGGCACCTTCAGGAATAGCGAAGCTCAATTGTCAGTGATGAATATCATATCCATTTTAAATTTAGACTGTAAACAGTACGAACCACAATATGAAAATCCTAAGAAAAGCATTTGATTAACAATAAAAATATTAAGAACCCCAATGAATAATGGTCCGAGGGATTAAAAAAATATTAACGGCACGAACTTTCGTATTAGGTCGGTGCAGTCAACAAGGCAAGCCCTTAGGTTTTGAAACTATACATAACATCCATAGGAGAAATGATTAAGTAGCTAAAAGAGACATGAAAAGTAGAAGATCGTAGATGAAGTTACCGTATTTTATAGCCATCGAAGAGAGACTCTGGATCTACGACATCCATGACATCAACGCCAGTGACCCTTACATCTCTTAAAACCCTGAAGACTACCACTGTATAGACTTCATGATTAGATAATATTAAGATTTTAAGAAAGAGGAAAAATAAAGATAAAATACAGGGCCTTAACACAGCTTCAAAAATGCCAAAAATGCCGCTAAAGAATCGTGGGAGAAGAATCTGCAGCAAATCAAGGTATAAATTTCTGGCTTTTATTGCTATTATGGTATTAGAAATTATATATTATATGAAGGAAATAGAGACTAGTCTCTAGCATAGTTTTAAAAACCGGAACTGGTGACTGGACCGGTGGACCTAATGAACCGGGTTTCTAACCGGAACCGGTCTAACTGGGAGCGGTGAGATCTCAATGAACCGGTTTAAAAAAAAAAAATACATTAAATAATTATTTTTTAATAAAAAAAACTATTTTTAAGATTTGAAACCATGATTCCAAGCCAATAGAGACAAAATATGCATTTTTTTCTCATTTATATAACATGGAAAGGTGAATCTATCAAAATGGCACCAAGTGCAATACATATCATCAAAAAATACATAAGCAATGACGCTCCAAATGGCCCATAAAGTCCAAAAACAATGCTACAAGCTATGAGCATAGTACAGACTACAGTGACAGTCTACTACAAATCTACATATATGATATATCATACTACTAAATTCTAATCATAATCAAACTTCAAACTTAGTTGGTTGAACTTGAGTCTCCCGACTCTCGACTACCAAACTTTGCAACTGCAGTCTCTATTGGTTCAGTGACTCGAGTCTCAAAATTCTGAAGGTATTCTGTCCTAATATGCCCTATTACTTCATTTGGTGCTCCACATGGCTTTACATGGCCTCCTATCCCAGCCAAGTGTTGCTTGAACCTGTTAATACCCCCTCCTGCAATAGATTTTTGGCAATATCTGCAAATCATTTTTCCATCAATCATATCACAGTGAGCCCATGCAGTATCCTGGCCTTTTGGAGGCATGATGGCTACTACAATATACTTAGCTCAAGCGGCAAGCCTCCAAGATAGCTCCAACTCAAACTCCAAGCCTCCAAGATCGCTACTCTAGCAAACACTCAACACTCTCCAAGCTCTCAATCAAACACACAAATAGCAAGTGAGTTGGTGCGAGACAAAGGAGAGGCTGCTCCTCCTTATAAAAGATTGGGGAGGGTGTTTTTGGAGGGAAACAACCCTCCCATTGGCTCCAAATCAGCCCTAAAACTCAACTGCCGCCGAAAATGTGGGTCCGTGGAGGAGGTAGCACCTAACCAGCCGGTTAGGAACGGAACTGGCCGGTTTATGCATAAACTAGCCGGTTCCGTTACTAACCGTCCGGTTAGGTCCGATTTTTCTGAAAAGTGGGCGAAATGCCCTAAGTAGTCGGGTCGCCTGGCCGGTTTCAACCGGTGGGCTATCTAACCGGCCGGTTTGACTGGTTACCAGTTCAAACCGGCCGGTTTTTAAAACTATGGTCTCTAGTAGAGGATAGAGAGTTAGTTAGGTAGTTAGGTTAAATCAAGTTTGTAGAGGATAGAGATTTAGTTAGGTAGTTAGGTTAAATGAAGTTTGTAGTGGATGAATGGCCTAAAACATTTTAATCATCTAACATTTGACTGAATGGCTCAAACATGGACACAATATCACCTAGGGGAGTTGTTTTCAAATAATGATGCCTTACGGCGTAATTAAATATATAATTTAACACATTTGTAGTAGAATTTTAATTAATTTCATTATAAAGTTATTTTAAATTAAATTATAATTATTATTTTTTGAACTTTTGTCAATGATTTTAATCATTAAAATGGGAATTATTATATTGATAGCTATTGTAGACAAGGTAAGGCTCACCAAAACTAGACTACGGTAAAATTCAAAACAAAATATATTGTTATGTGCTTCCTTCACAGAGGAAAATCGGTCTTATTCAATTGAAGGGACTAAAAACAAAAGATAGTTACAATATCCTTGATCAATAGCCAAAATAACCACATAAGACACTTCCTAGTCCTATTAAAAAAAATTGTAGTCATCACATACACAATAAAGAGTTACATGTGTGATGATTGTATTCCAAAAAATAAACAAGGAAATACAAAATTGATGATGCCACGAAAATACCAGAGAATTAAGTTGGGAGTGCAATAGGAATGAGAGTCAGGAATGCCATTGAGAGACAAAATAACGAGATCCATTAGTGCAACCAGAAGTAAACCAACCAAAGATGATACATCCAAAGTAAATTCATTAATAAACACATGAGCATCATGAGCAAGGGTGATAAAGCGAAAGACACTTCCTTAATAATTGCAGGAGCCTCATGATCCTCTTTTAATTATGTCAGAGCGAGGTTCCCTAAACTATGATTTTTATATAATTTTGTAATATTTGGTCTTGCATAGGGTTTTTGCGGCAGGTCAAAGCCCCCAATGTTTTGTAATGGGTTAAAGGGTAAACCTAGAGTCTGCAAACCATAGTTTGCGGACTATCGGATAGAAAAGGCTACGATGATATAAATAGATAGATAGTTGGGTGTAGTAAGTAAGCAGAAGTAAGATTGATGCTATGTGCAAACTATTGAGATCAGTTTTGGGTTGTTTCGGGTAAGGACTCCTGTTGGCTATGTGCACAGAGAACCTCAGTCCTGCTGTGTGCAGACCCCGCTGGTTGTGTGTGCGAGCTATGTTTTGGGTTGTAATTGGGTTTTAGGATATTAATGAACGCACAATATATTTGAAGTGTATTTATGATATGTGGACTGATCATGTTTATTACTGAAGTGCACCTGTGTTATTTATTTAAGTTCTGAACGTATCTGCGATCTAGGAATTAGCTACGATTATATTGTTTTGTGATGGTAATTGATGATGCGCAGGGGGATGTGAATGTATTGATCAAATCTGTTAATGATAATAGCTTTGTTATGATTACTGGCTGATTATACTGTTAGAAGCTTGATAATAGACTTGATATGTGCAAACCTGATAGTTGGAATTCTTATCTGCCTTAATTACCTACTCTCTCCCAGGATTCAGAAACCTGGTTCCAAGACCCTCCCATACTACTTCAGGTGAGACCTTGGCCTGTCAAAGTAGGTCGTTTCTGAAAGGGCCAGTGGTATAGGGGTTTGTTGGCAAACCTTAACCTTCGAACCTGGGTCAGGACCCCTCAAGCCAAAAAATGGTTCCGATGCCGGAACTTGGAGAATTTTGAGAGATAGATCAGGTAATTCGACGAGGTCATTTGAGACCTGAGAAACTAGAACTTGAAGACTAGTTTTAAAGATAGATTCAGGAATTTTCTGTAAAGGAGAATCGCAGCACAAAGCTGAAAACTGAGAAGTGGAAGAGCAAATATATCTTCATCGACGTCTATGAATTCTGTTTTTGTAACTTTTGCGTAGATCTCTAGGAGTGGTTAGCAAGGCTGGTAGAATTCTAGACGTGTTAGAAAGACGATCATATTATGTAGTGGACTCTAGAATTGATTCAACATTTGGAGAAGGTTGACAACACAATCACCCGTACGATAGATCATTGGGTGGACAACATGCTAGGAGGGTTTGTAACAAAATTCGTGGTCGATCAATTCATATCCTAATCTGAGGTGGAGTGGAGGTTCTTCAAAGGATTTTGAGGTAAGTTCTTGTGAACATTTCCATTGTTAATTAAAATATTATTGTGTAAAAAAGGCGTTCTATGGAGCTAGACCGAATGAATGACCTCCGATCAGAGCGAGAGTACAACACGAAGTGGTAATTACTACCGAAAAAACTAAGAAAGGGATAGATCCATCTACAATCCATTAAGAGAGTCGATTATGCATGCAAGAAATAGTACTCCAACTACACCACCTTCAAGTCAGCATAAGAGTAAGAAATTTCCCACACCTCTGCCACCACCAGAAGGTTATCTGGCCACACACATGAAGCTACCCAATTTGAATGGTGGAGGAGATGAAGATATGGACCAATTTTGGTTTGTAGAAGAATCAGTATGGAATACGTAGAATATGGCTAGCGATGCTGTAAAAAGGGCGTAGCTATCCCTTGCCTTTGAAGGAAGGGCCCTGGACTTGTATATGGGGTACGTAGGCTAGCATATGGATCCATCTATTTAAGATATTAAGAATTCTTTAAAACAACAGGTCCGGAAGCATAAGGCCTACTCTCAGCTAGTGACTAACTTGAATGATTTTAAACAAGGACTCATTGAGTCTGTATGGGAGGCTGATCAACGGTTAAAGAAAGTTATCAAAGATTGGGAATTTCAGTATGATGACAGACATCATAAGGAATGGTTCATTGCCATGCTACTACCTCACTTGCGTGGACCTATGGGACAAAAAGTGATTGAGACACAAGAAAAAGCCTTGGATATTTCTATTAAGCTAGAAGTTGCACCAAGAGATGATGCCCAGTTTGGGGTACATCAGATCCAATGAAAAATAGAGGAAATGCACCTCAAAATATAGAATCTACGAAAATAGTGAGGAAAGGAAGATAGCCTAGATGTATGGTGCATAAGACGAAGGGTGTCCGGCCACACCAAGGATTAGTGTCCTCTACTAGCAGACTACATGTAGGCTGGGGGGTCCAGCCCATTTCATCCTAAAGAGGCTGCCGGAACAAGTGGTCTGATGTTATGGTGCGCTGATTTTTGTGTAGCTCGACTACATGATACCAACCACTGCCCCCGTCTTAGTGCTTATGTTATAGAATTGAAACAACAATGGTGTTGATTCTGTTCATCTGTGGGACATGAAGAAGATAAGTATCGGACCTATGACTTAATGATAGATTGAGGAAACCTATACAAAGTACAAGCTGGCCCTTCTTCACCACTATCTCCCTTAGGTAGAGGAGGCTCCCTAGAAAGAGGCGGGGGAGGGGGAAGGGGTGGAGGCATAGGGCGGGGAAGAGGGAAATTGATCTTTTAAAACTGTGGAGAAATAGGGAACTTTGCAAGGGACTGTTTGAACCTTGCACGACAATATTTCTGATATTGTAGACAATTGGATCATTTGATAAAAGATTGCCCAGTACTGAAAGGAAATATGTAGGAAAAACAGAAAACACCAACACAGAATGTGCAGAGGGTTAAGGCGGAAGCGTACAATGAGGGACCAAGTATTAATTTCATAACACGCAGAGGCATGGCTATTGGAGGAGCTAAGGATAAAGCTGTGGCTGAACCTCTTATCCATAAAGCTGCTATCGAACAAGAAATATTGGACCTATAGAAGGAGAAATAAACCTACATCAAAGCTCACAAAGACTTTACCAAGGATAAGGCATCCAATTCCAAGGCTCCAACAAACCTAAAAGTGGATGACAAAGTTAAACCATTCCTACAGGCATGTAGGAAGCTGCTACACAACCAGAAGGCAGTAGAAAATCTTCAAGCACTGATAGAGAGCTCCGTATAAAGACCTAACCCTCCCATAGACGTTAAATATGTTCAAAAACTATACAAGAATAAGAAACGCATTGGTCGGGAAATGCGGCTAATAGTGTAGATCAGCGACTAATAGATCAGGTCCTTCTAGATCTGGGATCTTATGCAAACGTTGAACCCAAGTAGACGTGGTAGAGGATGGGAGAACCTAAGCTACAATGGTCCACTATATAGCTACACAGAGCTAACCAAAAAAATATCATACCATTGGGGAGACTGTCAAATATTATGGTCGATATTTCAGGGGTTAAACTATGTGCAGACTCTGAAGTAATTCATATTATGGAGGATGCGGAACCTTAGCGTGTACTCTTGGGGCTATATTGGGTGATAGACATGGGAGGAATTATCAACTTTAAGAAGAGAAGCATGTTTTTTTGAGAATGAAGGTACGAGAGTGATAGTCCCTCTAGACCCTGCGGAAGGAGAGATGTATATAGAGCCTGTGCACGAAGAAGACGACGTAGATGATATTTATAAAATCATCGCCAGGGATGAGGATTGGATTAATCCTATAAATGATGGTGTGCTTTTGTAGGAGAAAGACAGTGACTGCCTCTCTGATTCCGATGGTGAGATTGAAAATTGGTAGAATCGGTTACATGATGTATCTGCGCTACAGTGTCTGAAGATCACAAAGAGCTTCCGATGTATCTGCTCAGAGGTAAGAGAGTTGCCTTATTTTGATGTGTCTGGTAGTATTAACGAATTTCTGAGAAAATTTGAAGCACAAGTCCCAAGGGAGAAAATAATGTGGACACTTGACCTAGCCATGCGCGCAACCCCTCCGCAATGGTGGGAAACGCATAAGGAGAAATTCTAGGATTGGGACGAATGACGCGAGATAATGATCCTTCGGTTTGAACCCTCGATTCACCTATGCATGGAGACTTTCCTTGGCCAATGAGACCCGCGCAAACACGTGGCCGCATGGATGGAGGTATGGTGTGAAAGGACCATAGACGAATGGATCCACTTGTTTATTCATGCACTGGGGCCAATTCCCACTACATGGTATCCGAATGTAGAACTACATCAGTGTACCCACCACGTGGAAACCATGAAGGATGATTTCATGGGGAAGTTCGAGTTGATAAACGGAACTAAGGCATTGGATGAAGCTTTACAAGACATTAATGCCCAGGTATTTGATGAATCACGCCCTCGTATGGAGTATGGGGGACCAACTTGGGATACACAGATGTAGGATATTGTTAACTGTTGCAATCTATCAATGGAGGAATGTGCTGAAGACCTGCGAAACATCACTCTCCTAGAATCAGAGGGGGAATGTGGAGTTTTTGGACCCCCACTGCAGATCATCAATCTGACCAAGTCTCTTAAGCTACGGGAAGTCAATGTTGGAACTGAAGAACAACCCAAACTAGCTAAAATTGGGGACTACTGGGATGATGATACTATGGGGAAAGTTGTAGAGCTTCTCACGGAGTACCAGGACCTGTTTCCTACAAAATTCTCATAACTCAAGGGTATCACAGGGGACCATGTTAAGTAGTGACCTTACCAATTGAACCCCAAGTATAAGTGTAAATTTAGGGAAGAAATCGATAAAATTCTAGCCAAAGGTATCATCGAACCAGTCGAACAGTCGGATTGGGTAAGCCCTATGGTGGTTCTAGAAAAAAATACTAAAGCATAAATATGAATCTATGTCGACCTGGGACAATTGAATGATGTCTGCATACATGATCCCTTCCCTACGCCACTATCAGATGAAATATTTGATAGTGTGGGAGGGTAGGAAGTGTACTTGTTCACTGACGGTTTTTCGGGCTACCACCAGATCAGAATCACACCTGAAGATCACAGAAAAAATTTATTTTCCACTGAATGGGGATCCTTCTAGTACACTGTCATGCTGTTTGGGATAAAAAATGCCCCTAACATATTTTCACTGGTGGTGGTCACAGTATTGAAGGAGTTCATCCAAAAGTTTTTGGAGGTATATTTTGACGATTGGAAAATATTTGAGTTGGTAAAGAAGCAAGTTTCCAAACTATGCCTAATGTTGGATGCTTGTAGAAAACACCATATTTCCCTAAATATGAAGAAGTCCATATTCTGCATACCATTTGGGATCTTGTTAGGTTACATAGTCTGTCGATAGGGACTGATGGTTGAGCCCTACAAGATGGTGGTTATCATCAAATTAGCAGTCCATACAACTGAGAAACAGTTGTGCTCCATTCTTGGGCACACAGGCTACTACATAAATTTTATTCAAGGCTATGTACTGATCATGACACCATGGAAAAGATGTTGAAGAAGGACGTATCATTTTTTGGGATGAGGAGTGTCAAAATAGGTTTGAGCTACATAAGGAAAAGATGGTCTCTACACCTATCCTCATATTTCCCGACTGGGAAAATGTTTTCCGTGTTCATGTTTATGGTTCATGAATCACCCTAGGAGCCATCCTTACGCAGCCTCAGGAAGGGGATATTGACCACCTGGTTCCAGCTCCTAGGAGGAAAGTCTCTAGTGCAAAGCATAAGTACTCCACTATTGAGCACAAGGGGTTGGCCATGGTATATGCCCTATAGAAATACCATCATTACCTATTGGGGGGGCACTTCAAGATGTTCATGGACCACACAAATTTGAAGTACGTAGTGAATAAGCCTGTGTTCGGGGGGGGTATCGATGGCTATTGCTGTTTCAAGAATATGATGTTGATATCATCGTGAAGCTAGGGAAACTAAATATTGGGCCGAACCACTTATCCCGAATTGAGAGTGGTGAGGAACCAACCAACCTACAAGGACTGCTTGATGCACAAGTATTTTCTATTAAGGTGGTTGATGGACACTTCTCCGACGTCATTCACTTATTAACTATGGGGATGGCGCCTGCAGAATATTCGGTAAAACAAAAAAAAGAGCTGGAAACTCGTACCGTAGACTTCACCATCATAGCGGGCCACTTGTATAAGCTGGGAGATGATGAGGTACTGTGAAGATACATTATGGACCATGAAAGGTAGGCCATCTTGGCAGAATCCCATGGAAGCATAGTAGGATGTCACCACGCAGGGAAAGAGATGGCACAAAAGATCTTGAGAGCTGGGCTATGGTTGCCCACACTACATAGTGACACTCATGACTATTGAAAAGCCTACGACACATGTCAAAGGAAAAGGAGACCATCAGGGAAAGATGAAATTCCCTTGCAGCCGTAGATGGCCCTGCAAGCATTTGAAAGATGGGCCATAGAAATGGTTCGGCCTATCAACCCACCAGGGAAGAAGACAAGTGCCCGCTACATCATCACTGAAACCAATTATGTAACCAGATGGGTCGAAGCGCAACTTGTAAATGATTATACTACAAACACTGTTGTGCACTTTATTTCTGAACATATCCTGACCATGTTTGGCTATCCCAAGGTCTTGATGAGCGATAGAGGTACGCATTTTGTTAATGAAACAATCCAGGCTTGATTGAAGAATTTTGGGTCCACCATGCTAAAAGTGTCGCATATCACCCACAGGTGAATGTAACCGTGGAAAATTTTAATAAAATTATGGAACGAGCACTGACCAAGATCTAAAATTTCAAGCGAAGCGATTGGGATGTGCGTATCATGTTGGTCCTTTGGGCCTATCGAACAACCTGCAAGAAATTGATCGGGAAAAAAACGTTTTGTATGGTTTATGGAAAGGAGGCTATTATACTGATGGAATATATTGTTCCTAGCTTGTGCATCGCAACCTTTACCAACATGGTAGAGCCCGATATCATGGAAGAGCATTTAGCGCAGCTCGTTGCCTTGGAGGAAGATCAATTGATTGCTAACTTTCATCACCAAGTTTAGAAGGGCCAAGGAAAAGCATAGGATGTCCGACATGTTCAGAAAAATATCTTTTCGGAGGGAGAATTGGTCTTGCTATACGATAGACATTTTGCGAAGCACCTGGGGAAGTTCCGTCAGCACTAACTAGGTCATATTCAATAAAGGAAATCACCCATGGAGGAGTTGTCTAGTTAGCCACACTGCGTGGTGAAATTATACTAGGGTATGTTAATGCCATCCAGCTCAAACCGTACCGGATCAAATGACAATATGGTTGTCATAGCTGTATTGGGCATCATATGCGCATGGGTCGATCATAGCTCTGGAAGCCCAGGGAGGTGCGCGGGGAGTGCAGGGGTCCATCGCAGGTCTAGAAGCATAAGGAGGTGCGCTGGGAGCATAGGGGTAATACAAATATACTAAAACTAGCTGTTGGAACACTAAAACTGGGTAAAAATAAAATGTTACCATTGAAAGCAGCGGGAAGTCAACAATTAGTGGGGTGATTTCTGAAGATTTTTTACCGTTTTCTTAATGGTAAGTTTCAGATAAGCCTCACCCAACTGTTGGTCACTATCGAAAGCTATAAAAGCAGGAGGGTAGATCAGAAGTGGGTTCCGTGCATTTTGGATATCTTGTCTTTTGTAAAATTTTGTAACTATTGCGCTCTTTTAATGTCTTGGCAGGCAACCCCTTCCGATAGTAGCAATCCCAAATTTGTCTTCTGAGAAAGAATGACCACAAATAATATGGCTGAATCGTTGGAGACCATGGCCTCCACTGATGAAGTATTGGAGGTCACCCCTGACTTTGAATTGGTTGTCTCCACACCAACTAATGGGAAGCAGGTTGATAAAAAGAAGGGTAAAGGGAAAGGCCAGGAGCAAGGGTAGGCGAGGGCTACGAAATGGGTTGGAGGGAAACCACGCACCTCCCCTCACAATGTGAAGTTCCCCCAAGTTTTTCCCCAAGCACGATCGCCTAACCCATTGAAGAGACCTGTGTCTACTTAGGAGGAAGCTCGGATTGCTGAACCAATAAACTGGCTACCACCCTATGTTCTGCCTCACAGGCCCTCGATGCACATGCCTAAGAATATCAATGATATGCACACCTATCTGTAAATTCCCCTAATTCCAGGTGAGGTCCCGATAATTGGAGAATCCTTTGGGAAACTCCACTCATTTAAATTCGACGATCATGACCTAGCCAAACTGGAAGCCTTCCCAGAATTGGCACCTGAACTATATCTCGAAAGGGTATTAGAGGATGATGTGCTGAGGGTAGTCCCCATGCTGTGGGTAAGTGGGTTATCTAGTTCTGGGTTATTAAACTTGCTACGGATGCCTCACTTTGGCCACTACAATGTCACCGACGGAGTTGTACGACAACTTATAGTCGTGATCCATGACGACAGCTTCTGGATCTAAGACCACATTCCCATTGATGTTGCACTCATTCACCGTATTACTTGTCTCCCCATGGAGGGGCTGAACCCCATGGAGTGCGTCGGTAAGAAGTATGAGCAACATATCGCCGATAAGGTGCACAATGACTACCATGTTGAGAGGAATACTAGGGGGTTCATGATCAGCACCATTAGCGACCCCGACATGTGCATGTGTACCTTATTGCTAGCATGTAAAATGATGCAAAAATTCTAGGTTGTGACCATCCCCACTTATGTAATTGAGTTGGATGGCCACTGCGAAAAAGGGGTCTGCCTCAACTGGTCCCATTTCCTATGTAACAAATTTTTGAAGAACGTGCGCGAGTCCTAGGATCATAGCAAGGAATTCTTCTACTCCTAACTGCTACTCCTCATCACGTTGGTGGCATGGGAAGCCCCTAAAGACTCACTCATCCCTGAGCTCGAGCCAGACATGTGCGAGTTTGTGGGATTCAAAGGATGAGAAACACATTGAGGATAATAAAGTATTATGGGTCGTATTTCAGAGTGGGCTCAGAGCAGAAATCCACTCCCAGCCGCGCTTGTCACCAACGATCTATGACAAGTACAAGATCATTGTTGCATTCCAGGTCATGATGCATAATGTGGAGATTCGGGGCCATAGCGATCCAGCATGGGTATCACTTGCATACATTGTCACTGATGAGGTAATCGACGAACTCATTACCACATGGTCACCACCCTGGAGATTGGACTTCAAATAAGGTATAGCTAATGCTGCAGGTACAAGCACCACCCCGAAAACAAACCCACCGAATACCACCAAAAAAGAAAAAGGTCATGACAAGGATTCCGAGAAGGGTGTGGAGCCGAAATCACAACAGGATTCATAGTAGGACGTGGACACAAAGGATTTGGCTGTGCAGGGCTCTAATTCCCTGCGTGGTACGAAACAGAACACCAACCCTCTCAAAGGCCAGTGAAATAAACAACGGGATACAAGGCTTGGTAGGGAGACTGAAGTTACTTGGACGGAGGAAGACCTAGAGTAGATTGCAGATGCAGTCACCCTTACTTTAGAAGATAGATGACTTGCATTGGAAGAGCAACAGAAGGATGTGATCACTGCATTCTAGTCCGAGCTCCAAGCTTTGTATCTCAAAATCGATACCCTGCAGACAAGCATGATTTAGATGAGGCCACCCCCAACAATTAGTAGTGAACTGATCATCGAAACTGAAAGCCGCCTCTGCCCCCTACCAGGTGCAACATTCATCTTGATCCTGCCTACCTTAGGTGCGCAAGTCCAGGCTTGCAAAGAAGTGAAATTGGATTTGGCCTAGCTTCCGCACAAACCACTATAGGTTGTCCATGCATCCCTCTTCAAGGAGATCCAACAAAAAGACCGGTGGCTACATCAATAGCTCAATACAGCTGAGAAGACGATCGTAGAAAAAACTTCCGAGGTGTCCCAGGTGCAGGTTGCATGCACCCTTGCCGCCACACAGCAGACCGAGTTGGAATGTCTAATCAGTAGGCTCTGAAAAGATGTGAATGAAGATATTACGGCCTCTGCCACCACCCAGGTGAATACTGAAGGACTATTTGCAACCCTAAAGGCTTCTACAACCGAGATTCAGAATGTAAAGACAGAGATGGAGAAGCGGATTTCTGCCTTGCAGGCCAAATTGCAACCGAAAACTCCCCCTGAGGTACGTGCCTAGCGAGATGTGTTGGCTATAGAAGCCACGAATGCCATTACTGCTTAGATTTCTCAGGGCGATGAATTTCTTGAAACAGCTATGCAGCTGTGGACCAAGGTGCAACGTGGCCCTGTCTTCCGTGAAATCACCCAAGAGCTACGCTAGAAGGAACAAGACTTCGAGAAGATGGAGGCTACAATGCCAACTTTTGTCACTGCTCAACGCCTAGCATGACTGCGTACCAACCATGCACTTAGAGATGACCTCGAAGAGAACCACCACAAAAGGAAGGTTCTCAGTGACCACGTGAAGCCATGGGCTGATGAATCCCTCAAGCTATCTCAGGAAGTTGATGCTCCAATTAAACAACTAAACTGGACCGCAGAAAGTGTCACTGCTGCTAGTGAAGGTCCAAATTTGCAGAAGTTGGAAAATATTTCACAAAATACTATTGCAAAAAGTGGAGTGCTGCCCCCTCTGGTTGATGCAAGCAAGCAGCTTCAGGTGAAGATGCAAACCCACAGCCGTTGTGACTCGGGACGAGTCATAAGATTGTGTTGGGGGCGTGTTGGAAAATGGTTCCATAAGCTACATTTTTGATATAATTTTTTAATAGTTGGTCTTGCATAGGGGTTTTGGGGCAAGTCAAAGCCCCCAATGTTTTGTAATGGGTTAAACGGTAAACCTAGGGTCCGCAAACCATGATTTACGGACCATCAGATAGAAAAGGCTATGATGATATAAATAGATAGATAGTTGGGTCTAGTAAGTATGAAAAAATAAGATTAATGCTACGTGCGAATTTTTGAGATTTTTTTTGGGTTTTTTTGGGTAAGGACTCATGCTGGCTGTGTGCGCAGAGATCCTCAGTCCTGTTGTTTGTGGACCCTGCTGCCTGTGTGTGCGGGCTGTGTTTTCGGTTGTAATTGGGTTTTTGGTTACTAATGAACGTGGAATATATTTGAAGTATATTTATGATATCTGGACTAATTGTTTTTATTACTGAAGTGCACCTGTGTTATTTATTTAAGTTGTGAATGTATCTGCGATCTAGGAATTAGTTGCGATTATAATGTTCTGTGATGGTAACTGCTGATATGCACGGGGATGCGAATTTATTACTCAGATCTGTTAATGATAGTATATTTTTTATTATTACTTGTTGATTATACTATTAGAAGCCTTCCAATAGACTTGATCTGTGCAAACCTGATAGTTGCGATGCTGATCTGCCTTAATTACCTACTCTCTCCCAAGGTGTGGAAACCTTGTTCCAGCAACCTCCCATAATACTTCGGGTGAGACCTTGGCCTACGAAAATAGGTCATTGCAGAAAGGGCCAGTAGTATAGGGGTTTGTTGGCAATCCTTAACCTCCGAACTTGGGTCAAGACCCCTCAAGCCAACAAATTCAATTCCTGAACCAGAGACAACTAATTTCTCCACTCTAGCTAGTTTGGTGTGAATGTCATCTAGGTTGAATTAAATATTTTGTAGTATCTTTTTTATTTCTTCCTGTCGTGAAAACAATCTATAATTTTCGACTTATTTTTTCCCTATAACCATGCGTAGGAGGATGTCAATTTGATAGTGTAGACTGATTGCATTAATAAATTGTAGGAAATGTTTCCTAAACTGCCCTGGGTCTAGAACACAATTACGTTTGTGTCTAGAAACTTTGGAATTAGAGAAATAAAATTTCACTCCAAACACTTTCAACTCTAATAGTAATATATCTCTTCTGACATCCGAAGGGATAGAGTCAAATAATTTCACCATATAATCCCATCCAAAGAGCCTGCTAGTGGATGAAGAGGAAGTTGGCTGCCTGCTCCTCTAGCTAGTCTGACGTTGTTGTGGAGCCATGCAAGTAGAGGTACTCCTCCATAACCAGAAGCAATTTGTGACCCAAAACAAAATGTGAGGAGGGATGACAGAGTTCACCAAACAAATGTGGGAGAATATGAGCCGAAATAAAAAGGATATCACCGCAAACATTAGAGGAAATATGAAGTGTAACTAGCAACACATATGCATAAATGAAATAGGTAACTGAGAGATCCCAAAACAACAATAATTGGGAAGAGTATAAGGTGAAGGTTAGAACGTTAATCGCAGGGATACCAACTAAGAAGGGAGAGACAAAAGGGAACCACACCCAACTCATCCTTTTACAACTAGATGGAGAAGGAGCTAGGATACCAAGCCCCTCAAACCAAGACATGGTAGTTGAAGGATACACCGGTGGGTTTAGAGCTTTAGAGCGACGAAGGTGAAAATACTGCGACCGATTTAGTAGATGAGCCCGTGCCTGTGTTATGGACGAAAAATATGAAGAATATTGACCCATTGAAGGGATTACAGAGCTAATAATAGTAGTCTAGACAATGGCTAATATGAATGAAACAAAATACACCATAAATAGAGAATACTCATAATGGAGGAAACTAGTGAGTGAAAAAAGATGAGTATACCTGAAATACCATAGATCGCATAAGTTGGCAAGACCATCTTTTCCACCCCAATTGTTGTATGAAATTTTCTGTCGAGGAGAGATATCCATGCAGCTATAAAGGTCAAATGAGAATATAGTTACCAACACCAGAGGAATATCTATGGTGATTTTAGGGTCATCGAATAGACATTTGGCATACACAACACACTCTTCAACACCTTCCAGCCTTTCAAACATGATGTGCTCATCAATGAATGGGGAGAATGTGATGTCTGAAATGTAACCACCCTCCCCCCACATTTACCCAAGCTAATCAATCCACTTGGGTAAACATATGAAAAGAGGCTACTATGATGTGATCCAACCTCCTAGTTCACATTAAGGAAGTGGAACCGTCATAACACAACCAATATGATTTTCCACACATACTATTGAACCTTTAGGATTTAACCAACCCTTCCAAGTGGTAAACCCCTGAGATAACTCATAATTTGAATGACCCGAACCCTGAGTCACTCCTGAGAAGCCCTAGAGGTGAATATGGCCTTCTAGTCAGTCCCATAGCAAGGAATCCTAGCGACTATGGATGTTTCTAGCTAGTTTTGTGCCAGCGACCCTAGATTCAATGCCACTTTTTCAGGTCTATGACTCAACGCACTACCTATAACTTCATTAAAACTTTAGGAATGATAAGTAACACGGAAACAAATACACTAATGAGAAACTTTATTAAGTGATCTGACCCCTACTAGCCATGAAAGGTGTTATTCCTCAGGAGACGGTTCCTGGCTATGGGGGAACCAGTGCCTCAAACATTTTAGAATTATATAAAAGGATTGTAATTGATGGTCAGACGTAGAGGGCATGAGGGCTTGTAACCAAATTTTTTGGTTTGAAACCATAGCCTTCTATAGAAGAATGGCCAAAGACTATGAGAGTTGCAGGGTGGTAATGTAAAGCTGAAAATGAAGAAGACAAAGTTTTGTTATAGGCAATTAAGAATCTATGCTTAAATTATGTAGAAAGAATGATGTATGAATAAGAGAAATATGAATGAGATTCTCGGATGTGGAGCGCTTAATTAAGGGCTTGAATATTATTTTTTAATTATGACAATGCAGTTTTACAACAATGCTGGAATCAAACTGACATATCTTATTCAGACTTCTCAAATATTCAAGCTGACAATACTGAGTCATGAACACTCGACTCCAAACTCCTCCAATGTCTTTCTTTCTCACTCTTATTCTCTTCCTAACCTAACTATCTCAGCATTAGTTGCAGAACTAATTCTTTTAACAGTTATATAATTGTTTTTTCTTTTTTTTTGCTATTTTTTTTTGAAACCATATCATTTTAATATTATATATATATATATATATATATAACATTAAATATAGTCTTTTTTTAAAACAAACTTCGGTCGTTTAAAAAAGGGGTTTTTTTTGTCTTAACCAAGTCGAAAATATGTGGGGTCCATGAAAACTATACAGTTTTGGAAATTATAAAACCATCTACGGTATCACCCTTGAGTGGTTTTAAGAAATCGAGAGGGTGCTTCCGCAAAAAATTGTGGCCGTCGATTTTCTCATGAGAAGTATGAGGAAAAACATTACGGGGAAAATTCGCAAAACCCCGTGAGGTTTGTGTTGCCGCATCTCCGTTAGATTGGGAACAAGAGTTTGGGACCATTGATTGGTATTTGACCTGCTTTGAATTTTGTACAACTTGCCACTGCCCGTGCCACTGCCATTCCTCTTTGTTACCAAGAAAACTCCACATCCATCACAAGAGCGATCCAAATCGTTCATAAGAGTCCATGATTACAGTACTATAGTTAAAATGTGAAATTCCAGGATCGCCCAACATCATTATTGTCATTCGGCCAGGAACAAGTTGTTTCATGTCACGTTTAGCACCAATTTCTAGTTCCTCAAATTAGTATAATATGTTTGCACCATCAGTTTGTTGACTAAGAATTTTTTTCTCCTTAGCAAAAATATCTAACAAGCCTTGAACTCTGCATGAGCACCAGGAATGTCTCCCATCCGTTCTTTTAACCTTGCAGAAAAACGTGGATTTCAGTTTGTCCCTTGACAGAAACATGTGTAGATCGTCCAAGAGTATCATCTTCAACTTTTAGGCTTCCAACAGTTTCCATATATAATGAATCCAATACTCTGGGTAGCCATGCTCACATAACCTTCAAAGGGTCTTTGGATCTTCATATGTCGACATTGAAAACATTGTATACTGCATCCATATATTCATTTACATTTGATATTATTATTTTCCTGTTGCAAATAAATTCACATTTCATATCACCGAAGTCTTCTCACACAATATAACTGCCTACGTCAAATGACCGAGATCACAAAAAACGAATTCCAGCAGAAAAGAATCATCCCCAATTTGCAGTGTTTTTAAGAAAATCGGTGTTTGAAAGAACTTAGAAAAAATCCTAAACTGCTTTGTATTTTTTAGAAATTCTCGCACGGAACTCAATTAGGGTATCTCTGCATAAAACGCAGATCACAGATTTTTGAAATTTTCCTCTGTTTGCACAGAAAAGGAATTTAAAATTCGTCGGCTGAGGACCCCTACATTTTAATTTTTATAGTAATTGCTTTACGTTTTAATATATTTTATAGGTTCTAGATTTGGACTTCTGAATTCTACAATTGGGATTTTAAAAGCATAAAGGCTCCCAGGAAGCACTTTCACCTCCATAAAGAGACAAAATAGAAACAAGTTGTGCTGTGGTTTTCTTGCAGAGCACTTCACTACAGCAGTCAAGAAACCTTCCATTGTTTTCGAACCCTCAATGTGCACTTTTCCGCTCGTTAAAAAAAGACAAAGACAATTGTTATTGTTCCCTTCACTTCAAAATTGGACTGAGTGTAGGAGATAATATATTGTCCCAATTTGACCACTTCCCCATATTTGATAGCACAGGTGGTTTTAGTAGGCACTTCATACCATCATCACTATTGATGCGACCAAATTCTCCAACTATTTGTACAGGCTCATATATCCACTTTTCAGTAATAACTAAACTCGAACTTGAATGATGACTTACGCCGCTCCTTGCCAGCAATGCAACCAAATACCATGTCTTCTTTTGTTCAGAATAATTCTGAAGTTTACTAATATAAGTTGACTTCCTCAAAAGAATAACTATGTGATAGCTCAAAACTGATCAAAGGAAACTGCTTATACAAAATAA
Organism: Pinus albicaulis; assembly: GCA_034641835.2. Lineage (NCBI taxonomy): Eukaryota > Viridiplantae > Streptophyta > Pinopsida > Pinales > Pinaceae > Pinus > Pinus albicaulis. Next base: position 41,275,373 of record CM076572.1, read on the forward strand.
TATTGACTTCCTCCAGTGTTCCTGGACTGTGAATTCAAGATGATGAATATATTTCTCTGGTTTCAGTTCCATTGTCAATTAGTGGACAGCGCGATACTTTGTTTGTGATTTTAGAACATATGTTGACATAAAAGATTACTATATTTAACTTCCTTAAAGCCCCAAAACTAAACATCATTTATCAAAGTCCCCTTTCTAAACGTTTGAAATGAAATCATGAGGAATTTTAAATATCTTAATTGGGCTACAACAACAGGGATTTTGTCAAATATGTCACAAATATGTAATCTCCAGGCCTTAACAATAATTGTTGCCTTATCACAATAGATGCATTATCATCTATCGGGAAATATATGCATTGTGTATTATTTTTCTAATGAAATGTGATCAGAACCATACCTCAAGTTTGTCATAAAACATATTCATAACCACAATCTAACCAACATAAATAAAAACCATATATCAACCATAAAATCCTTATATAAACCAATACATTTACACATAAAATACAAATGTGAAAAAGTTCTTATTAATGAATGAAAAAGAAAACTAGGTGTGCGACTTCCATGAACCACCGGACCATATATTGGCTAAACGAAATATTTCTTTCATCCCATCATCCTCGTCTCATATTCTAAGCATCAATGTGGGACAGGAAAACCAAACCAAACGAGGTTTCCTTAGGCTTTACTGCAATCCCCACAGAATCACTAGGTCCTAAACAAGCATGGATGCCACTATATTTGTCAACCTACACTGTGAGGAGTTTTCCTTCCTCCTAGCCTCTAGACTTTACCGTATATCCCACCATTCATTGGTAGAGGATTCATATGCCTAATATAGACTCCACCCTCCAGTATTTACCATATATCTCGCCATACAATGATCGAGGTTTCCTAGACCTAATCGAGGGCACATACCTCTATGATTTTCCATATATCCCGCCATTCACCAATCGAGGGTTCCTAGCCATACCGAGGCACAAAAAATTCACCTTTACCGCAATCGTAGTCCATTTCAAGGACTCCTAGGTCATGTGTTCTTTATTTCAAAGACCACCTGATCCAGGAGGATCTCCACCAACAAAGAAGTTTACTTATGCACCATGAAGACACTTTATGATGGGTGACAAAGTAATGAGTGAATTAATTCATTATTTCATTTTAAAAATTATGAAGTGGATAATGTTCTAAGTAAGTGGAAAATGACTCACCAAAATATTCACTTATTTTTCATTTTGAGAAATTAGTTTTATGTGAGAATTGACCTCACAACTAATTTGCTATTTCTCATTAAGAGGCTGAGCTTTCTTGGCATGGTTAAGATCCTTGAAGTTGGGTTTGCCATTGTTACCTTGAGTAAGTTTTAAAGTCCTAGAATCATGGAGTTTGTCTTTCCTTAAAATGTCTTGAGATCCTACTATTGTGGATTGGGGAGTTATGGGGAAAAACTATATAAACTCATGATGTGAGCCTTTGTAAGGAGGAGGAGAAAGGATAGGAAACTTAGCCTTTGAAAGCCATAGTGCTTGGCTAATGCTCAACCATGGAACTGGAATGTATGAAAGCTTAATTTGAAGATGAAATATAAAGGATCTGCCTTCCAATTGAAGCAGGTCCGGAGATGTAACCCCAGTGAGTTGAAGGGGTGAACTCCGTTACCAATTTGGTTGTCTTTCGCTTATGTGTTATGTGCTTCCTGATTATGTTTAATTCATGTTAATATGTGTATGCAAACTAACATGCTCATTTAAACCTGTATAAGCCATAGTCGTTTTAAAAGATCTTAGTACCGTACGCGTGATGGTTGGGTAGTACTCGACCCGTGATCGGATCAAGTGGTATCGGAGCAGGTGACTGCTTTGCAGGATGGGCAAAGGAACGAAGCACGCTGAAAGACTGCAAGAGTTGCAAGAGATAAATGAAAGCCTTCAAGCCGAAAATGCAGAATTGCGAAGATTATTGCTCGATAAGCAGGAGCTTCAAGAGATGCTACGAGCTAAAGAGGAGATATTGTCTAAATTGCAGAAAGTTGAGACAACAGAGGTTGCATGTCAAACCGAGGTATGTGATGTCACTTCAAGTTCTATTCTCTCTCAATATGAAACTAATGTTGGCATGAAAATCCTCACGAAGATGGGGTATAGCGGAGGTGGACTTGGCATAAATGGCCAAGGAATCACCCAACCATTGGAGGTTGTACCAAGACGACCATTTGCAGGTTTGGGTTATCAACAGGAAGAAGGAGAATGCTCAGAAGTAGCTGAAACAAAATTCATCTCTTCATCACCTGATTCCAAGAAAGGAATCAAGCCACCTAGTCCCCATCAATTTAAGGACAAGCCAAGAAGGTATGACAATCATTCAGATTCTACTTTTGCACATAAGAGAAGTGATTTCTTTCATAGATATGCTAACTATGGTGTAGTTAAGCATCATACAAGGAAAGAGTGGGTTAAGAAGACAAATTTTCCCACAAGAAGGGAGACCAAGAAGAATGAGAACGTTCTAAATCCTCCTATCATGAAGACACAGTGGAATGGGAAACGGTCTAATTTCTGCAATTTCTGAAAAATCAATGGCCATTGGGAGAAGAAGTGCTGGAAGTTGCACCCCGAAATTCGCCAAGAGTCAAGCAAACATATGGCGAAAGAGCTCGTGAAGAAAGCTCCATTCACCATTCAAAAAACACGCTTACAAGAAAGAAATGCTTGTTTCGAGTTGGGTAAGCAGTTCATGATGTTTCTGCAGGTTATGTTTATGATATTTTGCAAAATTTCGAGTTTTATGGGGGCAGGTATCCGTCTTTTGATGAAAAGTGCTCAAAATTTGTCTAACTCGGAATCAACAAATAATGGAACCATCGCGAAGAGCTAGACAAGAGGAATCCGATGACGCTTGAATCGCGTCAAACAGCCTCCGGATCGAAAAGTTATTGCAACCTGAAATTTTGTCAAATCAAGGCAAAGGCAGGAGAACCATGTGCACCGTAGACTTAAATGAAGTGATCTTTATAGAAATCAGGATGGGCTCTGTATTCAATCTGCGTTCTCCTTGTCGGCACAAGCTATCCCACCGGATTTGGCCAATGAGGGAAGCATCGCAGAGATGTTCGATCGACTATTCATGGAGATGAAAAAGGTTGATACTGCAGTTCTTTGCAACCTCGTGTTCATGGTCCTAATTCTAAATCTTGCTGCTACTCAGCGATCCGCCAACCTGCATATGGAGGAGTAGCAGGAGGTAAATAGCGGAGATTCGATTTGGAATGAAATGAAATCGAAAGGACCAGTGCCGCTTTCTGGCCCTTCACAGGGCACCAGCATTTGATAGCATTGAGATCAAGGCACCAGTAAGGATAAATTTATGTCCAGGACAATAAAAGGTTGTGCATCTACCTCTGCATGAGAAGTTTCTCACTCAGCGTGGCTGTTGGAACGTGCGACAGTGATTAAGGATAGATGCACTGCAAGTGTTTGATATGCAGATGCTAAGGTTTGGAATTGGTCGCTGCTCACAAAGGCGACATGCCACTGCAGGCTACCATGGTAAAAAGAATCGTCGAGCTGGGTCATACTTTGAAGGCAATTCATTTCCCACGATAAATTTGGGCCGGTGGGGAATTCATGGATTGGTTTTCCATGATAGAAGTGAATTGCCGGATTTTGTGCCACAAAATCGGCATTCTGGATAATGAAAAGAAATGTGATCTCAGTATTTACGATGACTCCCTGGCAGAATGGATCTCTGAATTCGTTATCGGTGAGAGTGGTGTAAGCTGATTTTGTTAGTTTTCCTCCCATGATCGGCGCGCAGATTGGTTACAAAACTTCGTCGAAGTTGTTGGGATCTCTTGCAGATTTTGGGGGCCATTTCTGCCAAGTCATGTTGCCTCCGACATCTATTACGAGACACAGTTGCTTGACTCTATCTTGGGGGTAGCTCTTTCGTCGTGTTAGCAGGAGCTATGACCACGACATCGAAGTTGCGTCTGCGTATAACTGCAGATGCTATCCCAGGATCGGTTATCATTGGTTTTTGACAAACGATGCTGCCTATCTCTTCAATTGAAGCACACGAAATTGCCAAAAAGACCAGATTCTAATTGAAAAGGAGGAGGAGAAAGGATAGGGGATCAATTCCAAAGCAGGGATTCGAGTCTGAATCCTCGGAGGTCTAACCTGTGATCTGTGATCCAAACACAAGGCGGGGTGATCCAATCGCAGGAGACATGGCCACCACGATAGCTTCTCGCCTCCTGAGATCGAGAATGGCAGCGGAACTATTGAAGAATGAGTGTCATCGTCGAGGCGTAACGTACATGCCTCGGCCCGGGGACGGAGCCCCGAGGGCCGTGACCCTGATACCGGGAGAGGGCATTGGGCCCCTGGTGACGGGAGCCGTTGTGGATGTCATGAAGGCCATGCACGCCCCTGTTTACTTCGAAACCTACGACATGCATTCCTCCATGGACAGAGTCCCCACAGAGGTCATCGAATCCATCAGACGGAACAAGGTCTGTTTGAAGGGAGGCCTCCCCACCCCTGTGGGGGGAGGTGTCAGCTCCCTCAATGTCTAGTTGAGGAAAGAATTGGATCTTTTCGCTTCCCTTCTTCACTGTTCGAATCTCCCCGGCCTCTTCACCAGGCACGACAATGTGAACATTGTCGTCATCAGAGAGAACACCGAGGGCGAGTACTCTGGTTTGGAACACGAGGTCGTTCCGGGCGTCGTCGAAAGTCTAAAGGTAATAACAAAGTTCTGTTCATAGCGGATTGCCAAGTATGCATTTGAATATGCATATCTCAACAATAGGAAGACAGTGACAGCAGTGCACAAGGCCAATATCATGAAGCTTGCAGATGGATTATTCCTGGAATCCTGTCGTGAAGTTGCAAAGAAATACCCAAGTATCAAGTATAATGAGATCATTGTTGATAACTGCTGTATGCAACTTGTTTCAAAACCTGAGCAATTTGATGTGATGGTTACTCCAAATTTGTATGGTAACTTGGTTGCAAACACTGCAGCTGCTATTGCAGGTGGTTCTGGAGTTATGCCAGGAGGAAATGTTAGTGCGGCAACTGCAATGGAAGCCCTCCAAGACACAGGAAAATTATAGATGGTTTTGCTGTGTTATTGAAACACTGAGAAAGCAGTGAATGAAAGGAGCGCTACCAGCAGAATGAGCGGACAAAGACACACACGGTGAGTTGGTATTGTTTAGGAGTTTGAGCCCGTGCATGTTAAAAGGGGTTTTTTTTTTAACCATTTGTATATTGTTCCATTGAGCACATATTTGTCACATTACATTACTTGGTAATTTCCATGTAAGAGGCCATGGTTGGCATTAAAAAATTTTGCATGTAAATGGTTGAATGTCATGTAAAAGGCCAAAGTGGCCAACGATGAAAGAGATGATGTAAAATATGCTTATGAAGCATTGGAAAAGGCTTGTTTTTAGCCACTCTTATGTAAGGGAGAGTGAGAGTGAGAGGCGTATTTTTACGCATTAAGCCTTGTTGGCATCTTTGTAAGCAAATGGGATCAGGAAATTTTCCTAAAGCCATTTTGGCATGTAAACTTGACCAATGAACCCTTGGCAAGTGTTGTAAACAGGTATGATCAGCTACAGGTTGCAGCTTTATGCAGATGTGGACTTTTGCATTCCGATTCTGAAGGAATGAGGTGAAGGGATCTTGGAGGGATGTTCCTTTTTCAGACATTTGTGTTGCAGCTTTATGCAGATGTGGGCTTTTGCATTCTGATTCTGAAGGACTGAGGTGAAGGAATATTGCAGGAATGTGCCTTTTCAGGCATTTTTGTTGCGACAGTTGCAGGTGTTGGCATTATCTTCCGATTCCGAAGAACAGTAGGTGAAGGAGTCATGATGGAATTTGGCTTTCAGAGACATTTGCATACAATTGAGTTGATTGAAGCTGATACTTTTGGAGACCAAAAGTTTTCTTTTCGGGGAGGTTTGATCCAGGAGGATCTCCACCAACAAAGAAGTTTACTTATGCACCATGAAGACACTTTATGATGGGTGACAAAGTAATGAGTGAATTAATTCATTATTTCATTTTAAAAATTATGAAGTGGATAATGTTCTAAGTGAGTGGAAAATGACTCACCAAAATATTCACTTATTTTTCATTTTGAGAAATTAGTTTTATGTGAGAATTGACCTCACAACTAATTTGCTATTTCTCATTAAGAGGTTGAGCTTTCTTGGCATGGTTAAGATCCTTGAAGTTGGGTTTGCCATTTTTGCCTTGAGTAAGTTTTAAAGTCCTAGAATCATGGAGTTTGTCTTTCCTTAAAATGTCTTGAGATCCTACTATTGTGGATTGGGGAGTTATGGGGAAAAACTATATAAACTCATGATGTGAGCCTTTGAAAAGAGAGGAGAAAGGATAGGAAACTTAGCCTTTGAAAGCCATAGTGCTTGGCTAATGCTTAGCCATGGAACTGGAATGTATGAAAGCTTAATTTGAAGATGAAATATAAAGGATCTGCCTTCCAATTGAAGCAGGTCCGGAGATGTAACCCTAGTGAGTTGGAGGGGTGAACTCCGTTACCAATTTGGTTGTTTTTCGCTTATGTGTTATGTGCTTCCTGATTATGTTTAATTCATGTTAATATGTGTATGCAAACTAACATGCTCATTTAAACCTGTATAAGCCATAGTCGTTTTAAAAGATCTTAGTACCGTACGCGTGATGGTTGGGTAGTACTCGACCCGTGATCGGATCACCACCTCACTCAGTTTTGAAACCATTAGACAATCAAGCTCAACAAAATAAAAGGGAACCCCTGACACCATCGTTATCCATAAATGGAAAGGCTAGGCTGAAGTGCACTCTCACACCAAAAAAATCCCATTTCAATGACAATAAGGGAACCAAATGCACAAATTCATGTACCATGCATGCCAAATCTATCAATGAAATAACATATGAAAATCGATACTTGAAATTAAACCCATTGTAGTCGCTTGATATTGTTCTTCCTTACTGAATGTTTTATTTCCTTTTCCCTCTTGGTCCTTCCTTTTCTTTCCCTTGATCCAATGCTAGAGTTCTCCAAGAAAACTCCAAGTGTCCCAGAGTGAGAGAGAGAAAATGGAGAGAGTGTTCTAAAAATAAACTCACAAAATGTACCAACTCATCCTTAGAAACCGTTTTATTAATGAGGCCTTTATTTTCTTGGATTTTCATTTATTTTCCTTCATTTCCCTCCTCACATGAAAAATGTGAGCTTTCACATTCCTATCTTCTATTTTCCATTTTTTTCATAGATAAATGCCAATAAATGTCACTTTTCCTTTCCAAAGTCTTTGTCATTTCCTTTTCCATTTTCCTTAGCCATAATAAATCAAATGAACAACCACACTAGGGTTGTTTTCCTAAAATTCAATGTGGAATAAGTGTCCCATTTCCATGGTTATTATTTTGTCTTTATTAACCTTATTTACATGAAATTTTTGTGATGGTTGTTACATAGCCTCACCCCTTGGTGGAACACCCTCCTCAGTGTTCAATGACACCTCCAACCAACAAGATCACTGAAAGAAAACATATTTCCCATGGATCTTGATAACTTAGCTCAATGCAATATTTAAAATGATAAACCTAATGATAAGAAAACCAAAATGACGACCATAATGAAATGACACTGATACCACTTATTGGAGCTTTATAACAAAACACAGGGTGGTATTTACATCCATATACATATGTATACATATATCAAAGCACCACACCAAAGCATAGACCAAAATAATTGGCTCAACCAATGAATAGATAATGATATAGAGATTGCATCTGAACTTCCATCTCTCATGTAGCTTCATCAGGGTCAAAGTGATTCCATTGCACTTTAACCTATTCGATTACTCGGTTCTAGAGCATGAGCATATTTTTTTACTAAATACACTACGATTCTAGCTGGAATTCTCCTTCTAGCTCCACCTGCAATATAGACTATTCAATCACATGATCAACATCCTTAACATACATTTTAAGAAATGACACATGGAAAGCATCATGGATCTTCACTGTCAGAGGCAGTGCAAGTTGATAGGCTAATGGTTTAATCCGTTCAACAATATTAAAATTTCCACAAAACCGTGGTGACAACTTGGCACATGATCCAATCCTCAAGGATATATTCTTGGGCTTTATGCGTAAGTACACCTGTTCCCCAACCTGAAAATCCTTAGACATCATGTTTTGATCTACACAACTTTTTTTGTTGTCCTATGTTGCCTTTAGATTCTTCTTGATTACATGCATTTCCTCTTCCATATCTTCCAACATGTCTGGTCCTATCAACACCCTTTTCATGGGATCACTCCAAATGATGGGAGAATTACAGCTCTTCCCATAGAGTGCCTCAAACATATTCATCCCTAGTGACTCATTGTAACCATTATTTTAATAAAATGCAACCAATGGAAGGTAATCCTCCCATCTCCTCTGTCGATCCATTACATACATCCTCAATCCGTTCTTAAAATCTTGTTGATCCTCTCAGTCTGTCCATCTGTTTAGGGATGATAAGTTGTGCTGAAGGTGAACTCTGTACCCAAACCTGCCAATAAATCTTTTCAAAACCTAGATGTGAACTTAGCATCCATGTTGTTAGGGTCCTATAATTTATAGGATCTCAAGGTGATTGGACATTTTATCTCAGTTATTTGATATTTTAAATAATATTTCAATTTGCAAATGATTTCCAAAAATATATATATAATAAAATTAAAAGAGGGTATTTAAAAAATAGAATAAAGACAAAAGAAAACAAAAGAAATGAAAAAATAAAAGATAAAGATGAGAACCCCACAAAATAAAAACAAAAAAAAATAAATAATACTAAAAGTGTTGCAAATTAAATGTCACTACTTGATATGTAGTTTTATTCTATTAAATGAAATGAATTTTGTGTGCAACTTTTTCAAAATTCCACAATACTTACTTAATGTTTAATCATACAACTTAATCATTGTTAAACAAGTTTAATTTTTTTGTTAATTAGATTAGACAATAAGGTGAACCAAATTGTTTAATCTTGGATAATGTTAGTTACGTATAAAAATGATATTGATTCAATTGTTTAAGTAGAATCAATGGAGAAACAAGTGGATAGGATAGAGTAGGTTTTTTGTTTTTTCATAACAAGTAAAATAAGGGTCTGCAAGCCCAAATACATCCTTAGAAATGAAGAAAAATGTTAGTTTTAGGAGTAGGTGAAAATTTGAAGTTAAAAGAATAGAGGGGGTTAGTTCTATTTCAAAAGACTCATTATTTCATTTTAGCCTAAGTTGCAAAAAAAATTATGCAAAATGTGCTTAAGGATAATATTTGAATCCATTAATGCTTTATCCAAAGTTTTGACAGATGATAAGAGTTTGTTGGATGAAAAAAAATCCTTGTCGCTTTCGATTAAGTCCCCACATATTTTAGTCGTCCGATCAGCAGTCGTGCCCAATCTACGATCAAAATTAATTTTCGGCCCCCCCTTGCCATCCTGCCTTAACCTTCAGGGGTGGGGGGTGGGGGAGGGGTGGTCCAAAAAGGCAGTTTTCCTCCTTTTTTATGCATGCAACATGGCACACCCTCACCATTTCACACTCCCCCTCATCATACCTCTTACCACCCTCACCCCCCTCCGAAAATCACCGACCGTCATTCCTTTTCCACTTTCCCTACCCATGCGCCTCCCTCCACTCACAAAATTTCACGTGTCTGTAACCGTTACCCAATTAAAATACTTCCATAGTATTACCATTAACACATTTAATTTTTCCTGGGTAATTGTTTGAAAAATCAATGGACCCGTGCCCACAACGGAAAATTCCCAAAACCATAAAGCGCTAAAATTGCCATCGTTTTTCCTTTCCTGTTGTAAAATTATCTCAATTCGCCCTTATTTACGGGTTTTCAAGTGCAAAATGTCGTTCCTCCATTGATTAAGCACCCAATCTAGAACCTCTAGTCCCGATTCCACCTCCAATCTACGACGAACCTGTAATACTCTCGGTAAATAGTTATTTTTCCCCTATTTATGTAGATTATCCATTTAAGAGTATGCCTCCCAAGAAGAAAAATTAGAAAGAATTTGTTAACCCTATGATCCATCCCCCTTTATACCGGCACCATATTCCCCTCGTAGATCTAGACTATAAAATATTTGAAACTCAGTGTGAGTTCGATCTCTTTGAACTCTATTGTTGGCTCGATGATATATTCGTGGATAAAACTGATGAAATTAAAATCTAGGAGTCCAATCTTCCCCATTATATCTTTCCCCAGACCTTCCACTCCTCTGACTTTGTAGAAAATTTCAATCATGCTATGCCCTTCACCAAAGAGGAATCATAGCCCCTACTGGTGAAATTCTACTTACAATTACTATTAAAAATTTTGACCAGATGATGCAACCCCCTCTTTTTGAAAACAATACCCCATTTTCAATAGAACCATTAATTGAATTGTATCAGAAGCTATATTTTGCTAAAAGAGCACCTATTTTTGACCTCTTCTTACTTGAAAACACCCAATTTCCTAGAAAAAATCCACCCTACCCTTCTTCTATTTTCCGAGATCAGGCCAAGAAAAGTATTTCTATGTTACCCTTCCTCTTGGGCTATTATTCTAACTAGTGTTTAAATGAACCTCTGTTAGGCTTCCTATCAATTTTGTCTACGGATCATAGGCCTTCCATAATTTTTATTTTCAGTAAAATTTTCACTGACAGTATTCATGAGGAATTCCTGAAGTTATCAACTGAAGGATTGTTCAAGTATACTTCAGTTTTGGTTTATATGTTTATCTATTATAATGCAGATAGGTTCAAGCTTTCAATGGAGAAGTTAGATGAGGAAGGGAATTAACAATATGTGATATTTTGGACTTTCGTAGTAATGAAAGATCAACAGGAATTCACATTGAAGAAATACATTGACTAGTTTATACATCTATAAATGAGCATGCTAACTAGTTCAAAAGAACCAAGGATTAGTGAGAAAATAAAGAGGATTTTACATATGACAGAACAAGAAAATATTGGAAACTGGTACCTGTACCAGAACTAGATTGAAATTAGGGTGTATGGGTGTGAGTTGGCACCATAAAAATTGCCAAAATACCTCCCCATGAGAGTATTTGCACTAGAATATATAATACAAATGATCAATTCAGATGAAATGTAGGTTTTAACCCTGAACAGAAATATCTACACACAATTCTTATAACAGAAAAAAAACAATAGCAAGAGCATAAAACATAAAACAGATAAAAATAGAGATTTTCCCCTGGATCCCAAATTGGGACGACCAGCTTGATTTTTCATTATATTCCTTTTAGTGTTACAACACATATATATACATGTCGAAGCATACATAAACCCCAATCCATTAACCCTGGATTAGAACATAACCGTAGTTCCCTTGATCGGATCTACAAAATACCAGGGGCTGAAAACCATCGAACCCCAAAACCATGTGCAAAACCATGCACAAAACCATGGGCGGATCCGCCTATGAGTGGGTCCGCAAAAAAAACCAATTTTGGCCGGGGCGCTGCCCCGAACCCCAACGGTGGGGACTACTTCGCCCCTCGTGACCCCCCAGCTACGCCCGACGCAACATACAGCGCGTGGGGCCAATCGTGGAAAGAATATAACACATACCCAACATTCTCCCACTTGTTGTTTTCTTTCCACAGGGGGCCACAGGAGAGCTTAGTCATTGGGCCATTTCTTCAACACCCATTGTTTCTCTACACCAAGAGAACTTCTGAGTGCTCACAGACTTCGTCAATGCATCTGCAACATTCTTCAAAGTGTCCACCTTTACCAGCAACACCCTTTTAGCCTCAATCATATCTCTAACAAAGTGATATTGAACATCAATGTGCTTTGTCTTTGAATGATAAGCAGGGTTCTTAGCCAAGAAAATTGCACTTTGGCTATCACAGTCTATCCTTATAGCTTGCTGTACCAACCCCATACTTGAACACAATCTCTCCAACCAAACTGCTTCCTTGCTTGCATGAGTGGCTGCTATGTATTCTGCCTATGTAGTTGAAAGAGCCACTACAAACTGTCTTTTACTCATCCAACTGACTGCGCCTCCAAATAGGCTAAACACATACCCACTTGTAGATCTTCTTTGGTCCAGATCTCCAGCCTAGTCCGCATCAACAAAACCACGAATGTCCAACATTCTTTCCAATCCTGGTCTTCCCTGGTAGCACAAGCCATAATCACTAGTGCCACGTAAATATCTGAAAACCCGTTTCACTACTGTCCAATGCTCCTTCCCTGGGTTTGAAATAAACCTGCTCAATACTCCCACCGCATGTGCAATGTCTGGTCTAGTACAGACCATTGCATACATCAGGCTACCCACTGCACTTGCATATGGAACACGGGACATATACTCCTCTTCTTCTTGTGTCTTGGGACACTGTTCAACAGACAGCTTTCCACCTACAGGAATAGGAACATTCACCGGTTTACTATCCCGCATATTGAACCTCTGCAATATAGTCTCGACATACTTCCTCTGGTTTAACCAGAGCTTCCTCTTTGCCCGATCTCTCTTAATTTCCATGCCCAAAATATAGTCTGCAGCACCAAGATCCTTCATGTCGAATTTGGAGAACAGTTGGGTCTTCAAATCTTGGATAATTTCTTTGTCATTTCCAATCAACAACATATCATCCACATACAAGACCAAATAAATAACATGGCCACCAATTAATTTAAAATAAACACAGTGATCCTCCTTGCTTCTGGTGAAGCCAAGTCCCCGTATATAGGTATCAAATTTCTGATACCACATCCTTGGTGACTGTTTTAACCCATACAGAGACTTCTTCAACCTGCATACTAGTTTTTTCTTACCCTTCACCATAAAGCCTTCAGGTTGCTTCATGTAGATCTCCTCTTCTAGATCCCCGTGAAGAAATGTTGTCTTCACATCCATCTGTTCTATCTCAAAATCAAATGCAGCAGCAACAGATAAAAGTAATCTAATAGAAGTAATTTTGGCAACAGGAGAAAAAATATCACCAAAATCAATTCCCGGCACCTGGGAATAACCTTTCGCTACCAACCGAGCTTTGTATTTCTCCACCTTGCCTTCTACATTCATCTTCTTCTTAAACACCCATTTGCTCCTAATGGGCTTCCTTCCAGCCGGCAACTCCACCAGATCCCATGCATCATTTTTGTGCAAGGATGCCATTTCATCAACCATGGCCTCCTTCCAGAGTTTTCCATCCTCTGAATCTAATGCCTCCCTGACAGTTCTGGGTTCATCATCAGTTATAGTTAAGGCAAAACCTGAACAGAAAGCAGATGGACTATACCTTTCTGGTTGCCTTCTTTCCCGAACTGATCTTCTTAAAGCTGGAGTTTGTGGCTCATCATCTTCTGAGTCTTCTTCTGTTGTAGAGTTCGATTCATCCTCCTTTAGCTCAAACTCTATCTTCTCAGGTTCCTTTGGTAGGACTTCATGTTTAACAACATCTTTCACTTCTCTAAACACCACATCTCGGCTGTACACAACCTTCCTTGTTTCTGGGTTCCAAAGCCTGTAACCCTTTAAACCATCCTTATACCCAATAAAGATGCACCTTTCAGATTTATTATCCAACTTGGTCCTTTTCTCCTTTGGAACATGTACATATGCATCACATCCAAATACCCTAGATGTGAAAGAGAGGGTTTCTTACCAGTCCATACCTCATGTGGAGTCTTATCCTCCAACGCTAATGAAGGTGATCTATTAACTAAGTAACATGCAGTCTCCACTGCCTCTGCCCAGAATTCTTGTCCTAACCCAGTACCACTGAGCATGCTTCTTGCCTTTTCCATTAGCGTTCTGTTCATTCTTTCTGCAACTCCATTTTGCCGAGGTGTGTATGGAGTAGTTTTCTGCCGTGCTATACCACACTTCTTACAGAAATCTTCAAATTCCTTCTTGCAGAACTCCCCACCATTATCTGTCCTCAGCGCCTTTATCTTCTTCTCGTCCCCGGTTTTCCACCTCGTAGCCTAAATTTCTTAATGTCAAAGACTTCGTATTTCTCTTCCTCAAGAAATATATCCATGTATTCCTTGAGAAGTCATCTATGAATGAAACATAGTACACAGACTTTCCCAGTGATGGAACTAACACAGGTCCAAACACATCACTGTGCACAAGTTCTAATATCTTGTTTGCCCTCTTAGGACCAGAAGGAAAACTCACCCGATTCTGCTTCCCATATACATAATGTTCACAGAAATCAAAATCCAGAGAATAATTAGACATACCTTCTACCATACCATCTTTATGGAGTATCCGAAGGCCCTTCTCTCCAATATGTCCAAGCTTTTGATGCCACAGCATGGTCTTTTCTCCAGAGACAGCTAGACTTTCCGTCCCACTTTCAGGAACCATAGAACTGTTACACCCATCAATAACAGTGCTACCTTGTAGCTTTTACAGAGTTCCAGTCCGAACTCTCCGCATTAATACCAGTGCTCCCCGAACCATCTTGCAGGCATCTTTCTCGAACACTGTTTTTTCACCTGTATCATCCATCTTGCTTAGAGAAATCAGATTTCTGGCCAATGTAGGAATATGCTTTAACACTCAGAAGTGTTCTAATCCTTCCACCTTGCGCTCTTCAGCTTGACCTTTTCCACGGCCCAACATTCTCACATCATGCCAAGCTCCTATCATCCCCTAGAAAGACATCACCACTATCATATTTCTCATACTCGCAGAACCACTCCCTATGGGGAGTGAAGTGAAAGGATGCACCTCAGTCAATCAACCATGACTCATGATCTACATGTGTATTTGAAGAAGAAGCCAAATACACATCCCCACCTTCATCCGAGGTGGTTTTTGCCTCTACAAAAGGACCTTCATCAGATCCCTTTCCTTTCTCAGGAGCTTGAGATCTGCATTCCTTTTTGTAGTGCCCTTCCTTTCCGCATTTCCAGCACACCTTTACAAACTTTCCAGGAGATTTAGATCTCCCTAGATTTAGACTCCACTCAAACCTTATTCTGTTTCTGCTTTGGGATCTTCCCTCTGCATTGTAGCAAGTAATTCCATTTTGACCCTCCATACTTCTCCGTCTCATTTCCTTCGACAGCAAGGCTAAGACAATGTCATCAAAATTCAAGGTAGTTGTATTGCTACCTATTGAAATAACCAGACTGTCCCACGAGTCTGGTAGAGAGCACAACAAACCGATGCACTTATCTTCATCTGAGATTTTAATATCAACAGACAACAGCTGACTTACCACAGTATTGAAGGCGTTCAGATGCTCTGTCACCGAGTCTCCATCCTTCATCCTCAAGTTATACAACTTTTTCCGCAGGAACAACTTATTCACCAGAGACTTAGATTGGTACAAAGTCCCAAGTTTTTCCCACAAATTCTTCGCCGTAGCTTCCTCAGATACATTCAACAATACTGAATCTGAGACACACAACCGTATTGTGCTCTTAGCCTTCCGATCCAGTTTCTTCCAGTCTTCATCTGACATTGCCGTTGGTTTAGTACCTGGATCTACCGCGATCCATTGATCTTTATCCACCAGCAGATCCTCCATCTTGAGCTTCCACAACTCAAAACTCTGACCATTAAATTTCTCGATCTCTATCTTTCCGCCGCTCGCCATCTTCTTTCACCGCAAGAATCGATCCCGCAGATCTCCCACTGAACAAGGTCTACCACAGGCCCGAGCAAAAAACCCTCAACAACAAAGGCGTCCCCTTGAAGCCGAAACAGCTTTGATACCAAATGTAGGTTTTAACCCTGAACAAAAATATCTACACACGATTCTTATAACAGAAAATAAACAATAGCAAGAGCATAAAACATAAAACAGATAAACACAGAGATTTTTCCCCTGGATCCCAAATCGGGACGACCAGCTTGATTTTTCATTATATTCCTTTTAGTGTTACAACACATATATATACATGCTGGAGCATACATAAACCCCAATCCATAAACCCCGGATTAGAACATAACCGTAGTTCCCTTGACCAGATCTACAAAAATACCAGGGGCCGAAAACCATCGAACCCCAAAACCATGTGCAAAACCATGCACAAAACCATGGGCGGATCCGCCTATGAGTGGGTCCGCACAAAAAACCAATTTTGGTCGGGGCGCTGCCTCAGACCCCAACGGTGGGGACTGCTTCGCCCCTCGTGACCCCCCAGCTATGCCCGACGCAACATACAACGTGTGGGGCTAATCGTGGAAAGAATATAACACATACCCAACATGAAATACAATTTTTTTGATATAAGAATAATTCACAATTTAGAATTAAGACACAGGTTGGCTCTTTTGTGTGTAACAACAACACTACATGAGAATAATCATATAGGCTTCTTAAAGAGATGAAATTCATTTTGATTTTTATGTGGTTCTATGATCTTCTGTGTATAATTTCTATGTTGATAGTGGAAAACAAAATCACTCCCTATACTCATACTAAGAGGCCTTAAATTGAAAGATATGTAAACCAATTTACTTGGACAGAAAATATTCTGGAGGAAGCCTAAGAAAAACTTGTTTCGACTTCAACTTCACAGACTCCTATTCCCTAGGAGAAATCATACAAGGGGCAGAGAGAAGAAGAGTCACCTTCAGTGACAGACAATTTGGGAAATAGTTCAATATTATGTATAGAAAGAGGAACAAGATTATTCCTAAAGTAGACTTAGAAAATAATGTAGGAGCTGCTATCATTATCAAGGAAACACCATATTCATCATAGGTAGGAAAAACATTTATTTCATCTCCTACAATGTTATTAGTATTAGAGGGTCAACAAGATACAGTTCAGACTTCAACAATTGTTCAAGGAGAAAAGGAAAAGAGCATTTTTGACAAATACAGAGAAATCAAGCATAAGAATGAAATTCTTAAGAACAACACTTATACACAATTTTGGAAGAATACTTCCAGTTCACAGAGCATACTCATATTAGCATTTGACTGAAAGAGAGGGAGGATGAAATTTTCCTTCCTCGAGGCTCAAATTCCACATCCCAAAACAACAACATACTATAAAAAGACAATAGTTGATTTTGACACAAAATACATCCATCCCATTGATAAAATGGAGATGCACAAACAAACTGGTGAGATGATTTGTTCTACTCTAACTAATTACACCATGAATCTATCTAAATTTTAGGTGTCACTTTCGAACATTCAGTCTAAGCTGAAGATGGAGAAGCTTTCTTCTCTTTCCAAGGACACCAGGATCAAATATTTGGAGGATTTGGTTGTGAAGATGGGTTATGGTCCATAAAATATGAAGGTTGGAGAAGATTTGATTAAGAAAAGTAATGATGACATTGCAGCATTGAGGAAATAGCTAAGGTTGCCAACAACTAAATATTGGCTCACTAAAGACATTGAACAATACGAGACACATAAGGGAGACATCATGAAATTGATAATGGAACAAGATTCTTAGATTAGAAATATGGAGAAAATGATAAATGAGAAATAGCATAGATCAAAGGTAACCATGGTTCCTCTAGATATTGTGCCTCTCACAACAATCCCCACTACAGGAGTTGCAACATCACCTACACCTTATGCCAAATCTGCAGATGCTACTAAGCAATTGAGAAAGGTTGTTGAGAACTTGTCAATTCAAACTGAGGAGATAAAGAAGTTGCAGGGACAAGTCAAATATTTTTAAGATAAAAAAACTAGGAGTGATGCTTCATATTTGGCGGAAGCACTAAAATCCAAAATGATGATAGAAAGGTTACAAAAAGCAGAAAGAGAGTTAGCTATTGGCCAGACCTTGGCCCAAGAAAAGGAAAGCATATGGAAGGACATTATAAATTCTATGAATTAAATTTGACCATGTATCCAAATTATTTTTTAGAAGAGGGACCTGATAAAGAAAGCAAAAGAAGCAATTACAGAGATAAAAGAAAATTTGGGTAATAAGCCCACTCAAGCTCCCAACATCATAAAATTCCTAAATTCAAAGAATAAGTATGAACTAGAAGACTTAGGAATTGATGATAGGACTAAAACTATCTTGGATGTAAAGAAGGTTTTAACAAAAAGAAATCTCATAACTCAGCTAGAAGAAAACTGTCAAGGGTTGGAGATATCAGTTAACAGGGTTTTCAGCAAAATAGAAGCATTTAATAAAAAAGGGTTACGTAGTGTATTTATAATTAATGATAAATTAATTACTCAAGAATATTATATTAAGAAGATCAAGGAGGTAGCTAGAGCCAACTCCAAATTTACAAAAATAAAAGGCAATATGACAAGAAGAGAATTCCTTGAAGGAATATGGAATGATTTTTATGTTCAACATGAAGTAAATCATATCTTCATGGTAAGACCAACTTTCAAAAAATACACTGAGGTAGATAAGATTTATAGGAAGGTAACTAAGTTGGCTATTCCAAATGAGGAAAGGTGGGATATATTATGAAATTACTAGATTGATTGGTAATTCCACATGTGGTTACAAGACCAGCAAGTGCAGCAATAATAGATGGGCCATATCATAAACAAATTCCTCCGAATTAGAGCCACCTCTCCACGCAATTATCCACCTATCCTATTAGTCAACAAAATTAGATAATTTGTTTAGATTATTGCTAAATACACCCTTTCGGTTGAGACATGAGTTTTGTAATTATTGCATAAATACTTCACACTTTGAAGTATTCTAGGTTGATTGTTGAAATGTTTTTTCTAAAGCTATTTTACTTTTTCTAGTCGATGGACTGATCAATAATACAAGGAAATTCTTCACAAGATTCATGTGCTAGTCAAATTGGCAACGTGTTTCTTCTATTTATGCGTTATTTCATTTTTTCCTTTATTGTTCTTTCTTTAAAGCTTAATTAGATTACATAAATGGTGACAATAAGGATTTGTTGAAATATACACCTTGTTCTGGCTATAAGTAATTTCTATGTTTTCTTCTGATGTCAAACTAAAGAATTATTAAATTCTCTTTATTTTCCACTGAATCTTATTGTTTCTTTTATTCCATATCATTTTTATTCTGAAAAGATCAAACTAGTTCACCTAGCTTTCATTGTCGTAGTTCTTTAAAATTTGATGTTGATCTAGTTAGTTTTATAGACTCCATAGCCCAGTGGAAGTATAAATAACTCAATCAACCAAATAAATCAAAAAGGTTACAAATAAATCAAACAAACAATTGCATAGTCATAACTAGCCTAAAATTTATATAAAACAAAGCTAAATTTTACAGAGAGATCCCTCTCTGAGTTTAGAAGGGCTAGCTTATAATATTAAAAGTGGGTTTGATGTTATTTTCTATGTTTACTCTAACAATCTCAAAATTACATAATGATAACATAGTGGTGACCATACTGGGGGCAATTGAAAATACTTTAATTTTCTGCAAAGTGATTTCCCTAGTTAAAAGAAGTGTATTTTAGGAATATTTCAAAGATTGTTTTCCTTTTAATTTTGTAAATAATAGTGTTTCTGTGTGTTTCATACTTTAATTTTGGCTCCAAAAAGAGCTTATACTAGATCTCATCCTGATTCTAAAACTTCCACTATTGTTGATGATCCTGAAATAATTTTGAGGAGAAGAAGTTTAGCTAAGAGTCATGGAGGTAGAAGTCCTCCTCTTAGGGTAGATTCTCTTCCAAATAGATTTTTCAGTTTAGAGGAAATTGATTTTTATTTTCCATTTAAGCATAATTCTTTTAGGACTAAGTCTAAAATTTGGGTTGACCAAAATGTGGTATATGAGTCTACCTTGCAACATCTTTCATTTGAAGGATATTCTTCCCAACCTGATCCTGATCTTCAAATCCTTCAAGCTTTGATAAATTAAAATATTTAGTATCATTTCTTAACCTATCTTTCCATGAGGCATACATCCAACAATCTGTTGAACTCTCAACCTTAAATTTTGTAGTCTCATCCAGTTCATCTTAGTCTGTTCATCCAAGGTCATCGAGTCTAACTCCCTATATAGTTTCCACTACCACCATTTTAATTTATTACCAAGAAACTCAAACTCCATATTCATCCCAACCCCCATCTTCAACACAACCTTCACCTTCAATTCAACCTCCACCTTTCATCCAACCTCCACTTTTCATCCAACGTACACCTTTAATCAATCCTCATATTATCCATCCTCATATACCCATCATCGACGAAAGATATGCTCCACTTGTTCTTGAGGATCCTTCGGAAAACATGCCATGGAACTATCAAATTAGGACACCTCGGTTTGATTGTACTAGACCCATAACTGCCCAACAACATGTTGATAGGATGAATGATAGTTTTGATGTTCAATAAGTTGATGAAGAAAATGTTAAAATGAGATTATTTGCTCAAAGTCTTACTGGAGAATTTAGAAAATTATTCAAAGCCTTGCCACCTAATAGAATTAATGATCTCCCTACATTTCATCATTCATTCATCAATCGATGAGAAGTTAAAAAGAACCCTCCTCATATTCTATCAGAATATGAAAGTATTAGAAGGGAAGTTGGGGAAAGTGTCCTGGATTATTGCACTCAATTCAATAGTGTTTATAACACAATTGTTGCAAACATTAAACCACCACAAGGTTTAGCCTTAATAAAATTTCCTAATGTCTTTGAGGCAGACATGTCTTATCAACTAAGAGAGAGAAACTCTGCTACTTTAGAAGAAATACAAAGAGAAGTAGTTAGTGTAGAAGCCAATTTGTTAGCAAAAAGAGCTAGGATGAGAACAAAAATAAGAGTGACAGTGAAAGAGGAACTGCCAACATCTTCTTTTTATGCTAAGACAAATTATTTGGTAATAAAAATAGAGAGAATGATGGAAAGAATCAGTTTAAGAGACAGAATTCCCCCAAGAGAAAATGATTCTCGTCCACAAAACTGAAACCAAAATGTTAGGAGAAATCCACCACAAATCAAACAAAGGGAAAAAAAGGGACCATACCAGGAAATTAAACCTCCTTTCTAAGATAATTATGCTACTCATGAACATGAAATAGTTGAAGAGGTAGAATAAAATTAAATAAATCTAACGAGAATAAATGATGATGAGACAATTTTTCATACTGAAGAAGAACAAGAAATTTTTAATTTATCTCAAGAAGAGCTTGATTATGAGGAATCAGATGATTATAAAAAGGTTTTTGAGTATTCTATGATGGAATTTCACAGAAAATACAACCTTAGGAGTAAGAAAACATCAGGTACCCCTAGCAAGAAGACTTATGATATTCTTGCTAAGAAGACCTATGATACTACTATTAATAAAATCATAGATACTCCTGCTAAGAAAATTGTTGAACTTCAAGTCAAAGGACAGTAGAAAATCCTGCTAAAAATATAGTTGACATTTCTTCAAAAGAAACTCAAACAGATATTCCAACCACAAGTCAAAAACAAGTGCCTATCCCAAAATTTGCTGCTAATAAATCAGATTTCCTAAGCATGAGTAAAGTTCAGACATCGTTCAATATTGAGAATGAGTTAGAAAATATCAAAATAATTATTCCTTTAACAGAGCTGATGAACAAAAAAGTGTATAGATCTTAGGTAATGAAGCTCTTAATATAGGGGAAAATATAGATACTGTCAATTTAAATGATGACCAACCTAAACTTTTATTTCGACCAAAAGTAGATGGAAAACTTCGGGAAGGAGGAGTGCCTCCCTTCTATGTTAGCCTAAATGTTCATGACAAAATTCTGCATAATTCCATGCTACATTTAGGTGCCTCACATAACTTAATTACTAAGGTTGTCATGGATAAATTAGGACTTGACATGCTTAGATATTATCAAATATCTGTGTGTTACATTGGCAAAATTCGAGCCAAAATTTTGGTGATGGATATAGTGGTTGCAGATATACCCCCTAAGTACGACTTTTTTTTGTCACGCTCATGGGGAGCTAATTTGAATGTAATCCTATAGATGGATATGACTTTTTCTACCATACCAATATTTGGTGAGAAAAGGAGATTGTATAGGGAAAAATTGATGAAATTCATGGTAAGTAGTCAAGAAAAGGCACACAACTATCCTTTGTACTCTCTCCATTCAAATATCGACTCATTCATTCTCTATAATGATGGATACATCAGCGCTCAAGTTTCTAACTCAAATATTGATATCAGTGAAATAGATAATAATAAAAAAAATAGTGGAACAAGACACTTAGCTCGAACCTCTTTAGGACAAGGAATTTGATGGATCTTGTAGCAAATATGGTTATGGAGCATGAGTGTGGGTTTAAAACTCAGTAAATAATCATGATTAAGGACATTCATACAAGCTTAAATCCCAATGGACTAATAATATAGCTGAGTATGAAGCATTAATTATAGGGTTACAATTACTGAAAAATATGGGTGCTAAAAGAATTTCCATTCAAGGGGATTATGAGCTATCATAAATAAAATAAAAGGAGAATACTATACAAAACACCTTAGATTAAGAGCATACATAAATTTTGTGTTGGATTTTCTGGAGATTTTTATGGAATAGGACCTTTTTTTAATCCCTTGAAATAAAAATATTCTTGGCGATAGTCTTGTCATTTCTGTCAATACCTGTAAAATACCCTGTCCCAATCGACAATACACAGCGGAGGTGAAACACAGACCAACTATTCCATACAATGTTAGATATTTTCAAGTATTTGGAAATGATAAGAAAATTGAAAATTTTCTACTATCTAAGGATGAGTTTGAAGAAGATAGTATAGATGTAGAGCGTAAATTAAAAAATAAGATAGTTTTACATTATGATTTAATAAAACAGTTAGACAAGAAATATGTGAATAAACATGTATATAAAGTTGTAAATAAAGTAGAATTGCTTGAAATAGATAAATAAAAAGAAGAACTTGAAATAATTCAGTTAAAAGATAATTTTTTGACTAGAGGATTGGTTCCATTAGAAGAGTTGTTTGAATTTGATTATGTAGCCAAGAAAACCAAGATTGAGCCCACAGGGACAGATGTAGAAGAATGCAACATGGATAAGGAAAAAGACCCAAAAATGATAAAATTTTCTGAATCATTACCACCTACTGAAAAAGAGAAATAGATTTCTCTATTCAAATAATTCACTAATGTGTTTTCCTAGAGTTATGAATATCTAAAATCATATGACACTAGCATAATACAAGAGATAATTCCCATTAAAGAGTATTAGAAACCCTTTAAACAATAAATTCAAAGAATAAATCTAGTAGTGATGCCTCTAATTGAGAAAGAAATCAAGAAAATGTATGATGCTAAGATCATGGTTCCTCTTAGGTACTCTAAGGGGGTTTATAATATAGTACCAACAAGGAAGAAAACATGTGAAATCATATTGTTTATAGATTTTAGAAACTTTAATAAAGTCACACTAAAATACAACTACCCTTTACCTAAGATGGACCACATTTTCCAAAAGGTAGTTGGATCTAGTAGGGTTTCTTTGTTAGATGGTTTTTCATGTTACAACCAATTTTTGGTTCACTAGGATGATCAGGATAAGAACAAAATTATTACTGCATGGGGTACCCTCATGTATGTGAAGATGCTTTTTAGGTTAATGAATGTTGGAGACACATTTTAGAGAGCAATGGCTATTGATTTTGCCGATGAAATTGGAAGATTTATTGTTATAGATCTAGACGACATCATGATTTATTCCAAAACTCATGAAGAACATTTGTTACACTTGAGAAGAGTTTTTGGAAAGTGTAGGAAGTTTGGGATTTCACTTAACCACAAGAAAACACTTTTTGGCCTTGAAGAAGAAAATTTTTTGGGTCATATCATTTTCAAAGAAGGTATTAGGATTCATCCAAGTAGGATTGAAGCCATCTTGAAAATCAGTCATCCTAGAAATATTAAATAACTTCAATCATTTATTGGCAAAATAAACTTGTTTGGTCAATTTAGTGTGTCCTAAATTGCTAACATAAATTATCAACCAGGGATTCGTAAGCTGACGAAGTGTGGTGCACTATATGTGCAAGATAACCTATCTCTTACTTTTTGTCGTTTTTGGATTTTTATGAGATTCTAAAAGACAAGTATGGTTATGGATATTCAAGGCAATGATGTCCTTTATAATGATTTACCAACTTGAAACTGAAAAAGGAATTTGAAACATACAATGACAAAACTTGAAAGGAAATGAAAATGTGCTACTGAAATGAAAAAGGTGCTGCTAATCTAATAAATCAAAACAATGAACTAGTGAGCATGAAACCAAACTATTCTTGCTGCTATCTAAACACAAAAGAAACTATGCTGAAAGAAATCCAAAAGTTGCAATAAAGTAAATCTAAACCAAATTACATCAACTTGTCTTCTGATCCCTCATCATTAGTCCAGCTATGATTTTCGGAAGTAACCATAAACAACTTGAGTAACTAATATCTAACTTGCAGAAAGTAAACTAATATCAAACCACACATTCATAATTCAATCCCTCACCATCAGTCCAGCTGTGGCTTTCGGAGGCAACTGAAGATGTTATGAGCAATTTAATATATCTAACTTGCAGAAAGGAAACTAATATCAAACTACACATTTCATAATACAATCCCTCACCATCAGTCCAGCTGTGGCTTTCGGAGGCAACTGAAGATGTTATGAGCAGTTTAATATATCTAAATTTGCAGAAAGGAAACTAATATCAAAATACACATTTCATAATACAATCCCTCACCATCAGTCCAGCTGTGGCTTTCGGAGGCAACTGAAGATGTTATGAGCAGTTTAATATATCTAAATTTGCAGAAAGGAAACTAATATCAAACTACACATTTCATAATACAATCCCTCACCATCAGTCCAGCTGTGGCTTTCGGAGGTAACTGAAAATGACATGAGCAGCTTAATATCTAAATCTAACTACTAAAGCAAATGTGCAAGACTGAAATAAACAAAACAGTGCTGGAATTAAACAAAAACTAAGAAAAAGAAATCAGCAGAAGGACAATATTGATTTCATGTCATTAGTCATAAAAAGATGTGCAAGTGCCCGGGCTGCCATGAAAAATTATGCTAAAAGCTATGATTTCAGAAAGCAATCTAAGTAAGGAAATATGACAAAACATAATTGAAAGCAACTTATCTAGAAAACATGTAAAAGCCTCCTTGGATAGTAGGGGCCCTCTGCTACCAATTTGGTGTAGTCCTTAGCTCCTTGAAGATAAGATCACAATAGCATCAAATAACTAAGCTTCTTTATTCAAAAACTCATAAATCTACATCCCATTCCATCCTGAACTTTGTTACAAATCTATTTCCTCATTACTTCCTCATTACTTTCTCATTACTTATGATAGGAGAAAGCTTCTCCTATTTATACAAAATATGAGGAGACATCTCATTAATGGGAGTCCATGAATCTCTCCCTCCATCTCTAGAGTTACAATCAAAATAGGAAATGATAAGACACATGTCTTTCTAGAGTTTTAACACAACTTGAGGAATGAGACACATATCCTCTTAGAGTTTCAATACAACAAGGAAGTGAGACACATATCCTCTTGATCCCATAATCTTCTCCAACCAAATTTGAATTTGGCCTTAGAGTGCCACATAAGGGTCTTCTAGAAGTCTCCTTTTGACCTACACATGTCACAAAACTCATAACACATATATAGATATATGAAACTATGTTAATTTTCTAGTTTTTAATCATAAATTCACTTTAAATACATAAAATAAATAACTTTAGAAAACAAGGATCCTAACCCATATATTTATGAAAATGGTTACTTGATGTAGGGTTTTAGGTCAGATGGCTATGAAATAAGAGCTAAATGGTTATGACATAATGAAAATATGTATGAATATGGAAAACACTTTTGAGACTCAACATACCCCCCAACTGAAGTTGTTGCATGTCCTCATGCAACTATTGCAATGATTCATTTGTCCATGAGTTGATCTTTGACTCATATAGATTCGTTCCAAACTTTGCTTCTTGATATTTTCTTTTTTGGCAAAGTATAATACATTTGATTGCAACACATTTTTTTTTTTTTTCAATGGTTGGTTCTTGTGTGACAACCATTTTTTTTTTTTTTTTTTTGAGCATTGGTTCTTGTGTAACAATGCTTTATTTTCTTTGTTGCATCAAAGTTCATGAAAACATTTAGAATCAACTACTTCATCAATGAATTGATCGTTTGCAAGGCATATAATCTTTTGAATCATGTTGCAACAATAGTTGGTTGGGAAGTATATGTGGATGGAAATGAAATGAAAATGTGTGATAGTGTATGACATGTGGATATGAAATGATGTCCCTTTCCCCCCCAACTAAAGATATGACAATGTGGAAAAGGGAGTGAGAAATTTTTCCAAAGTTACAATTTTAGCATTCTAATGAATTACATGACTAAAAATTAGAAAACAACATACCTTCACTTACCTTAAATGTGGATGAGTTGTATATGTGTGGTGGCTGCAAAATTCTGATCATATTCTTCTTCAAGTGGCTGAACAAGAGGAGTCATGGATAAAGAGATGAGATGACTTTTATTGCTTCTACTAAAACTTGTTGAATCTGCTCCAAAATGCTGAAAATAATAGTCTTCATGTCTTCAAAACTCATTGGCACAATTCCTACTATGTGAAAAGATGTTCTGATGTCGAACATAGTAGGAAATTGTTGAATTAGTGGCCATTAATGGATGCCACTAGTCAACACGAGAACTCTCACCATTGATGACAATGAGAGTCAAGATGCCCAAACACATCTTGCTAGGTACGAATAATTCTGCTGATGTCGAGTCACCTAGAAGATCTGACGAACAAGAGACATTAATGTATTCCCATTGCTTGTCAGCATGAGAACTTGCCATTAAGGCATGCAAGCCTCAAGGTGTTTTTACAAAGAACTTAGACTCAAAGGACTATGTACTCAATAATTTGCATTAAAGCAGGGCTTATTTGCGGAATGAAAATGACATGAAATGGAAAATGAAAATGGAATATGGCAATGGAGAGTATAAATGGAAATGGACAATAAGGATGTGAATAAGTCTCTTGCTTTTATTTGTGGGTTATGAATGGACAAGAGGAAATGGAAAGTGGATGTGAATGTAAATGAAAAACATGAAGTGAAATGAGGTGAATGGTTTATTATGAGATATGGATGTGATGGAGACAATAGTATCTGAAAGTTTTTCAAGTGTTTGGATCTGATTTTGCATCAGCATATTTCCTCCTCTTTGTTGCTGATCATCCTCTTATGAAACAAATTGGTCTCTTAGAGAGACACCATTGTCTTGTAGTCATTTGTCCTTCCTCCTGGAACCTGCAAAAAAAACTAATACTTCTTCTGCAATGGAATGTAATATTATCAAAGGGAGAGAGGTGATCAATCTCTCTAGTTATGATGTTTACACACAAAACTAAGAATTTGTATTAATGAAACAAGTTCTCAAAGGAAAAATCAAAAGAATTTATACCTGTTTTGGAATTAGTGCCTCAAGTTGAATGTAGCTTCTTTTCAGAAATTTATTTCATTATTTTCCATTTCAAACTCTAATGATGGATTTCTCATTGTATAGATCTTGTTGAGACCTTTCCAACGATACTTGGATCATCAAAATCTGATTTTGTATGAGAAAGTTATGCTGATTTGAACAATGAGGTTTTTCAGCTGCGGAATTGGACTTCAGCTACAGAATTGGAGAACAGCTGCGGAATTGGAATTTAGCTGCGGAATTTCGACGGTTTCTGTAGCTAAAAATCTTGAATAAAAAATTAGCCATTCATCCTTCATCATCAATCCAAAATTAATCAATACCTTCAGAAAAAGTGAGCAAATAACTTATTCATTTCATTGATTCAAAATTATTATTATTATTTTTTATTTTTTTTAAACAACAAAAGAGAAATGCAATTTTTTTTTTTTTTTAGCAAAACAAACATCATTACTTCCTTGACCAATCCATGTTTTGTATTACAATCAGGAATTATTTTAGCATCATCGGATGCCCAAAAAGCTACCATGTTGTAAAAGACTGTACAAATTTTTTTTGCATGCAGCATTAAAGTGAACAGTTTTAATATTTTCATGAACTTTTCAGTAGTAAATGCATGCTCCTGGCATAAGAGAAGTGGTATTCTTGAATGGGAAGGCACTTCACATCTACAGGTACTAACTACCACTGTTAGGAAACGCCAAAGCAGTGAACACTGATAACTGGATTACAGAGAATGGTTCATGAGGATCTTCCATTGAGAACTCAGTTTGACAGAAATCCCCATCGGAAGTTTTGACAGATAACCATAAACTGTTATTCCATAGATATCATCCATAAAACTAACTCTATTTCACATAGTTTCTCAGAACCATTATGAAGCTTCACTCAATGCTTATATAAGAAGAATAAACAGTGCAATGCAATACAACAGATCTCAATAATGTGGTGAAGCTTCAAGCGGACTGAGATCTGCACCGTGGCTATATGTCAGTTCAATACGGAACCAGAGGTCATACTTGCACGGGTCATAAACATCTGGAATCCACGTTGATTGACTTTAATAGAATTTGTATTCAATTTAAATTCTTCTTCCTAGAGATCAGGAAACTGAATTATCACTGCAGAGTGCCGTTTTCAAATTCTTCACTCAGAAAAACCGTTTTTCCTCACGCGGCAGGCAAAAATGGCCTTCAAATAACCGAGAATTTCTCCCAGACCGCCACTAATTTCTTAAAACGGTTTATGGGTTATCTAATTGACCTCGTTAGCGAAAAAACCCATGTCGTGGATTTTCAAAATTCATTCTAGTTTGATCAGAAAACGTGTTTAAAGATGACGTGTTAATAAAAGTTGCGTTTTCTGAGTGCGCTGTAACAAAATCAATTCTACGTGCCTGAGTTAATTGCTGTGATTTTGGTAACCACCGTTTGCACAAATATTTAAATTCGAATTGCTTTGACCTCTGTTTGTTTTCTTTCAGGTTCGGCTATAGCTGCATCAATCAACCTTCTAAATCAGATTTGTATGATGTGTTTTCAACCGTAACTTCACCTTCTCCTCAGCATCATCAAAACGTTGAGTTAGTTTCCATGCAATTTCTTCCGTCTCTGGTGGAGAATATTTCAGGTGGTAAGTTTTACCTGTCACGAGATCAAGTCTCCTTCCAACAACTCTCTCCACAAGGATTTCATCAGGCACATCTAAGAGAATAAAGAGATCTGGGCTGATACGAAGACTGTCAAGAACAAGCTGTCGTTTCGTCATGGCCATTGGTATTGATTTTTGTTTTGTTTTTGTTTTTCAATTTTTTTTTTTTTTTAATAAAACTATATATGTTATATTTTCAAGAATTAAAAATATACATATATGTTTTACTAAACAAAATGATTTTTTTTTTTTTAATTTGTTTTGTTAATAAAATTACACATATTGTATTTTGAAAAATTAAAAATATACATATGTAATTTACTAAACAAAACAATTTATTGAAATTTTTTTTAAATGATTTTGTTATTAAAATTATATATATATTTTCAAAAATAAAAATATACATATATATCTTAGTAACAAAACAATTTAATTTTTTAATTTTTTAATTTTTTTTTTTCATTTTTTTAATTGATTTGTTTAATAAAATTAGGTATGTGATATTTTCAAAAATTTAAAAATATACATATATATTCATTAAACAAAACAATTTATTGAAATCAAAGTTTTTCATGAAAACAATTTTTTTTTAAATTGTTGAATCAATTGAAATGATGAAGTTTTATTGTCTCCTCTTTTTTTTTTTTTCACATAACAATTCTTTTTCTGATCCTCCAGATCACACAAAGTGCAAGAGGAGAGCATACTCAAGAATTATTAATTTTTTTTTTTACATAACAATCCTTTTTCTGATCCTCCAGATCACACAAAGTGCAGGAGGAGAGCATACTCAAGAATTATTAATTTTTTTTAGATGTAAGAAATAAGGCTACCTAGTTACACTTCCCCGGCAACGGCGCTAAAATGTTTGGTCAATTTAGTGTGTCCTAAATTGCTAACATAAATTATCAACCAGGGATTCGTAAGCTGACGAAGTGTGGCGCACTATATGTGCAAGATAACTTATCTCTTACTTTTTGTCGTTTTTGGATTTTTATTGATCTTGGTTGGTTTCCTAATGTGAGATGGAAATTCTAAAAGACAAGTATGGTTATGAATATTCAAGGCAATGATGTCCTTTATAATGATTTACCAACTTGAAACTGAAAAAGGAATTTAAAACATACAATGACAAAACTTGAAAGGAAATGAAAATGTGCTACTGAAATGAAAAAGGTGCTGCTAATCTAATAAATCAAAACAGTGAACTAGTGAGCATGAAACCAAACTATTCTTGCCGCTGTCTAAACACAAAAGAAACTATGCTGAAAGAAATCCAAAAGTTGCAATAAAATAAATCTAAATCAAATTACATCAACTTGTCTTCTGATCCCTCATCATTAGTCCAGCTATGATTTTCGGAAGTAACCATAAACAACTTGAGTAACTGATATCTAACTTGCAGAAAGTAAACCAATATCAAACCACACATTCATAATTCAATCCCTCACCATCAGTCCAGCTGTGGCTTTCGGAGGTAACTGAAGATGTCATGCACAATTTAATATTTCTAACTTGCAGAAAGGAAACTAATATTAAACTACACATCCATAATTCAATCCCTCACCATCAGTCCAGCTGTGGCTTTCGGAGGCAACTGAAGATGTTATGAGCAATTTAATATATCTAACTTGCAAAAAGGAAACTAATATCAAACTACACATTTCATAATACAATCCCTCACCATCAGTCCAGCTGTGGCTTTCGGAGGCAACTGAAGATGTTATGAGCAGATTAATATATCTAAATTTGCAGAAAGGAAACTAATATCAAACTACACATTTCATAATACAATCCCTCACCATCAGTCCAGCTGTGGCTTTCGGAGGTAACTGAAAATGACATGAGCAATTTAATATATCTAAATCTAACTACTGAAGCAAATGTGCAAGATTGAAATAAACAAAGCAATACCGGAATTAAACAAAAACTAAGAAAAAATAAATTAACAGCAGAACAATATTGATTCCATGTCATTAGTCAAAAGATATGCAAATGCCCGGGCTGCCATGAAAAATTATCTTAAAAGCTATGATTTCAAAAAGCAATCTAAGTAAGGAAATATGACAAAACATAATTGAAAGCAACTTATCTAGAAAACATGTAAAAGCCTCCTTGGATAGCAGGGGCCCTCTGCTACCAATTTGGTGAAGTCCTTCAGCTCCTTAAAGATAAGATCACACTAGCATCAAAGAACTAAGCTTCTTTATTCAAAAACTCATAAATCTACATCCCATTCCATCTTGAACTTTGTTACAAATCTACTTCCTCATTACTTTCTCAGTACTTCTTCATTACCTATGATAGGAGAAAGCTTCTCCTATTTATACAAAATATGAGGAGACATCTCATTAATGGGAGTCCATGAATCTCTCCCTCCATCTCTAGAGTTACAATCGAAATAGGAAATGATAAGACACATGTCTTTCTAGAGTTTTATCACAACTTGAGGAATGAGACACATATCCTCCTAGAGTTTCAATACAACAAGGAAGTGAGACACATATCCTCTTGATCCCATAATCTTCTCCAACCAAATTCGAATTTGGTCTTAGAGTGCCACATAAGGGTCTTCTAGAAGTCTCCTTTTGACCTACACATGTCACAAACCTCATAACACATATATAGATATATGAAACTATGTTAATTTTCTAGTTTCTAATCATAAATTCACTTAAAATACATAAAATAAATAACTTTGGAAAACAAGGATCCTAACCCATATATTTATGAAAATGGTTACTTGATGTAGGGTTTTAGGTCAAATGGTTATGAAATAAGAGCTAAATGGTTATGACATAATGGAAATATGTATGAATATGGAGAACACTTTTGAGACTCAACAAAACTTCCTACGAAGATTCATGCCCAACCTTGCAGAACTCCTCATAAACATAAAAAACTTGCTAAAAAAAGACTCATAAATAAGATGGAGCATTGAAGCCAGGAAATAATTTGACCAAGTGAAACAAGCTCTGACAAAAGAGTTGGTCCTAATCAGTCCATCTTTCACCAAATTTTTTATAATATTTTCATTTCCATCTGAACATACTATTCTAATAGTTATTTTATAGAAAAAAAATGAGGTATATGTGCAACCCATTGCGTTCTTTAGTAACACTTTAATATACGCTGCATTGAAATATAACATAATAGAGAAACAAACATTGTCCCTAATAAAGGAAATTAAGGATTTTAGAGTATATATTATCCATGCTCACATAACTGCTTATGTAAAAAATTTTGTGGTTAAGGATATTTTGACTCAAAATAGACCAAATGGTAAAAGAGGTAAGTGGATTTCCATTATTATTGAATATGACATAGAAATCAAACCCACCAAGTTCATTAAGGGACAAGGACTAGCCAGATTGATGGTTGAGTCTAATTGTCATACCTTGGATATGAATTTTTTGTAGTTGTGTTAGATTATCAAGAGGAGAAGGAGACTCCACAAATAGATGAGGCTTTTATAACCTCACCCTATTATGTAGATCACATTTTTGTATTATTCAATTTACAAGCTCATCCTAGTTTAACTAAAACAAAGGCTATATTTCTTAAGCTAAAAGTAGTGAAATTTTGTATCTTACATAGAATTTTATATTGGAATGATGCTCATGGAATTTTACTAAAATGTTTGTTGAAGGATGATGCAGAAAATACTATGCAGGAATTTCATGAAGGAGACCATGGTGGACATTTGTATTGGAAAACGACTGCTAACAAGATCATAAGATCCAGTTTTTAATGGCCTGCCCTTTTTCCTGATGTCCATACGAAAGTTACCTCTTGCCACAAGTGCAAAAATTTTGAAGGAAAGATAAAATTGTTTCCCCTACCCTTGAAACATATATCTATTGAAAGCCATTTCCGATAGTGGGGTAGTATTTCATTGGAGAATCCATCCACCATCCTCAGCCCAACATAAATGGATCCTTGCAAACACTGAATATTTCACCAAATGGATTGAGGCCACACCCTCAAGAAAAGAAACTGATGTTGTAATTATCAAATTTCTGGAAACCAATATACTGTCAAGATTTGGATGTCCAAGTAAGATTATCACACATTATGAAACAACTTTTAAGTCAAAGAAAACGGTAGATTTCTACAAAAAATATCATATTATTCTTGGAAATTCAACTACTTATTACCCTCAGGGTAATGGGTTACCTGAATATTGCAATAAAAGTTTGGTTAACATTATTAAAATTTTCTAGAAGAAAATAAGAAGTCATGGAATAATAAGTTGATAAATGCACCTTGGGCCGATAGACTTACCACAAAGAAATCCATTGGCATGTCACCATACCAATTGGTTTATGGAATGGAATTCCAGTTATGAAAATAATCCAAGAATTGCAGGTTGAACCAAATGATACTCATAGAAGGATAAATTAGACCATTCAGCTAAAAAAATATAGGGAAGAAGTCTATAACAAAACACAAGTTATCCAGCAGAATGTCAAAAATATTTTTGACAAAAGAACCAAAGCAGATGATTTCAATCTGGGTGACAGTGTTTTAAAGTGGTATTCAAGAAGTGAGGATAAAGGAAAGCATGGAAAAATTGAAAATATGTGGAAAGGACCATATATCATATATGCCTTCAAAGGTCATAATGCATTTTTTCTCAAAGATTTGGATGGAACAAAGATTCTTGGTGGACATATGAATGGCAGGATTCTCAAGAATTATTTCTCACAAGAGTAGAGGCGTTTCTTATATAAATTAACTATAAGTGTCATTTTCTTTACTATTTTTATTGGGTAACCTATTGATAGTAGTTGAAGCCCTTAGAGAAGGCCCTAAGCTTCCGATTGATATGCCACCATAATTACTACAACAACAAAAAGAAATCAGATGCAGAAATTGTTGAAATAAAACATTCAAGGGTATTGATCAAAGGATCTTAGCACCTCACATGGACAATGACATCCCCAACAGGAGCCACTGTTAGGGTCCTATAATTTATAGGATTTTAAGGTGATTGGACATTTTATCTCAGTTATTTGATATTGTAAATAATATTTCAATTTGCAACTGATTTCCAAAAAAATATATAAAATAAAATGAAAAGAGGATATTTAAAAAATAGAATAAAGAAAAAAGAAAAAAATAGTGAAAAAATAAAAAATAAGATGAGAACCCCACAAAAGAAAAAAGAAAAAAAATATTGAAAGTGTTGCAAATTTAAATGCCACTACTTAATACGTAGTTTCATTCTGTTAAATAAAACTAAGGTTGTGTGCATATTGTTCAAAATTCCACAATCCTTAATCATTGTTTAATCATTCCGGTTAATGATGGTTAAAAAAGTTTAATTCTTTTGTTAATTAGGTTAGAGAATAAGATTGCAAAACTTTTTTATCTTGGCTAATGTTAGTTACGTAGAAAAATGATATTGATTCAATTGTTTAAGTGGAATAAATGGAGAAATAAGTGGATAGGATAGAGTCGGTTTTCTATTTTTTCATAAGAAGTAAAATAAGCATATATGAGCCCAAATACTCCCCTAGAAATGAAGAGAAAGATTAGTTTTAAGACTAGTTAAAAAATTGTAGTTGAAAGAATAGAGGGGGTTAATTCTATTTCAAATGACTCACTATTACATTTTAGCCCAAGTTTCAAAAATAATTATGTAATATGCTCCTAAGGATAACAGTTGAATGAATTAATGTTTTATCCAAAGTTTTGACAAATAATAAAAGGTCACTAGACAACAAAAAAACTTTATTGCTTTCGATTAAGTCGCACCCATCTTTTAGTCGTCCGATCAATAGTCATGCTTGATCTACGATTAAAATTCCTTTTCAGCCTCCTCTTGCCATTTTTCCTTTACCATAAGCAT
Source organism: Pinus albicaulis (assembly GCA_034641835.2). Classification (NCBI taxonomy): domain Eukaryota; kingdom Viridiplantae; phylum Streptophyta; class Pinopsida; order Pinales; family Pinaceae; genus Pinus; species Pinus albicaulis. The sequence continues at coordinate 41,310,407 of CM076572.1, forward strand.
GGGTATAAAAATACATTTTTTCTCCCACTAGTCCTATGCAACATGGTCTGCCCTGACCATTTCGAACACCCCCTCATCATACCGCTTACCACTCTCACCCCCCTCCAAAAACTAGTGACCACCATTCCTTTTCCGCTTTCCCTAACCACACTCCTCCATCCACTAATAGCATGTCGCATGACTATAACCGTTACCCAATTAAAACACTTATGGGGGATTACAGTTAACACATTTAATTTTTCCAGGGTAACTATTTGAAAATTCAACAGACCTGTGCCCACAATGGAGAATTCCCAAAATCATAAAGCCCTGAAAGAACCACCATTTTTTCTTTCCTACTGTAAAATTCTCTCAATTCACCCCGATTTCCAGGTTTTCAAGTGCACACTGACGTTCCTCCATTGATCAAGCATGCGATCGAGCATCGAGAGTCCCGAATCCACCTCTATTTTGGGACGAACCTGTAATAATTCCGTTAAACAGTTATTCCCCCACTAGGAATATTCAATTACTATTTAGTTCTTGAGGTATTGACAGATAATGGGAAATATTTGATGTAACAACCCTAGTTTATGTGTTTGATTTTCAAAACTAGACATTTGAACTTTAATCCAAAGGGGAGTGGACCCCAATGGATAAGTATTTGGTGGATGTAATTAAATATTTAATTATGAAAAATAAATAAAATGATGCTATGCAAATTGACCATAATGAGAATTGTGAGACCACTTGCTAAATCCATGAGGATGGATAGAGGCAAATAATTCCCCAAAAATCTTTCAAAAATCCTTGAAAGAATTTATTTCTAAATTAGATTTTGAGGAAAATCTAGTTTCCCCAATGATGTGGAGAGTAGTTGGGAAGAGGTAAAAAGCTGGGAAAAGAAGAAAGCAGCTTTAAAGATCCCTAAATAGGGAAGCCTAGGCAAACAGGAAGAAAAGCATCCTGATATTCTGGATGCAGAATTAGAAACAGGCTTTGGGGAGAAAAAGCTTAAATAAGCTATTCCTGAACAGATTAGAGGTTGGTCTGTTCTAGGAGGTGGTCACAGCTCAGGGGTGAGTTCTGGAGATAAAGAGACTCTACGGTTGGGAGGACTGGTCAAATACCGAATTGGTATGCACACAGTATTATGAAGTGTAAATATTAATGACTGTAGCTATATAATTCTTGCGATGATTTGTTGTGCTAGTGTTGCTTACATTTACAGAATAGTAGAATAATTAAAATCTATCAGTTCTACATAGTCGTAGGAACCATAAATATGAGGACAAATCAGCGAGACCCTCTAAACTAGTTCTTGGTTTAAATCTGGAGATTATGTTACCTCATAATTTATGATTATGTACTTTAATCTACTTATGTAAAAATTAGAATTTATTTAGTCAACACTATGGGAAAACCCCTAAGCTTGTGGACAGAAGGAAATTAAATAAATACAAGACAGAGTTATAACTCTATTGAATTAACTAAGTGAAGTGCAGATATATAGAATTTATTTTTGAATAGCAGTGTATGTCTAATTATAGTCATTTTAATATCTTCTATAATAAGGACATAATGGAATAGTATGAAATTTTAATACTACTTATATATCTTCAGATAGCAAAGAGATAAAACAAAACATGGCTATCAACTCTAGGAATAATTATGAAAGGATAGTTATGTACAAAAAATATGTGACTAACCCCTTTACAAAGGGATGGTCCAAATGAATACTTGCAAACTATATATATATATATATATATATTGAAGAAGGTAGCCACTAGCTATCCACCAGATATATATAATATATCAGTTAAGAAAGCCAGTCTAAACATTGATACACTCGAACTGATTATATTATGAAAATAAAAGAACAAAAATTAGATGTATACAGTTGTGGGGAACATTTTGCTTGACCTATGAAGCTCTTCTAGATTAACTACAACCTCCTAGGAATACAAAGAGTCCACTGTGGGAGTCATAAAATATCTACAAAAGATAGAACTTGTAGTTACTCATTCACGGAATCACTATAAACTTGAAGAATCTGACAATAGAGAGACTTATATACATTGAAGTCATTATTATGATAAGAACTTGAATAGAGAAATAAAAAACCAGAGAACTGCTTATTTCTTCAATAATAATTAAACCAACAAAATATATATATATATATATATATATATATATATATATATATATATATAATAATAATAATTGAATGAGAGATAACAGGAGAAATTTTTTAAATAACAAGCTGGAAATTATTTGAAAATATTATGGAGTTGTCAATGATATCAGAGACAAAGAATAAATACGATATATATATATATATATATATATATATATATATATATAAATTTGAGCCACCTCGAGCAACAGTCTTTCAAAAAAAAAAAAGCCACACTCTCATTCCAGAAATTAATTACTCAAGGAATTTCATCATCCGAATAATAATTAATAGTAACAGCCTCTGGCAGAGTCTAGTATTATATTAAACATTGTTTATGACTATAAGAAATTTAAATATCTGAACCAATTAGGTAGAATAACGTGATGAGAGGATGGCTTCTCTCCGCCCAAGTGTATACCAACCTGAAAACGCCTAGTGTAGTGAAATTAGCATAAAATTAAACGACGTATCTAATGGTTCGCTGAGAAGGAAAATCATAAGGCGTTGAAATTACCTGCAAAAAAAACAAAGGGTAAGGAGAATGTGAATTTATTTACTGATATGAAAATTAGTGCAACGAAATAACTAAAAAATAACATTAATAAAGGATTACCTTGTGGGTTGAGAAATTCCTTATCTCCCAAAACGACTTGGAACAAAGATAAACCCACAAAATAAAACCAATTAGATCACTGAATAATTCAAGGACGAGCGAAGAATCTAGGGTTGAATTATAAAGAGGAATTGACTCTTGCCTATGGTTATGGCTTGATAGCCGTGGAGGAAGCTAGAAAAATCAGAACGTCAGCATTCGAATAAGATCAGGACATCCACAAAAGACGACGAAGAATACGCTCTATGAAAACAAAAATGATGTAGTTGATTCTCAGACATTATCCATAGAAACGTAAATCTAGATAAACGAGAAGAAATTATCTACGAGAGAGGCATTTTACTAATTGCGACGAAATCCTCAACAGTAAACGACTCAGGTAAGAAAATTTTTATTAACCTTAGCTCTCACTTGATAACACAGAGCGTAAAGATACGAAGCAAGGATACATAGCCAGACTCATTAAATAGAGCATATACTTCAACATTAAGTTAGTGAAATACGCATCAGTGCAAACCTGAAAGGCGTTATGATGAAGGATAGATTCACTTGAAGCCGAGACAAGAATACACTTCGTGTCCTCCATTGTGTAGAGGCTCGACACCAGAGGACAAGAAAAACAAATGAACGGTGAAAAGAGCCGGTTCCACAATAGAACAAAGATTTATATGCTCGTCTCATATCAAAACACCAACAAAAACCCTAATGAGAACAAACAATCTCCACTGTCCAAGTGGCCACGGATCCATAGTCTAAACACGGATTGGTCTGGAGAATTTTTTATTTAATACAACAAATCTCATCACATAAATGAATATCTACGCAATCAATGCCTCAGTACCATAGATCGTATGAGGTGGCCGGCGTAATAGAAGGGCTTTATAGCATGGCATGTTTCAGACAAGACGTAAACACATAGAACAGATGACGAGGAAAGCAAACCAGGTTTCCAAGGCCACATACCTTATCGATATTGCCAACGAAATGTAGCGAATGTATTGAAAATTGATCGCACAGATCTCCAGCTCAAACGTATCATAAATGAATGGTACGCTAGAAATCAATGATTCAAAGATATCGCTTAGGTTAAATTCATAAACATGACATGAATTGTAAATAAGAATAGACTTGAAAAAAGTTTGAAATTCCAACCTAGGGTTATACACCTTGGAGTGGGACGAATATATATATATATACCCAATGGCTCATAAGTTCTACACATAAGCCATACGAATATAATGTTGAATGATAATGTATATGTGAGGTGAAGCATATACATATATGGGGATCAATATATATATATATATATATATATATATATATATAATCTTTGATACAAACACTTAGTGGGGAAAACACAAATAAATTATACTTATAAGAGGAATAGAAGAAAATAGGAACTCTGTACCATAGTAGATCAAAAATGGTAAATTTTGACAAACAAAATTGAATAGCTGTGGGGAATAGAAACATAACAGTAAACTCAACTATCATGGAACAACTATGGTCAATAGAAGCACAAAAATAAACTCTCTATATAAAAAAAACAGGAACAATTTTTTTTTTTTTTTTCTTCTGGAAAAGAGGAGATGTTACAAATGGTATCAGAGCTCAGGTTATACAAAACTGGGTTGTTGTTATGTGTGCTCACTGTATAAATGATTTACTGTTGGAAAAAAAAGTTATTTTATTTACTGATTTATGTTGTGTAGTGTACAGTGGTGTTGGAATGGCAGAAGGTGAGGAAATATATGTTGATCTGCGTGATGAAGATAATACACTAGATCCCAACACTCCAGTGATGGCTATGTTGCAGAGTTTTCAACGAGAGATGGCTGTGTTAAGAAGCCAAAATGACAGATTTTCATTGGCCAGTGAGGAGCAGAAAAAACTCATCTGAGAATTAACTTCGCGGAACAGCCAAGAGGGTGAAGGTTCCGAGAAGAGGAAGAATGACGCGTCTAAGGATGATGATGCTGTTAGGCATTAGTATAAACAGAAAATGGAATTACAATGGGAATTCCAAAATATCAAACCTGCCTCCTATGATGGGGAGAAGGAGGAAGATGCTGAAGCCTGGTTGTTGAACATGATTAAGTATTTCCAGGTCTATGAATATGAAAGAAATCTAAAGGCCATATTAGCTGTTTACCAGCTACAAGGTAAGGCTACCTTATGGTGGAAGGAGATGAAAATGGTTCATGCCATTGATGAAAAGACAATTACTTGGAAAGATTTCTAGGTTAAGTTCAAAAACCGCTACTTAAATGAACGTTACTATGATTATAAAGCAAAAGAATTTCATGAGCTTAGACTGGGACAACTTACTATTGATGAGTTTGTCACTAAGTTTACAAATTTGTTGAGATATTTCCCTTACATTAGCGAAGAGAAGGAAAAGGTGCAGAGGTTTTTGAACTGTTTTCCTGTTGTGTACAAAGAGAATATTGAGTTTGATAACCCAGAAATGATGGGCGAAGCTATTAGAAAAGCTATATTGAGCTACCAACAGTTTAAAGGAAAAGGTGAGCATGGAAAAAACTGGGTAAAAAAGGGTGAGATCAAAGGAAAAAAATAGAAACTAGCTTATTTAAAGAACTTTGGCAGGGATCACCAGAGGAAAAAGTTTGATAAACCAAAAGAAAGCCAACCAGCTCAGTCTCAAATTGGTTCCAAACAACTAGATGAAGGAAATAAGAAGGAAGGCACAGTCAAAATGAGGGAACCTTTGAAATGCTGGGGATGTGGAGAACCCCATATTTTGAGGGATTTTCCCCACCGAAACATTCAGATGATTATGAGAGATTGAGAAGCTACCACAGTAAATGACATAGCCAGGAATATACCCACTATTAGTGCAGCATTGGAGAATCGACAAGCAGAACACCAAGCTTCCATGGTTGAAATGGAGGGTAAGATTGTTGACCAATCTGTTACTGTTTTGATTGATCCGGGTGCTTCTTTGAGTTATATTAGTCCAAAAATTGTAGAAAAATGCAATCTTGAACCTGAAAAATTTCAGCAGTATTGGTTGGTTCAGTTAGCTACTGGAACTAAGAGAAAGGTAACAGATAAATTACCCCAAACAACAATTACATTAAATGATTTTCAAACAGAAGTAAATTTAAACATTCTTCCATTAGGGTCATATGACTTGCTTATAGGAATGGACTGGCTGGAAAAGAAAAAGGTCATGATCAATTGTTGGGATAAGACCCTGCATGGTGTAGATGAAAAGGGGAGACCTTTTACTCTCAAGGGAAAACCAAAACCTATCTCTCTTTTAAATATATATGACATTTATAAGTATGCATGATTCTTTTCATATTAATTTAAATATGAATTAAATAAAATTTAAAGCATGTCATACATATATTTAATGAGAATTTATGATGTGGGGCTTAGGATAAGAATTATTTTTTCATTCTATTGTTTATTAATACTTAATGATCACTTTATAGATGACTCCTTAGAACTATATATATATATATATATATATATATTTTAAATAAAATAAATTTATTTGGCTTGATGTGAAATTGTACTTCTTCATGCCTTGTGATGAAGTGGATTTAAAACAATGACATGGCAGTGGGTGGTGGAGTTTTCTACTACTTCCCACTTGAAATGCCATTTAATTGGCTTCCCTGCACGCAATGGAATGCAAAATGAAATTACAAGTCTGATTTGGGGGCTAAGTAGAAGTCATCCTTAACATTGTATCATATTATGGAGGTGGGTCTGGTTTGTTCCTTTTTCTTAACACAATGTAGGAGATTAGACCAAGAAACACAACAAAGCCCAGCAGCCTAGCGAAATCCATGGAACCTAAAGTTTCTATATTTTTTGCGAAAACATATTGGGGCCTAAGCTCGAATTCGAGGGTTTCGAAAGTTTTTTTTTAGTGAGAATAGTAGCACTAATCCAATGAATCCGTTTCTTGTTTGTTTTCTGGTTCTCCTCCTTATAGCACTAAAATGAATAGAAAAATAAGAAGCAGGGGCTAGATCATGACCTATTTTCTTTCTCCTTTTTTTTTTTTGCATGGATGGCCTATACATTTTCTTTCGTTCATCGCTATTCGTAGCAGGCACAGACTACATACCTCTTGACAGTTAGAGAACATAATCACGTTTCTCTAAAAAACCTTTAGTTCCTAGTTTATTTATTGATGGTTCTGTTGAGGCCTCATAATTTCACTGCCAAAACATGGGGGAAACCCATTGAGTCTGTACCTTAAAGTAGCTCCTTTTTCATTTGGTGTAGTGGCTTTGACTGGGGATAATGGGACCAGTTTCCCAATAAGGATTATTTTGATGGTCTTGTGAATATAGCATGCAAATGGATAATGCTTTTAATCTATATGTATCTATATAAACTATTTAATCTAATATATACCCAGGGTGTTTTTCCTTTATGTGATCTAAAATGATATCTTTCAATTGTCAGTAATATAGATCATTTAACAATGAAAAGAGATGAAAATTATTTAAAATGATTCTTCTAGAAAATTAGTTTGCATAGAAGAATTATGAAAGAAATATCACATTTATCAGTGTGATTACATATTCAATAAGAAACCATAGCTAAGTATTAGAGCAAAAGTGCATGTAATATTTATATATGATGACATTTCAAATATATAATTCAATAAAAACATAAATGTAAGTTTATGAAGTAAAACTTAATAAAAGTGAATAGATGTACCATATGTATGAAGTTGTACTCATGTACAATGACAAAAACGAATCGCCTCCTTCTCACTTTCAAGAAATTTAAAGAGTACAATAGTGCAACATCAGTTAAACAACTTTAATTGTCAAAAGATAATAGACGTGTTCCATTAATTCATCAAAGCACTGACAAACTTACAATAGTGCATTCTTTGTAAAAAAATTTGACAATTTTATGGAACTGTAACATACCCTGATAACCTCGCAGGAAAAATGCATGGAGTTAGGACTTTTTTTCAACATTTACGAATGTGTAACCTTATAAATTTCTTTATATATTTCTGCATTAACCATTTAAATACCCATTATCATCACTTAGAGAAATATTTAGCAAAAAACATAGTGAGTTACACAACCATTAATTGTCCTTGTTGTAGCATATTAACTTAAATTTCCTGCTATAACTATGCATCGATCCCATGATCATTTTAATTCAATTAGTAGATCACCTAGTTGATAATATCCACGTCATATCATGAAAGACATTAACATCATCAAAATGACACAATGAACAATCACATAAATAGACACCGATATACCCTGGAAACCCCGTAGGGTGAAAACCAGCAAATGTTTAATTTTATTATTAAAAGCTCGTGAGGGTTGTCACCCCTCACTCAATGGTTATAAGGGAGTCCATCCCTTGACCATTTTCATAAAATTTACATATAAAAATAATCTTAAATGAAACATAACTAGCTATAAGCTATTACAATCATCATGATACCATTTACCCAGGAATCATCAATCTCTGTCTTTATAGTCAGACTGCTTCCTTCAGGGGATCATTGTACAATTGGAACTACTAAACCTGCATGGACTAACAACTCTTTATCTTCCACAATGTTAAACTTGAAATTTCCTTTTCTCAAGTCATCCTTCTTTCCTGCCATTGTTGTCGTCAGCACACTTGATATCATGATTAGATAAAATATTAATAAACCAATAATCAATCTCTATTTGTGACACTTCAACAAATATTTGTACGCATGTATAAAACATAACCACATTGACATTAGTTTCCTTATTTAACATCATTTCACATGCATTAGTAACAAATAAATCAATATCAAGCATCCTCTTTCCACCAAACATTAACAAAATCTTGCATGCACTTTCATATTATTTCCAAAAGAAAGCTAACATACTATATAATAATACCGTGCATACAAATGCATAACAAGATTTTCAAGATAGCTATCCCAACAAGAAATTTCTCTTTTTGCCTAATCTTGTGTTTTCTTTTCAAAATGGATTAATGCAATAGATGTTATACTTATGCATGTGAATACATGTTCTTTTCCAAAAACATATTTTCCACCCAAGATCTATTCATAATGGTTACTATGTATAACAATGCCAACTCTATTTCAAACAAAGTTAACATACAAGTTATATTTTTGTGCATGCAATAACATATCTTGTTCTTCCTGCATATAAAACATATATTTCTTTCCAAAAGAAACCAAAGAAATATTTCATGGAAAAATAAACACATTTCTTTTCCAAGGGTCAAACACATACCAGTTATCATTTCATGCATGCAAAGTGACATTTCCCTCTCATCCAAAAGATATAACCAATAAATATGCATAATATTCTCCCAAGATAAAGCTAATACCATAGCTAATCCCTTTAGGTTGGAAAAATACATATTATTTTTCCCAAAAGAGGGCTAACACAATAAATATTATGTGATTTCATCTTCGTTTTCTCTAGAAATCTAATACTCAAAACTATATTTTTCCCATGCATAAAATCATATATGTTTATCCAAATAATCTGAAATAATAAAGCATGTGATTACCCCTTTTCCTCTCCAAGAATATAATCCAATAATGCATACAAGGATATATTTTTCTCTTCTGTTCATTTTGAAAAGTTTTAACAGAATAATTATTTCCTTGCATACAAGTATGTAATGTTCCAAATGGGAAAAAATAGGCTCAGTAGGGAATATATTAAGATATTCCACTATGGAATCACAGCAATATGGAATTACACCAATAGATCTAAACCAGAGATAGACTGGCAGGGCATTTACTAGATGCATCACCTTCACAAGGAAAGGTGAAATCCAGAGGCTTCCTAGCCCGTTCCAGACTCTGTCTATAGAAGAATGGTGAAACAAAGCAAGTGTGGGAATGACACACTCCTCTTAGATTTTTCTAATCTTAGGAACCTTAGATCTATATATCTTAACAATGGATCCAGAAGAGAAGTAAAAACAAACCAAGGAAGAAGCAGGAAATTCCACTCTCAGGAAAATCTGCAATAGGCTCTTGGAGGACATTGTATAAGCAAGCCAGTGTGGAAATAATGCAGAACAGGGCTGGGTTCCCCTATTTTAGGCTTTTTCAGACCTCAAGAAAATTTTCAGCAAAAATAAATCAGTTTAGAGGTTTTAACAGATCTCCCACAATCAACACTAGCTGAAAATCAGCTAAAGGAGAGAGTTGGTAAATAGAGAAACCGTCCTTCATGAATTGCATGGTTTCCGCTGGAAGACACTGGAAATCAGCCATTAGACTCAGGTTATAGTATGGCATCAAGAAATTAGATCTATATTCAAGTTCCTGTGTAGAAGCATTGGATTTACTTGAAGCAAGAGCAAGAATCCCTCAAAAATAATAGCAGAAACAATTGGAAAAGCTGTAGAAAGACTTGACAGCATTTTATATGAGGAGCTTCAGATGCTGTAGGTTAATATTCAGATCTAAAACTGATATATGGCTGAAACATCAGATCCATACCAGATCTAGAACTACTCAGCCTTCTAAACAAGATCCCCCTGGGGTTTTATCAAAATAATGCATAAATAACTGTAGATCTGGCTTTTAATACACTGAAATTTTTATTGCAAATAAATTCAATCATTATATAATTGTGGTCCATATGCAAACAAAGATATTTTCAAAGGATATGGTTACTCATCTCTTGATGCATGCTTGAAATACTCTCTTCCTCTTCCATGACTCCATTCTCCATGTATTCTCCCATTCCCCTCCTCTATTTCTCTCATAGGCTTATAATAAAATAGAATTAATTAAAATGGAATAGATTTTATAAATAATAAAAGTATTCCAAATTTTTTCTAAATCATAAAAGAATTCCATCTTTTCTAATTCATAAAAGCATTCCAGCTTTTCTAAATCCTAAAAGTATTCCAACTTTTTCTAAATCATAAAAGCAATCCATAAATCTCTCATGCTTTTATTTTTAAATCTATATTTGTTTTTTCCTTATGAGAAAAATATCACTTATCCATACTTTTTCCAAATCTATTACTCATTATCTCTAAAACTCATAAAATATACCAACTTAGAAATATAATTTATTTCCATGGAAGAATATAAATTATTATAAATAAAATAATTAAGAAATAATTCTTCCAATATTCTTATAATCAACAATTACAATAATATTATTCATTTAATATCAGTATAATAATTAATAATATTTAACTATTTAATAACCCTCATTTTATGGGAGCTTTTACGGTGGCTTACGCGAGGGATATTACAGGAACCTTCTCTAAATGCATGAGAAGGGTTTAAATAATAAACTAACTATAAACTAAAATAGATTATTACAAAAATATAGAGGAGGTTTCAAACAGCCTTCCTCATAAACGTAACTTAAACTACAATCTAGGAAATTAAAAATTCTAATTTATGAGTCCTGCCCTTTCTTCTAAATGTGGTCACGAATTTGAAAAATAGCATTTGAGAGTACTGACTGGGATGTCTTCCTTGAATCTGTAAGAGACTACAGAGTCTGATGTTGATGATAAGGTTTGATCAGATAATTTTAGTAATTTTCTTTATAAAACTTATTTAGCGTTTTAATAATTTCCTCCTGTGTATCTTCTCTCTTCTTCCACTGTGTTTCCACCTGTCCTTTTTCTGAGAAAACATCAGACATGTTCTCCTTGAGAATTTCTACTCTATACAGTTTTTCATGCATAGATTCAATAATATGACTTGATATATTGGATGTCTTCGCTGCTACTTTCTCTAGTTGTTTGATTTGTGCTTCCCATTCTCTTAATAGAATTTATTTGTAAAGCTTATCTGCTTTAGGTAGATTAGCTTCCCTCCCCGAATATCATACTTTCCATTGGATTTATTCTTCAATTTTCTTCTCAAGTCATTCACATTGAAGTTTCTGGTTTACTATCTGCTGGATTAGTATTTTTTTTTAATCAAAGTAAGAGTCAATTATAGAAGCTTGATGACAAAACAATTTTTGTTCATTCTTTAACTTAGTGTTTAAATCTAGTTCTTATTTGATAAATTTCTCTAATTGCAGTTGGCTTTATAACTTGGTCATTGCTACTTCCAGCTATGCTTGTTTTTCATTAATCTTTGTCTAAAACTGCAATTTGAGGCTTTGAATATCTTTATGAAATTGGGTTGTGTTTAATTTGACTTTCTCACTAGAATTTGATTTCTCTTCATTCAACAACTTCTGTAGTTCTTGTACTCTAGCTTCCTTTTGTTTTAGCAACAATATAACCTCAATAGATTTATCAACAGTAGCAGTAGCATATGCCCCTGCATACTGTGATAATTTGTTTAGATGTTCAGTAGGATCATCTGAGGAATATTTCCATAATACATCAACTGATTCATCTGTAGGCTTTGAAGTTGTTTCATCAATTCTCCTCATTTTCTTTCTTTTACCTATAAAATTATAACTAGGACTGTAGAAAATATCCAACCAAGGAATATCTTCAATTTGTAGAACTATCTAGTTTCTAGGGTAGGCCGATATGGTTTCTTTATCATGCATTGCTGGAACTCTTTGTAGTGGATTAACAGTTTCCACTATCTTGTGGGAGTGTTCAGGTGTCTGGAAATTCATTTCTTGATTAGTATTATGATTCTCTTTAGGATTTTTTATTGCTTTAGAAAAATCCTTCCATTAATCTATAAGGTCTTTTGTTTGTGGTGAACTTGACTGATCTAGTATATTATGACTATGCTAAACTATTTGAGAATCTGATTCTATTCCATTATTTCTCTTTTCCTTTAACATCTCTATCTCATGGATTATTTGGTCAATTATCTTTTCTGGGCTTTCCTTTTTAGATTGAATTCATTTTCAGAGTGATCCAAATTATGAAATTTTTGCTATGAATGACCTGATTCATGTTCAGACATATCTTTTACTTCATCATCCAAGATGATACTTGGAATGTGTTTGTTTTCATATTGAATAGTTGAAAAATAGAGAGGGAATTTCTCTATTCTCCTGTATTTGTAAGTTTGGAAAGCTTCAAAATCATCTTCACTTAGTTGGCTGGATGCATACTTGATAATGTCTGAAAACTATTCCATGCCCTGGAAGAGATCATCAAATGCATCTTCATCCTTTACAAAAGGCTTTAACTTAAGCTTTGTGATGTAATTTTTAATTACATTATTTAGCTCATATAACATCTTTGGCATCACTCCCCAGATGCGGCTGACGATACAGGAAATTAAGGTGATGGGATGGGCAGATGGCATGTTGGCAAGCCATGAGCCAACTTGGCCCAAAACTGTCATTCAGCTCATTAATATGATCGTTCATATTTTAATACATTTAAACCATAGCGCTCATTTCAATCTCGCCTCCGTTCCTCGAGAACTCTTTGCACGCTACGACCAGGCCATGATTCCTACTCAAATTTATGAAGGTGTAATGTCAGGAAATTATTGTTGCATGGCTGATTAGAATGATAGAATGGCGTGAGGGTATGGATTCAGCAGTTCTCCCCAGCCTATTCAGAGAAGTTGTAATCTGGATGTTGAGCTTTCCTCTGCGCGCACTGTTACAGGAAAGAGAACTAGTCTCCATTGTTGCTTGGAGCTAGGTGACAGCTTCCACCTCTCGCTTGCAGGCTCTTGCATGTTCGCCATGGTCACCTTGCCAACTCAAACACCCCTGTCTCCGGTCCTGACTTTTCCTCCCCACACTGCTGTTTCGTCTAAGGAGATGCTGCGTCCCAGGCATAGAATGCGTAGCAGAAGGGGCTCCACTAGACGCCGCATTCAGCACACCCCCACCTCCTCTAATACCTCCTCTGAGTCTTCTGCGAATCCTGTCAGCCATTCCACTGCTCACAGGGGTCGCCTCCACCGCTCTAGGCATAGCTTTCATGCCTCCTTACCCCCAATTCTTCCTGCCCATCCGCATACTGTTCAATTTAATTTTAACAGTTCTCTAAATCATCCCATAGTGACGGCTTCCATCACTGTTGTCTTTACGGAATATCCTCAGGCCATGGCTCCTGGCTCGGGCAGGGATGACGCCAGCACTGAAGATGTTAATATTCTGGGGCAAAGTGCAGGTATGAAGGTTAATGACAACATGGACTTGAAGAATGAGAAGGGCAAGGCCACTTAGTTCAATGCCAGCCAAGGTGAGGCTAGTCAGCCCAGTAGGTCGCTGACTGCGACAACTGATGAAAATGGTCAAGCTCAGGCTGAACTGGACCCTCCTCCTTCACCTGGGACTCTGATCACTAATACTGATAACCTTCTCAACGTTGTTAGGGTTGCTGGGAAGGATAGCAAAAGGATGAATACGAGCAAGGCGCAGACTGCCAAGGAACAAGCGAGCATGGTGAAGATTCCTCCTACAATCGGGAAGGTGATTCATTCGGTTGAGGACCTGTATAAGGAGGATGGGGAACCGGATGATCTCTGGTGCAGGGTTGAAGAAGAAGCTCCTGATGAGTAGCAGCTCCCTCTCAATGTGTTTTTTGAACTCTGTCTCTACCCCTTCTTCAGGGCATCTTAATTTTTGTTATATTTTTCATGTTTTAGTCTCTGTTAGCTATGATATCAATACTTAGAACTTCATGTCTCCCCTGCGTGGGACTATTTTTGAAAAACACGCTGCACTGGTTTCCCTCTTGAAGGGCAGTGTCAAACATGGGTTTTTTGATCAAAATGCCACTACACAGGGCAAGGATCTGGTTATGGCCTACTGTACATAATTTTTGCTGTTAATAGATTACGATTACTTAGAAAAAAAAAACATCTTTGGCATGACTACTAATTTAAATAAATGAATGTTGGAAACTTCCTTGTAAGCATTGCCGATGTCAAACAGTGCAAAAGTGCCACACTCTACATGATAATTAGGCCAAATATCTTTTCTAACATGTTTCAGTTGTTTTCTGACACCATTAGCAAGATGATAGGATATTTCTCTTGCAATTAAATTATCGAGAACATAATAGGGTAAAACACAAGGAGAAGCATAACTCCCGAATATTCTAATACATGTAAAATTCTCCTTTGCAAACCATCTAGCTACAGAAATAATATCTACATTGGCTTCTTGAGAAACCCTAGGGTCTTTTTGATTGAAAATCATCTGGTGCATAGGCAATATGAATCCGTAAGAGATTTTATAGAAGTGTAGGTGGAAGTCTCAATCCTAGAGTGCTATGTGGTGAATGTGAATTGGACTAGGGTCTTGGGTAGTCTATTTCCATCCCATTGTAGGAAAACTATAGGTAAAATAGATAACGTCCATGACATAGGCAGACACATAAAAGGGATGTATTTCTCTGGATGAAATACTCCTTTTATTCCTATGTCAGTAATGTGTTTGGCTACATTATGTGATAAGATGTGTTCCCAATTCAAGATTGATGAATTAAATATTACTTCAATCAGGGGAACCCATTCCATTGAGAATCTAGTGCTATCAGGTTTGGAAAATAATCTACATAACATACCGACAACATAATAGTAAGGATTAGAAATTTGGGTAAGTGGGTATGTACCAATCTTACCTCGCTTCAACTTCCCCCATTCCGCCTTCCATTCTTTGATGAATTTGATAAGATTTGGATGTTCTCCTCTAAATATTTGAAAAAAATATTTTTCATATTTCTACTGTGGGGGTGGTAGATGATACATTGCTCCTAAATCTTCTTCCTTAAAAGAGCCCATAGTTTCTCCCTTCAAATTATTTAACATTCTATCTTCAATGTATAAGTGATAAATTACCCAATTAACCATGTCTGTGTAAGGGTGAATCTTTGGTATTGTAGCTATCTTGTGGACGTATGAGCATGCAACATCGAAAAGAGTTGCGTCAGAGGTAGATGTCATGCCTATGAAAGAAACTTTGGTTATCACCTTTGGTCCTTCACTTTCAAAAAGCTTACACATTTCCTCCCATGTTGAACTACCACAATATTTGTTGTATATGGTATCTTAAAATAAGGAAGACATCTCTATATCTTCAGTAGATGACGTCTGAGAAATTACTTCGCCCTTTTTGCTCATTTTACCCTTCCTCAATTAGTTAACTATTTTCCTGAAAATAGGGAGAATTTTACAAGTATAGAGAATCAAAGAGACAAATCTATCATTTATTTCAAACAAACACAAGAAAATATAAATCTATTAAGATATAACATGAATCATCAATCATGATCTCTAAATTAATATCTCATACACCTTCACACATAGAATATATCAATCATTTTAAAGTCATTAAGGTCTCGAATTTCATTCTGATATGACACATTTTGATAGGCCCCGTTCACCCACCCAATGCCGGAAGATTGATAACTTTTCGGAAAGATCGTCACCCAAAAGAAAGCGATCCAGCTTCTTACCCACCCAATCATCTCCCGCTCTTTTGTTTCGCCAAGTATGTCTAGATTTAAGGAGTGTGAGATCAACCAGGTGGGAGGAGGAAATCTTGGAAAGGAAGAAGTCCGTTAGAGGGTCAGCTCGGGAATTGGCTCCCCAAGATTCCGAGACCCCCAAAGAAAAGTTGAGGTCACCACCAATGATCAAATTTGGGTGGGCAAGAAAGGATTTTTGGAAAAAAGAGGTCCAGCACAGCTCCCTCTCCTGACAGGGCCCATAAAAATTAAGGATAAGGAGAGGTAGACAGAGCTCCCTGGAATAAAGCTCCAGTGCCGGAGAGTTTTCAAGCCCCCAAGCAGAAATTTGTCTGAGATTTCCTGCTTTGTAGCCGGTGACCACCCCACCAGAGCAGCCGTTTGCATCGATGGCCTGAAATCACTAGCCAGGAAGCAATTTGAAGAGAAGAGTAATGATATCCTCCCCTTTACCAAGAGTTTATTTAAGAATTAGAATATTAGGATTGTAAGATTTGATTGAATCCCTGAGAGCTAGTTTTTTGGGATGACATGCTAACCCTCCGCAGTTGTAGGATAGAAGGATCATTTCAAAGTACTAGGGGGTGGCTGTGCTGCTCTAAGCACCGCAGTTAGAGATTTTTGTTTCCCATCTACAATGTATATCTTTGCCTTTTGTTGTGCCTTTGAGAGGTTTGATTTTCTACCTCTCAATTTTCGGGGCCCTATAGGTACCAGGTCCTGCTCTAAACCACTGGGAGTTGAGTCTATCCCAGGATGATTAGACAGAGATCTCATATTGTAGGGAGGAGCAGCACTAGAGAGAGCAGGCTCCAGGGGACAACAAGGGGCCAGAGGCTTTACCTGGGAAGGGGGAGGGAGGTCAGAGGGCAGAGGCACCGAAACAATCAGATTGTCAACAGGAAGGGAGTTCAAGTTTAAGGAGGAGAGCTCCATCTGGAGCTGCCTGAAAGGACCAGGCTTAGAAATGAAAGAGACAGAAGCTGAATCGGAAAAACAAAGGGAGGAGGGGAGAGAGAGAGGCATACCCTCCTGTCAAGCCCCTGTTGTTCGAGGTGTAGAAGGAAACTAAGAGGCGGTCAGCACAGCAGCAATCTCAGGGAGAAGGTTGGGTACAACCTACTGCAAAGGGTCACTAGAAGTCACAATATACACATAGACCTCCAGGTCCTCCTCCATGGGTTCCTTCAGAGCAGCCATGCTTGGGTCAGGAGTTGGATAAACTGTTGGCTTTCTGGAAAGTTTGAATGGATTCCTTCTGCGGCGATGACCCAGAGGGAATTCTTTAGCTAGATGTCTGTATTTGTGGCATCTGTGTCAATGAAAAGGTAGGTTCTCATAATCCAAATTTTGCAGGAATTCCAACTCTCTCTACTTTAAAGTCATAGCATCTGCGAGCCCTTCCCCAGGGTTGAGGCTTACAAGGATCCGAGTCACACTGAGATCGTTTGTTTGAACAAAGGACCTGTCAACATCTAGAAACTTACCCAGAGTGTTTCCAATGGAGGTGAAGACCGAATCGATCCAAAACTAGAGAGGGAGCCCCGACAATTTGACCCAAACAGGAGATTCGTTCATATTTTCACTCTGGGCATCGAAACTGGAAGTCCATCTGCGGAGAAGGAATGGGTGCTTGCCGAAACACCAGTTTCTATCGAGGACCTAGTTTGCATGGTCCTTTTTGGAAAAGCACATTGTAAACCACCCTCTTTCTAAGACCTTGATCTCTACTGGTTTTCCTGGTGCATGTGCCCATTATGAATGAACCCAGTCCCAAATGTAAACTGTAGAGTATTTCCTTCCATGCACTCTGCCTACAAGCCTCAACTCTGATGCTGCCATTGCTTCTTCTACGAGGATATCTACTCCAAGGGTGCAGCAAGGGTGAGGCTCCTTCTTTCTGATAGGGTTCTGCTTCTTGCTCTTTCCTCCTACTACCTCCACCTACACATCGTCCACCCCTAGCTCTTTGAATGGCCAGCCATCAGAAGCCTCTACACCGGGCCACTCGTGGCTCCTCTCATCCAGATCAAAATTTTCACAATTGTAACGACTCGCCGCCCCCTCATCCAAATGTTCCTTGACAGGCTGACCCTTCACGGGGATTGCGACAACCCCAGGTTCAAGATCCTCTGGGTGGCTCACCTCTGTTACTACCTCAAGAAGCTTCAGGTGGCTTTCAAATCCGGTACCATGGCCAGTACCTCCGTCTTGAGAGACTTTCTGAGGCTGAGCCCCACTCACCTGAGCAGAGACGACTGCCGAGTAGCTAGGAATTGAAACCAGCTTATGGCTCTGAATCAGGGCCCTATTTCCACATCCAGTCACCTTAGGAACCCCTGCTCCGGCGACAGGCCTTCTCCAACCTTTATCTTTTGCAGTTAAAATCCCTTTCTGCGCATGCAAGCCACAGCTTGCCACCACGTCTTCTAAGCCTCCAGTGAGAGGAGGGAAGACTAAGGGATCTGGCCTTGAGAGGAGGGAGGAAGACCCATGACCCCAAAGGCGGTCATTAATGAGGCCATCACCCCTAGGGAGACCACCTCTGCAACAGAGAGAAACGTAGTCGGCCTTCAGAATGCCAGATGCGTCCGGGAGTTCAGATCTAGAGGAAAGGGAACCTACGCCTTCTTCTGAGTTTGGAGGGGCAGGTTTCAATGGCAACTTGGGAAAAAAACATTCGAGGTTCTGGGCTGAAACTTCCTGACCCCAGAAAGTGAGTAAATCTTCCGGCGCCGGCTCTACATCCACATAGTCGCGATCGAGCCCCATCTTAGCGGTTAAAATCGAACCCTAGCCCGACACCTCTGGAAAAGGAAAACCGCGCAAGATCCAAAGTGAAAACTCCGTCGCGAGGTGAGAAGAACAAAGAAAACTGCAACCTCCATTATAGCCAGGGTTAAGACCATACGAACAATCCACCGCGGAAAGCACTGATCATGGCTGTCTCGAAAAAAATCCAAGTGGAAACGTGACCCTGCCTAGAATTAGAAATCTGCCATGCAGAGGAAACCCTAGCTCGTACCAGCGCCTCAGGTGTCTTTGAATTTTTCAGCCCGTCAGGAAAATCTCATGGTTAACTGTTATGAGTAGCAAAAGGTCCAATTGAGGATAGAGGGAGGACAAACCTGGATGCGAAGGCTCTCTTGAGACATAAATTGTTTTCATTTTAGAACCAATATATGTAATCTATTTGTCATAGTTATCATATAAATGACATACAATTGCTTTCTATATCAAGCGCATAAATTCAAGGTCTTTCGTGGGGTCATTTTATTTTCTATCCATTGAATGTGGAGGCTGGTTAAGATAGCTATGTGTTCACACGTCATAAACTCAAAAGTCTTTGATTGGGGTCTTGAATATTCTATCCACTCAATCTAGTGCTGGCATTAAAGCCAGTTTTCAATCCACTCTATTGCTTAAAAAATAGTGTGACCTTTTACCATGCTTTGCCACATGCAAATTAGGGATATCACAACATTATCGTTATGTTTAGAGTACATTTGAGAAAAGGAGCATTAAGAAAAATGTTGTTTTATATATGTATATTATCGCATTAATATTGATTATAATTTGAATAATAATATGTGATTTTTATTTTAATATAATTTTTATGATTAAAAATAAATTAAAGTTTCAGTTATATATAGTATAATTTTACACACATGGACATGGGCACAATGACCTTCAAAATATTTCTCAGTTAACGAGATTATTTGTATATTCCAAAGCACCAGATTAGTTTCACATATAAATGTTATTTAGAGAAACAATGTTACATTCAACATGGGAATTATCAAATTTACCTACAAATAAAGTCCCTAGAGGTTCAAAGTGGTGCACAAGTTTAAATTTAATTTTGATAGTAGCATAGAAAAATATAAGGAAGACTAGTTGCAAAGGTTTATTCACAAATATAAATAATAGACTATGAGGATATGAAGTTTGTACCTATAGCTAAAATTAGCACCATAAAGATGACGATTGCATTAGATACAAAGAATAATTGCGAGCTACATCAGTTATATGTTAAGTAAATATTTATGAATGTACTATAAAAGGAAGAAAAATATTTTATTTATCTAGAAGATTATGTAATGCAGGGACGTGAACATATTTTCTATATGTTAGAGAAATCACTATATGTACTCAAAAAGGGACTGAGGTCTTGGTATGTAAATATTGATACATTCTTATTTCATCAAGCGTTTATTGAAATTGAAGGAGATCCAAATTTTCATTTGAAGAAGGATGAAAAGGGACTTCTTTTATTTCATTATTTCTTTTATCTTATCATAATAGGAAATGCCATGGAGTTGATTGAAAATATCAAAATATGTCTATTATAGGAAATTCGGATAAAGGATCTAGGACTAGTTCATTACTATTCAGATATTGAGGTAGGGAGAGATGATGTGAAATATTTGATAACACAAAGTAACTATACATATGAATTAATAAAAAAAATTACTATGAGTGGATGTAAATCAATGTCCACATTACTAGAGTAGAATGTAAAGCTCAATATGGTGATGGAACAAAATAATTGAATGGTACTTTGTATTGGTAGTTGGATGGGAAGCCTAAATTGCTTAGCTACAACTAGGCCATATATTGCATACTCAATAAGTATAGTTAGCTAGTTCATGGCTAAGCAACATGACAATAATTATAATGTAGCTACAGAGTAATTTAAAGTTTCAAATAGAGTAAAAATTTGTATTAAATATACTAATGATTTTAATGTCTAATTGCAAACTTATTCATATTCTAATTGTATAGGAGATATAGATTGCAAGAAGTTGACTACGAGTTATGGATTCAATATTGGATCAATAATTGTGTCATGGTGAAGGAAGAAGAATGTAATTGTTTCTTTTTATTCCACTTAAGTTGAGTACAAAACCTTCTGCACTGCTACTTTTGAATTAATTTGGTTAATAAGAATCCTTGAATACATGGGATAAAAGAAACATGAACTAACTATCATGAAATATGTCTCTATCAAATTCAAAAACTATCTACTCTATCATTTCTATATAAAAGCATATAGAAACACAACATCATTTTGTATAAGAAAACTACAACAAAGGGAAATTAGAGTGATGTATAATAATACAAATGATATTGTGACAGAAATATTTAATAAGCCTCTAGGAAAGGCTAACTTTGAATTATGTAGAGAAATTTCAAGTGTATTAGAGAATCCATTAATCCATTAAGGAAACTATTAAACTTCAAAGATGAAATCTAATGTTCCATGCGTTAGTGTTCCAATTGTTACAATCATATTTTCCTCTTCGATTTAATAGGAAACAATATAACTCAACTCTCTTTATTAGTTATATTGAATGCAACTTTGTTCACACTTAAATGTTCCTACATAGGTAGTATATTCTCCCGAAACATTTTCTTCCTATATATTATCTCTCTAATGATAGTATACAACTTGTTACTCAGTATACAACTTTCATTATTACAAGGAGCAGTGGATCTCAAAGTCTCTATATATTTCCTTTTCTAAGACGATCCACTCAACCTACGATGTTATGAGTTGGCATGTTGTCAGTAATTGTGGAAGTTCCTAACCTCTCATAGCCCTAAGTGTGTAGATACATCCTCCAAGATTCAAGAATGGACTACATAATGATTCCTCTCGAAGGTTGAAGGGAGAAGAAAGTAATCATAATACCTTGTTATGTTGGAGAAATACTATAAATAAAGGTCTTCTCCTACATTATGAGTGAGCCCAATTTTAGCGTAAGTTCAAGGAGGAAAAGAAGAAAGGGATCATAGGGGAGTAATCTCCACCGAAAGGTATATTTTTTCAATTTTATTGTTAGTTTACATGAAATGTCAATTTTATTTATCTCCCTGCATAATTTACATTTATGAGGTCATAGTGTATTGTTATGATTAAATCATTTTTCAATCTAAGTTGTCTTCTCAGAAAGTATGCCATTTTCTTTATGCGTTTGTGCATGTGTGTTGTTCTTTTTGGATCAAGGAGTTGGAAAGAGTTCTATGAGTAAGAGTATGATATTAAAATGTCAGAGTGGGTCTACAAGCTTCACCAAAATGTGAGGATTATAAGGTATTTCATCACCCTCATCATTTACATTCAATGAAAATAAAAGATTGCAATGGATCAAGGGAATCTTGATTGTCCATTTCATCCACTATCTTAGAGATCCTGAGGTGGGATATGTGAGAAAATAGTCCCTTTGTATTGTGAAAAATTTAGGAAAACACCAATGAATTGTTCAAGAGAATGTTGCTTCTTAATGTAAATGTGTGTTGTCAATTGTACCCACTTTGATGTCATTATTATCCAATTGTAATTGGTTTTATTGCTATATATTCCACATATCCCATTCCTATAAATATGGGACCCTATTGTGTGTTCATAATTTAGATCTAATAAATATCTCCTCAATAAAGTTTTGATTATTTATCAAGAATGTTTTGTAATTAATTTTCATGGAGCACTATGAAAATATCTAAAAGCTACCTCTAAAGTTCCCTTAAATACATGGAACAAAATTTCAAATTTTCTTTTAAACTAGTTTGGTAAAGTTCCCATTGAACTTATAATTTGTAATCAACTCTTTTATATGTGTTCAAAGCTTTTATAATCCCAAGTTTCAAGTGATACATTGGAAGATAGCTCTATTAAAAGGATAAGTTGGTTCTAATTACCAATATCGAACTATTTGAACTTTGGATTTGAAAGATATTCATTTTCTTTTCATTTTCAAAATTCAAATACATTCTAAATTGAAAATTTTCAAATATTTTATGAAAACAGTCACATAAATTTAGGTGGAATAATTTATTTTAAATTTCTTATTATTATCATTTGTTGTGTCTAAAGTAAGTCTCTAGTTTGGTATGGAAGAGATGTTGTAATGTAATGTAAACATTTTGATTTGGTCAAATTGCTCGAGGTTTTGGGACTCTAGGTTTTGAAAACCCATGGTTTTCCGAATATTATGTAATATAGTCCCTTTAAAAATGTGAAGAGCCCTATTTAGCTTTGGGCTATGAGTGATTAGTGAAATTAAATGGTTTCAATGCGAAGAA
The DNA here is from genome assembly GCA_034641835.2 of Pinus albicaulis. Taxonomy (NCBI): domain Eukaryota; kingdom Viridiplantae; phylum Streptophyta; class Pinopsida; order Pinales; family Pinaceae; genus Pinus; species Pinus albicaulis. The sequence continues at coordinate 41,333,638 of CM076572.1, forward strand.
GAAATATATATATAGTCTAGATCCATATTAACTCTAGATGTAACTAGTGCTAAGAGGGATCAACTCCTTCAAGCTACAATTTTTTTTTCTGAATTTTACATTCAAAAAAGATATTTATAGTTTGAGACATTTAATCCCTTTTATAACTTAATAGATTTATAATTTAAATAAATATAAACTAATTAATATACAAATAAATTTATATTAAATAATTTATATTAAATTATTATATATATATATAATTAATTTAATTTATTAATCTTATAAGGTGACTCTCAAAATATAGATTGTTTATTTACTCTCACCAAAATAAAAAAAAGATATGTATTGTGCGGTTTATGATAGAGCACAAAGAAAATAGAGGTTACATTAGTTTGCACATGAAGTATGGATTGTTTATTTACTCTCAACAAAATAAAAAATGATATTTATTGTGGAGTTTATGATAGACCACGAAGAAAATAGAAGTTAGATTAGTCGAGTACAAAGAAAATAGAGGTTAGATTAGTCGAGTACAAATAAAATAGAGGTTAGATTAGTTTGCACGTGATATGTCATGCGTCAGATCATAGATCATGTAACAACGATGATGCAAAGATTGAAGGGGAAAATCCAAGAATATTATAAACATGAGATACTTTGTATTCATATTAATGAAAAATTATGGAGGAAAACATTTTTGTGTTTTTAATCTCCCCTTTAAATGACACAACGGACGTTGCCTTGCCTTTAAATAAGAGAAGCTATACTTGTGAAGTGTATATTAAGTATATAGTTGTTGAAAAAGATCATAAACACTGACTCGGTAATAAAAGGGTTAATTTTTAATTAAAAAATTATTTATATATTTTTTTAAATGATATATTATACTTTTTTATAATATAATGATATATATTAAACTCTTTTATAATATAAAGCTAATTTTGAATAATTCAAATATATGAATAATTTAAACTTTGAATATTTCTACATATGTGACTATGTATAGATATGGAAGCATATTAAAAAAATAAATTAATTCATTAAAAACATATTTTTAAAATATAAAATTTTATATAGAAAATTACAAATTCAAATATTTTTTGTTTAATAAAATAATAAAATAATAATTTTTTGATAACTTAAAAATTGGTTTGAACCTTAAATTGTTATTATTTACTTAAATATATTTGAAACTCAAATACAAAATCTTCAGAAAATAATAATTTAAAGATTAGATATAAATTATAATACTTAAAAAGGATAAAAATAAGTAAACTAACCTGTTGTATATATGTGAATGCATAAATTGTTTTCATTCGAGAACCAATACATGTAATCTATCTCTCATAATTATCATATAAATGACAAAATCGCTTTCTATATAAAGCGCATAAACTCAAAGTCTTTCGTGGGGTCCTTGTATTTTCTATCCATTGAATTGGAGGCTGGTTAAGATAGCTATTTGTTCACACGTTATAAACTGCTGGTTAAGATTGCTATTTGTTCACACGTTATAAACTCAAAAGTCATTCATGGGGGTCTTGAATATTGTATCCACTCAGTCTCAAAAGTCTTTCATAGGGGTCTGGAATATTGTATCCACTCAATCTAGTTGGCCCGTTAAGCAATTTTTCAACCGACACTATTTTTTTACTGTGATCTGCGACATGCAAATTAGGGATATCACAACATTATCGTTATGTTTAGAGTACATTTGAGAAAAGTAACATTAAGAAACAGGTTGTTTTATATCTATATATTATTGCATTAACATTTATTATAATTTGAATAATTAGTATGTGATTTTTATTTTAATATCACTTTTATGATTAAAGAGAAATTAAATAAAATTTAAAATAAATTATAATTTCAGTTATATATTATAAATAGAGAAATTAAATAAGGCTTTGGATTATACTTTAGAAATGTTTTTCTTAGCTAAGAGTCTGTGTTTTTATTTTTAATGTAAGGGAATAGGTGGGTCCAAGTCTTTGATATTTTTTCCAAATATGTAAAAATAAAGAGAAAAAAATGTAGTTATTTTATTTAATTATATGAAATTAATTACTATAAGAAATAAATATTTTTGTGAAATTAATTTAAAATTGTCTAAATAGTATCACCAAGTCTCATTACCACAAGTGGTTGAGGATGGTTCTTGTTAACAACGCGATCTAAAATCAAATCTCACACAGGTTGTTGCACCCATGCTAGCAAGAGAAGACATGCTAAAAATCTAGTTAGCAAAACTAAGAAAATTAAAATTAAAATAAATCAAAACTAATTTCATTGAAAAATATTATTAAAATAATTTAATTATACATACAAATGAAGTATCCAGTGAGGCGGTGTGAGTGACTAGAAAAATTGGGAGGTGGGCTACCACCGTCCCGTAAGGCACAATGGCTTCAGGATGTGGTAGCACACTCCCATAAAGGATCAGTATATGAATTTAGCAACTAAATGAAGGGACTTCCCCAACCCACCATTCAGTGCCTAGAACATTGTAACACTCACGTAAACTATTGTAAATTACAGTTTTTACCATGTTTTACGAGGACAGTTGTATCAAGAAAATCAAGAATTAGTTGATGTAAAATGGATTCCTAATTTGGTATTCATTATCTACGGGTGTATTTCTCTCTCAACTCAGTTGTGCAGCATTGAGGACTGTCAAATGAAATAAATGCTATATTGTTTTCTGGTATTAGGGGGAAAAGGAAATATGCCTGTTTGTTTTACCACCGCTGTGCATTAAAACCATCGAAGATTCAGGTATGGGAATGGAAAATTTGTTAGTGGGTTCTAGATTATAATTTATCGCATACTATTCATATTTTGGAAGATGATGGAAGCTGTGGGGACTTCCATGGTTTCGTAAAGGTGGAAGGTCTGGGTTGTTCAAGGCCAATAGGCCGCTTTCAGCTTCGAGAGGAGTTTTCAGAGCAATTCCATCGAACACCAATGGATGGGATTCTTCCAGCGCTTCGCTCCTTTATTTCTACCATTGCTTAACATGTTGAATTGACGATCATTATGTAGAGACCGGCACTAACTTTTTCAACACATGATGAAGAAGGGGAACGTTCCACAAATGCTATTCATCTCCTCTTATAAGAGTCAAGATAAATGATTTTGGCTTTCTTTATTTATTATATAGTCTTTCTCTTTGTGAGTTAAAAGATATAAGAAAAGATTATATATATATGACTGCCAAGATAGGTGATTTTGGCTTGCTTTCTTTATTATATAGCATTTCTCTTTGTGAGTTAAAAGATATAAGAAAAGATTATATATATATGACTCCCAAGATAGGTGCTTTTGGCTTGCTTTCTTTATTATATAGTTTTTCTCTTTGTGAGTTAAAAAATATAAGAAAATATTACATATATATGACTACCAAGATAGGTGATTTTGGCTTGCTTTCTTTATTATATAGTCTTTCTCTTTGTGAGTTAAAAAGATATAAGAAAAGATTATATAAATCATATTGTTTTTTAGAAGAGGTTTTCTTGAATGTATTAAAGAGGGTAGATCTTTAATAAAATATTTACATAATATTATATAAGCAAGAAAATAGAAGATGCATGATATTTATTTTAAAAGGGAATTTTTTACTCATTTAGTTTAGGAAATGAGAACAAATCCAAGGTATTTTTCTTGAGAATGAAAATAGATTGTGGAGAATAACTCTTGAAGTATTTTCATGTGTAGTGAAGAAGAAAAGAGAAGTTTCTCACATTAATATTCTATACATTAACCATGTTGTAAATAGTAATTATTTAATAAATCCATGGATAGTTTACCATGGTAATGGTAAGGATTACTTAATAAATCCATGGATAGTTTCATAAATCCATGGGTATTTTTTCCATGGTGTTGATAGAGATTAATTGTTTCATAAAACCATGGGTAGATTACCATGGTGTTTGCAAATATTAGTTATTTAATAAATCCATGAATAAATTACCATGGTGTTGGTAAAGTTAAGCTATTTAATAAATTCAGGGTTAAAGGAACTAATCATTTTTATTCCTTAGATGAATAAACTAAGTGATTATTTTATATTATCATGATTATGATGTTAAATTCCTTTTGGAGGAAGATCTTGCATATACATGCAACATATGTATTAATTTTTTTTTTAAAATAACATACATTTTTGTATGTAGAAAGATAGCTTGTAGTATTAAAACTACATTGAATATGATAGTTAGTATAATCTTGAAAATGAGACATGTATTTATTTTCTTAATTGCATATTTTTACAAAAAGAAAACATATTTTTACATGCTCACTAGCATTGAGATTTTCTTTGGGAAGACTCGTGAAGGAGGTTATGTGCTTCGTTGTGTAAGCACTCATTTAGAGAGACTCTTTTGGTATCGGTATGCATTTGCATGCATGTGAGAAACATTTGTTATGATAGCTTGCATTCCATGCACTAAAAGTAATAACATAAGGGTTAGCTATTTTGATTAAATTTATGAAAATCACCTGCCTAAATATCTTAACTGATGTATCGGTTTATTTTAAAGAAAAGCTTGGGAGATGTAGCCATTGTCTTGCAGGAATGTGTGCTTATGCGACGAAAACATTAGTTATTGTGATGACTTATAACCATCACATATGAGGTATGTGTTGTTAAAGGGAGAATTTCAAGGTGATTTACTTTCTTTTCATGAATATATATGAGTAGATGGACAAACTACTATAGTACAGATATGTGAAATCACTGATTAATACTTTATGAATCTTGACCATCATTTTATGTTGAAGGCATCATAGCAGGGAATGATGGTGACATGTACAAAGGAATATTATGCTTGTCATGTACAAAGGAAAATTATGCTTGTCCTAGTGGTAGGTAAATGATTAATGTTCATGCAGATGAGTGCGAGTTGCAAAAAGTTCCAATGTATGATGGTCCGTTGTAGGTACATTCATGCCACCAAGATGTGAAGATCTAAAGATAGGAAGACCATAGGGTAAATGGTATCATATTTATTATAATGGCTTTAAGCTAGATATTTGCATATTTCCTTGTAAGACTATATAAACAATGGTTAATGGATAGTCTTCCTTATAAGCCATTGAGTGATGGGCTGAACACCCTCACGAGCATTTAATAATAAAATTAAATGTTTGCTGGTTTTCACCCTACGGGGTTTCCAGGGTATATTGGTGTTCAATGATGTGATTGATTATTGTGTCAAGTTGATGATGTTGATTCCTTTCTTGTTATGATGCTCATAATGGCAAGTATGTGATGACTATATGAGTAATGAAATGAATGAAAGGTTACATCATACAGTAATTGTGTTAATGAGGTTGTTAATGGTTAAGGAGTTTACTATTCCTACTCTAAAAGTTAAACTATGAATTGGTAAACATTTAATGAGTAAGGAATATTTAATGGTGAATGGTTAGTTACCCATGAGTAACTTGTATAATTTTTTTTTATCTCCTTACATTTCCATGTGAAGTTAATGGTGTATGTTACAAGTGGCATTAGAGCTAAAGGTTCAAAAACTGGCGCCTTTGGGATTTAGCGAAAAGAAATTGAGGGATTTGAGATGAAATGCGCATATGTGAAGGAAGGCATCGCATCTCTAATCCGGGTTGAACAAAGAGTTTCAATAGATAATTATTATTGTATGTATTTTCTTGAAACAATAGTTATTTCATTTATGGAAATTTGAATACGTATAGTAATGAAGTTAGAGTTCTTTAAAAAGGATATGTCTTTTCCATGTAGATAAGAATTCCATTGTGATGTTGAAGTTTTGATGAAAGGAGATGGGAATTTGGTTTCTTGAAAATGAAACATATGCGTGTTTTTCTTGAAAAATTTAAACTAATATACATTTGAATTTTTTTGGGAGAGAAATATTGAAATAATTCTTGCATGTGAATCTTGCAACTAAAAGAGACAAATATAGAGTAAAACGTGGTTTTACTTAATATGCAAGATTATGCTAGTTCTTTTGGAAAGTAATAAATCATTGCTAATATGATAATCTTTTAGAAAGATATACCATGGTAAAAGACCAAACTACTATGCTAGTTTTGCTGAGAAGAACCCATGTGAGTTCTTGCAAAGATTACTAGTATGTATCTTGAAAGGTGTGAACAGTAGTAAAACATAAATAAGTAAACTTGCTTGTCTTTATATATATCTTATTTAAGAAAAGAGAGGAATCTTGTTTCTTTTAAAATGGATTTTGTACTTGTGTGTTAAGTAAAAAGGAATCCAAGTTTTTTTCTTGAAAATAAATATAGGCTAAAGAGAATAACCTCTTGAATATACTACATTGCTATATGGATTATATCAAATTCTTTATTTAGGTATATTAAAGGTTAAGTTAACCTTGTTAGTGTTGCATAGTTTTTATGCATAAAAGAGGCTATCTATGGTAAATTCCTGGAAGCAAAGCATGAGAAACTTGCATGTAGAATCATAGAGGAACAAGGTTCTTTGCATGAAATAGTTGTATTATATTTCATTGGAAAGAACATAAGTCGATATGTGGAAATGATAACATGTTTTGTTATAATACTTTAGAAAATATTCTTTGGAAAAGAAGATGAATTACATGTACAAAAACTAAATTAATGTTTTGGTTTCCTTGAAATATATACATGGTTAATGTGGGTATAATATTTCGAGAATAAGGTATGTATTCTTATGTTTTATTCCATTAGTTTTATGGAAAAGAAAACCATGTTTTTCATGCCTAATATGTTATGTGTCCTCGAAGAGGAATCATGAGTTTGCCTACTCGATTATGTTAAGTACTCTATTGGGAAATTAAGATTAGAATATTTATGCATTGTATGCATAGGAAGAACAAAAAATGTGTTAGATTTATCATATTTGCATGCTCCAAAGGAAAAATCTGAAGTGGTGGTTCTTTTTTTAAAGTTTAAGTAAAGCGAATGCACATTGTGTCATTTTCCATTAAAGGAGTTTCTGAACAGATATAGTGACTTGTCTTGTATGGATGTGTGCGTGTGTGAAAAATTTCATAATAATATGGGAGTTATTTGACATAAATCGACAATTACTTACACACACTAATGTAGATATGTTAGAAAAAAACATGTTGTGACATTGTATTCACATATTATATATGCACATGAATAGGTGTTAAAAGATCACTCAAAGATTGATTATTTATTGATTAAGGCTTTATCTAATCATGCTATAAAATCTTGTTGATGCTTCTAAAATAAAACATTGTTGTAGAGGAGAAATGTGAATTTCCTGATGGGGATGAGTACTGCAGTAGGGAGAGAAGTTCTTAAAAAAGTAAATGCTATTATAATATATGTTTTACAGATAAGAATATGCATATGAGATTAATATGTGTATTATGCCTTATTTATTTAGGAAAGAAAGTATAAAAAACATGAAATAAAAATAGCTACCTTTCATTTGAGTTGGAAAAGAAGTAGTCATTTTTGCATGCAATAAAAGAGATGAATGTGTATACTGATGGTGTGTGAAACTAATGTATGAATGAAAAAGATGAGGAAAGTCCTTATATATGTTGATATAGTGTTAAAATTAAATTGAATGAAGCCTCTTAATGGGTCAAGTTATGAAACTTAAATAAATGACTAGTTGAGTAACTAGTGTTTGCATGAGTCGTCATGGATGCATTAAAGCTATTGACTACTTATGAATGAATAAATAATGGGAGTTATATGCACGAATCGATTTTGACTAAAGCTATTTGAAATTTGTGAACAAGTGATTATGATAATTACTTCGTATGCCAGTCTGTTGGAATAGAACATTATGAGAATTGGAAATGTTTGCATAAGATAATATGTGCTTGAGAAATACATATTTACAATTAGCATTGTTTCTTATAGTAAGCATGGGTAGCTTAATAGAAACAGAAAATCTGTGAAAATAAAACATCACAAACATTGCAATGTGAATTGCAACAGTAAACGTTAAATTATCATGCTTTAATGTACAACACATGTATGTTACTTCTAGGGGGGAAGTTGTGACAACTTCATTAAAGCTAACTAGTTTTAACTAGCTAAAGACAATTTGTTTAATTTTCTTTTATCTGCCAAGAAAAAAATTAAATCATCACTGTTGATAAAGAAAATTATTTAATTTGATGTAATTAATTAATGAAAAGAAAATATTTCTAAGCTAATGGTAAAATTGTTTCCAAGAATAGGAAGTGGTTGGGAACAGTTGGAAAGACAGTTACCTACTCCTCTGAGGATAAAGATGGATCCCTGAGGAGGAGTAGGCGTTCCGTGAAATTAGTAAAGGGGGAGTATTTTCTAGAGCTGGTTGGGACCAGTTGAAAATATCTTACAGTAACCCTTGTAAAGCCAAAAAAAACTGAGTGTGACTGGAATTGGAGAATTTGACCACACTGTCCCAAATTTCTCTTCCAGGATTTTCTGAGTATGACTGGATTGACCATCCAGAGGTCATAGCAGAAAGATACACTGTTAACCCATGGCACTATCCAGATTCTGGAGCTAGGGGGCAAGTGGAGGATGTAATAGCCTCACTTGATGGTTGGGAGGACCACAGCTTGAAGGACTAAATTTCTAGATAAGTATAAAGACTTTTAGTGTGGAAAGAATGACTGTCTGGATGTGAAAAAAAAAAATTACTCAATCCTATGGATTAGGAGGAGCATTTTGTTTACCATTTCGGTTCTCATAGTGGAACAAGTTAAGTAAAAAGTTATGTGTTGTATTAAAATGAAGTTTTATAAGATTGTGTAAAAATCCTATGTAGAAATTAAGAGAAAATGAGCTTTAGCGCTCGGAAAATGAATTACTAAATGTATAAGTTCATTTATATTATTACTAATTTGTTTGAATGTCTTAGGAGATGCTAGGATATTCCCATGGTGCATAGATTGACCATTGGTATGATTAGAGAGCTAGGTGCTCTCTGAGTACTTTTTGAAGTACTGTATAGATGTCTTTAGCAGGAGCTAAGACAATGTGCACATGATCCATTGATGAGAAGGTTGGTTCTCTCTGAGTACTTATGGAAGTACTTTTATTAAAACATCCCTTTATATTGCAAGAATGTTTGTTAGTTGCAAGTATTTTCATTTAATAGAAACTATGTGACTAATGTAATTGGATTTTTAGTCATACATTACAGGCTCCTTCCAGGAAGTGTTGATGGGTGTTCAACCATTCTCAGAGAGTTTGCATAAAAGCCATCATTTCTACCAATAGTAATTGGGAAGTTCGTATAGAGATTTTTATATAATTTTGTGAATTCAATATGGATAAAAACATTATTTTTTCAATTAATGGCATTTAAGGAAATGGAAGTGTCTCATCGCCAAGGGGAAGGAGCCCCTTTGGGTTGCTTATCTTATTATATCATGAGTATAAGTTTAAATTTCACTGAGAGAAGCACACCAAGGACAATGTTCTCTTAAGGGGGGGAGTATGTAACACCCACATAAACTATTGTAAATTACATTTTTTACCATGTTTTACCAAGAGATTTGTATCAAGAAAATCAATAATTCGTTGATGTAAAACGGATTCCTAATTTGGTATTCATTATCTACAGGAGTATTTCTCTCTCAACTCAGTTGTGCAGCGTTGAGGACTGTAAAATGAAATAAATGCTATATTGTTTTTTGGCATGAAGGGGAAAAGGCAATACGCCTGTTCGTTTTACCACCGTTGTGCATTAAAACTCTTGAAGATTCAGGTATGGGAATCAAAAATTTGTTAGTGGGTTCTAGATTATAATTTATTGCAGAGTATTCATATTTTGGAAGATGATGGAAGCTGTGGGGAATACCATGGTTTCGTAAAGGTGGAAGGTCTGGGTTGTTCAAAGGCCCATAGGCCACTTTCAGCTTCAAGAGGAGTTGGCAGAGCAATTCCATCGAACACCAATGGATGGGATTCTTCCAGCACTTCACTCCTTGATTTCTACCATTGCCTAACATGTTCAATTGACGATCATTATGTAGACACCAGCATTAAGTTTTTCAACACGTGATGAAGTTGGGGGAACGTTCCACAAATGCTATTTGTCTCCTCTTATAAGAGTCAAGATAAGTGATTTTGGCTTGCTTTCTTTATTATATAGTCTTTCTCTTTGTGAGTTAAGAGATATAAGAAAAGATTATATATATATGACTGCCAAGATAGTGATTTTGGCTTGCTTTCTTTATTATATAGTCTTTCTCTTTGTGAGTTAAAAGATATAAGAAAATATTATATATATATGACTGCAAAGATAAGTGATTTTGGCTTGCTTTCTTTATTATATATTTTTTCTCTTTGTGAGTTAAAAGATATAAGAAAAGATTACATATATATGACTGCCAAGATAGGTGATTTTGGCTCGCTTTCTTTATTATATAGTCTTTCTCTTTGTGAGTTAAAAAGATATAAGAAAAGATTATATAAATCATATTGTTTTTTAGAAGAGGTTTTCTTGAATGTATTAAAGAGGGTAGCTCTCTAATAAAATATTTACATAATATTATATAAGCAAGAAAATAGAAGATGCATGATATTTATTTTAAAATGGAATTTTGTACTCATTTAGTTTAGGAAATCAGAACAAATCCAAGGTATTTTTCTTGAGAATGAAAATAGATTGTAGAGAATAACTCTTGAAGTATTTTCATGTGTAGTGAAGAAGAAAATAGAAGTTTCTCACATTAATATTCTATACACTAACCATGTTGTAAATAGTAATTATTTAATAAATCCATGGATAGTTTACCATGGTAATGGTAAATATTACTTAATAAATCCATGGATAGTTTCATAAATCCATGGGTAGTTTTTCCATGGTGTTGATAGAGAATAATTGTTTCATAAAACCATGGGTAGATTACCATGGTGTTTGAAAATATTAGTTATTTAATAAATCCATGAATAAATTACCATGGTGTTGGTAAAGTTAAGTTATTTAATAAATTCATGGTTAAAGGAACTAATCAGTTTTATTCCTTAGATGAATAAACTAAGTGATTATTTTATATTATCATGATTATGATGTTAAATTCCTTTTGGAGGAAGATCTTGCATATACATGCAACATATGTATTAAATTTTATTGAAAAATAACATACATTTTTGTATGTAGAAAGATAGCTTGTAGTATTAAAACTACATAGAATATGATGTTTAGTATAATCTTGAAAATGAGACATGTATTTATTTTCTTAATTGCATATTTTTACAAAAAGAAAACATATTTTTACATTCTCACTAGCATTGAGATTTTCTTTGGGAAGACTCGTGAAGGAGGTTATGTGCTTCATTGTGTAAGCACTCCTTTAGAGAGACTCTTTTGGAATCGGTATGCATTTGCATGCATGGGAGCAGCATTTTTTATGCTAGCTTGCATTCCATGCACTAAAAGTAATAGCATAAGGGTTAGCTATTTTGATTAAATTTATGAAAATCACATGCCTAAATATCTTAACTGATGTATAAATTTATTTTAAAGAAAAGCTTGGGAGATGTAGCCATTGTCTTGCAGGAATGTGTGCTTATGTGACGGAAACATTAGTTATTGTGATGACTTATAACCAGCACATATGAGGTATGTGTTGTTAAAGCGAGAATGTCAAGTTGCTTTACTTGCTTGTCATGAATATACATGAGTAGATGGAGAAACTACTATAGTACAGATATGTGAAATGACTGATTAATACTTTATGAATCTTGACCATCATTTTATGTTGAAGGCATCATAGCAGGGAATGATGGTGACATGTACAAAGGAATATTATGCTTGTCATGTAAAAAGGAAAAGTATACTTGTCCTGGTGGCATGTAAATGATTAATGTTCATGCAGATGAGTGCGAGTTGCAGAAAGGTCCAATGTACGATGGTCCATTGTAGGTACATCCATGCAACCAAGATGTGAATATCTGAAGATATGAAGACCATAGGGTAAATGGTATCATATTTATTGTAATGGATTTAAGCTAGATATTTGCATATTTCCTTGTAAGATTATATAAACGATGGTTAATCGATGGTCTCCCTTATAAGCCATTGAGTGATGGGCTGAACACCCTCACGAGCGTTTAATAATAAAATTAAACGTTTGCTGGTTTTCACCCTACGGGGTTTCCAGGGTATATTGGTGTTCAATGATGTGATTGATTATTGTGTCAAGTTGATGATGCTGATTTTGTTAGACTCCTATACCAATAGGTGTCATATTTCATGATTGACTTGATGAGCTATGCAATATGTTCATACCTTTTCTTGTTGCAAAGGTTTCCATATTTTCAAAAAAATCAAAAAAATTAAAAAATGTAAAGAGGGTATGCCCTAAAAGAAAAATTAAAGGGTGAAAAGAATAAAATGGCCAAAAAACTGAAAGAAAATGAACCCCACCAAAATAAATGCCAAGGAAAGTGTGCAAGCCTAAATGCCACTACTTTTTTCTCTCTTTTGTAATAAATAAAAATGTGTGCAAATTGTATTTTATGCCACAATTTACGAACAGTCAAACATCTTAAGCTTGGCTAGTTCATCTTTCAATTTTATGTCTTATAGATAGAGAATAAAATCTGACCAAACTGTTTAATCTTGGTAGATGAGTTGATAGGTAGAGTGAATAAAAGGAGCTCAACAGCTTAATTTGAGCCCTTGGATGTAATAAGGTTATACTTAGATAGATTTCCATATGTAAAAGAAAAATTTTGATGAGGGTTTTCTAGTCTAAGTGCACCCTAATAATGAAGAAAAAATGGTAGGGTAAAGTAGGTAGGGTAGGTAGATGATGTTGCAGAATTACATGTGATGGATAATGATTCTAGAAGTCTTAAATATTTACTTTCATCACAAGTGCAAAGGCAGACACTACACTGGAAGAATTTCAAGCAAAGAAAAGTCAGATTATTAACTTCCCTGCTCATTTTTCCCTAAAAATTTCACTATTTTTCTCCTAAGTACTAAGGCATTTGAAAATTAAAGGGGCTCAAGGCATTTCCTTGAATTTTGGAGGGACCGGACTCTCGGCCCAATAATTTGAAAAGCCTAAGTACTTAAAATCATTCATCATGACATTCATTTACTTCTCAAAAAAAATAAAATCTTTTCTTAAGTAAAATCCTATTTTACTTAGGAAAATTATGCAATATTTCACAAAAACCCTATTCATGTAAGCATAAGTTAAAAACATTAACCTAATGTTTACACTTAGCACTTCACTCATTTCCATATTAATTGCTAATTTTATTATTTAAATCCCCATATAAATAAACCCTTTCCCGTATTATTTTAATTAAAATTTCAAATTAATTTAATATCCCGCCCCGTTGGTTGAAAAATAACCATATAACTTTAATTAATTGGGTGATTTTCCAATTAATAAATAGAATTAACACTCCGCTATTTAAAGGGATTAATTAACCCTCCAAATTAATTAAGAACCTAAATCCTACAATAAAATCATCCCCGATATGATTATTTTTAATAAATTGCATTGGGCCCGCCCTGTTAACTCTCTGCCATCTTGACAACCCGACTGCCATTCGATTGATCAACTCCAAATCAACGGTTATTATCAATATCGCTGGCCATCCTCGTCCGAACGATAACGAGCGATGGCCAGGCGGTTTTCTTAACAGTGCCACGCCACACGTCGTTTATCATATGGAATCACTCGCCCTCCGCTAAAAACCGCCCTCCCTCAAAAGCGGTGCGATAGAAACTACTTACCGCCTCCCCTAATGAAGCCTCCGTACTCGCTGACTTCATCCATTAAAAAACCGCCAACTTTTGATTTTGTGAATAAAACAAACATACCCGCATCATTTTCACTGTCTCATGCAACGATTTTCGAAATCAACTATCGAACTTTACCAACCGCTACTTTCCTGAACAAGATTGCATTCGAGTGTCCAGAATTCATCGATCATTACCAGCGCCTATTTTCATCACTGCTTATTTCCTAGAAAATAGGTATTTACCTAAATTCCCATTAAACTCTGTAAAAAACCTGGTTTTGGTTTAAATTCTACACGAGAAAACTGAAGTAGAGTTCATAATAGCTCCCAAAACTACATTGGCATTCCCGAACCTGTGATTGTGCTCGTTTTTCATAAAAAAACCTCGAATCCATTTCTGAATCCACAAGAACTAGAAATGGAAATTCCCATGGCTTTGAATGTCGTACCCCTTCATGCTCCTCACAGATATTTAGACTATCTGCCTCTAGTATATAGGTATTTCCAAATTAAAAACCTTGTTCTCAGTGAAAATCCTCTTCAAACTTTTTGTCGCTGCAAGGAACCAGAATACCGGAAGCTAAATGGTGGAAAGAGATGTTTGAACTTTTGTGAAATTATCCCTACATGAATTTTTGATTATGTACTATATTAATTCATGATAAAGGAGGATAAAAGGATAAACAGAGGTTAGAGAGCATAACAGTTAAATAGTATCAGTGGTTAAAGTGTATCAGGTAAAAGTCAGAGTGAAAGTTAAAATGAAGTTACAGAGAAGTCAAAGGTAAACAGTAAAAATAATTACAGAGGCGGTAAAATGGTAAAAAGATATGAAAATACTTTCACCAACATTGAATATTATCTAAAGTGAAAGTAAAACAGTTAAAAGAACAAAAAGGTGAAAAGATGAAAAACACAACAAGAAGGAACATTTTTGCAGAAATTTCATGTGTTAGTCATTGTTTTGTAGAAACTATTGTGAACAATCTGAGATAAATTTTGAAAAAATGAAGGAGGTTTATGTTCTTAAGGGGACCATCTAAAAAAACCTCTCTCAATTTTCTAACATATATTATGGTTTTGAAAATATTAAACAATGTTGGAAAGCACTCTTTGCAGAAAATTCCAGTTAAGTCATCATTTTGCAGAGAGGATTGTGGCCAATATGAAATACATCATACAAAAATGAAGGAGGTTTTTGTTCCTAAGATACCTATCTACAAACTCCTATCTCACGTTTTTCACATTTATTTCAGAATTAGAGATAAATGAACATCTTTAAGGGCTATTTTTTAGATTCTGTAAAACTCTGTTTTACACATCTTTTTGCAGAGCTTATTGTGCACTGTTGGAGTGGAATTTTAGGAAAATGAAAGAGGTTTATCTCACCAACATATTTATCTACAATAACCTCTTTCATGTTTTACATATATATTACGGATTAAGAAATGAAAGTATATCATTGGACCCGAAGTTTGCAGAATTGTTGGAGTAGAATGCACAAAGAAAGGAAGTAGTTAGTGACTTGGATGCCTCATCATCAACTAAGAGTTGGATAAAATTAGAATTCTCCTCTTTTTCATCACATGTCCATAAAAAATAGTGCGAAATAGATGCATTAGTTTGAGTTTCCTTTACTTAAGTTCTATTTATGTAAAATAGTTGGAGAGATTTGTGAACTAATCTTGATATTCTTTCAAGATATTTTAGTTTAGAATTTGTATAAATACTTCATTCTTGGAAGTATTTTGGGTGGATTCTTAGACTTTGCTGTAACATTGACTATTTTGGAATAAAGTGCTATTGGAGAAATTTTTTGTGGCTAAGTTGGATGATGAATTGAAGCGAAAGAATTTTTACAGGATTCATGTGTCAGACTACGGATCAATAAGTCATCTTCCTCTTGTGTTTTAAAGTCTTTATATCTGTTTATTATATCACTGTGTTTCATTTCTGAATGATTAATGACAAGGAGTAAATCAGAAAGTACTTAAGTGTAATCTGATTTTAATCATTGTTATTATAAATGTTTTCTTCTAAACTGGTTTTAAACAGTGAATTCTTAATTGCTCATGTTTTTCTAGTTTAAGCATTTCTGATTATTTAATAAAGAATACTTAATTGCTATTTGTTAATAATCACTCAATTTACCCTCTTATAAATGTGTTGAAAGATTCTTAATTGCCTTTCATCCATTTTAAATCCATTCCATTCACTTTAGATCTAAAATTGTTCTCTGTTTGATTATATTTCTCTGTGAAACCACCTTTTGTTGATAAACTTAATCCAGTAAAGCCATCTTTTTGACTCCATAGCCCAATGGCCTGAACTGCTCAATCTTGCCCTCAGCAATTGAATTCCACCACCCAAATTCAAGCAAAACCCCTGAAATTTATAAGTAGCCTAATATCTTCTAAAATCAAAGCTAAATTTTACAGAGAGAGCCCTCTCCGGGTACATATTGGCTAGATTTTGTACCTAAAAGATTGTTTTGTGGTTACCTCGGACCTCTTTCCTCTTCCCAACAACTTCAAGGAAAATCTAAGTGATAACATATTCCTTTCTTGTTATGATGTTCATAATGGCAAGTATGTGATGACTATATGAGTAATGAAATGAATGGAAGGTTACATCATACAGTAATTGTGTTAATGTACTATAATGGAGGTTTTTAATGGTTAAGGAGCTTACTATTCCTACTCTAAAAGTTACACTATGAACTGGTAAACTTTCTATGTAATGATGAGTAAGGAATATTTAATGGTGAATGGTTAGTTACCCATGAGTAACTTGTATAATTTTTTTTTATCTCCTTACATTTCCATGTGAAGTTAATGGTGTATGTTACATACATGTTGCAATTCTCTTGTGTTATTTCTTTTCCAATGGTTTTCATTGCATGCAAAAATATCCTTGTAACCTCAGTTTAGTCTTGGGCTTGCTTCGTGACTAGTTCACATACGTAGCTAATTATGAAATTTTCAATTGATACTTTAGTGGAGGTCCCTCAGATCAAATCCCTATTTAATCCCTCTCATGATTATCTTTGGTTTGGTGGTGTTAAGTACAAGGTATTTTTCCAAACTTAAGGAATGGGGTAACATCTTTCGCAATCTTGTTATTATGCATAATTTTTATTTAGCTCCTTTAAGACTACACATCCATTTAATAAGGCATTTGAAGAGGTATTTCTACTCCTAGTCTCTCTATGTTTAGGCCGAAGGATTCATTTTTTAGGCTAGAAAAGTAGGAATTTTCCACAATTTCTGTAGCCTTTTCCCCTTCCTAGCTTCATGGAGAGGTCAATTTCCCAACGGAGAAGGCTTTGGAGAAAGGCTTCCTAGAAATTTATATTTTTGGTCACCTTTGGTTCTTGAAGCTACCTCTCCAGATATACATGTCTCTACCTCCTCTCAGTACAAGTTTGAATCCGAGGCCTCCTCTCTTGATTTCAATTTGATTCTCATCCTTTATCTTTTTTTTGTTGGCTATTGAGGTGTTGATGCAACTCGTAGTGGTTCTCCCACTTACTCTCTTCTAGTGTGAAGGGGTTTTTTTTGTTCTATTCAATCCTTCAAGATCTCAATTATCGCTACATCCCCTCACAAGGCCACTTCCACTCACTTTTAACTCTTTTGTTCTCAATGTTTTCCCATCCCCAATGGCTCCTTCATTTGTACTTGGAAGGGTTCCACTCGTCAAGCTATAAACATGGCTCGTTAATGTGTTGTTGTTTTCGATGGGGTTCCTTATTATCAAGAATGTGGGGAACATGGGAATACTATGGCACAAGTCCAACCGAGAGTTCAACTATATAGTTTTAGGAACTTATTCCCCTGCTAATCTCGGTCACGATTTCCAAGACAAAATGTGAGATTTCCAATCTAACACACATTCTCTTCAACACTGAGGTTATGGCAGATGTTTCAAATTGGGTTCCATACTGTATGAAAATTTTTAGTTGGTATAACCATTACATATACACAATGGTAATTTACCGACACATGAATTTTCTACTTGAAAAAGTACATGTATACACACATGAGAGTCAAGATGATTTTATCCTCTTTTTGGATCATATGCAACATCAAATGGTAGATTAGATCTTTGGATCAGGGACATTGAGAATCACATAGCTACTCCTTTAGTCTATCACTAATACTCTCTCGGGAGAAATAAGGAACATATTCTTGTAGAAGCCATGCATTCAAACAATTTCTCTTAGTTAGTTTGTTTAGGTTATGGTTTTAGTATTTCTATTTTATTTTTGTTTTCAGTTCCTTCAATTCCTTGAAGGCTATATTTTTAGTTTACCTATTTTGGAATTTTCCTCAACTCGCCATCTTTTTTCCTCTGACTCTTTGGAAAGACAATTTTTAGATTTGGTTAAAGCTACCATGTAATCGATCTAGCATGTATTATCACATTTATTATCATATTTGAAGACAATAGCAAACATTTAATTTATTATAAAAATAAATAAATAAACAAATAGATATAATTTTCTACAATTTTATTTGATTATTAATTAGTTTGTAAAATTAGTTGTATGTAAATATCATAAAAAAAATTACATTTAAAAGTTGATATTTTCACTTGATTAAGTGAGTAAATAAAATTTAATTAAATCAAATCAAATTTAATTTTATGAAAAAATAAAAAATAAATGGTCGAGATGATTGGACCTAGAGACTACTCCACAACCTAGTATGATGCAGATGTTTTCATGTAATGTTACATTTACAAATAATAAAATAATCTTTACATTAACAAAATAAAAAAATAGTAAAAAAAAATAAAAAAAAATTAATGTTAACCATAAATAACATACTTTAACTTTTACCTTAATTTTACAATTTTATATAAAGATATAAAGGAATTAAATGTAAAAATAATTAATTTTGTTTAATGTAAAAGAGGTGCAAAAATAATAGTAACTAGAATGGAGTTGACATATGTGATGTAGAAATAATGTTATTAATATTATATGATGTGAAATCTATTCTATGCTTATTTTAATTTGACATCTAATAATTGAAAAATATATTAATAACATAAATAAATAAAATATCTTAGTGATTATATATATATATATATATGCTTTCTATTACTAAGAAGTTGTGTAATTTATTCAATTCTTAATATCGAGTTCATATATAATATTTTAAAATACTAATAAAAAATAATTCAATGTGTCTCTATATATATAAATAGGGAGAGAGACACTATACTTCGAAATAGAAAAATACACGTATTAATATTTTAATATCAATAATATGAATCATAAATAAAATATATCAATATGAACTATATATGTATTATATAAGGCAAGTGAAAATAAAATAAAAATGTTATAACTAAAACATTTTATTATTTTCATGAAATAACATAGATTGATTTCAAGATGACATCTACCAAACACCCAAAGCAATCAAAGCTGTAGAGATGCAAATCTTTACTCAAATTTTGCACCTAAAAACATGTTTACATCTTGCAAAAAATGATTTCTTTAAACAATTTCACAATAAAAATGAATTTATAATAATTTAGTTAGACATACAAACAATGTAATTCCCATATCTACCATCTTACTTTTATAAATAATTTGAATTTAAAGTTTAACATTTCATATATATATTAAATATTTATTTTATAAATATTATTTAATTTTAGAAAATTAATTATATATATATATATATATATATATATATATATATATATATATATATAAATATAAGTATGACAAGTAAAAATATCCCCACAGAAATTAAGGTAAAAAATAAATTAAGATTTTGAAAAGTCATCCGGAGTTACAATATAAAAAATGAAAAATAAGGAGAAAATAAATAGTTTTAAAATCTTTTCACAAGTTATAATTGATATTGTTTCAATATTATTATTTAGAGAAATAAATGATTTTAGATAATGGTTTTATAAATATTATTTAATTTAATATAATTAATTAATTTTGATTATAAATATATAAAAAAATTAATTCAATTTAGCAAAAATAATTGCAAAATTATTTACTTACTTCTTATTTAATGGTATGTATTATAAAATTATGATTAATATAAAAAAATCGATATCTATATTATTTTTCCAGAGAAGGATGATGACTAAAAATATCACCCTATAATTACGAAGTAATAGAGAATTAAAAGTAAAATTAAATCAAGATTTTCTTTATACATAATCCGTTTCAATATAGAAAATAACTATAAATAAAATATTTTTTTTTAAATAATATAGTTTTTCACGAGAAACCTGGGAGTAGCAGAAGGGGTTATTTATGACCTTGATGGAAAAGTGGAGAAAATGTTTGCATGGGATTGGGATTAGTCTCAAATAATCAAGGGAAAAACTAGGACTATGGCAAGGGCGGCTATCTATCGCCTTGATAGAAAAATAGAAAAAAGAGTTTGCATACTGATTGGGATTAGCCTGAAATAATCACGGGAAGAACTCGGACTATGGCAAGGGCTGAAGTTAGCACTTGCAGAAAGAATTCTTCAATTAAGTGTCTTTGGAGATTTTCTTATTTCAATTTAAAGCCAACTGTACGAAAATTCCATTTGATTATGGATTAATTTGATATTTTAGAGTTCTATCATATAAATAGGGATAATAATAAATGTCCAATCCAATATGGGTGTCTATCTGGAGCAAAGTAATTTAAGGGAGGAGGATAATTTGTTTGACATGACAATTAAATGCTATAGTTATACCATGGTAGTTAAGTTAAGTTCTTATCATTAGTTATATAATGTTATGTAGGTATATTTTTTTATTTTATTTTTTTATTTATTTTTTTGGGGCAAAATTGTAAGAAGAATGATGTACAAAATAGTTTTGGGTCACAACATTTTTGATAAAAAATTAGTTTTTTTTTCGAAGTAGATGGAAATTTTGTTGCTTTTGAATGTAATGTCACTAACTAATTGTAAATTAAAAAAATAAATAAGCATTTTCAAGGTATTTTCTGAAAAAATTGAGGCTTGGACAATTGCCAAAACAATATGGGATGAAAGATGGATAAAAAAGTTTCCAACCTCTATGATATTAAGAAGATTGAAGATGAAAACACTTTCTATCTAATTTTCAAAATATTTATATTAGGAAAAAAATATTTGTTAATTTAATGTAACTAATAGGTGAAATTGTGTTTTGAAATTTTATTTGGCAATGGTAAACAAATTGAAAATTTTCTACATTCTAAGGATGAGCTTAAAGAAGATAGTATATATGTAGAGTGTAAATTAAAAGATAAGATAGTTGTAAATTTTGATTTAGAGAAACAATTAGAGAACAAATATGTGAATAAACATGTATATAAATTTGTAAATAAAGTAGAATTTATTGAAATAGATCAAGAAAAGGAAGAATTTGAAATAATTCAATTAAAAGATAATGTTTTTGACTAGAGGACTGGTTCCATTAGAAGAGTTGTTTGAATTTAATGATGTGGCCAAGAAAACCGATATTGAGCCCACAGGGGTAGATGGAGAAGAATGCAACATTGGTAGTGAAAATGACCCAAAAAATGATAAAAATGTCTAAATCATTACCACCTAGTAAAAAACAACAATACATTGATCTATTCAAAGAATTCATTGATGTGTTTTCCTAGAGTTATGAATATCTAAAATCTTATGACACGCATAATGCAACATAAAATTCCCGTTAAAGAGTATTAGAAACCCTTTAAACAAAAACTTCGAAGAATAAATCTAGTATTGATGCCTCTAATTGAGAAAGAAATCAAGAAAATGTATGATGTTAAGATCATAGTTCCTCTCAGGTACTCCAAGGGGCTTTCCAATATAGAACCAACAAGGAAGAAAACATGTGAAATCATATTGTGTGTAGATTTTAGAAACCTTAATAAAGTCTCACTAAAAGACAACTACCCTTTACCTAAGTCTAGTAGGATTTCTTTGTTACATGGTTTCTCATGTTACAACAAAGTTTTGGTTCACCCTGATGATTAGGATAAGAAAATATTTATTACTACATGGGGTACCTTCATGTATGTGAAAATTATTTTTAGGTTAAATAATGTTGGAGACATTTCAAAGAGTAATGGATATTTCTTTTACCGATGAAATTGGAAGATTTATTGTTATAGATCTAGATAACATCATAGTTTGTTCCAAAACTCATGAAGAACATTTTTTACACTTGAGAAGAGTTTGTAGGAAGTTTGGGATTTCACTTAACCCCAAGAAAACACTTTTTGGCCTAGAAGAAGAAAAACTTTTGCATCATATCATTTCTAAAGAAGCTATTAGGATTCATCCAAGTAGGATTCAAGCCATTTTGAAAATCAGTCATCTTAGAAATATTAAATAACTTCAATCATTTATTGGAAAAATAAACTTCCTAAGAAGATTCATCCCCAACCTTGTAAAACTCCTCATAAAGATAAAAAACTTGCTAAACAGAGACTCAGAAATAAGATGGAACATTGAATCCAGGAAATCATTTGACCAAGTGAAACAAGCTCTGACAAAAGCACCAGTCCTAATCAGTCCATATTTCACCACTTTTTTTTATAATATTTTCATTTTCATCTGAAGACACTGTTGCAGCAGTTCTTTTGCAGAAAAACAATGAGGTATATGTGCAACTCATTGTGTTCTTTAGTAACACTTTAAGATATGATGCATTGAAATATAACATAATGGAAAAATAATCCCTAGTAAAATAAATTAAGGATTTCAGAGTATATATTATCCATGCTCACATAATTTCTTATGTACCAAATTTTATTGTTAAGGATATTTTGACTCAAAATGGACAAAATGGTAAAATAGGTAAGTGGATTTCCAATATTATTGAATATGACATAGAAATAAAACCCACCAAATTAATTAAGGGACAAGGACTAGAAAAATTAATGGCTGAGTCTAGTTTTCATGCCTTGGTTATCAATTTTGTAGTTGCATTAGATGATCAAGAGGAGACGGAGACTCCACAAATAGATGAGGCTTTTATAACCTCGCCCTGGTTTGTAGATTAAATTTTTGTATTATTCAATTTAAAAAACAAAGGCTATATTTCTTAAGCTAAGAGTAGTTAAATTTTGTATATTAGATAGAATTTTATATTGGAGTGATGCTCGTGGAATTTTACTAAAATGTTTTTTGAAGGATGATGCAGAAAATACTATGCAGGAATTTCATGAAGCAGACTGTGGTGGAAATTTGTGTTGGAAAACCACTACTAACAAGATACTAAGAGCTATTTTTTACTGTCCCACCGTTTTTCCTAATGTCCATATGAAAGTTACCTCTTGCCACAAGTGAAAAATTTTCGAAGGAAAGATAAAACTACTACCCCTACCCTTGAAACCTATAACTGTTGAAAGCCCTTTCCAATAGTGGGGTTTGTATTTCATTGAATAAATCCATCCACCATCCTTAGCCCAACATAAATGGATCCTCACAAACACTGACTATTTCACCAAATGGATTGAGGCCACACCCTCAAGACAAGCAACTGATGTTGTAATTATCAAATTCCTGGAAAACAATATATTGCGAAGATTTGGATGTCCAACTAAGCTTATCACAAATAATACAATAGATTTTAAGTCAAAGAAAATGGTATATTTCTACAGAAAATATCATATTATTCTTGGAAATCTGACTTCTTATTACCCTAAGGGTAATGGGTTAGCTGAATCTTGAAATAAAATTTTGGTTAACATTATTAAAATTTTGCTAGAAGAAAACAAGAATTTAATGAATAATAAATTGATAAATTCACTTTGGGCCGATATACTTACCACAAAGAAATCCATTGGCATGTCACCATACCAATTGGTTTATGGAATGGATGTTTTTTTTCCATATTCTTTAGGAATTCCAGTTATGAAAATAATTCATGAGTTGCAGGTTGAACCAAATGATACTCAGAGAAGGATAAATCATACAATTCAACTACAAAAATCCAGTGAAGAAGTCTATAACAAAACACAAGTTATCCAGGAGAATGTCAAAAATATTTTTGACAGTAGAACCAAAGCACATGATTTCAATCTGGGTGACAGTGTTTTAAAGTGGTATTCAATAAGAGAGGATAAAGGTAAGCATGGAAAATTTGAAAATCTGTGTAAAGGACCATATATCATCTATGCCTTTAGAGGTCATATGGAATTTTTTCTCAAATATTTGGATGGAATAGAGATGCCTGGGTGACCTATGAATGGCATGATTCTCAAGCATTATTTCTTACACGAGTAGAGGTGTTTCTTATATAAATTCATTGTAAGTATCATTGTCTTTAATATTTTTATTGGGTGACCTATTGATAGAAGTTGAAGCCTGTAGAGAAGGCCCTAAGCTTCCAATTGATATGTCACCAATAATTACTACAACAACAAAAAAAGAAATCAGATGCATACACTGATGAAATAGAAAATTCAAGGCGACTGATCAAAGGATCTTAGCACCTCACATGGAGAATGACATCCCCATCAGGAGCTAATTTTAGGGTCCTATAATTTATAGGATGTTAAGGCAGTTGGACATTTTATCTCACTTATTTGATACTGTAAATAATATTTCAGTTTGCAACTAATTTCCAAAAAAATATATAAAGGAAAATGAAAAGAGGTTATTTATAAAATATAATAAAGAAAAAATAAAAGAAAAATAGTTAAAAAATAAAAAATAAATATGAGAATCCCACAAAAGAAAAAAAATATATAAGAAATAATATTGAAAGTGTTGCAAATTTAAATGCCACTACTTGACATGTAGTTTCATTTTGTTAAATAAAATGAAGGCTGTGTGAATCTTGTTAAAATTTCCACAATCCTTACTCATTGTTTAATCATATAGCTTAGTGATGGTTAAACAAGTTTAATTTTTTTGTTACATAGGTTAGAGAATAAGGTTAGGCAATTTTTTCTGTCTTGGCTAATGTTAGTTAGGGAGAAAAATGATACTTATTCAATTGGTTAAGTGGAATGAATGGAGAAATAAGTGGATAAGATAGAGTAGGTTTTATGTTTTTTCATAAGAAGTAAAATAAGGGTCTATGAGCCCAAATACTTCCTTAGAAATGAAGAGAAAGATTAGTTTCAATGGAATGATTA
This sequence comes from Pinus albicaulis, assembly GCA_034641835.2. Classification (NCBI taxonomy): domain Eukaryota; kingdom Viridiplantae; phylum Streptophyta; class Pinopsida; order Pinales; family Pinaceae; genus Pinus; species Pinus albicaulis. Next base: position 41,358,455 of record CM076572.1, read on the forward strand.
TTGCATTTTAGCCTAAGTTTAAAAAATAATTATGTAATATGAACTTAAGGATAATATTTGAATGCATTAATGTTTTATCTAAAGTTATGACAGATGATAAAAGGTTGCTAGATGAAAAAAAAAATTGTCGCTTTCGATTAAGTTGCACCCATCTTTCAGCTATCCGATCAATAGCTACGCCCGATCTATGATCAACAATCCTTTTCATCCCCATCTTTCCATTCTTCCTTTACCGTCAAGGGGGGTCCAAAAAGGAATTTTTTCTCCCACCGATCCCATGAAATGTGGTGTGCCCTGACCATTTCGCACACCCCCTCATCATACCACTTACCACTCTCACCCCCTCCAAAAACAGATGACCACCATTCCTTTTCCTCTTTCCCTACCCATGCGCCTCCCTCCACTGACAACATGTCACATGACTGTAATCGTTACCAAAATAAAACACTTTTGAGGTATTACAGTTAACACGTTTAATTTTTCCAGGGTAACCGTTTGAAAATTCAACAGACTCACGCCCACAACAAAAAGTTCCCAAAACCATAAATTCCTGAAAGAACCATCATTTTTTCTTTCCTACTATAAATTCTCTCAACTCACCCTGATTTCTAGGTCTACAAGCGCACACTCACGTTCCTCCATTGATAAAGCATGTGATCGAGCACCGACAGTCTTGATTCCACCTCTAGTCTGCGACGAACCTGTAATACTCCCGATAAAAAGCTATTTTTCCCCTAGGAATATTTCATTACTATTTAGTTCTTGAGGTATGGTGAGATGATGGGAAATATTTGATAACAAAAAGTAACTATACAAATTAATTAATCAAAAGGTTCAATATGAGTAGATGTAAATCAATGTCCACACCACTAGAGTGGAATGTAAAGCTTAATATAATGATGGAAAAAAAAAATTGAATGGTACTTTGTATTGGTAGTTGGGTGGGAATCCTACATTAGTTAACTATAATAAGGCCATATATTTCATATGCAATAAGTATAGTTAGCTAGTACATGGCTAAGCCACATGACAATTATTGTAATGTAGCTAGAGAGTCATTTGATATTTAAAATAGAATAAATAATTTGTATTAACTAAAATAGTGATTTGAATGTATATTTGGAAAATTATTCATATTATAATTGTATAGGAGATCTAGATTTCAAGAATTTCAAATTGCGAGTTATGCATTCAATACTAGATCAATAATTGTGTCATGGTGAAGAAAGAAGCATCTAATTGAATCTTTTTATTCCACTTTAGTTGAGTACAAGACCTTGTGGAGTGCTATTTGTTAACTAATGTGGCTAATAATAATCCTTGAATACATGGGAGAAAATAAACATGAACCAACCATCACGAAATGTGATAATCAAATATATATAAAATTAGAAAACTATCCAATCTATCATGTTATATAAAAGAATATAGAAACAAAACATAATTTTGTATAAAAAAACTACAACCAAGGTAAATTAGCTTGACCTATAATAATACATATGATATTGAGGTAGAAATATTTACTAAGCCCCTAGGAAATCATAAGTTTGAATTTTGTAGGGACAAGTCAGGTGTGTTATAGAATCCATTTATCCATTGAGGGAAATGTTAAACTTAAGAGGAGAAATATATTCTTCAATGCATTAGCATTCCAATTGTTATAATCATGTATTCCTCTTCACATCAGTAGGACAAACCATATCTTAACTCGCTTTATTTGTTGGATTGAATGCACCCTTGTTCACACTTAAACGTTCCTACATAGGTAGTACATTCTCACAAAACATTGTATTCCTATATATCATCACTCTCATGATAGTATACAACTTGTCACTCAGTATACGACTTTCATTAGTGCAACGAGCGACAGATCTCAAAGTCTCTAGATATTTCCTTTTCCACAAGGATCAAATCAACCTACGTTGTTATGAGTTGGCTCATGGTGAGTAATTGTGTAATTTTCCTAACCTCACATAACCCCTAAGTGTGTAGATACATCCTCTCAGATCTAGGAATGTCCTAAATAATGAGACCCTCTTAAGGGTGGAAGGGATAATAAAGTAATCATACTACCTTGTTGTGTTGGATAAATACCATAAAAAAAGGTATTCTCCTAAATTATGAGTGAGCTCAGATATTGATAAAATTAAGGAAGGAAAAAGAGAAAGGGATCACATGGGAGTACTTTACACGTTAAGGTATATTCTTATTATTCTAATTTTATTTTACATGGAATTTAAATGTGATTTAAGTCCCTACATGATTTTCATTTATGAGGTCATAGTGTATCACTATAATTAAATTGTATTGAAATATAAGTTGTCTTCTAGGAAACCGTGACAATTTTCTTGTTTGTTTGTGCATGTGTGTTACTTTTTTTTAATCAAGGAGCTGGAATGTGTTTTGTGAGTAATAGTGTGATCCTTAAATATTAAAGTGGGTCGATAGCCTTCATCAACATGTGACAATTATAAGATATGTCATCGCCTTCATAATTTACATTCAGTGAACATAAGAGATTGCAATAGATCAAGGGAAGCTTGATTATCCATTTCATCCACTGTTTCATATATCCTAAGGTGGGATATGTGGGGAAATAGTCCCCTTGTCTTCTGTAAAATTTAGGCAAACACCAATGAATTTATCAAGAGAATGTTGTTTCCCAATATAAATCTGAGTTATGAATTTTACCCACTTTGGTCTCATTATTATCGAATCGTAATTTTTTTCATTTCTATACATTATGCATATCATATTACTATAAATATGAAACCCTAGTGTGTGTTCATAAATTAGATCTAATAAATATCTCCTCGAGAATTTCTTCATTCTTTATGGTGTTCTTGAATTTTTTCTAATTAATTTTCATGCAACATTATAAAAATATATATAAGCTACCTCTAAAGTTCCTTTAAATAGATGGAACACAATTTCAAATTGTATTGTAAACTACTTTACTAAACTTCCCATTGAGTTGAAAAGTTTGATCAACTCTTTTATATGTGTTCAAAGATTTTACAATCTCAAGTTTCTAATGATACATTGGAAGATAGGTGTGATAGAAGGATCTCAAGTTGGTTATAATTATTAATATAGAATTATTTTAACTTTGGATTTCACAAGGATTCATTTGCTTTTCATTTTCAAAATTTAAATACAATCTAAATCAATTTTTTTTAAATATTTTATGATAAGAATTATTATTATTATTATTGTGTTTAGAGAAACTCGCTAGTTAATTATGGAAGACATGTTTTAGTGTAATGTAAATATTTTGACTTGGTCAAATTGCTCGTGGTTTTTGGACTATGGGTTTTGACAACCCATGAGTTTTGCAATATGGTATGTTTAAATACGTGAAGATCCCTATTTAGCTTTGGGAAATAAGTTATTATTACAATAAAATGGTTTCAATGCAATGAATATATATATATATATATATATATATATATATATATATATATATAGTTTAGATCCATTTTAACTATAGATGTAGTGAGTGTTAAGAAGGATCAAATCTCTCAAGGTATAATTTTTTTTTAAAATTTTATACTTAAAAAGTCCACTCAAAAAATAAAATTTAGATCATAAACCATGTAATAAAGATGATGCAAATATAAGATTTAAAGAAAACATGAAAGACTTTGTATTCATATAAAGGAAAATTTTATTGAGAAAAAGCTTTTTGTGTTTCTAATCCCCTCATTAAAAGACAAAAGACATTACCTTGCCTTTAAATAAGTGAAGTTCTACTTGTGAAGTGGATATTCAGTATATAGTGGTTAAAAAAAAAAAACCATAAACATTGACTCTATAATAAAAGTGTTAATTTTTAAATTAATAAATTATTTATATTTTTTCATTATATAAATAAATAATTTTAAACTTTATATTTATTTATTTATATATATATATATATATATATATATATATATATATATATATAAATATAATTATAATTTTAAACCATTTAAGTATATGAATAATTTAAATTGTGAATATTTATATATATGATTGCATATAGATATCGAAGTATGTTATAAAAATAAATCAATTGATTAAAAACATAATTTTTAAAGTTTATTAAATTTTATTTAGAAAAAATTATTTTTAAATATTCTTTTTTAAATAATAAATTATCTAAATATTCCAACTTAAAAATTGATACACAACATAATTTATATAATTTATTATTATTTATTTAAATATATTTGAAACTTAAAAACAATTTTTTCACAAAATAATAATTTAGAGATTAGATATAAACTATTATTTATATATTATAATATTATAAAAGAATAAAAATAAGTGCACTAATTTGTTTTATATATGTGAATGCATAAATTGTTTTCATTCTAGAACCAATAGATGTAATCTATCTGTCATAGTTATCATATAAATGGCATACAATCGCTTTCTATATAAAGTGCATAAATTCAAAGTCTTTCGTGGGGTCGTTGTATTTTCTATCCATTGAATATGGAGGCTCGTTAAGATAGTTATGTGTTCACACGTCATAAACTCAAAAGTCTTTGATTGGGGTCTTGAATATTCTATCCACTCAGCGTAGTGTCGGCGTTAAAGCCAGTTTTCAATCCACATTATTGCTAAAAAAATAGTGTGAACTTTTACTATGTTTTGCCACATGCAAATAAGGGATATCACAACATTATTATCGTTATGTTTAGAGTACATTTGAGAAAAGGAGCATTAAGAAAAAGGTTGTTTTATATCTCTCTATTATCGCGTTAATATTTATTATAATTTGAATAATTAATATGTGATTTTTATTTTAATCTATTTTTTATGTTTAAAAATAAATTAAATAAAATTTAAAATAAATTAAAGTTTCAATTATATATACTATAACTTTACATACATGGGCACAATGACCTTCAAAAGATTTCTCAGTTCACGAGATTATTTGTATATTCCAAAGCATCAGATTAGTTCCATATATAAATGTTATTTACATTTCTCAAAGGGTTGAGCAACAATGTTACATTAAACATGGGCATTATTAAATTTAACTAAAAATAAAGTTTCTAGAGGTTCAAAATGAAGTTTAAAGTGGTCCACAAGTTCAAATTTATTTTCAATTTTGGTAATTTTGGTAATAGTATAGACAAATATAAGGAAGACTAGTTGCAAAGGTTTATTCACAAATATAAATAATGGACTATGAAGACATCAATTTTACACTTATAGCAAAAATTAGCACCATAAATATGATGATGGCATTAGATGCAAAGAATAATTGCGAGTTACATCAGTTAGATGTTAAGTAAATATTTATGAATGGACAATAAAAGTAAAAACTTTATTTTGTTTAGCTAGAAGATTATGTAATGTAGGGACATGAACATATTTTCTACAGGTTAGAGAAATCATTATATGTACTAAAAAAGGAACTGAGGTCTTGGTATGTAAATATTGATACATTCTTATTTCATCAAGGGTTTATTGAAATTGAAGGAGATGCAAATTTTTATTTCAAGAAGGATGAAAAGGGACTTCTTTGATTTCATTACATATTTTATCTTATCATAATAGGAAATGCCACAGAGTTAATTGAAAATAGCAGCATAAGTCTATTATAGGAATTTCAAATGAAGGATCTTGGACTATTTCATTACTGTTCAGATCTTAAGGTATGGAGAGATGATGTGAAATATTTGATAACACAAGGTAACTATACATATGAATTAATCAAATAAATTAGTGTGACTGGATGTAAATCAATGTCCACACCACTAGAGCAGAATGTAAAGCTCAATATGATGATGGAACAAAATAATTGAATGGTACTTTGTATTGGTAGTTGGGTGGGAAGCCTAAATTTCTTAACTACAACTAGGAGATATATTGCATATTTAGTAAGTATAGTTAGCTAGTTCATGGGTAAGCCACATGAAAATCATTATAATGTAGCTACAGAGTACTTTGAAGTTTAAAATAGAGTAAAAATTTGTATTAAATATACTGATGATTTTAATGTCTAATTGCAAACTTATTCATATTCTAATTGTATAGGAGATATAGATTGCAAGAAGTTCACTACGAGTTATGCATTCAATACTGCATCAATAGTTGTGTCATGGTGACGGAAGAAGCTTCTAATTGCTTCTTTTTATTCCACTTAATTTGAGTACAAAACCTTGTGCACTACTACTTTTGAAGTAATTTGGCTAGGAAGAATCCTTGAATACATGGGAGGAAAGAAACATGAACTAACTATCATGAAATGTGATAATAAATTCTCTATCTAATTCAAAAACAATCTTCTTTGTCATGTTATATCAAAGAATATAGAAACACAATGTCATTTTGTATACAAAAACTACAACCAAGGGAGATTAAATTGTGATGTATAATAATACAAATGATATTGTGGCAGAAATATTTAATAAGTGTCTAGGAAAGGCTAATTTTGAATTATGTAGAGAAAGTTCGGGTGTGTTAGAGAATCCATTAATCCATTAAGGGAAATATTAAACTTCAAAGATGAAATCTAATGTTCCATGCATTAGTGTTCGAATGGTTACAATCATATTTTCCTCTTTGATTTAGTAGGAAACAATATAAATCAGCTCTCTTTATTTGTTAGATTGAATGTACCCTTTTTCACACTTAAATGTTCCTACATAGGTAGTATACTCTCCCAAAAAAAAATCTTCCTATATATCATCTCTTTAATGATAGTATACAACTTGTCACTCAGTATACAACTTTCATTGTTACAAGGAGCGGTGGATCTAAAAGTATCTATATATTTCCTTTTCTAAGAGTATCATCTGAACCTACGATGTTATGAGTTGGCGTGTTATTAGTAATCGTGGAAGCTCCTAATCTCTCATAGCCCTAAGTTTGTAGATACACCCTCCAATATCCAAGAATGGACTAAATAATGATTCCTCCAGAAGGTCGAAGGGAGAAGAAAAAAATCATAATACCTTGTTATGTTGGAGAAATACCATAAATAAATGTCTTCTCCTACATTATGAGTGAGCCCAATTTTTGAGTAAGTTCTAGGAGGAAAAGGAGAAAGGGATCATAGGGGAGTACTTTACACCAAAAGGTATATTTTTTCAATTTTATTGTTAGTTTATGCGAAATGTCAATTTTATTTATCTCCCTACATAATTTTCATTTATGAGGTCATAGTGTATTGTTATGATTAAATCATTTTTCAATCTAAGTAGTCTTCTCAGAAAGTATGACATTTTTCTTATTCGTTTTTGCATGTGTGTTGTTGTTTTTGGATCAAGGAGTTGGAATGATTTCTATGAGTAATATTATGATCTTCAAATTTCAAAGTGGTTCTGAAACCTTCACCAACATGTGAGGATTATAAGGTATGTAATCACCCTCATCATTTACATTAAATGAAAATAAGAGATTGTAATGGATCAAGAGAATCTTGACTGTCCATTTCATCCACTGTATCACAGATCCTGAGGTGGGATATGTGAGAGAATAGTCCCTTTGTCTTGTCCAAACATTAGGAAAACACCAATGAATTGTTCAAGAGAATGTTGCTTCCGAATGTAAATCTGTGTTTTCAATTGTAGCCACTTTGGTGTCATTATTATCCAATTGTAATTGGTTTTATTGTTATATATCCACATATCCCATTCCTATAAAGATGGAACCCTATCATGTGTTCATAAATTAGATGTAATAAGTCTCTCCTCAAGAAATTTTTTATTATTTCTTGTGTTCTTGAATGTTTTGTAACTGCTTTTCATGGAGAATTATGAAAATATCTACAAGATACCTCTAAAGCTCCCTTAAATACATGGAACAAAATTTCAAATTTTGTTTTGAACTAGTTTGCTAAAGTTTCCATTGAACTTAAAATTTTAATCAACTCTTTTATATGTGTTCAAAGCTTTTATAATCTCAAGTTTCAAATGATACATTGGAAGATAGGTTTGTTAGAAGGATGAGTTGGTTCTAATTATTAATGTAGAACTATTTAAACTTTGGATTTGAAAAATATTCATTTCCTTTTCATTTTCAAAATTCAAATATATTCTAAATTGAAACTTTCAAAATATTTTACGAAAAAAATCACATAAATTTAGGTTTAATAATTTATTTTAAATTTATTATTATTATCATTTTTTGTGTCTAAAGTAACTCTCTAGTTTGGTATGGAAGAGATGTTGTAATGTAATGTAAACATTTTGACATAGTCAAATTGCTCGATGTTTTGGGATGCTGGGTTTTGAAAACCCATGATTTTCCCAATATTATGTAATATAGTCTATTTAAAAATGTGAAGAGCCCTATTTAGCTTTGGGCCATGAGTGATTCGTGAAATAAAACAGTTTCAGTGCAATATATATATATATATATATATATATATATATATATATATATATATATATATATATACTTTAGATGTAACTAGTGTTAAGAGGGATCAAATCTCTCAAGCTAAAAACTTTTTTTTTTGAATTTTACATTCAAAAAATAAATTTACAATTTGAGAGATTTGATCTCTCTTATAACTTAATAGATTTAAAATTTAAATAAATATAAAATAATTATTATACAAATAAATTTATAATAAATTTTATATATATATATAATTAATTTAATTTAATTTATTAATGTGATAAGGCGACTCTCAAAGTATAGATTGTTTATTTACTCTCAACAAAATAAGAAAAGATATGTATTGTGCGGTTTATGATACAGCACAAAGAAAATAGAGGTTAGATTGGTTTGCACATGATAGGTCGTGTATTAGATCATAAACCATGTAACAGCGATGATGCAAAGATTGACGGGGAAAATCCAAGATTATTATAAATATGAGATACTTTGTGTTCATATCAAGGAAAAATTATTGAGGAAAACATTTTTGTGTTTTTAATCTCGTCATTAAATGACACAACGGACGTTGCCTTTCCTTTAAATGAGTGAAGCTATACTTGTGAAGTGGATATTAAGTATATAGTTGTTAAAAAAATCATAAACATTGACTCCGTAATAAAAGTGTCAATTTTTTATTTAAAAATTTATTTGTATATTTTTTTAAATGATATATTAAACTCTTTTATAATATAATGATATGTATTAAAATCTTTTATAATATAATGATATGTATTAAACTCTTTTATAATATAATGTTATATATTAAACCTTTTTACAATATAAAGCTAATTTTGAATAATTCAAATATATGAACAACTTAAATTTTGAATATTTCTACATATATGACTATGTATAGATATGGAAGCATATTATAAAAATAAATTAATTAATTAAGAATTTAAATTTATTTTTATAATATAAAATTTAATTTTGGAAATTACAAACTTAAATATTTTTTTGTTTAATAAAATAATAATTGTTTGATAACTTAAAAATTGGTTTGAAACTTAATTTCTTATTATTTATTTAATTATATTTGAAACTTAAATACAAAATCTTCAGAAAATAATAATTTAAAGATTACTTATAAATTATAATACTTAAAAAGGATGAAAATAAGTAAACTAACCTGTTGTATATATGTGAATGCATAAATTGTTTTCATTCTAGAACCAATACATGTAATCTATCTCTCATAATTATCATTTAAATGACAAAATCGCTTTCTATATAATGCGCATAAATTCAAAGTCTTTCGTGGGGTCCTTGTATTTTCTATCCATTGAATTGGAGGCTGGTTAAGATAGTTATTTGTTCACACGTTATAAACCCAAAAGTCATTCATGGGGGTCTTGAATATTGTATCCACTCAATCTTAAAAGTCTTTCATGGGGGTCTGGAATATTATATCCACTCAATCTAGTGGGCCCGTTAAGCAAGTTTTCAACCGACACTATTTTTTTACTGTGATCTGCCACATGCAAATTAGGGATATCACAACAGTATCGTTATGTTTAGAGTACATTTGAGAAAAGTAACATTAAGAAACAGGTTGTTTTATATCTATATATTATTCCATTAACATTTATTATAATTTGAATAATTAATATGTGATTTTTAATTTGATATAACTTTTATGATTAAAAAAGGAATTAAATAAAATTTAAAATAAACTATAATTTTAGTTGTATATTATAGATAGAGAAATTAAATAAGGCTTTGGATTACACTTTCGAAATGTTTTTCTTGCCTAACAGCCTGTGTTTTTTTAGTCTAAGGGAATAGGTGGGTCCAAAACTTTGATACGTTTTCTAAATATATAAAAAATAAAAAGAAAAAAAATGTAGTTATTTTATTTAATTATATAAAATTAATCATTATAAGAAATAAATATTTTTGTGAAATTAATTTAAACTTGTGTAAATAGTATCATCAAGTCTCATTACCACAAGTGGTTGAGGATGGTTTTTGTTAATAAGGGGACCTAAGATCAAATCTCACACAAGTTGTTGCGCACATGCTAGTGAAAAAAGACATGCTAAAAATCTAGTTAGCTTAGGGTTGGTGTGGTACAGGCTAGGTGCGACATATTAGATGCTACTGGGTTTCTCGGGCCATAGGTCAAGCCTGAAATATCACATATAACTTGACTGAAAAAAATAAAACTGTGCAGATAGTAAAAAAAATCTACAATAAAAAAATTAGGATATTTACTTGATTAGCTAAAAATAAGAAAATTGAATTTAAAATAAATCAAAACTAATTTCATTAAAAAATATTATTAAAATAATTTAATTATACATACAAATGAAGTATCTAGTGACGCAGTGTGAGGGACTAGAAAAATTGGGAGGTGGGCTACCACCATCCCATAAGGCACATTCGCTTCAGGATGTGGTAGCACACTCCCATAAAGGATCAGTATATGAATTTAGCAACTAAATGAAGGGACTTCCCCAACCCACCATTCAGTGCCTAGAACATGTTGCAATTCTCTTGTGTTAGTTCTTTTGTGACAGTTTTCATTGCATGCAAAAAGATCCTTGTAACCTCAGTGTAGTCTTGGCCTTGCTTCATGACTAGTTCACATAGGTAGCTAATTATGAAATTTTTAATTTATACTTTAGTGGAGGTCCCTCTGATCAAATCCCTAGTTAATCCCTCTCATGATTATCTTTGGTTTGGTGGTGTTAAGTACAAGGTAGTTTTCCAAACTTAAGGACTGGGGAAACATCTTTCACAATCTTGTTATTACACATAATTTATATTTAGCTCCTTTAAGACTACACATCCATTTAATCAAGCATTTGAAGAGGTATTTCTACTCCTACTATCTCTATGTTTAGGCCAAAGGATTCAATTTTTAGGCTAGAAAAGTAGGCATTTTCCACAATTTCTGTAGCCTTTTCCCATTCCTAGCTTCATGGAGAGGTCAATTTCCCAACGGGGAAAGCTTTGGAGAAGGGCTTCCAAGAAATTTATATTTTTTGTCACCTTTGGTTCATGAAGCTACCTCTCCAGATATACATGTCTCTAACTCCTCTCAGTACAAGTTTGAATCTGAGGTCTCCTCTCTTGATTTGAATTTGATTCTCATCCTTTATCTTTTGTTTGTTGGCTACTGAGGTGTTGACGCAACTCATAGTGGTTATCCCACTTACTCTCTTCTAGTGTGAAGGGGTGTTTTTTGTTCTATTCAATCCTTCAAGATATCAATTATGGCTACATCCCCTCACAAGGCAACTACCATTCACTTTTATCTCTTTCGTTCTCAATGTTTCCCCATTCCCAATGGCTCTTTCATTTGTACCTGGAAGGGTTCCACTCGTCGAGCTACAGACACGGGTCGTTAATGTGCTGGTGTTATCGATGGGGTTCCTTATTATCGAGAATGTGGGGAACATGGGAATACTATGGCACAAGTCCAATAGAGAGTTCAACTATATAGTTTTAGGAACTTATTCCCCTGCTAATCACGACCGCGATTACCAAGAAAAAATGTGAGATTTCCAATCTAACACACACTCTCTTCAACATTGAGGTTATGGCAGATGTTTCAAATTGGCTTCCTGACTCTATGAAAATGTTTAGTTTGTATAACCAGTACATATACACAATGGGAATTTACCGACACATGAATTTTATACTTGAAAAAGTACATTTATACACACATGAGAGTCAAGATGATTTTCTCCTCTTTTTGCATCATATGCAACATCAAATGGTAGATTAGATCTTTGGATCAGGGACATTCAAAATCACATATATATTCCTTTAGACTATCACTAATACTCTTTGCGGACAAATAAGGAACATATTCTTGTAGAATCCATGCATTCAAATGGTTCCTCTTAGTTATTTTTTTTAGGTTATGGTTTTTTTGTAAGCTTAGGTGGTACCTTCAATTTTCTATTAATAAAAGTCGGGCAAAAGAGACAAAACTAGACATCAACCTGCCTGTAGGAAACTAGGTATTTTTGTCATATGAGTTCAAAGTAATTCAACCAGAACATTAAAAGTCTTAATAACAAGAACCAGATCTTCCTATATTGAAGATTATATAGAAAACAGAGGATGTCCAAAACAATAAAAAATAGTAAAGGAAACCAACGTAAGGACCGATAGCAACAGTGCCAACAAAACTTAAACTAAGGACATGAAAGAAAATCAGTCTTCATCACATTCAACTGGTGCGGGTGCTGTAGCAGTAGCACTAGGAAATTCAACTGGGACCTAAGAAAGAGCTTGAATCTCCTTCTCCAATCTAGCAAGACTTGTATACTGATGCAATTGTCTTAATTTAATCTCTTGAATATTCTTGTTAATATCTACCAGGGTTGCCTCTAGCTTAGAGTCCAGCAAAGGCTCTGCAATGGACACAATTTCTTTAGAAAGAAGACACTTAATTATCCAATATGTTCAGACAGTTTGCTTATAACGAGATGTGTGACCCCAGGTGTGGCCAAGGTCCAGGGTGACTCGCTGCATTTCTTCAGAGGTCGTATCATCCTGTGATTCAGGTTTATCGAAAATCTCAAATTCCCAACCATAAACCTGATCACGAATAGAAGATGGAATCTCATGCATAAAATTATTAACCATAGGCTCAAGATGATATTCAATTGTCTTGTGACCATGCTTCTTAGGTGGTGCAACAGAGGCCTATTTACCCTTTCCCCCAACTGGCTTACGTCCTCGTCTGGCCATTGCAAGAGAAAATAATCAATCTGTTAAAAAACACCGAAGAAAGTTTCGTCACCTTGAAACCCTAACAGTCGAAATCGCTGCTGCATGCACGAGCACCCACAAGAGCAAAAATCCAAATCAAATTAATGAAAATGAGAAGGAAAACAAGAAGGCAAAACTTAACCCTGCACCCTCAGCACAGTTCCTAAAAAACTACTGACAATCTAGCTGGACGATCCAGCTGGAGGCACCAGGAAGCAAAAATCATTTAAGAGAGGGGTTGGGGAATGTCCTGTCAGTGAGCTTCTCATAGCCACTTCATGTGCCCACCACGTGGTAGGTGTACCGTTACCGCAGACCTGCGACCACGTCGGCGTACCACAGCCACGTTAACACGATCAGCCAAAGCGCTCGTGTAAGATTGTGGTCTCTGTAATGTGCCCTGAATTCGAGGTACATCACCTCCAGAACACAGAGTACCTGAATCTAATGAGGTATTGCGTAGGTCCTTTGTCAAAATTTCTTGAAGGTCTGGCATAGTCTGCAACAACTCCCGGTGCCATAGCTGATCCACAAAACCATCAACATGTTGACACACCTAGTTTGCAAGATAATCGGCCGCTTGATTACCTTCACAACGGACATGCATAGGTATAATATACTCGACATTTCTAATTTTTTTTTTAATATCATGTATGATTTTAGATGTTCGCCAACTATTAGAAATGCATTCCAAAGTCAAGCCATGTAGGAGTTTTTGGAGGATGCCAATAACCATGGCAGAATCCCCTTCAATTTGAAGCCTATTATAGTGCTCCTACTGAGCAATAGCAAGGCCAACCTTCACAGCAATAAGTTCAGCTTCATTATTTGTAGAATGCCTGAGTTCAGTTGTAAAAACACTCAGAGTCGTCCCTGAACAATCACGGAATAGTCCACCAGCACCTGCTTGTCCAGGGTTCCCCTTAGAGGCACCATCATAATTTAATTTAAGAAAGCCAGGTTGAGGACGAACAAAAACATTTCTAACCTGGTAGGGTAACAACACCTGTTTCCAACAGGAGGGTGCGACCATTTCTTTGGCTAGATTTAGTTGTTGAAGGATGTGCCTCTCCCGAGCAGGGACCACCCAATCCTCATGATCCCATTTTTCAACCAGAATGGTCTCATGGATACCTTGCTTAGTAAGGGTCCAAATTTCCTTAGAAGGCAATTTACAATCTTGAAAAATATGACGATTCCACTCTTTCCATTGGAACTAGAGGATAAAACCAACTACCAAAACCCATGCTCTGTTAACAACAGGGCTTTTGTAACCCCATTTCCTCCAAGCAACAATGGTCTAGGCTAGACTACTAGCCTTTCTGTCAGTTTGTTGAAACAATTGATGGAAATTAGTCCATAATCGTTCCATAGCAGGAAAAGTATTGAACAAATGTTGCATCATTTCAAAAGATGAATCACACAAAACGCATTGAGATGGGCCATGCATGCTTCTATTTTGCAATTGATCCCATGTTAGAATCCGTGCATTCCCTACCAACCATAAAAGATGCTCAATCTTCGGCCAATGCTTAGTGGCCCAGATCTTTGTCCATAACTGATTGACAGGGATATCCAAATGCCGTGCTTGTAGCTGATAAGCTTCCTGTATTGAAAACGTACCCCGTGGCTGATACGCCCAATGTAAAATATTAGAGCCCTTATGGTTTTAGTCTTTCTATTTTATTTTATTTTTCAGTTCCTTCAATTCCTTGAAGGCTATATTTTTAGTTTACTTATTTTGGAATTTTTCTCAACTCGTCATCTTTTCTCCTCTCACTCTTTGGAAAGACAATTTTTAGATTTGGTTAAAGTTACCATGTAATTGATTTAGCATGTATTATGACATGTATTATCATATTTGAAGACAATATCAAACATTTAATTTATTATAAAAATAAATAAATAAATAAATATAATTTTCTACAATTTTATTTGATTATTAACTAGTTTGTAAAATTAGTTGTATGTAAATATCATAAAAGAAATTACATTGAAAAGTTTATATTTTCACTTGATTAAGTGAGTAAATAAAATATAATTAAATCAAATCAAATTCAATTATATGAAAAAATAAAAAATAAATGGTCAAGATGATTGGACCTAGAGACTACTCCACAACTTAGTATGATGTAAATGTTTTCATGTAATGTTACATTTACAAATAATAAAATAATCTTTAAATTAACAAAATAAAAAAATAATAATAATAAAAAATTTAATGTTAACCATAAATAACATACTTTAACTTTTACCTTAATTTTACATAAAGATATAAAGTAATTAAATGTAAAAATAATTATTATTTTTTAGTGTAAAAAGGTGCAAATATAATAATAACTAGAATGGAGTTGACATACGTCATATAGAAATAATGTTATTGATATTATATGATGTGAAATCTATTCTATGTTTATTTTAATTTGACATCTAATAATTGAAAAATGTATTAATAACATAAATTGTTTGCGTATGTCAGAAATAAAATATTTTAGTGATTATATTAAATAACATAATTTCATATTAACTTTATATATATATATATATATATATATATTCTTTCCATTAGGAAGGAGTTGTGTAATTTATTCAATTGTCAATATGGAGTTGATATATAACATTTTAAAATATTAATAAAAAAAAATTCAATGCGTCTCTATATATATAAATAGGGAGAGAGACACTATACTTCCAAATAGAAAAATACACGTATTAATATTTTAATGTCAATAATATGAATCATAAATAAAATATATCAATATAAACTATCTATGTATTATATAAGGCAAGTGAAAATAAAATAAAAATGTTATAACTAAAACATTTTATTATTTTTCATGAAATAACATAGATTGATTTGAAGATGACATCTACCAAAACCCAAAGCAGTCAACCTCTAGAGATGTAAATCTTTACTCAAATTTTGCACCTAAAAACATGTTTACATCTTGCAAAAAATGATTTCTTTAAACAATTTCACAATAAAAATGAATTTATAATAATTTAGTTAGACATACAAATAATGTAATTCCCATATCTACCATATTACTTTTATAAATAATTTGAATTTAAACATTAACTTTTCATACACATATATATTTTAAATATTTATTCTATAAATATTATATAATTTAAGGAAATTACATTACTTTACTTTATTTTAATTTGGTTTAATATATATATATATATCTATATCTATATATATATATATATATATATATATATATATATATATATATATATATAATTATAATTTTCCCAAATAAGTATGATAAGTAAAAATATCCCCTATAATTATGAAGTTATAGAGAAATGAAAAATAAGGAGAAAATAAATAGTTTTAAAATCTTTTCACAAATTATAATTGATATTGTTTTAATATTATTATTTAGAAAAATAAATTATTTTAGATAATGGTTTTATAAATATTATTTAATTTAATATAATTAATTAATTTTGATTATAAATATATATAAAAAAATAATACAACTTAGAAAAAAAAAAATTGCTAAATTATTTACTTACTTCTTATTTAATGCTATGTATTATAAAATTATGAGTAATATAAAAAAATCGATATCTATATTATTCTTCCAGAGAAGGATGATGACTAAAAATATCATCCTATAATTACGAAGTAATAGAGAATTAAAAGTAAAATTAAATCAACATTTTATTTATACATAATCCGTTTCAATATAGAAAATAACTATAAATAACAGATATTTTTTTAAATAATATATTTTTTCACGAGAAAGAAGGATGGAGCAGAAGGGGTTATTTACGACCTTGATGGAAAAGTAGAGAAAATGTTTGCATGGGATTGGGATTAGTCTCAAATAATCACGGGAAAAACTACGACTATGGCAAGGGCGGCTATCTATCGCCTTGATAGAAAATAGAAAAAAAAGTTTGCATGCTGATTGGGATTAGTCTCAAATAATCACGGGAAGAACTCGGACTATGGCAAGGGCTGAGGTTAACACTTGCAGAAAGAATTCTTCAATTAAGTGTCTTTGGAGATTTTCTTATTTCAATTTAAAGCCAACTATGCTAAAATTCCATTTGATTATGGATTAATTTGATATTTTAGAGTTCTACCATATAAGGAGGGAGAATAATAAATGTCCAATCCAATATGGGTGTCTATCTGGAGCAAAGTAATTTAAGGGAGGATGAGGGCATTAACACCACAGGTTACATTCCATAATTGTTTACAAGTAGAGAACCTAGAAATATAGGAGGATCATAAAGCAGGATAATTCGTCTGACAGGACGATTAAATGCTATAGTTATACCATGGTAGTTAAGTTAAGTTCTTAGCATTAGTTATAAAATGTTATAATGTTATGTAGGTATATTTTTTTATTTTATTTATTTATTTATTTTTTTGAGGCAGAATTGTAAAAAGAATGATGTATAAAATAGTTTTTGGTCATAACATTTTTGATGAAAATTTTGTTGTTTTTGAAGTGGATGGAAATCTTGTTACTTTTGAATGTAATGTCACTAACTAATTCTAAATTAAAAAAATAAATAAGCATTTTCAAGGTATTTTCTGCAAAAATTAAGGGTTGGACAATTGCCAAAACAATATTGGATGAAAGATGAATAAAAAAGTTTCCAACCTTTATGATATTAAGAAGATTGAAGATGATCTTACAAAAAGAAGAAGATTGAAGATGAAAACACTTGCTATCTAATTTTCAACATATTTATACTAGGAAAAAAATATTTGTTAATTTAATGTAACTAATAGGTGAAATTGTGTTTCTGAAATTTTTTTTAGTGATTAATTTTAACACAAAAATTAGCAAATTTAAAAAAAAAAAAAAATTAAATTGTTTAATTTGTAAAATTTCAAAGTCATATAAATTCCCATTATGTTGAATTTATTTATGCATTCAAAAATATATTTTAAACAAAAAAAAAGTGACATTTTAAAAATTCCTATTTTGTAAATTCGATTATATATATTATCAACCTCGTCGTAAGCTTATGAAATTGCAAAAAATTTTAGAAAGAATTTCTCTCAACGTTGTTAAGGAAATCATATGTCTACTAATAATATTCATAACTTTATATTTTAAGCCAAATAGCACCGCTAAGCGTAAAAGTCGAAACCCACAATTTACAGTAATAACGAAACGGAAACTAAATATTACGAGGGCCCTGCCCGACTTATTCAGTCAATAGACCGGAAAATTATTCAGTACGAACGGTGGTGTTGAATTTGGTAATAGAATTTGGGCCAGAAAGGGCTTCCGTGTTAGCAACTGCATAACCACGAGCAAATCTGAACTTGCCGGTTCCCCCAACCACGGCGAACTCGCGAGTTGGGGCAAGGTCCTTGTCCGTTCCCTGGAACTCGAGGGTGATACCTGTGTACTCCATATCCTCGAAGATTAACGTGAAAACCATTAAAAAATCACGCTCAGTCACAAGGTTTGTATTCACATACGTTCCTTCAATTCGACCCACGATATTTTCGGCGTTGGCAGTGCCAGTGGTATGTGCTTCTTTTGTCACACCGTCGCAGTTAACTACTATGGTTCCAAATTTGTCGGCGTCTGAAGAGGAGCCGTTCAATCTCGCAACTGTCATGGACGTCACATTTGTTCCACTTAAATTTTCGTGCACGTAAAGCACCATGTTCATCTCACTTTGACCAGCAGCAGCCTGCAGGAGGACGATGACGAGGGTGGCCGTGGCCATAACGGGAAACAAAACCCTGGAACCCATGGAACAGGAATGAAAGCTATTACAAGTATTTATCAATTAGCACGTCGTTCATTTGCGTCATAAAGTATTGCAGGGCTGCCGATAAAATAGTGGCCACTGAGTAGAAACGGCAAAGGATTTTCTAGAAACTTTCGCGTGGCAACGTTGATGTCTTTGCCGCAACGTTGATGTCCTTGGCAAAGATGTTTCTCCTTTGTTGCCACATGTACTCATGCATGACATCGTCTAGTGAATAGCGGTTTAAGGTATAATCCAAGCTTCTCTCCAATGGTACAAATGAACATTTATTCACAAAATACTGGAACAAACTTTTGTGATCAGGGAAGTAATTCGGTTATAACCTTAGCATTTCGAGTTATTACAGCGGGTATCTTTTTATGCTTTTGTGAGTTGTAAATTCATATGGTCATTTTTATTGGCTTCGTTCGTACTGTATAGGTTTTAGCTGTTACCCGTCAGCGTTTTGTGAAGTGAGGTTATTATCCACCAAATTTCTTCACTTGTATAAATATTTATTTCATTGTATTAATATAAAAACAAGTTATTTCTACATAGTTTTGAATTAATATGAATTCTATTTTTTTATTTTTTAAATATTGTTTTTATAATTTTTTTTTTTTTTTTATTTTTATTTTTTTTTTTTTTTTTTTTTTGTGAATAAGACTAAATCTATTAAGAAGAGAAATATGGTACAATCAGAGCTCGCATAGAAGCGAAGCTAAACAAGCAAGGGAACCGGAAATGATATAGTATCAACTTCGGTCCCATAGAGCAACCATGGCAAAAGTGACAGGTAACAAAGAGAACAGAGAAGAACAAGCTATACTGAGGAGTCTACCCAGCATGGGCAGAGTCTCCCAAACGACATTTTTTCCCTTTCTTTTTACTGACTTTGACCCAACCATTCTGATCTGGCTGGACTGGAACCACTTGCAGACTGTTCTGTGCTAAAGGTGAAGTCTCCTTGTCTGAGTCGGATGAAGAAGACTCATGAGAGCGTTTCTGTGAGATAAAAGGCGCAGTGGGATCCTCAGGTCGATCTGAGGGCGGGTCCTTTGGATGCTCCACATTCTCCTCTTCCACTTCAATATCCTCCTCATCAGAGCTAGAGGATTCTAAGTCATCCATAGGGGGTCTGTCACATGTTTTCCAACTCTTGGATTTGGATTTGTGATTGAGGTTCTTCTTTTTGTCGAGGAACATTGCACATGAGCTCTGGAGATGCCCTGTCTGATGGCAGTGATGACACCTGAAGGCTGTGTTCTCATAGTCCAACGTTTGCACCCAATGGAAGTCCCCAACTTTCAGGATGATCTGATCTGGCAGCCCTTTGCTAATGTCAATTTCCGCGCAAATTCTGCCAAAGGGATATATACCCTTCTCCGCCCTTGATGTATCTGTTGCCAGGAAGCGGCCAAGGGTATCCCCAATTGATTGAAAGACAAAAAAATGCCAAAGATGCGCACGGATATTTGGAAGCCTGACCCAGATAAGAAGCTTGGTGATGACAGCAGTAGAGGGGTCAAAGTCTGGGAACCAGGGGGTGAGGAAAAGTCCGGCTGAACCCCAGAACCAGGGGCCTCCCATTAAGGCCTTCTGGTAATCTTCGTTGAAGGCAAAGGCTACAATAAAGAAGCCTTTCGAGCATAAAAAGACTTTGCTGTTGTTGGTCCAATTGGTGCGGATCCACTGGTATAGATCAGCAGTACGGGGCCATAGTCCGTTAAATCTGAAAATGATGGCAGTTTCTGCAAATGTCTGGTATTGATCATCCAGAGTAGGATGAGTGATTTCAATAGCTGGGGCTTTCTCCATTTTGTCCACCAAGAAAGGTTTGGGTGCCTCAGCGGGTTGAGCAGTGTTTTTGGCAGGTTGTGCATGAACCGCATCTTTGTAGGAAAAACCTTTGGAGGCAGAGGATTGCCCAACAGCACCTCCCCTTAGTCGAAGCGATAGGAGCACTGTGGCATTTCTTGCAATTTTGTAATAGGAAAGAGGCAGATTGTAGTCAAGCTGCTTACCTGCGAAGAGGAGTCGCAGAAGAGAGGAAGGAATCCCCAACCTTTTCTCGAGGATCTGTGAGAGATGGCACACAGTAAATGAGAGTTGTACCTCAAGGAGCAAGGTTTTTCCCGTCAGAAGAATTATTTGAATCTGAAATGTCGTTTGCTAGGGATGAGAAGGATCCCAGCTGCCAGGAAGGGGCATCGAAGTCATTTCAGCGGGTTCTCTGGGCTGCAAGGCCAGCTCCAGATCCAGTTGGGACTTCTTCTGCAAGTGGAAGTTCAGAGCAGCATAAGCCCAGGTAAAAAAACTGCTAGCAAAGGCATAGAGGAAAATGGGGCGGCGACCATAAGAAGGAAAGGCAAGGTCACCCTTTCCTGCCATCTCACAGTTAGACGGCCAAAGGACTGTGATGGCCATGGCTGTTGCGTGCTGAGAGATGCACCATTTCCCCGCAAGAAATCGCCCCCCAGTTTCAGTCATCATCTCGTCCTCTGCATTGTTGCGAATAGGCAGATATCCGTTCCTTCTCCACGCAGGGGTCTGCCTGTATTCAGAGTAATGGCGGCAAAACCAGGCCTGCGCGAACCAACAAGCGGCGGCAGCTCTTGGTGTTTGAAACCCTAGGGCAAGGGCAAGTTTGCAGGGGTTCTCCATTCCGTCCTGTTTTGCTCTCCACCTTTATAAATTTTAATTTTAATTTTAATAAAATTCTAAATATATTATTAAAAGAAATTTAATATATATTTAAAATATTTAGGATGATGGTGGCTATCAAGATTAATACCCATTAAAAGAAATATGGTTTATAAAGTCTTAAGAAGGTAAGAGATTATTTCTATGTTTAAAAAGTGTTAAGAACAAACTTTTAAATGACATAAATCATAACATAAAAGGTCAAGAAAACTATGGGAATGATAAATATTTTGAAAAAATAGATTGAATACAATATATGTAACATTGTTTCCAAATTATCTACAAGCTTTTGCATTTTAATATTGTTATCATAGTTTTAAAAACCATTCACCTTGAACCGGACTGGACAGTTCATTCAGCGACCGGTGTAACAACCCCAAATTTAACATGCAATTAATTATATGAAATATCAATTAATAATCAACCCAAAAAATGTTTAACTAATCATCATAGAAATTTCATAAATGACCAAAGACAACTTACCTGTAATGGTAATATTCTTTACTTGAGACTCCAAAGTTGAATGCTATTTGAATCCTGGTAACTACAACAAAGATTTGGGGCCAACTCTGCACCCAACCGTAGGCTCAAATGCACACCATTGGCCACCCCCGAGCCCTCAATCAATGTACAACTGCCAGGGAATCCTTTTCCTAACCATACCTTTCTCTCCAGAGAATGGATGGAATAATGATCCTTGAATCTTCCTCAATATATATTAAATAGACCAAACGATGGAATGCGAACCATATGCACACATTCATTGTGTCAACATGCAACTTTTGTTTATTTAATTTTTACTTAATTTAGTGTTTCTCTTAGTTTAACTTACTTTTTGTTAACTTTACTTAATTTAGTGTTTCTCTTAGTTTAACTTACTTTTTCTTAACTTTACTTATTTTTATAGTTTCTTAGTTTAACACTTTCTTAATTTATTCTTTTTTACTTTTGTTAATTAACTCTTAGCTTCACTTATTTATTCATTATTTAGGACTCGAGTTTATTATTTAGTATTTCGAGTTATTATTTATTATTTTTATTATTTTCTTGACTTATTATTTATCTATTTAATTATATTATATTATTTATATATTATTTATTATTTTATAATTATTAGGGTCATTACATACTCCCCGTATTCAAGGAACTTCATCTCGAAGATAAGTATTTAATTATATTATATTATATTATTTATTTATTTATTATTTCATGTTTGACCAACACCCTTTGTTGAACTAGTATAACGATTAGGAATTGAAAGTTCCCACACACCTAGGGAATGACAAGGAATCTCTGACCTTTTTCCCACTTTTGGAACTAGTCATAAGCCTCTGTGGCCTGTACCATAGTCAAGGCTGGCCACAAGGCTCGTGTCTGACTTAGACCTCATCTTCCCTAAGGAAAGCACTCAACTCAGTACTCAATGCAGTAGTACTCCAGACATCTCGCAAGGTTGGACCACTCCCTCCGCACTCACTAAGGTGCACAGCTGTAGGCATCGAAGTCTTACACCCACTTCTAGACTTCGACATCCCAATCCAATACCAGAAACTTGGCCTACAATATCATGCCCTTGGGCTCTTCAATATGGTCCCACATCCTCTCAAGAGTTATCCATCAAGAGTTATACAAGACAAAAGAACCACTATTATATGTAGTGTTTATTAAGTTTGTCCCCAACCCATATGGTGTTACATATTCTCCCTCCACATGCCAACTCCATATGGTGGCATGTGGGATTACCTTCACAATGGACATGCATAGGTATAATATACTCGACATTTCTAATTTTTTTTTTAATATCATGTATGATTTGAGCTGTTAGCCAACTCTTAGAAATGCATTCCAAAGTCAAGCCATGTAGGAGTTTTTTGAGGATGCCAATAACCATGGAAGAATCCCCTTCAATTTGAAGCCTATTATATTGCTCCTGCTGAGAAATAGCAAGGCCAACCTTCACAGCAATAAGTTCAGCTTCACTATTTGTAGAATTCCTGAGTTCAGTTGTAAAAACACTCAGAGTCATCCCTGAACAATCACGGAATAGTCCACCAGCACCTGCTTGTCCAGGGTTCCCCTTAGAGGCACCAATAATCCACATGCCGACTCTTGCATGCCATAGAATCTTCATGCAACTACAAAATT
This sequence comes from Pinus albicaulis, assembly GCA_034641835.2. NCBI lineage: Eukaryota > Viridiplantae > Streptophyta > Pinopsida > Pinales > Pinaceae > Pinus > Pinus albicaulis. Next base: position 41,382,155 of record CM076572.1, read on the forward strand.
CTTCACCTTATGAAATACCATCACAGGTTATAACATCAGCATATTGGAATAAAATATATATCATGAAATTATATAATAAACTAACCACATGTCAATAAAATGTCAAATCATAACATTATAATCCCTATACATATCATATTCTTCATGAGAATATAACATCATTATCATAACAAACCACATGTTCATCATTATCATCATACCACTATATCATGAAACATCATCAATATGAGAATCATCTCAATACTCTTCAAATATAGACAATAATACACTACAAGAATTTTTGTGATGATTCATCGGAAAATCAATTTCATTTTCTTATTTAAACAATAAATACCAACTATGAAATGACATTATTTAACATCCCTCTATGACCTAGGCTATCTTACCAATACTATTAGTGTCAATTTTTTTCATCAAGATACCAACTACTTTCCAATAATCGTTTCCCCTTCCTTTAACTAAGAAGTTGAGAATTTACATAGTAGGTATAGTTATTTAAGTACATTGTTGAATCATCTTGAGTCTTAACTTCTACAGATGTATAGTACTTTCCCAATGAAATTTAGTGAAATTCATCGTTAATATATTATTGGTTGTACAATTATTCTTAAATCATTAACACCAAAATTAAAACTCGATGATCACTATTTGTATTTATTTAATTTTTTATTATATTATCATTCTACTCAATGAAATACTCATTGATTAATTCTTTTGTCATAATTAATCTCTGGTGGTTTATCTATCTACTAGTATTCATCATTTTTCACCTTCATAAGCTTGCCTTCTTATGTTTCTTTCTCAATGCCACTTGATCTATTTTATTATAGGTGCAACATTCCTAAGGATTATTTCCCTTCACTTTTGTTTATCCAACACTATCCTTGGTTTACATTTGAAGCATGAAACCACTACTACCATTATCATCCACCAAAAGGTTTTTATATGCTTAGTAATTTCTTCCATTTTCATGTACAACTTCATAACTTTCTTCTAGAAAAAGCCTTTGTATATTATCAATATAGTCATGAAACAATGAGTGCAAATGAGTAAGTACATCTTCTTTTAGTTGATTCGCACTTCTTTTGGTAGTCTATGCATAATCCTTGTCAAGGTCTTGTTATAGAATTTTCGTTGACTTTTCGTTGTACTCTTCATGCCAAAATTTTTCTCACTAATATTCATAGTCTATTCCCTTTTCCAAAGGTAGATAGTTTTTATGAGTCTTAAATATATAACCACTAACCATTTCTTCATTTTCTCATTTCTCAACAATTATAAGTATTCTTAACTACATATCTAGACACTTTGAAATTACATAGATCATCATTATGACCATTACTAATACTATTTAGTTATCTTTCATGCTACTTAGCCCACTCATCAATACCCTTAAGAATGTTTGTCTTCTAAAAGAGAAACTCCTGCACTTCCTCATACTATATAAATATAAATTTTGCTAGTAATATCCATTTCTTAAAATTCCATGTCTACTATCTTCATAGATGAAAATTTCTTCACTTTCTTGAATTTAGAAAAAATAAAAAATAAATTTATATATTGGAGTCAATTTTAAATTTTCACCACTACAGAGTTTAGTTCCTCCAATATTATGGAAAGTTCCATGCAAATAAAATTTATGTTCCTCCAAGTGATCAATTTTATTGAGTATTATCTATGTTTAAACTATTCCCAGATTTTTTCCTCACATTACAGAATAGACTACTCATAAATTTCTTACACTCATTTATGAAACTTTGCAAGTTCATGATTCTTACTAATTTATCTCTTTTTCACTTCTTAAAATGCATCATCATAATAATTTTCTAACAACTTCCAGTCACCATCAATTAAAAATCTTATAATTTTTTTTGAATCACAAAATACTAACTTGATATCAATTAAAGAAAACATCTAACAATTTTTTATTTTTTTTAACACTTTATCTAAAACTATTTTATATCATATATATACAATCCCTTCCTAAAATCTCCTATTTTAACAAAGAAAATAATAATTTGAACTTAAAATTTATAAAATCAGAGTTAAACTTTAACCTTGGTAAATTACCCCAAATTGATAATAAATAAAGTATAAAAAAAATCAACCTAACATATATATATATATATATAATTTTATTTAAACCAAAAACCCACAATATTTATTCAATCTATATATTATCTAATTATTAAAATATAAAAACAATTAAAAAAAGTCCACATACTTTATTGAATTATTATATCATTTTCTTGGGAAAAAAGAATATGTGAATTGTAACATATGCAATGAACATTGGGAGAAAAGACAACCAACTTAAACGCATGTAGTATAATTATTATTTGGCCATATGTTTTAAAAACAATACCAGATTTTGGCATCAACATATTACATCCCTATTAAAATACATATCATTCTATCCCTACATGAATGTATTATTTTCTTTGGAAAAGAGAATATTGTGAATTATAACATTTGAAATGAACATTAGCAGAAAAGACAACAAACTTAAATGCATGCACTGTAAATATTATTTCACCATATATTTTAAAAACCATGCCAGATTTTGGCATGAACATATTACATCCCTATTAAAATATATATCATTCTATCCCTACATGAATGTATTAAAAGTAATATCCCTACCTTTAATTATATTAAAGTAACTTGCAACTCTATGCGTTTAATGAATGTATCCTTGCAAATATTTTGACTATTCAACCATGTAAGACCACAAAAAAAAAAAAAAAATTGGTTTGGTGGTTTACTGTTCAAAACATCATCACCAACAAGAACATTAAAAGATTATTAAAAGCTAAAAAATTTGTTATCCCCATATAAAAAATAAATACCCGAGTTTTAATTGAGGGTAGTTGCACTTATATTGTAGAAAAAACTTAAAAATAAATAACTATTTAACCATGATAAATCAATAGTTCAGTGAAGTATTCATAAATATCTGTTTTAAATATATATGACATTTATAAGTATGCACGATTCTTTTTATATTAATTTAAATATAAATTAAATAAAATTTAAAGCATGTCATACATATATTTAATGAGAATTTATGATGTGGGGCTTAGGATAAGAATTATTTTTTCATTCCATTGTTTATTAATACTTAATGATCAATTTATAGATGACTCCTTAGAACTATATATATTTTTTTAAATAAAATAAATTTATTTGGCTTGATGTGAAATTGTAATTCTTCATGCCTTGTGATGACGTGGATTTAAAACAACGACATGGCAGTGGGTGGTGGAGTTTTCTACTACTTCCCGCTTGCAATGCCATTTAATTGGCTTCCCTGCACACAATGGAATGCAAAATGAAATTACAAGTCTGATTTGGGGGCTAAGTAGAAGTCATCCTTAACATTGTATCATATTATGGAGGTGGGTCTGGTTTGTTCCTTTTTCTTAACACAAAGTAGGAGATTAGACGAAGCAACACAACAAAGCCCAACAGCCTAGCGAAATCCATGGAACCTAAAGTTTCTATATTTTTTGCGAAAACATATTGGGGCCTAGACTCGAATTCGAGGGTTTTGAAAGTTTTTTTTTAGCGAGAATAGTAGCTCACTAATCCAATGAATCAGTTTCTTGTTCATTTTCTGGTTCTCCTCCTTATAGCACTAAAATGAATAGAAAAATAAGAAGCAGGGGCTAGATCATGACCTATTTTCTTTCTACTTTTTTTTGTTGCATGGATGGCCTATACATTTTCTTTCGTTCATCGCTATTCCTAGCAGACACAGACTACAGACCTCTTGATAGTTAGAGAACATAATCATGTTTCTCTAAAAAACCTTTAGTTCCTAGTTTATTTATTGATGGTTTTGTTGAGGCCTCAGAATTTCACTGCCAAAACATGGGGGAAACCCATCGAGTTTGTACCTTAAAGTAGCTCCTTTTCCATTTGGTGTAGTGGCTCCGACTAGGGATAATGGGACCAGTTTCCCAATAAGGATTATTTTGATGGTCTTTTGAATATAGTATGCAGATGGATAATGATTTTAATCTATATGTATCTATATAAACTATTTAATCTAATATATAGCCAGGGTGTTTTTCCTTTATGCGAACTAAAATGATATCTTTCAATTGTCAGTGATATAGATCATTTAACAATGAGAAGAGATGAAAATTATGTAAAATGATTCTTCTAGAAAATTAGTTTTCATAGAAGAATTATGAAAGAAATATCACATTTATCAGTGTGATTACATATTCAATAAGAAACCATAGCTAAGTATTAGAATAAAATTTCATGTAATATTTATATATGATGACATTTCAAATATATAATGCAATAAAAAGATAAATGTAAATTTATGAAGTAAGACTTAATAAAAGTGAATAGAAGTACCATATGTATGAAGTTGTACTCATGTAAAATGACAAAAATGAATTGCCTCCTTCTCACTTTCAAGAAATTTAAAGAGTACAATAGTGAAATATCAATTAAACAACTTTAATTGTCAAAAGATAACAAACGTGTTCCATTAATTCATCAAAGCACTGACAAACTTACAATAGTGCATTCTTTGCAAATGTTTTTGACAATTTTATGGAACCTTCTCTAAATGCATGAGAAGGTTTTAAATAATAAACTAACTATAAACTAAAATAGATTATTACAAAAATATAGAGGAGGTTTCAAACAACCTTCCTCATAAAAGTAACTTAAACTACAATCTAGGAAATTAAAAATTCTAATTTATGAGTCCTGCCCTTTCTTCTAAATGTGGTCACGAAGTTGAAAAATAGAATTTGAGAGTATTGACTGGGATGTCTTCCTTGAATCTGTAAGAGACTACAGAGTCTGATGTTGATGATAAGGTTTGATTAGATAATTTCAGTAATTTTCTTGATAAAACTTATTTAGCTTTTTAATAATTTCCTCCTGTGTATCTTCTCTCTGCTTCAACTGTGTTTCCACCTGTCCTTTTTCTGAGAACACATCAGACATGTTCTCCTTGAGAAGTTCTACTCTATACAGTTTTTCACACATAGATTCAATAATCTGACTTGATATCTTGGATGTCTTCGCTGCTACTTTTTCTAGTTGTTTGATTTGTGCTTCCCATTCTCTTAATAGAATTTATTTGTGAAGCTTATCTGCTTTAGGTAGATTAGCTTCCCTCCCCGAATATCATACTTTCCATTGGATGTAGTCTTCAATTTTATTCTCAAGTCATTCACATTGAAGTTTCTGGTTTACTATCTGCTGGATTAGTATTTTCTTTGAATCAAAGTAAGAGTCAATTATAGAAGCTTGATGACAAAACACTTTTTGTTCATTCTTTAACTTAGTGTTTAAATCTATTTCTTATTTGATAAATTTCTCTAATTGCAGTTGGCTTTATAACTTGGTCATTGCTACTTCCAGCTGTGCTTCTTTTTCATTAATCTCTGTCTAATACTACAATTTGAGGCTTTGAATATCTTTATGAAATTAGGTTGTGTTTACTTTGACATTCTCACTAGAATTTGATTTCTCTTCATTCAACAACTTCTCTAGTTCTTGTACTCTAGCTTCCTTTTGTTTTAGCAACAATATAACCTCAATAGATTTATCAACAGTAGCAGTAGCATATGCCCCTGCATACTGTGATAATTTGTTTAGATGTTCAGTAGGATCACCTGAGGAATATTTCCATAATACATCAACTGATTCATCTGTAGGCTTTGAAGTTGTTTCATCAATTCTCCTCATTTTGTTTCTTTTACCTATAAACTTATAACTAGGACTGTAGAAAATATCCAACCAAGGAATATCTTCAATTTTTAGAACTATCTGGTTTCTAGGGTAGGCTGACATGGTTTCTTTATCATGCATTGCTTGAACTCTTTGTAGTGGATTAACAGTTTCCACTATCTTGTGGGAGTGTTCAGGTGTCTGGAAATTCATTTCCTAATCAGTATTAGGATTCTCTTTAGGATTTTTTATTGCTTTAGAAAAATCCTTCCATTCATCTATAAGATCTTTTGTTTGTGGTGAACTGGACTGATCTAGTATATTATGACTGTGTTGAACTGTTTGAGAATCTGATTCTATTCCATTATTTCTCTTTTCCTCTAACATCTCTATCTCATGGATTATTTGGTCAATTATCTTTTCTGGGCTTTCCTTTTTAGATTCGAATTCATTTTCAGAGTGATCCGAATTATGAGCTTTTTGCTATGACTGACCTGACTCATCTTCAGACATATCTTTTACTTCATCATCCAGGCTGATACTTGGAATGTGTTTGTTTTCATCTTGAATAGTTGAAAAATAGAGAGGGACTTTCTCTAGTCTCTTGTATTTGTAAGTTTGGAAAGCTTCAAAATCATCTTCACTTAGTTGGCTGGATGCATACTTGATAATGTCTGAAAACTATTCCATGCCCTGGAAGAGATCATCAAATGCATCTTCCTCCTTTACAAAAGGGTTTAACTTAAGCTCAGTGATGTAATTTTTAATTACATTATTTGGCTCATATAAAATCTTTGGCATTACTGCTAATTTAAATAAATGAATGTTGGAAACTTCCTTGTAAGCATGGCCGATGTCAAACAGTGCAAAAGTGCCACACTCTACATGATAATTAGGCCAAATATCTTTTCTTGCATGTTTCAATTGTTTTCTGACACCATTAGCAAGATGATAGGATATTTCTTTTGCAATTAAATTATCGAGAACATAATAGGGTAAAACACAAGGAGAAGCATAACTCCCGAATATTCTAATATATGTAAAATTCTCCTTTGCAAACCATATAGCTATAGAAATAATATCTACATTGGCTTCTTGAGAAACCCTAGGGTCGTTTTTATTGAAAATCATCTAGTGCATAGGCAATATGAATCCGTAGGAGATTTTATAGAAGTGTAGGTGGAAGTCTCAATCCTAGAGTTCTCTGTGGTGAATGTGAATTGGACTAGGGTCTTGGGTAGTCTATTTCCATCCCATTGTAGGAAAACTAGAATTAAAATAGATAACGTCCATGACATAGGCAGACATATAAAAGGGATGTATTTCTCTAGATGAAATACTCCTTTTATTCCTATGTCAGTAATGTGTTTGGCTACATTATGGGATAAGATGTGTTCCCAATTCAAGATTGATGAATTAAAGATTACTTCAATTAGGGGAACCCATTCCATTGAGAATCTAGTGCTATCAGGTTTGGAAAATAATCTACATAACATACCGACAACATAATAGTAAGGATTAGGAATTTGGGTAATTGGGTATGTACCAAGCTTATCTCACTTCAACTTCCCCCGTTCCTCCTTCCATTCTTTGATGAATTTGATAAGATCTGGATGTTCTCCTCTAAATATTTGAAAAAAATATTTTTCATATTTCTACTGTGGGGGTGGTAGATGATACATTGCTCCTAAATCTTCTTCCTTAAAAGAGCCCATAGTTTCTCCCTTCGAATTCTCTAACATTCTATCTTCAATGTATAAGTGATAAATTACCCACTTAACCATGTCTGTGTAAGGGAGAATCTTTGGTATTGTAGCTATCTTGTGGACGTATGAGCATGCAACGTTGAACAGAGTTGCGTCGGAGGTAGATGTCGTGCCTGTCAAAGAAACTTTGGTTATCACCTTTGGTCCTTCGCTTTCAAAAAGCTTACACATTGCCTCCCATGTCGAACTGCCACCTTTGTTGTATATGGTATTTGAAAATAAGGAAGACATCTCTATATCTTCAGTAGATGACGTCTGAGAAATTACTTCGCCCTTTTTTCTCATTTTACTCTTCCTCAATTAGTTAACTAGTTTCCTGAAAATAGGGAAAATTTTACAAGTATAGAGAATCAAAGAGACAAATCTATCATTTATTTCAAACACAAACAAGAAAATATAAATCTATTAAGATATAACATCAATCATGAACATAATCTCTAAATTAATATCTCATACACCTTCACGCATAGAATATATCAATCATTTTAAAGTCGTTAAGGTCTCAAATTTCATTTTGATGTGACACATTTTGATAGGCCCCCTTCACCCACCCAATGCCGGAAGATTAATAACTTTTCAGAAATATCTTCGCCCAAAAGAAAGCGATCCAACTTCTTACCCACCCAGTCATCTCCCACTCTTTTGTTTCGCCAAGTAGGTCTAGATTTAAGGAGTGTGAGATCAACCAGGTGTGAGGAGGAAATATTGGAGAGGAAGAAGTCCGTTAGATGGTCAGCTCAGGCGTTGGCTCCCCAATATTTCGAGACCCCCAAAGAAAAGTTGAGGTCACCACCAATGATTAGATTTGGGATGGCAAGAAAGGATTTTCGGAAAAAATAGGACCAGAACAGCTCCCTCTCCTGACAGGGCCCATAAACATTAAGGAGAAGGAGAGGTAGATAGAGCTCTCTGGAATAAAGCTCCAGCGCCAGATAGTTTTCAAGCTCCCAAGCAGAAATTTCTCTGAGATTTCCTGCTTTGTAGCCGGCGACCACCCCACCAGAGCGGCCGTTTGCATCGATGGCCTGAAAGCACCAGCCAGGAAGCAATTTTGAGAGAAGAGTAATGATATCATCCCCTTTACCAAGAGTTTCTTGAAGCATTAGAAAATCAAGATTGTAATATTTGATTAAATCCCTCAGAGCTAGTTTTTTGGGTTGACTAGCTAACCCTCTACAGTTGTAGGATAGAAGGATCATTTCAAAGTACCAAGGGGTGGCTTTGCTGCTCTAAGCACCCCAGTCAGAGATTTTTGTTTCCCATCTACAATGTCTATCTTTGCCTTTTGTTGTGCCTTTGAGAGGGTTGATTTTCTACCTCTCAATTTTCGGGGCCCTATAGGTACCAGGTCCTGCTCTAAACCACTGGGAGTTGAGTCTATCCCAGGAAGATTAGCCGGAGATCTCAAATTGTAGGGAGGAGCAGCACTGGAGAAAGCAGGCTCTAGGGGACAACAAGGGGCCAGAGGGTTTACCTGGGAAGGGGGAGGGAGGTCAGAGGGCGGAGGCACCGAAACAATCAGACTGTCAACAGGAAGGGAGTTCAAGTTTAAGGAGGAGAGCTCCATCTAGAGCTGCCTGGAAGGACCAGGCTCAGAAACGAAAGAGATAGAAGTTGAATCGGAAAAACAAAGGGAGGAGTGGAGAGAGAGGGGTATACCCACCTGTGAAGCCCCTGTTGTTCTAGGTGCAGAAGGAAACTGAGAGGCGGTCAGCACAGGAGCAATCTCAGGGAGCAGGTTGGGTACAACCTACTGCAAAGGGTCATTGGAAGTCATAATCTCCACATCGGCCTCTAGGTCCTCGTCCATGGGTTCCTTCAGAGCATCCGTGCTTGGGTCAAGAGCTGGATAAACCATTGGCTTTCTAGAAAGTTTGAATGGATTCCTTATGCGGCGATGGCCCAGAGGGAATTGTTTAGCCAGATGTCCGTATTTGTGGCATCTATGGCAGCGAAAAGGTAGGTTCTCATAATCCAAATTTTGCAGGAATTCCAACTCTCTGTACTTTAAAGTCATAGCATATGCGAGCCCTTCCCCAGGGTTGAGGCTTACAAGGATCCGAGCCACAATGAGATCGTTTGTTTGAAAAAAGGACCTGTCAACATCCAGAAAGTTACCCAGAGTGTTTCCAATGGAGGTGAAGACCGAATCGACCCAAAAGTGGAGAGGGAGCCCTGGCAATTTGACCCAAATAGGAGATTTGTTCATCTTTTCAGTCTGGGCATCGAAACTGGGAGTCCATCTGCAGAGAAGGACTGGGCGCTTACCGAAACACTAGTTTTTGTCGAGGACCTAGTTTGCATGGTCCTTTTGGGCAAAGCACATCGGAAACCACCCTCTATCCAGGACCTTGATCTCTACTGGTTTTCCTGGTGCATGTGCCCATTCTGAATGAACCCAGTCCCGAATGTAATTTGAAAAGTATTTCCTTCCACGCACTCTACCTACAAGCCTCAACTCTGATGCTACCATTGCTTCTTCTACGAGGATATCTACTCCAAGGGTGCAGCAAGGGCGAGGCTCCTTCTTTCTGATAGGGTTCTGCTTCTTGCGCTTTCCTTCCACTACCTTCTCCTGCACATCGTCCACCCCCAGCTCTTTGAAGGGCCAGCCATCAGAAGCCTCTACACCGTCCGCTCATGGCTCCTCTCATCCAGATAACAATTTTCACAATTTTCACGCCTCATCGCCCCCTCATCCAAAGGTTCCTTGATGGGCTGACCCTTCTCGAGGATTGCGACAACCCTAGGTTCAAGATCCTCTGGGTGGCTCGCCTCTGTTCCTACCTCAAGAAGCTTCGGGTGGCTTTCAAATTCGGTACCATGGCCAGTACCTCCGTCCTGAGAGACATTATGAGGCTGAGCCCCGCTCACTTGAGCAGAGATGACTGCCGAGCAGCTAGGAATCGAAACTAGCTTGTGGCTCTAAATCGGGGCCCTATTTCCACATCCAGTCACCTTAGGAACCCCTGCTCCAGTCACAGGCCTTCTCCAACCTTTATCTTTTGCAGTTAAAAGCCCTTTCTGCGCATGTAAGCCCCAGCTTGCCACCACGTCTTCTAAGCCTCTGGTGAGAGGAGGGAACACTGAGGGATCTAGCCCCGAGAGGAGGGAGGAAGACCCATGAACCCAGGCGGTCGTTAATGAGGCCATCACCCCTGGGGAGACCACCTCTGCAAGAGAGAGAAACGTAGTTGGCCTTCATAATTCCAAATGCGTCCGGGAGTTCAGATCTAGAGGAAAGGGAACCTACGCCTTCTTCTGAGTTTGGAGGGGAAGGTTTCACTGGCAACTTGGGAAAAAAATGTTCGAGGTTCTAGGCTGAAACTTCCTGACCCCAGACAGTGAGTAAATCTTCTGGCGCCAGCTCTACATCCACATAGTCACGATCGAGCCCCATCTCAGCGGTTAATATCGAACCCTAGCCCGACACCTCTGGAAAAGGAAAACCACGGAAGATCCAAACTGAAATCTCCGTCGCGAGGTGAGAAGAACAAAGAAAACCGCAACCTCCATTCTAGCCAGGGTTAAGACGAAATGGACAATCCACCTCGGAAAGCACTGATCATGGTTGTCTCGAAAAAAATCCAAGTGGAAACGTGACCCTGACAGGTAAGGAACTCCTGTCACATCCCATCGCCCGCATGGCCTGGGACGGCCCCAGCCTGCAGTGAATAAAAAATCTACCATGCAGAAGAAAACCCTAGCTCGTACCATCGCCTCAGGTGTCTTTGAATTTTTTCAGCCCGTCAGGAAAATCTCATGGTTAACTGTTATGAGTAGCAAAAGGCCCAATTGAGGACAGAGGGAGGACAGACCTGGATGCGAAGGCTCTCTTGAGGCATAAATTGTTTTCATTCTAGAACCAATATATGTAATCTATTTTTCATACTTATCATATAAATGACATGCAATCGCTTTCTATATCAAGCACATAAATTCAAAGTCTTTCGTGGGGTCTTTGTATTTTCTATCCATTGAATGTGGAGGCTGGTTAAGATAGCTATGTGTTCACACATCATAAACTCAAAAGTCTTTGATTGGGGTCTTGAATATTCTATCCACTCAATGTAGCGGTGGCGTTAAAGCCAGTTTTCAATCCACCCTATTGCTTAAAAAATAGTGTGACCTTTTACCATACTTTGCCACATGCAAATTAGGGATATCACAACATTATCGTTATGTTTAGAGTACATTTGAGAAAAGGAGCATTAAGAAAAATGTTGTTTTATATATGTATATTATCTCATTAATATTTATTATAATTTGAATAATTAATATGTGACTTTTATTTTAATATAATTTTTATGATTAAAAATAAATTAAAGTTTCAGTTATATATAGTATAATTTTACACACATGGACATGGGCACAATGACCTTCAAAAGATTTCTCAGTTGATGAGATTATTTTTATATTCCAAAGCACCACATTAGTTTCACATATCAATGTTATTTAGAGCAACAATGTTACATTCAACATGGGAATTATCAAATTTACCTACAAATAAAGTCCATAGAGGTTCAAAGTGGTGCACAAGTTCAAATTTAATTTTGATAGTAGCATAGAAAAATATAAGGAAGACTAGTTGCAAAGGTATATTCACAAATATAAATAATAGACTATGAAGACATGAAGTTTGTACCTATAGCTAAAATTAGCACCATAAAGATGATGATTGCATTAAATACAAAGAATAATTGTGAGCTACATCAGTTAGATGTTAAGTAAATATTTATGAATGTACTATAAAAAGAAGAAAATTATTTTGTTTATCTAGAATATTATGTAATGCAGGGACATGAACATATTTTCTATATGTTAAAGAAATCACTATATGTACTCAAATAGGGACTGAGGTCTTGGTATGTAAATATTTATACATTCTTATTTCATCAAGGGTTTATTGAAATTGAAGGAGATCCAAATTTTCATTTCAAGAAGGATGAAACGGGAATTCTTTTATTTCATTATGTCTTTTATCTTATCATAATAGGAAATTCCATGGAGTTGATTGAAAATATCAAAATATGTCTATTATAGGAAATTCGGATAAAGGATCTTGGACTATTTCATTACTATTCAGATATTGAGGTAGGGAGAGATGATGTCAAATATTTGATAACACAAAGTAACTATACATATGAATTAATAAAAAAAATTACTACGAGTGGATTTAAATCAATGTCCACATGTCTAGAGTAGAATGTAAAGCTCAATATGGTGATGGAACAAAATAATTGAATGGTACTTTGTATTGGTAGTTGGATGGGAAGCCTAAATTGCTTAGCTACAACTAGGCCATATATTGCATACTCAATAAGTATAGTTAGCTAGTTCATGGCTAAGCAACATGACAATCATTATAATGTAGCTATAGAGTAATTTAAAGTTTCAAATAGAGTAAAAATTTGTATTAAATATACTAATGATTTTAATGTCTAATTGCAAACTTATTCATATTCTAATTGTATAGGAGATATAGATTGCAAGAAGTTGACTACGAGTTATGGATTCAATATTGGATCAATAATTGTGTCATGGTGAAGGAAGAAGAATCTAATTGTTTCTTTTTATTCCACTTAAGTTGAGTACAAAACCTTTGAATTAATTTGGTTAAGAAGAATCCTTGAATACATGGGATAAAAGAAACATGAACTAACTATCATGAAATATGTCTCTATCAAATTCAAAAACTATCTAGTCTATCATTTCTATATAAAGGCATATATAAACACAACATTATTTTGTATAAGAAAACTACAACAAAGGGAAACTAGAGTGATGTATAATAATACAAATGATATTGTGACAGAAATATTTAATAAGCCTCTAGGAAAGGCTAATTTTGAATTATGTAGAGAAATTTCAAGTGTATTAGAGAATCCATTAATCCATTAAGGAAACTATTAAACTTCAATGATGAAATCTAATGTTCCATGCGTTAGTGTTCCAATTGTTACAATCATATTTTCCTCTTCGATTTAGTAGGAAACAATATAAATCAACTCTCTTTATTAGTTAGATTGAATGCAGCTTTTTTCACACTTAAATGTTCCTACATAGGTAGTATATTCTCCCAAAACAATTTCTTCCTATATATTATCTCTCTAATGATAGTATACAACTTGTCACTCAGTATACAACTTTCATTATTACAAGGAGCAGTGGATCTCAAAGTCTCTATATATTTCCTTTTCTAAGACGATCCACTCAACCTACGATGTTATGAGTTGGCATGTTGTCAGTAATTGTGGAAGTTCCTAACCTCTCATAGCCCTAAGTGTATAGATACATCCTCCAAGATTCAAGAATGGACTACATAATGATTCCTCTCGAAGGTGGAAGGGAGAAGAAAGTAATCATAATACCTTGTTATGTTGGAGAAATACTATAAATAAAGTTCTTCTCCTACATTATGAGTCAGCCCAATTTTAGAGTAAGCTCAGGGAGGAAAAGAAGAAAGGGATCATAGGGGAGTAATTTCCACCGAAAGGTATATTTTTTCAATTTTATTGTTAGTTGACATGAAATGTCAATTTTATTTATCTCCCTGCATAATTTACATTTATGAGGTCATAGTGTTTTGTTATGATTAAATCATTTTTCAATCTAAGTTGTCTTCTCAGAAAGTATGCCATTTTCTTTATGCGTTTGTGCATGTGTGT